>OZ005738.1:184846911-185509411 GCA_963930755.1 Eudasyphora cyanicolor | reverse complement strand
TAATATAATCTATTGCTGATGTACGAGTATTACTTACCATTTCCACACTGCACTTTAATATGACATAATTGGCTTCATATTCATATGGAATGGAATGTTACTATGCAACGAAAACAGAGTTGAGTTGGGGAAAAAGCGAAAAATGTTTTTTTTTTAATTTTTTAAACATTTTTGGGTATTATTATATTTCTTAATTTAAGCTTTTTAACCACTACTCTATCAAGAAAATAAGTATTAGTTTAGTCAAATCCGACAGTAAATAAAAGTGATACAGGCATATCAGTGAGACACCCTTTTAAATTTGTTCCTAACATCTTAAGCAACGGTTGGGGTTCGTACTAACGTTATCCGTGAATTAAAAAGTATTTGGTACGTTTGGACAGTGATTGTCGTCCAGGTCCATAACGTTCAATTAGACTAAATAATTGTTATTTTTCTGCAGGGCTCACTGTTGTCGGTAATAATTTTACAATCTGCTTCATGTACATATGTATTTACCTTTGGCACGTTTGAGTCCTGCGTTGTAGCTATGCGCTGTGGGTAGCTGAGTTTGAAAGTTAAACATTTTAATTATTTAATTTTCTCCATAAAGACCAATCTATAATTCTAGCTAATTTACATGATTTTTATCTGCAACGATACCATATTTGTCCCTTTGGTTTAATCCTACCCAAAAGGGATTAACACCCTTGTTATACTACATTGACCTCAGTCAAAAAAAAAAAAACAAAAATTAAAAAACACAGTGTGATTTCGCTTTTAAAAGTCAAGTAAATGCTAATTACTTTGTTAATTACTCGTACAGCTTTGGTGAATGTCGTGGTAGTGGTCTAACCCAAAAATGTTAGCTGTTAGGATTTGACGTTGGGTCATTGCACGTAAATTTTCTAGGGTTGAAGTCCGTTCATGTTGAAGGACTAGAGAGGATATAATAAACTGATAAAACGTGTTTTAGATTTCATAAATTTATTGTAAATAATTGGTATTTGCATTGACAAATAAAAGACGTAATTATTTGATTTAGGTCATTGTACCCATATTTTCTAGAGGGTGCTCTTAATATACCCAATGGAGAGAATTAATATGAGACAAGTCAGAAATTATTTCAGGTAAAATTAATCAACATTAATAATATGGCAAAATTAAGCACCAATCAACAAATTTGAGTCTAATTCATTCATTTCTGGCAGTATAAATGTTTTCAGCTAATCATTATCTATCGATCCATATATGAAACGGCAAAAGTATTGTGGTTCTCCTGAACATTTTGATTTTTTGAGATTTTGAAAAGAAGACATATCAGGTGCTGCAGGCTTCATAAAAACCATTAATTAAGTAATTTTGTTCTACATTAAGTAAATACAAATTGCAAAATTTCAGCTTAATCGGATGGTATTTGTGGCACTAAACCAAATCAATAGAGGCTATATCAAATCACAGATCTAAGCATGACCCTTGTTTGCTTGAATGGTTGTAGGTACAATTAAATGAATTTTGTCGCAATCGGTTGAATTTGGTGGGTTCTATGATGATGGCAAAGCTGTGCGCAAGATGGGTGCCGCGTTTGCTCACAATTAAGACAATGCACCAGTTCACACATTCACTATTGCGATGGCCAAAATCAATGAATTAAAGTTCGAATTGCTTCAGCACGCACCTTATTCGCCAGATTTAGCTCCCTCCGATTACTTTTTGTTCCCAAACATGAAAAAATGGGTCGGCGGAAAAAGATTTGCCAGCAATGAAGAGGAGAAGGTTGCGGTTTATGGCTATTTTCAGGAGCTAGACAATTCTTTCTTCTTCGTTTACAACTCTAAAAATAATAATAATATAATAATTGTGAATTTTTCGATGTTCTTAAGAGGTTTTAATTAAAAAATCATAATTTTTATACCCTACACCACACTGTGGTACAGGGTATTATGACTTTATGCATTTGTTTGTAACACCTAAAAGGAGAAGAGATAGACCCATTGTTTATTATACCGATCGACTCAGAATCACTTTCTGAGTCGATTTAGCCATGTCCGTCTGTCTGTCCGTATGTCCATGTATTCTTGTAATCAAAGTGCAGGTCGTATTTATGGTCCGATTGTGATGAAATTTAGCATAGTCCTCTTTTTTGGCCCAAGGACGATCCCTATTGAAATTGGTTAAAATCGGTTCAGATTTGGATATAGTCCCCATATATATGTTTCACCCGATTTGACATGCAAGCGCCGTAGAAACCACATTTTACATCCGATCTTTATGAAATTCGGCAGAGAGAGTTTTATTATTACGTGAATGAACACTACCAAATTCGGAGAAAATCCGATCAGATTTAGATATAGCCCCCATATATATGTTTCACCCGATTTGGCATGTAAGCGCTGTAGGAACTGTATTTTAAATCAGATCAGTACGAAATTTGGCAGAGAGAGTTCTCTTATTACATGAATAAACACTGCCAAATTCGGGGAAAATCGGTTCAGATTTAGATATAGCCACCATATATATGTTTCACCCGATTTAACATTTAAGCGCTGTAGAAATCGTGTTTTATATCCGATCAGTACGAAATTTAACAGAGAGAGTTATCTTATTACATGAATAAACACTGCCAAATTCGGGGAAAATCGGTTCAGATTTAGATATAGCCACCATATATATCTTTCACCCGATTTAACATTTAAGCGCTGTAGAAATCGTGTTTTATATCCGATCAGTGCGAAATTTAACAGAGAGAGTTCTCTTATTACATGAATAAACACTGCCAAATTCGGGGAAAATCGGTTCAGATTAAGATATAGCCACCATACATATGTTTCACCCGATTTAACATTTAAGCGCTGTAGAAATCGTGTTTTATATCCGATCCGTACGAAATTTAACAGAGAGAGTTTACATGTATGAACACTGCCAAATTCTTATCGCAATGCCCATTTTCGCATTGGTAGGTAGGTGTAGGGTATTATATAGTCGGCCCCGCCCGACTTTCTGTCTTTCCTTACTGGTTTTTTTTAAAAATGCGATTTTGTTGCTATATTTTGTATGTTTTCTTTGAAACGGCTGATGGGATGAAGAAGTTATATTACAAGAATATGAAGGCTGCTTAATTTAAAGTTACTTGGAGTTTTCCTGAACCAATTTTTATAAGGAGATTTATCTTTATTTTGATAGATAAACAGGTCTCATCCCACTAATAGAAGCTTTATTTTGAGAAAAAACAAAAATAAAAATATGGGTTTCTACAAAAAAGGCCGATCAAATCTCAATTTTTATTTTCTTGAAGAGATTGAAGAAAGGGCTATCGATAACACTGAGCAATGGAATGAAAAAAGGGCCGCTTGGCGAAAATGTCAAAATTTACCGTCTTCCAACTCGGGCAGTTCTTAAACGATCTCGTTGAAATTTTTTGTCATAACTACTATCCAATAGGACTAAACTTGGTTCAAACTTCATTCCGATCAGAGGACATGGCTTTTAAAAGTCACTTGGCATGAAATCCCCATAAATAAATTTATGAATATTATTGGGGAGTGTTGGTGAGGGGGTTTGTAGGCCGGTTTACCCGGCTGAACTTTCTTGCTTGTTTTAATATATAGGCTGTGCTATATGTTGGCTGTTGTTCTTTTTATCCCATCACCTTAGAGAGGAGGGTATATTAGAGTTGGGCACTTTAGCTCATTTAAGTGATCGCTTTTTTTAGTTCAGTTCAATTGAGTGAACTAGTTCGTCCATTTAGCTCAATAGTTCACTTCAGCTCTTTAGCTCACCGGCTCTTTAGCTTAGCCCACAAACTCACTTTACTTAAACAGCTCGTTAGTTCAGCAGTTCTTTCGTTCAGATCACCAGTTCAAATCAGCCGCTATTAAAGGAATCTGTTTGGAACGTGAATGGAATGAATTGAAGCGCATTTGTATAGGAAGAATGCTACATTCATAATGACATAAAAATGAAAACAACACATTACAGCTGATAAGAGAGAGCGAAATGAGAAGAGAGAACGAAATGACAGCGTTGAACTACTGAGCTGATATAAACGAGTTGTATGAACTAGTTCGTACCGTTCAGTAAAGTGACCCGTTCAATTGAACTAGTTCCTTCACGAACTGCACAGCTCTAGGGTACATATCATTTGCTACGAGCAAAAAGTGTAACACATCGAAGAAGTGACCTAAGACCCCAAGTATGTTCGGCGGAAATCAGTTTTAGGACATTTTAAGTCATTTGAGCAATGTCCGTCCGTCTGTCTGCTGGCTGGTGCGCACGATAACTCTCGAAAGGAGTAACCGATTGACTTCAAATTTGGTTCGAAGATGGGCCATATTGGTCTGCTCCTTCTAGAAACTCCCCCACAAAGGGTTAACATTTAGTGAAATATTGATTATTTAAAAACTTCTATACTACTTATTTGAATCCTCTGAAATTCTACATATAGTATTAGTTTATTAGTCACTATTACCTCGAAAAAAATGGGCGAAGTGTCCACGCCCCTTTTGGTACCTCCCACACAAATGGACAATTTTTAACCAAAAGTCAATAGCTTATAACATTATTATCAGTACATACAGACTTGAACTTTTGTACAGTGTAATGGTTTAATAGTACCTACAATGCAGTGGGAAATGAGCATTATTGGCACGCTCCTTTTGGTACCTCACATACAAATGGACCATTCTGTACCAAAAGTTAACAGCTTTTGACTTTAATACCAGTGCATACAAATACTTGAAATTTTGTACAGTGTAATGCTTTTATAGTAACTAGAGTCTAGGGAAAAGTGGCCGTAATTGGCACGCACCTTTTGGTAACTCCCACACAAATGGACCATTTTACACCAAAAGTTAACAGCTTATAACTAAAACTAATACCAGTGCTTATACATAAATACTTGAAATTTTGTACTGTGTAATGCTTTTATAGTACCTAGAGTCCAGAGTAAAGTGACCGTTATTGGGACGCCCATTTCACACAAATGGAACATTGTGTACCAAAAGTAAACAGCTTTTAACTGTAATACCAGTACATGCTTTAAAGTTATTAAATGAAATTTAAATTGATAATAATTTAAATAAAACAAAAGAATAAATGAATTTACTAGTATTTTTTTCAAACTCAAGGTGAGGGGATTCAGTAGTAGGTTTACCCGACTTATCTTTCTTATCTGTTTAATTTAAAATAACAACAAATATATATAAGAGTATCGATGTGTTTTAATTGGAATCTATCAGACAAATGATCCTACTTTGGATTGTACGGTCCAAATGCAGATGGACCAAAACCAATCGGATGTTGGTCATGCGATTTTCTCGTTATATCTTTTATAAAAGTTCATAATGTAATTCTGTATAAATTCATTAATCTGTCATTTTCCCTTTTTTTTCTTACAGGCAATATTAAAAAATAATTCGTGTGTAAGCAAAAAGGCGGCAATAATAACAGAAAATTTCGTATACGCAATAAAGGACATATTAAAATTTAATTATATTTGACCATTCATTTGCATAAATAAACCATAACCTACAATTAGTCAGATACGCCATCGCCAGGAGAAGATAAACTGCGACAACAACTCCTATCAAAAAAGGAAATTTTAAAAAGGATACTCATTGTGTGTTGTGACTAAAGACAAGTACTTAATTACACGAAATTATTTGTGTGACGGGCGGTGTATGTTAAGAACTCGGATTAAAGCATCACTGCTACTCTTCGGACCGCTGGGGACCTCGAGTGCGCTGCTCAATCCTTTCGTTTGTCCCACTGCACGATTCTGTCCAATCTGTGGCAACGCATACGTTCGCCACGGCCCAATCGGGCTAGTGGTGGCGGCTACGTTTTAACCGGTAACGGTACCGGCACCGGCAGCACTTCGGCCAGCAGTAACATCGCCAATACCATCAACACCACAACCTATTGGACCAATGCGGATGGCAGTGTACGCGGCAGTAGCGGTTTGTCGCCGTATGGAACCCTATCCTCCCCAGAGTGTATAATTAATGTTACACAGGCCGATAAAGAGTTTGAAATTAAAGCCGCCAAACCGGCAACCATCATCACCACCACCTGTGTCACGGACAGCGAAGACGACGACGAGGACGAGAATGAGAAAAAGTATAACCGTCAACAACAACATCAAAATGCTCGCAAAGATTCAGATGTCTACGACGAGGAGGAGGAGGAGCGCATAAGACGACATTTCTCGGGATATTTTATCCGAAATGCCCATAACAATAATAACAATAACAACAACATCAATGCCATATATAGCACCTCCGACACGGGCAGGACAACCACTTTATTAGCAGCACCGGAAGTTAAAATAATTCCCGCTCCACCGACAATTACTACGACAAATCCAACTTTAGCTTCATCATTAGCGGCCAACATAACATCAACGTCAACAACGACAGCAGGAACAGCAACGGCTACGGCAGCAGCAACAACAGCGACCAGAATGATTGCTCCACGTTATCGTTTTCGTGATTTGCTCTTAGGCGATTTCTCCTTCAACGATGATGGCGAAAGGTAAGTGTGGGACTCACATCACTTTCATAACTGCTTCTTCTTCTTCTTCATTATCTTGACTTTAATTATACTTCTTGGAAATCTCGGTGTGATTTTTTACTAATCTCATGTTGAGAGACAAATTAAGTTTAAGTTGTCAGCAACAACTGTTGAACAAGAGAGAATGAGAACGATAACGACAACGAAAAAAGAGCATAGCCTTCAGCCATTTAGGCTGTTGTTTTAAAATCCCTGTCAAAAACAAATCCCAACATAATTAAGGATATTAAAAAAAAAATAAACAAATAAACATGCAGGACCAACAAATAAAAAAAGGACAAATTATTTCCCTTCACTTAGAATGGGTGTTTGGGCGCTACAATACGATCAATTACAGCCTGTCTCACGTCATCATAAACATCAGCATTCATTGTTTGAAAATTCTTGGAATTAAACTTGATTTCCAACTTTGTATTTATGAAAGTGTCTAATCACAACAATTGAGAAATATTTCGATATAAAATTACTTTGAGATATTGTTCTTAAAAATAAGGGATTAATTTGTATTTGCTCTGACTTACTTACGAATCAACGACCATCGTGGGACCTACATGAAACCAAATAAAGAAGTATAAAGTTAATATAAGAATTTTGGCCATATTGGCTTGTTTATATTACTATAATTAAATAACTCTACTCTACTGGTACTTAACTGGTACGACTACGAATGCGAAAAGTGATAACGATACAAAGACAACTAATACACGAGGATTTAAGTATAGGCCTGACAACAAATCTAGTTATCCAACGACATCTTCTAAGGCGGCATCGCCACCTGGTACTTCGGTATCATTTGGTATTCTAATCCTCAAGTAAGTAGTTTAATGGTCGATGTGGTCTTTAGTTAACAGAAAGAAAAACGACATTTTATAAAATTGCGTTGATTGAATATTCTTTACCTTCTGAACCGCTGTATCCGTTAGATATCTATGTATCTATGTGTATCCGAACAGATATCTCTGGCAGGTGTTTGTCGTTCTACCAATTTTACGTCTTCCTTGAGTGACTTGCACTGTTGGGCTTCAGATAGCAAAGATTCAAGGGTTACAGCCTGTTTCTGTAACAAACAGCTGATTTGGGTTTCACTAACTACCATCACAACGACAAGTCGCACTATAATGAACTCGTACGGAACGGGATTGGAAAATTTTCTAATTGTACCACAATGATCAAGAAATTGTATCAAGTGTACCACGATTGTACCAAATTACCAGAAGTGAAATATTTAGTTTGATTTGTTTACCCTCCACCATATGAAGGGGGTATCATAATTTTATCACTCCGTTTGTAACACCTCGAAGTATTCATGGGAGGCATTATAAAGTATATACATACACATACTATTAATCGTCGTAAAATTCTAAGACGATATAGATTATAGTGTCTGCTGTAATCACGCTACAAACTACAACTATTGATCTAGATGACTGAAATTTGGTACAGATACTTCTTATAGCTACAGCTAACCTATGATTATAAATTATCTTTCTTTATTATATCGATCAATTTAATAATATAGCCCCCACATAACACCGCTTAGATGACAGAACTTGCCTAGTCATTGTACAACGTGTGTGTATAATAATAAATTACTCCATTGGGAAGAAGTAAAAACAGAAAATCTGCTCTCCTGAACAATTTTGAAAATGTTAGTTCCGTCAGTTGGTCATCCAGCGACGATATATCCTCCATCCGATTTGAATTCTAAACGCCAAGAGACCACACTTTTCAAATGATCGGTCTGAAAATTGGTATTTTGGGTGTATTTATACTCAGAAACCTTCACACAAACAACGGTCCATGTTTTAATATAGCCCCCACACAAAGGTCCCTCTAGATTTTTCTTCTTAACGCAATAAAAACCACAAATTTCAACGAATGGGGGCTGAAATTTGGATTTATTTGTACCCAAAACTATTCAAGTGCGATTCATGGTGGAGGTTATATAAGATTCGGCATCGCCGCACTTAACGCTGTCTTCTTGCTTAATTGTTTTAATCAACGATGCAAATAATAGTTGTGGTGCATACTGGTACGAAAGGCATACGTATTAAATGATATCGTAAGTAGGTACCATTTTCTGTTTTTAAAAATGTGTGAATAGGTTTTTTTTGATTAATTTTATCAGCCAAAGAAATGTTCCAAAAATTGGTTGATTGTATCAGCGTACCACAAATTCCTCAATTGTACCAAAAGTGGTACAATTGTACCACGTTTTCCATCAGTGGTACGGAAAAGTAATCATTTCAGTGTCTCTTTCTGTCATCTGGGCGAACACAAATGTCAGATCGAGTCACTTTATTTTATGTATTTGTCGACTGATAGGAACAATGGCAAAAAACTTTATTAAAAGCAAAAGATAATTAGATATTAATATAATTATGGTAAAAACAATTAAATAATAATAAAATTGCATTCATATGTATACATATTTAAGCACAAAGAAGTCAACATTGTTGGCTCTCTAAGATGGAAAAAAATCATCAGTGCACAATGAGAGAGACGTGTGAGAGAAAGAGAAAACTGAGAGTCTGTTGACCCACCCAGGGTTGATTTTTTGGGTTGTAAAGAGTACAGAGGTGTATTTGATAAGGTCGACCATACAAAATGTGTGCTTTTTTAAACCGGAAGTTGTGAAATTATTGATCTGACAATTACGTTATGTTCCAATTGCAGGCGAACGAACGAACGAATTTTAAAGAAACTAAATTCCTGACGAAAGTGAGTGACTGGTTTTCGTTCGCAGAGACTTTCGTTAGAAATACAGAAACAGGCCGGGTCTTCGCTAGTGTCAGTTCGGACTTTGCCTGGTCTGCAAACAAGCCAGGAGGTTGGGAATTGAGTCCAATGACTTCTGCGAAAGCTGTGGAGACGAGGAGGTAGTGGAAAGCACTGTGCACATGCTTTGTTATTGTCATCCATTGAGTACATGACGTCTGGCTATCTCGCCGGCACCGATGTTCGTATAATTTATAATATATCAAACAGGTTGGACCCAATAAGAGGCAACTGGGTCCGTGGTATTGCTAAGGACCTCAATTAGTCTATGTGAGCTAGAAACTCCGGGTGACACCCTTAAATAATATGAACTAACCTAAATGCTGGTCGAGGGTACTTCGCAGACTTTGCTAAGGACAGCACTGGCGGTCATCAACTGGGGAGAGAAAGACGGCAACATTCCCAGGGGCAAGTGGAGTGAGATAGAGAACGCACTGTATTCTGTTTTCTTCGACTTTTTTGAGGTCTGTCTGCCTACTGTGTCCGGCTGCCACCCGTACCTAACCTAACCCAACCTAAACGCTGGTTCACGGTATTCGCAGACTTAGCTAAGCACAGCTTAGCTCTGGTGGTCATAAACTGGGGAGAGGAATCCGTCAACATTACCAGGGGCAAGTGAATTGAGATAAAGAACTCAATATGCATTTTTCTTCGACGTTTTTGAGGAGGTCCGGCTACAGACTGTTTCGTCGCAGTCAGGTATCAGAGCCGCATAAAATTAATACGGTTCACTTATATTCGCCCTGTTGAGTTGTACCACTGAGCTTTGAAGTATATTGGTGAAATCTGGCCAGGTGCGGCACAGGATGTTGTAACAAAGGAGGACATCCCGTCTCGCCTAGGGCACATGCATGGATTCCGGCTACACCAATCGATGTGGAATCCATCACTAAGATACTGAAGGCTTGTAATCCCGGGCTTCCTTGCAACTGGAAGGTCGGTCGATTGGTTGAGGCGGATAGGCTTGGTAGGCAAGCAGTTTTTATACTGAGCCTCTACCCCACATATGGATTCAAAAATTCTGACTTAAGCGATATGGGAGTGGATTTAAAAAATTCTCTACTAGATAGCATTGGTGTAGTATCTAAAGATAAACCTTCTTCTTCGCAAGTGTCAGAGCTGCATATGATGAAAACTTCCAATGTGCTTGGATGTGTGGAGAAGCTCTACATCACGGGATCGAATCCAGTGGGAATGAGTCATGTGAGGATGAACTTCTAGTGGAACCGACTATGAGGCAGAATTAAGTTGGTGGCGAAACCTTCTACAGATAAACCTTCGCCACTCTAATGCTACATCAGCCGCCCTAAAAGCTCTCCTGCCGCTAGGATGATCAGATCTGTTCGTAATCCAAGAACCATGGTTGAGAGGACATATGGTTTCTGTACTTAGGACGCAAAGGTTAGGGTTGCTTCAAGGTACAGGTAATAGAAGACCTAGATCCTGTATACTTGCCAAAAACTTAATAATTAATATTTGTGTGCTTCCTTCTTTTAGTAGCGAAGACATAGTAGCAACAAGTCTTGAGTTAGAAAACTCCTGTGTTCGGTTGACTTTCGTTTATGTGGCTCATGAGACGCCACCCTGTACATTGAAATCACTAGTAGGAGTGGCAAAAGAAAAGATCAAATACCTACGAGGGTTGGCCCAAAATTAACCGACCTGACATATTTGTAGAAGGCGGTAGTAGTTTGAAAAAATTACTTTCGTGAAAAGTGGCAACCTTCTAAAACATATGTTTAAGTTTTAAGTCGCCACGTTCTTTAGTTTTTTTTTTTGAGAACTCCAAAGTAAAATTCGTCACCGATATGTAATACAATACTTCAAATTAAAAGGTCCAGATTCTACTTTGGGAGAGTCAGCAGCTTCAGCTCATCCACCAAGACGAACACAACAGAGGTCGGCCAATTGAAGTGTCCACGCCAAAAATGGTTAAAAAATCCACAAAATGATATTGGATGACCGTCGGTTGAAGTTTCGTGAGGTAACTGAAGTCATAGAGCTATACATCTCATATTGACTGCAAATTTTATCATGAGAAAGCTGTGCGCAAGATGGTTGCCGCGTTTGCTCACAATCAAGCCAATGTACCAGTTCACACATCCACGGTTGCGTTGGCCAAAATCAATGAATTAAAGTTTAGCTCCCTATGATTATCTTTTGTTCCCATCTTGGAAAAAATGGCTCGGCGGAAAAATATTAGCCAGCAATGAAGAGCTGGAGATTGCGGTTAATGGATATTTTCAGGAGCTAGACAGTTCTTACTATAAACAAGTTATCGAAGCTATTGTAAATCGGAGGAAAGGGTGTATTGAGCTAAAAGGAGGTTATGTTGAGAAATAAAGACAAAATTTCCCAAATTTGTTGTGTTTTCTTTGTTAGGTCGGCTAAATTTGGGACTGCTTTCGTAAAGCAGTGACTTCCAAATTTCTACATATTATTCATACATGATAAGACGATGACATTTTATACATATTAAGGATAGTCATACATATAAACGGCCTGTTTCTGTATTTCTAACGAAAGTCTCTGCGAACGAAAACCAGTCGCTCACTTTCGTCAGGAATTTGGTTTCTCTAAGGTTCGTTCGTTCGCCTGGCCTTACGTCAATGACGTTAGCAATTTACCAATTGGAAAATAATGTAATTGCCAGATCATAAAAGCACACATTTTTGTATGGTCGACCTTAGGTTTAGGTTTAGGTTAGGGTGGCAGCCGTATTTTTTTACAAGCTCACATAGACCAGTTTAGGTCCCTAGTGTTACCACGGGCTGAAATGCCCCTCATCGAAACCAACCTGTTTGATATATAAATTTATCGATAGTACGAATATCAGTACTGGAAAGATCTGTTAGGCTGCCTAAAAAGGTCGACCCCAGTATGTCCAGTCGTCGTTTACTCAAAGCGGGACAGTCGCAAAGCAAGTGCTCAATGCTCTCCACTTCTTCCTCATCTCCACAGCTTCGGCAGAAGTCATTGGAGTCAATACCCAATCTTTTGGCGTGTTCGCCGATCAAGCAGTGTCCCGTCAGAACCTGTACTAACGTAAACAATCGTTTCCTCTCTAGTGCGAGGAGATATTTTGACCTTCTCAGGTCATACCTTGGCCAGATTTGTCTAGCTACCCTGCAGGTGCCGATTTCTGTCCATCTTTCGTTGGACTGCCTGATTGCCTCTTGCCTAAGCCAAAGCTTGCACGTGGATAGTGGCGCACCAATATATGCAAATTCTTCGAGAATTTGTAATGTCGTCCCTTTCCTAGCAAGTTCATCGGCTTTGCAGTTCCCCGGGATATCCCTATGCCCAGGCACCCATATGAGGTGTATATTAAACTGCTCAGCCATCTCGTTAAGAGATCTGCGGCAGTCGAGGGCTGTTTGTGAATTTAGGGATGCTGCCTCCAGAGAATTGATGGCCGCCTGGCTGTCCGAGTAAATGACAACGCCAGCGTTGGTTACTATGTTGCGACTCAGCCACTTGGCGACTTCCCATATTGCCATTATTTCGGCTTGATAGACACTGCAGGTATCTGGTAGTCTGTGAGCTATATCCAGACTAAGTTCTTCACAGTGTACTCCGAAGCCAACCTTTTCATCAAGCTTCGAACCATCCGTGTAAAAGTGGAGATGGTTTCTATTACCTGGTATTCTGCCGACCCATTCATCTCTGGCGGGAATCATAGTGATGTAATTTCTCTCGAAGGTGTACACAGTTGACATATAGTCCACTCGGTCGGTTACCATAGCACTACACTTTGATATCCTCATGTGACCATAGTTCTTGTACCTCCACATTGATAGGCAGTTTAATCTTATTGCCGCTTTGGTTGCAACTTCTCTCGCCACAATATTAATCGGCAGTATATGAAGTAGGGCTTGTAGAGACTCGGTCGCTGTAGTCCTTAAGGCTCCGCTTATGCTCAGGCAGGCAGTTCTCTGAACCTTTGTTAGTAGGTTGGTAATGGTTAGTTTGTCAGTTGCCGTCCACCATACCACAATGCCGTATAGCAGTATAGGACGAACTACTGCTATATATATCCAGTGGACGATTTTAGGAGAGAGTCCCCACCGCGACCCTACAGCCTTTTTGCAGGAATATAAGGCGACGTTGGCCTTCTTTACACGTTCCAATACGTTAAGTCTAAATAACATTTTCCTATCTAGAATTATTCCTAAAAATTTTGCACTTTCAGAAAAGACTAGATCTGTTCCATTTATCCGAGGTGGAGGGTCCACATGTGGGACATTATTCATCCTAGTAAAGAGAACCAATTCTGTCTTGTTGGGGTTAACGCCCAAGCCGCTGCTTCTGGCCCATCTAGCCAACTTGTTCAGAGCCACCTGTAGGATGTCTCTGAGGACGTTTACGAATTTGCCACTCACTGCGATTGCCACGTCGTCCGCATATGCCACGACCTTGCAGCCACAACGTTCTAGATCTAGCAGGATTTCATTCACCGCTAGGTTCCAAATTAGTGGAGACAATACTCCTCCTTGCGGGGTCCCTCTGTTTACATACCTTGTTAGAGTTGTGGACCCTAGACATGCTGTTATGCGTCTTCTGGTGAGCAGACTTTGAATTAGTCTAATCAAACTAGTGTTAACTTTTAGATGTGAGAGTGCCGCAATTACCGCATCTGAGTGAATGTTGTTAAAAGCCCCTTCTATGTCAAGAAATGCCACCATGGTGAATTCCTTGAAATGCAGGGACGATTCGATAGTGCTCACAAGTTCGTGCAGGGCTGATTCTGTAGACTTGCCCTTATTGTAAGCATGTTGGTTCCCCGACAGGAGTTTTGTATCCAGGTTTTCCCTAATGAAATGATCTAAAAGTCTTTCCAGACCTTTCAATAGGAAGGAGGATAGGCTAATTGGTCTGAAGTCTTTTGGCCTAGTGTGTGATATCTTTCCCGCTTTAGGTATGAATACCACTTTGGTATCCCTCCATCGATTCGGGACGTATGAAAGCCTGATACAGCCTACATAAATTTTCTCCAGCCAGGGGATAATGTACTTTAACATTTTCTGCATTTCTGCTGGAGTGATGCCATCTGGTCCAGGTGACTTGAAGGGCTCAAAGCTGTTAATAGCCCAGCTTATTCTGGATCTCTCAGTCAAGAAGCTAGCGACGCTCGCAGTCCACACGCACTCTTGTTGGTCCTGCTTATCCTCGGGTTCTGTTACAGAGTTCCCCGGGAAATGTGTGTCGAGCAGTACATTGAGCGACTGCTCGCTGTTTTTGGTCCAGTTATTTGCCTCATCCTGTAAATATCCCACTGTACAGGGTGAAACAGATAATATCTTCCTCAGCCTAGCGGCGTCGGAGACCTTTTCCACTTCACCACAGAAGGTATACCAAGAGCGCCTTTGCGCCTTTCTAAGCTCCTTCTTATAGATCTTGAGTTGCTCTTTATAGGCATCCCAATCATTAGCGACCCCAGTAGATTTTGCCTTATTGAATAGCTTGTTGCAGGTATTTTTCATAGCCGTTAGCTCAGAAGTCCACCATTGGGGTTTAGTTTTACCCTTGTACCTTGTTTTTGGACAGGCTTCTTCAAGGGATCTATTGAATGATATGGTGATATGATCGACCAGATTATCCAGACCGGCTTTGTCATTCGGTTCGTACAGAAGTTTAGAGTTGAGGACTTTCTTGAAATTCTTCTCATACAGATGCCACTTTGTCTTCCTTACATTTCTGTGGACGGCGGGTTTAGGCGCTTTTTCCTCGAGTTTGAACTCAATATAATGGTGATCTGAGAATGAGTGGTCGTCCAGTACATTCCACCCAATAATTTTGTCTGACAGCCGGTCAGTAGCAAACGTTACGTCGAGTACTTCTTGTCTGTCTTTAGTTGTGAAGGTCGGTTTATTACCTATGTTACAAATACTAAGGTTGGTAGTTAGAATAAAGTCAAGAAGCGAATCACCCCTATTGTTTATATCCGTACTACCCCAGATAGTATGATGAGCGTTCGTGTCTGCGCCCATAATCAGGTCGAGCTCGTCAGACGTTGCTTCTTCTACTACTTCCCTGAATAGAGCAGTCGGTACTACAGATTCATAAGGCAAGTAGCTGGAGACCACCCAATATATGCGATTTCCGATCTCCAGGCTAGCAGCTGTTTGGTCTTTACCACTTAAATTAGTCAGGAGAAAGATACTTAGATCTTTCCTGGCCAAAATGCAGGTTCTTGGAGTGCCTTCACAGTTGGCCACAAGCAGTTTAAAGTTGGGTGTCCTAATACCGCACACCCTTCCTCCCACTACGTAGGGCTCCTGTATCAGGACGATGTCTACTGCGCCTGTGGACAGGCGCAGTAGAAAATACACCATAGAAAATACACCTCTGTACTCTTTACACTAGCGGTGGCCAAAAAATCAACCCTGGGTGGGTCAGCAGAGCTGAAACAAGACTCTCATTTCTTTCTCTCTCTATCACGTCTCTCTCATTGTGCACTGATGTTTTTTTTCCCTCATAGCGAGCTGCCAATGTTGACCTCTTTGTGCTTAAATATGTATACAATTTTATTATTATTTATTTTTTTTTACCCTAATTATATTAATATCTACTTATTTTTGCTTTTAATAACGTTTTTTTGTCATTGTTCCTGTCAGTCGACAAAT
Organism: Eudasyphora cyanicolor; assembly: GCA_963930755.1. Lineage (NCBI taxonomy): Eukaryota > Metazoa > Arthropoda > Insecta > Diptera > Muscidae > Eudasyphora > Eudasyphora cyanicolor. The sequence continues at coordinate 185,493,458 of OZ005738.1, read as the reverse complement.
AAAATAACGCGGCTCGATCTGACATTTGTTTTCGCCCAGATGACAGCAAAGAATGATATAGAAGAAAAAAATTAAAAATTGTCGTTGTGGTGGTAGTTAATGAAACCCAAATCAGCTGTTTGTCGTCTGGCAGGCAAACGAAATCAAATTTTTAAGTTACAGAAACAGGCTGTAACTGATTTTATGAATAAGTTTTGATGGCATCACTTCATAAATATTATGAGGGATAATTCTTTCAATGTGCTGGTACATAATGTTATAAATCAATAGGCACTTTCTCATTAATACTAGTAACCTTTTTTCCCCCCGAAAAATGTAATAAAATTCTCTAAAATGGGTTTATTTTAGATTGATTGCTTGTCCGTCCTTTCTTTGATCATTCAAGGACATTTGAGGCAATTGTTTATTTTTGGGGGTTTTCGGGAATTGTACTTTTATGTTGTGAAACCCTTTTTATTACAAAAGTATAAACATCAATTTGTTTAATCGCTCAATTGATTGCTTAACCCCCCCAGTTATACTGAACTGTACTGCGCTATTCTGTCATTTAAAAATTTTCTTGTCAATTGCAATGACTTAAAGCGGTATTGACCTGGTTTACACAGTAAACGAGATTAATATTTCATTATTATACAACGTTTGTGGTTGAATTCAGTAAAACACAACAATAATGGAAACAAAAATTGCAGAATTAATTGTAAAAAAGTGGGTTTAATATTAAGGATATTATTGTTTTTTCTTTTGAAATATATACTCGTATGTCATTGATTACTTATGTTTAGCAGTTGAACTTGATTATTCCAAGTACGAATCTATTATGTTTTCATGATTTAACTCTAGCCGTTGAACTGGATTTTCCAACTACCCCATCTTATACACACATTGTAGCTAATATACGTGTATATTCCCAGTTGTTACAAAAGCAATAACATTTTTTCACATACACTCCCTTCTTGGGGTGGGGGGAAGGTTATACAAAAAAAACCCAAATGTTAAAGCATACTTAGCCTTCAAAGGCAAAGATTAAATGTTTGAAGCATACCTTAAGGAGTTCATCTCTTGTGTCAGTGTCTTCTTTATTCTGTGTTTTTCTTTTCGACCAGAAGCAAAACCTTAAAGAGATGGCTTTTTAATTTCGGGCGAATATAATTGTATTCCCTCTGTATTGAACACACAATGGCACTTTTTCTTCGCCTTTGTTCTTTTTTCTCTTTTGTTTGATGGCATTTTTGTGAGTGAATAGAAATGCCCCCATTTTCATCGCAAGAGCATAACTTCTTTTAGGAAGTGGGGAAAGCGAAGAAAGAACTTTACTGAAAGATAATTTAACATACTTTTAGGCGCTTTAGAAATGTTGATGTTTGAGAAAGCATACGAATTTCCTTCACTTGATGATTTTATGATATACTGACGTGGCTGGTCTGTCTGTCTGTTTGACGTTGTGATTCGTCTGTCTGTGTGGATATACATATGTATACTATGTCCTTCCCTGTGGTTTTAGGCTTTCGGTTATTTAAATTCTGGTTTCCGTTTTCCAGCGTTTTTTCTGCTTTGTATGGATATATTATTACAACGCCTAGCCCGATTATTTGTTAGATTTAAATCTAAGATACTCTTTATATTTCCTGTGTGGTGAAATGCCAAAGATTTTAACTGAAAAAAATAAAATAAAATAAAAAAATAAATAAAATAAATAAAATAAATAAACTAAATAAAATAAATAAAATAAATAAAATAAATAAAATAAATAAAATAAATAAAATAAATAAAATAAATAAAATAAATAAATAAAATAAATAAAATAAATAAAATAAATAAAATAAATAAAATAAATAAAATAAATAAAATAAATAAAATAAATAAAATAAATAAAATAAATAAACTAAATAAACTAAATAAAATAAATAAAATAAATAAAATAAATAAAATAAATAAAATAAATAAAATAAATAAAATAAATAAAATAAATAAAATAAATAAAATAAATAAAATAAATAAAATAAATAAAATAAATAAAATAAATAAATAAAATAAATAAAATAAATAAAATAAATAAAATAAATAAAATAAATAAAATAAATAAAATAAATAAAATAAATAAAATAAATAAAATAAATAAAATAAATAAAATAAATAAAATAAATAAAATAAATAAAATAAATAAAATAAATAAAATAAATAAAATAAATAAAATAAATAAAATAAATAAAATAAATAAAATAAATAAAATAAATAAAATAAATAAAATAAATAAAATAAATAAAATAAATAAAATAAATAAAATAAATAAAATAAATAAAATAAATAAAATAAATAAAATAAATAAAATAAATAAAATAAATAAAATAAATAAAATAAATAAAATAAATAAAATAAATAAAATAAATAAAATAAATAAAATAAATAAAATAAATAAAATAAATAAAATAAATAAAATAAATAAAATAAATAAAATAAATAAAATAAATAAAATAAATAAAATAAATAAAATAAATAAAATAAATAAAATAAATAAAATAAATAAAATAAATAAAATAAATAAAATAAATAAAATAAATAAAATAAATAAAATAAATAAAATAAATAAAATAAATAAAATAAATAAAATAAATAAAATAAATAAAATAAATAAAATAAATAAAATAAATAAAATAAATAAAATAAATAAAATAAATAAAATAAATAAAATAAATAAAATAAATAAAATAAATAAAATAAATAAAATAAATAAAATAAATAAAATAAATAAAATAAATAAAATAAATAAAATAAATAAAATAAATAAAATAAATAAAATAAATAAAATAAATAAAATAAATAAAATAAATAAAATAAATAAAATAAATAAAATAAATAAAATAAATAAAATAAATAAAATAAATAAAATAAATAAAATAAATAAAATAAATAAAATAAATAAAATAAATAAAATAAATAAAATAAATAAAATAAATAAAATAAATAAAATAAATAAAATAAATAAAATAAATAAAATAAATAAAATAAATAAAATAAATAAAATAAATAAAATAAATAAAATAAATAAAATAAATAAAATAAATAAAATAAATAAAATAAATAAAATAAATAAAATAAATAAAATAAATAAAATAAATAAAATAAATAAAATAAATAAAATAAATAAAATAAATAAAATAAATAAAATAAATAAAATAAATAAAATAAATAAAATAAATAAAATAAATAAAATAAATAAAATAAATAAAATAAATAAAATAAATAAAATAAATAAAATAAATAAAATAAATAAAATAAATAAAATAAATAAAATAAATAAAATAAATAAAATAAATAAAATAAATAAAATAAATAAAATAAATAAAATAAATAAAATAAATAAAATAAATAAAATAAATAAAATAAATAAAATAAATAAAATAAATAAAATAAATAAAATAAATAAAATAAATAAAATAAATAAAATAAATAAAATAAATAAAATAAATAAAATAAATAAAATAAATAAAATAAATAAAATAAATAAAATAAATAAAATAAATAAAATAAATAAAATAAATAAAATAAATAAAATAAATAAAATAAATAAAATAAATAAAATAAATAAAATAAATAAAATAAATAAAATAAATAAAATAAATAAAATAAATAAAATAAATAAAATAAATAAAATAAATAAAATAAATAAAATAAATAAAATAAATAAAATAAATAAAATAAATAAAATAAATAAAATAAATAAAATAAATAAAATAAATAAAATAAATAAAATAAATAAAATAAATAAAATAAATAAAATAAATAAAATAAATAAAATAAATAAAATAAATAAAATAAATAAAATAAATAAAATAAATAAAATAAATAAAATAAATAAAATAAATAAAATAAATAAAATAAATAAAATAAATAAAATAAATAAAATAAATAAAATAAATAAAATAAATAAAATAAATAAAATAAATAAAATAAATAAAATAAATAAAATAAATAAAATAAATAAAATAAATAAAATAAATAAAATAAATAAAATAAATAAAATAAATAAAATAAATAAAATAAATAAAATAAATAAAATAAATAAAATAAATAAAATAAATAAAATAAATAAAATAAATAAAATAAATAAAATAAATAAAATAAATAAAATAAATAAAATAAATAAAATAAATAAAATAAATAAAATAAATAAAATAAATAAAATAAATAAAATAAATAAAATAAATAAAATAAATAAAATAAATAAAATAAATAAAATAAATAAAATAAATAAAATAAATAAAATAAATAAAATAAATAAAATAAATAAAATAAATAAAATAAATAAAATAAATAAAATAAATAAAATAAATAAAATAAATAAAATAAATAAAATAAATAAAATAAATAAAATAAATAAAATAAATAAAATAAATAAAATAAATAAAATAAATAAAATAAATAAAATAAATAAAATAAATAAAATAAATAAAATAAATAAAATAAATAAAATAAATAAAATAAATAAAATAAATAAAATAAATAAAATAAATAAAATAAATAAAATAAATAAAATAAATAAAATAAATAAAATAAATAAAATAAATAAAATAAATAAAATAAATAAAATAAATAAAATAAATAAAATAAATAAAATAAATAAAATAAATAAAATAAATAAAATAAATAAAATAAATAAAATAAATAAAATAAATAAAATAAATAAAATAAATAAAATAAATAAAATAAATAAAATAAATAAAATAAATAAAATAAATAAAATAAATAAAATAAATAAAATAAATAAAATAAATAAAATAAATAAAATAAATAAAATAAATAAAATAAATAAAATAAATAAAATAAATAAAATAAATAAAATAAATAAAATAAATAAAATAAATAAAATAAATAAAATAAATAAAATAAATAAAATAAATAAAATAAATAAAATAAATAAAATAAATAAAATAAATAAAATAAATAAAATAAATAAAATAAATAAATAGGATATAAAAATTACTCTCCAGTAATTCTCTCTATTTCAATTGTAATAAATTGTCGGTTAAACCTTATTGCTTTTCATCTTCCATTTAGCAGTAAAAGTTATTATCATAAAAATTCATATTTCTAGGGAAAGAAAATCAATACAGATTGTATTGTAGGTATTGTTTATTTTTTTGTCAAAGTGTGAACATAAAAAATATGCAGCAGATTGTGTGAATATTCAAATAAATGTTGAGTCTAACAAATTCTATCACAAAGTAAGCAAAATAATAATTGTATGTACTATGTGTTACAAGCTATAAATGTTTCATATTCGTATTTTTATTACATGATGAAATTGTATACAAACATTAAAGCACATAGTAAATATTTGAAAATAAATCTAAAGTAAATGAATTGCCTCTACAAAAGATTTGCACATTTCCCAATATTAATTAAAATTAAATTTAATAAAGTATTTGGAACGAAATAAAATTTGATAAAATTTGTTGCAAAAAAATTTGCTAAACTTTATTTACATTTAATCAATTTAAATATTGATATGATTTGTCCGTTTTGTGTGGAGATACCAAAAGGGGTAATTGTATTTATAGAAAATTTCTTAGAAATTTTGTTTTGATAGAAAATTTCTTAGAAATTTTGTTTCGATAGAAAATTTCTTAGAAATTTTGTTTTGATAAAAAATTTCTTAGAAATTTTGTTTTGATAGAAAATTTCTTAGAAATTTTGTTTCGATAGAAAATTTCTTAAAAATTTTGTTCTGATAGAAAATTTCTTAGAAATTTTGTATTTATAGAAAATTTTTTAGATATCTAGTAATTATTGAAAATTTCTTAGAAATTTTGTTTTGATAGAAAATTTCTTAGAAATTTTGTCTTGATAAAAAATTTCTTAGAAATTTTGTTTTGATAAAAAATTTCTTAGAAATTTTGTTTTGATAGAAAATTTCTTAGAAATTTTGTTTTGATAGAAAATTTCTTAAAAATTTTGTATTTATAGAAAATTTCTTAGAAATTTTGTATTTATAGAAAATTTCTTAGAATTTTTTTATTTATTGAAAATTTCTTAGAAATTATTTATTTATTGAAAATTTCTTAGAAATTATTTATTTATTGAAAATTTCTTAGATATTTTGTATTTATAGAAAATTTTTAGATATTTTGTATTTATAGAAAATTTCTTAGATATTTTGTATTTATAGAAAATTTTTAGATATTTTGTATTTATGGAAAATTTCTTAGAAAATTTGTTTTATTTATTTATTGAAAATTTCTTGGATATTTTGTATTTATAGAAAATTTTTAGAAATTTTGAATTAATAGAAATTTTTTTTGAAATTTTGTATTTGTAGAAAATTTCTTAGAAATGTTGTATTTATAGAAAATTTCTTAGAAATTTTGTATTTATAGGAAATTTTCTTAGAAAATTTGTATTTATTGGAAATTTTCTTAGAAATTTTGTATTTATAGGAAATTTTCTTAGAAATTTTTTACTATAGGAAATTTTGTATTATAGGAAATTTTGTATGTATAGGAAAATTTCTTAGAAATTTTGTATTTATAGGGAAATTTCTTAGAAAATTAGAATTTATAGGATAATTTCATAGAAATTTTGTACTTATAGAAAATTTCGTAGAAATTTTGTACTTATAGAAAATTTCGTAGAAATTTTGTACTTATAGAAAATTTCTTAGAAATTTTGTATTTATAGAAAATTTCTTAGAAATTTTGAATTTATAGAAAATTTCTTAGACATTTTGTATTTATAGGAAATTTTCTTAGAAATTTTGTATTTATAGGAAATTTTCTTAGAAATTTTGTATTTATAGGAAATTTTCTTAGAAATTTTGTATTTATAGGAAATTTTCTTAGAAATTTTGTATTTATAGAAAATTTTGTATATATAGAAAATTTCTTAGAAATTAACTATATTTCTTAGAAATATTATATATATTTTTTAGAAATATTATATATATTTCTTAGAAATTTTATAGAAAATTTCTTAGGAATTTTTTTAGAAATTCGATAAATACGAAATTTCTGAAAAATTTTGTATTTGTCGAAAATTTCTGAGAAAATTTGTATTCATCGAAAATTTCTGAGAAATTTTGTATTTATCGAAAATTTCTGAAAAATTTTGTATTTATCGAAAATTTCTGAAAAATTTTGTATTTATCGAAAATTTCTGAGAAATTTTGTATTTATTGAACATAATCATTATCCATTTTAGTAGGGCTACCGTAATGTTCATTTACCTAAATGTTTTCATGAATTGAATATTTAATGTTTTTATCCTTTTCTGGTAAAGTTTGCGATTTAAATAGACTTATAAATATATAATTTCAAAGAAAATTTTGATATGCTCATCATAAGCCAAGAAAATGAGTAGAAATTTCCATTGAAATTCCAAAATTACCAAAAATTAATTTAATTAAAAATACTTGAGGTTCCTGGGCAATTGGTTAACTAAGTCAGTCAAAGGAGATATAGTTAATCCCATTTCACCATATCAAACTAAAGAAACTCTTTAAATGTACAGCTTTCTATAGTTTTAATTTCCATTCGACTAAACTTAAGTATAAAAATTTGCATTAATGAGATATCAGTAATAGTACCAGTATGTATGTATAGCTTATATCAGGTCACTACCACTTAAAATCCATTAACTAAACAAGTAATTAGATGTTTGAAAGGATATCAAGACTGCATAAGGAGGCAGGAGAGCTCGCGGACATTCATTTATATCGAAATGAGAGAGATGAGTTCATTGTACATATATTGTTTTCGCTATTAAATTTCCTAGAGGTATTTGAGGGCAACAAATGCAAAAGGCCAAAGGTCATAGAGGAAACTATAAAAAACAAAACAAAAATAAATCAAAAAAGTTTCGTCTTACAAATATCCTCTAAATGGACATACAGATGTAGGTAATATAGAATTTAATTTTTGTCTTGAAAAAAGTGTCAAGTGTAAAAGAGATCTCATTTAGAACACTTTGCAGGAGTCAAGTGAAAATTGTTCACAGGCAGACGGACGGATGAAACTTTTTACTTGTTTTTTTGTATACTTTTCATTGATTCGTCTTTGTCCTATTTGGGAATTTATGTAGCGAAAAATACACAATGAACTCATTTATCTCATTTCACTCTAATTGAGTGCCTGTGAGCTCTCCTGCTCCTCTATTCCTTCTGGATATCCTTAAAAACTTTTACTTGTTCACTAAATGGACTTTAACTGATATTGACCTAATTTAAGCTGTAAATACTCGTGCTACGACTGATGTTTCGTTAATGCAAATTTTTTGTAGTTAAGTTCAGTCGAATGGAAATGTAAACAATGGCAGATGTAAATTTAAACAGTTGCTTCAATCAAATGTTCGACTGAGTTTTGTGGTCTATTATTGTTTTTACAACTGCACTTTAGTGGGGCGAGGGTATAATATTATTTTAATTTTAAGTGGTCGAATGATGTTCTTATCTGGCAAGGCAGTATATTAAATTTTATATATTTTATATAGTTTATTGTTTAAAAACTGAGAATTTATTGAAAAAATTTTTTTATTGTTTTGTTGTGACACATATTTCCGTTTCTTTCCACTGTGCAATGCTATCGAGTTTTAACCGAATAAAGTGTAACACAACGATTAGTTAGTAATCTCGTAATGGAAATTATCTAATTCGAAAAATTCATCTTTTTTGTTGTTATTACGTAGATTAATAAAAAAATTGCAATAAATATATTATCAACAACAACACAGCATTAAATTCTGTTTCAGTGGAACGAATTTGAACGAATTATCTGAAATTTCGCTCAATTCATAAATTAATATCACAACAATGATTCATTCTAGTCGTTTGAGAGAGAACCTCTACTGGAACAGTGACTAATAGATACAGCTAATCGGTTATTATTAAAGACAATTTTTTAAGGTAACATTTTGACTAACTTTTTTGAAGTATAAGCATGACAGCTTTTAATAAAACATTTTTTTACGATTTTCTTTGCTATTTTGTAAGGATTTTCTTGTGTCAGAAAAGGAGTTTTTTTTCCAAAAACAAATATTTTTTTATATTTTTGATGACTGTTACTAAACTTCATAATTACCTTAAATTTAATGCGTATCCAGGCTTTATCGGGAATTGAAATTATACCACAAAATTTTATGTACATACCTGCGACAAAAATTGTGTAAACTAGTATTACACTTCCTGACGCTGTAGTGAACACATTTTCAACCGTGAATTTATTCTTTATTCATATTGAAAATGCGGATATCGGTCCAGCTTTTACTAATATATTAATAATAAAGACCCAAATTAAATTGTGTTCAAAATTCGTTAATAAAAATATATCAAATGTTGTCTATAAAAAAGAAATGTCCAACATTTTTTTAATATATTTCTTTTTAAATTTTCTACAATAACAACATTTCTAAAAAAATAAACGGGACATTTTATAAAAGTAAGTAGTTTCTAAGAATTGTTTTATAAAAACATGATTATTGTGCAAAATTTATAGACATTTTCTTAAAATGCACACGTTGCAAGAAATTTCCTATTTAAGAAAAAAAAAAGAAAAATAAGTGTATATGCCAAAAAATTGTCTACAAATGTACACATTCTAAGATATTTTCTATAAACGAGAAATTGTAATAAATAAAAAATTTCTAGGAAATTTTTTAAAGAAACAAAATTTTTCTATAATTTCCTATAAAACAAAATTTCTGAGAAATGTTCTATAAATACGCAATTTCTGTAAAAAAAATGTCCATACATTTTTTTATGAATACAAAATTTCCATAAAATGTTTCGTAAATGAAAATTGCTAAGAAATTTTTTAACAAAACAAAAATTCTAAAGCTGATTATAGACGATTGCCAGATCAGCAAACGTTATCAACCCTGTTAAAGTGCTGCAAATATACGGACAATGACAGATTGTTAGGCAAAGGTGAATTGACAGTTCAATGTTTTTCTGGCAATGGCGCCGTTGTCACATGCATAAACTTCGCACATATAACAATCTGCAAATTATCTCGCAATGACTTTTCTGCTAACATTGCAAAACAAAAATTGTATGTTCACACGGTTGTAAATTCACAGGGTTGCATTTTTTCGCCATTTTTCTGGCAATGTTGTCCGATCTGCGAATCGTGAAATTTTCTACCAAAACAAAAAAACCTTAAGAAATTTTCTACCAAAACAAAATTTCTAAGAAATTTTCTACCAAAACAAAATTTCTAAGAAATTTTCTATTAAAACAAAATTTCTAAGAAATTTTTTATCAAAACAAAATTTTTAAGAAATTTTCTATCAAAACAAAATTTCTAAGAAATTTTCTATCAAAACAAAATTTCTAAGAAATTTTCTATCAAAACAAAATTTCTAAGAAATTTTCTATCAAAACAAAATTTCTAAGAAATTTTTTATCAAAACAAAATTTCTAAGAAATGTTCTATATATAAATTTTTTTATAAACACATTTATAAATAAAAAATTTAAGAAAATGTCTTTAAATATATTATATTCTATAAATAAAACTTTCAAAGAAATTTTCTATAAACATTTTTTATAAACACAAAACTTCTATAAATAAAAAATTATAAGAAAATGTCTTTAAATGTATTATTTCCTATAAATAAAACTTGCATCGAAATTTTCTATAAATGAAAAAGAACGAAATCTATTGAAACCAAAAAATAAATTTTATGAATACAAAAATTCTATGAAATTTTATAAAAATTTCTGAGAATTTTTTTAATTATAGCAAATTTCTGAGAAATTTTGAATGTATACAAAATTTCTGTGAAATTTTGAATTTATAAAAAATTTCGAGAATTTATAAAAAGTTTTGAATTTATAAATATATTGTATCTATACAAAATTTCTAAGAAAATTTATTAGAAATTTATTTGTAAGACATTTTCTACAAATACAAAATTCAAATATCAAATTATGTAAGTCCCGACTTTTTATGAAATTGTCTATAAATAAAAATGTTCTATGAAATGTTCTATAAAAAAGTTCTAAGAAATCTTCTGTAATTAAAAACCTTTGTAAGGTATTGTCTAAAAATAAGCAATTTCTAAGAAATTTTCTATAAACAAAAATTTTATAGAAATTTTCTATAAATGAAAAATTTATAAGAAATTTTCTGTAAATGAAAAATATCTAAGAAGTTTTCTATCAAAACAAAATTTCTAAGAAATTTTCTAGATATAATTTTTTTTAATAAATTCTAAATTTTTTATAAATTCAAAATTTCTGTGTTTGGGAAAATTTCTTTAATAAGTAATTTTTATAAATAAAACTTTTAAAGAAATTTCTATAAATAAAAAATTTAAGAGAAATGTTAGAAAATTTATGTTTTTTTTTTTTTGTATTTATATAATTTTTTTTAATAAATTTCTTAGAATTTTTGGATCCATAAAATTTCTTTTTTGTTCTTAATAGATTTCATTCTATTTTATTTCTAGAAAATTTCTTAGAAAGTTTTATTTATAGAAAACAAATTATTTAAAGAAATTTTTTCACATTTTTTGTTTACAAAAAATTTCTTAGAAATTTTGTATTTATAGAAAATATCTTATAAGTATTGTATTTATAGAATATGTCTTAAAAATTTTGTTTTGATATAACATTTTTTAGAAATTTTGTTTTGATATAAAATTTCTTAAAAATTATTTATATTATAGAATATTTTTCGAAATTTTTTATTTATAGAAAATTTCTTAGAATTTTTTTTTGATATAGACTTTCTTAGAACTTTTTTTTGTTTATAGAAAATTTCGTAGAACTTCTATAGTTATAGAAATTTTTTAATTATAGAAAATTTCTTAGAAATTTTGTTTCGATATAAATTTCTAAGAAATTTTCTATAAATACAATACATACTTCAAAGAAATCAAAACAACTATCAAACAAAATTTCTAAGAAATATTCTAAATAAAAAATTTTATAACATTTTTCTATAAGCAAGATTTCTGGAAATTTTCTATAAAACAAAATTTTTTATAGATAAAATAATTTCCGTAAAAATTTAGTTTCTATAAAAACAAAATTTCCAGGACATTTTCTATAAATAAATTCCATCTATATATATAAAAATGAAACGGTCCATCTGTGTAATGGCATCACGTCAGAACGGCTGGAGCGATTTGGATGATTTTTTTTTTATTCGATTCTAAATTTTCACGAGATGGTTTATATAGAAAAAAAATTAATTGGACAAAGGGGCGTGGTACCTCCCATACAAATCGCAGGTTAAAAATCCGATATTTCTGCTCCTATTATAGGTATAGTGCTGAAATTTTGTTTGTATGCATTTAATGGCAGATTATGTGAATTTTCCAAAAATGGGCGGAATCGGACCAATGGGCGTGGCCCCGCCCATATAAGCCAAATTTTGAAATTGAGATATTTTGCACAATTTGTTAGCGAGAGTGCTGGAATTTTGTGTATATGTAAACGGTGGCAGTCTACGTGATTGGTCCAAAAATGGGCGGGATCGGACCAATGGGCGTGGCCCCGCCCACGTAGACAAAATTTTGATATCTTGCACAATTTGCTAACGGGAGTGCTGCAATGTTGCGTATATGTATCTGGTGGCATTCTACGTAATTGGTGAAAAAATGGGCGCGACCGGACCAATGGGCGTGGCCCCGCCCATATAAGCCAAATTTTGAAATTGAGATATTTTGCACAATTTGTTAGCGAGAGTGCTGGAATTTTGTGTATATGTAAACGGTGGCAGTCTACGTGATTGATCCAAAAACGGGCGGGATCTAACCAATGGGCGTGACACCGCCCATATAAGCCAAATTTAAAAAATGTGATATCTTGCACAATTTGTTAGCGAGAGACCTGGAATTTTGTGTATATATATCCGTTGGCGATCTACGTGATTGGTCCAAAAATGGGCGGGTTCGGACCAATAGGCGTGGCCCCGCCCACAATGACCAAATTTTGAAATTTTTATATCTTGCACAATTTGCTATCGGGAGTGCTGCAATGTTGTGTATATGTATCTGGTGGCATTCTACGTAATTGGTCAGAAAATGGGCGGGATCGGACCAATGGGCGTGGCCCCGCCCTTATAAGCCAAATTTTGAAATTGATATAACTTGCACAATTTTTTATCTAGAGTACTGTCATGTTGTAGATATGTATCTGGTGACAGTCCACGTGATTGGTCCAAAAATTGGCGGGATCTGACCAATGGGCGGGCCACCGCCCATATAAGCCAAATTTTGAAATTGAATTATCTTGCTCATTTTGTTAGCGAGAGTGTTGAAATTTTGCGTATATGTATGTTGTAGCAGTCTACGTGATTGGCTTTCAAATGGGCGGAATAGGACCAGTGGGCGTGGCCCAGCCCATATTTTGATATATCTTGCAAGTATTATATAGGAAATACATGAACAAAAATGCTCGGTATGCGATAATTACAGCTGCTCACTCCAATACAATCGCAATATGATAATGTGATGCAATATCAATGAAACAAGAATTTGGAAATTTTATAAGTATACCTTTCTATTTTCTGGACTTTCCACTGAATTCGGTATTTTTTCATTCAGTGAATTTATTACTAATACCAGTAAGGAAAGGCAGAAAGTCGGGCGGGGCCGACTATATAATACCCTACACCTCCCTAACAATGCGATAAGGGTCATTGCGATAATAATTTGGAATAATTGGTAAATGTATTTTGAACCGATAATCGCAAAATTAAGCAATATTCGTTCCTAAATTGAGAAAAATATTTCTGGAGAACTTTGTAATGATCGGAAGTAAAGTACAACTTCTATAGCGCTTTGTAACCAAATCTGGAGGAACATATATATGGAGGTTATATATAAATCTGAATCGATTTTCCTAGAATACTCATTCATGTAAAATAGAAACCTGTTTCTGTCGAATTTCGTACTGATCGGATATAAAACACAGTCTCTACAGCGCTTACATGTCAAATTGGGGGTAACATATATATATGGGGGCTATATCTAAATCTGAACTGATTTTCTCCGAATTTTGCGGCATTCCTTCATGTAATAAGAAACTTCTTTCTGCCGAATTTCTTACTGATCGGATATAAAATACAGTTTCTACAGCGCTTGAATTTCAAATCGGGGGTAACATATATATGGGGACTATATCTAAATCTGAACCGATTTTCTCCGAATTTGGCAGTATTCCTTCATGTAATAACAAACCTCTTTCTGCCGAATTTCGTACTGATCGGATATAAAATACAGTTTCTACAGCGCGAATTTTGACATGGGCAGCGAAGCGCACCGGGCTCAGCTAGTTTTTAATAAAAACAAAATTGCCATAAGTTTTTTTTTGTGTAAATACATAATTTCTAAGATGTTGCCTATAAATTAAAAATCTCCATAAAATTTGCAATAAATAAAAAAAATCCATGATATTTTGTATAGAAACAAAATGTTCATAACATTTTTTGACGTAACGTGTGTTTGTCACCTAACATTGAACTCAATTGACATTGGTTAACCAATGTCATGTCCCAAACCCTTCCAGAATTTATTTTTATATGACTTCCGGCATTCCACTTCCTCAAAAACTCTTAACAACGAAGGAAAAGGTAAAAATGAAAAAGTGGGGAAAATGTAGCTACGAAAAGTGGAAAAATAGTAATTTAAAGAATGAAATGGCAAAACAATCAATCTATTCAATTATATATCAATTGCCACGGCAGGACGATGTATTGTCCTGCACTCGTTTGTTCTATTGTCATTCTTTTATCCTTCCCGAGCGCTGCGGTGTTGCGCATTGGCATGAAATATCGTTACAATTCAATTTGCAATTATGTTTTCGTTTTTTTTTTGTGTTTTGTTTTATTTAGTTTTCATCTGCAGCAAGTTACCTTCTACTCAGAGTTCTCTCGTTTTTTTTTACCTTAAGAACTAATTGAAATTGTTGCGAAAAAAAACAAAGACGGTTAACTTCATCTTTGAGTTCAGTTCATGAAAAGAGAATGTAGTAAGACTGGGAATTGTCACCGTTTTTAATTGCATTCGTATGAAAAGTCTATTGACATTTCAGAAGGTAACAGCAGGTGACATAGTTAGTTCAAAGAATCGGAACATGGTAAGGGTAATGGATGAAGGCCTTACCTAAAATTTTTATATCCTTATTTAGCGATTTTATAACACCATTGACTTAGTACTCAGAAAAATGTCGCTGTTGATAATTAATCAATTTAATTACTAAATAATACTTGTATCAGGAATATTTGTAATTAATTGTATGTTTGAGCCAATTATGTTTTAATATCAGTCCAACCAATATTACAAACGAGCTTGATTTTACTTTGGGGGAGTCTGCTCCTTCGTTTACAACGTGTCCGCACCAGAAATGTTAAAAAAATCCACAAAATGGTATTTGATGACCGTCGCTTGAAAGTTCGTGAGCTAGCTGAAGTAATAGGTATTTTAAAAAGTGCTATACATCTCATATTGACGGATTTAAATTTAATGATGAGAAAGCTGTGCGCAAGATTGGTGCCGCGTTTGCTCAAAATCAAGGCAATGCACCAGTTCACACATCCACTATTGCGATGGCCAAGAACAATCAATTAAATTTCGAATTGCTTCAGCACGCACCTTATTCGCCCGATGTAGCTCCCTCGGGTTATTTTTTGTTTCCCAACTTAAAACTATATAATACCCTACACCTACCTACCAATGCGAAAATGGGGATTGCGATAAGAATTTGGCAGTGTTCATACATAAGCAAACTCTCTCTGCCGATTTTCGTACTTATCGGATATAAAACACGGTTTCTACAGCGCTTACATGTCAAATCGGGTGTAACATATATATTGGGACTATGTTTAAATCTGAACCGATTTTCCCCGAATTTGGCAGTGTTCATACATGTAATAAGAAAACTCTCTCTGTTAAATTTCGTACTGATCGGATATAAAACACGATTTCTACAGCGCTTAAATGTTAAATCGGGTGGAACATATATATGGGGGCTATATCTAAATCTGGACCGATTTTCTCCGAATTGCGCAGTGTTTTTTCATGTAATAAGAGAACTCTCTCTGCCAAATTTCGTACTGATCTGATTTAAAATACAGTTCCTACAGCGCTTACATGTCAAATCGGGTGAAACATATATATGGGGGCTATATCTAAATCTAAACGGATTTTCTCCGAATTTTTTAGTGTTCATTCACGTAATAATAAAACTCTCTCTGCCGAATTTCATAAAGATCGGATGTAAAATGTGGTTTCTACAGCGCTTACATGTCAAATCGGGTGAAACATATATATGGGGACTATATCCAAATCTGAACCGATTTTAACCAATTTCAAAAGGGATCGTCCTTGGACCAAAAAAGAGCACTATGCTAAATTTCATCACAATCGGACCATAAATACGACCTGCTCTTTGATTACAAGAATACATGGACAGACAGACAGACGGACATGGCTAAATCGACTCAGAAAGTGATTCTGAGTCGATCGGTATAATAAACAATGGGTCTATCTCTTCTCCTTTTAGGTGTTACAAACAAATGCACAAAGTCATAATACCCTGTACCACAGTGTGGTGTAGGGTATAAAAATGGTTCGGCGGAAAAAGAATTGCCAGCAGTGAAGAGGTGGAGGTTGCGGTTGAGGGCTGTTTTGAGGAGATAGACAGTTCATACTATAAACAAGGTATCGAAGCTATTGAACATCGCTGGAAAAATGTATCGTGTCAAAAATTGTTGTTGTAGATCGGCAATTTTTGGGTATACTTTAACCTATTTACCAGACTGAAATTTGTTACTTATTATAGTATTTGCTTGCCATTGTGGCGTATAAGTGATATTATTATGCATTTGTAACTAATGTTAATTATACGCCTGAGTAGCCTGTGTAACAATAATTTTCAAGAAAAATTCAATGTCGATGTAATCTGGACGAAATTTTCGTGAAAAATTAAATTTCGACAAAACTTTGTAGAAAAAAATTATTTTCTAATTTTTTTTTAGAGAAATGTAATTTTACAAAATTTTTGTTTTCAGAAAAATGCAAAAATTTTCAAGAAAAATTTAATTCCAAGGGGATTTTGTAGAAAAAATAGATCTGAACGGCGTTTTTTTTGGAAAAGAAATTTTATAAAAAATTTAAAGAAATTTTATAAAAAATAGCAAATTTTAAGGAATTTTCTAAAAAATGTCATTTCAAGAAAATTAGTAGAAATTATTATGGTGAAATTTTCTAATTTTTTTAAGAAATGAAATTTCTACTAAATTTTGCAGCAAAATGCAATGTCGGAGAAATGTTTGACCAACGTTTTTTAGAAAAATAAACATTTGAAAACATTTTGTAAAAAAAATTGTAAATTTGAAGGAATTTCTACCAATTTTTATATTTGTTTCTACTATTTTTTTTTTGCAATACACAGAAAATAACTGAAGTATATGGTCTCAAACCAAAATAAATTCTGACTGAATAACAAAAGCACAGACCAACAATAAGTAACAACAACACATTGTAATTTTCTTTAAATTAATTTTTTTTGCAAGTTTTAAATGCAATTTCAACTAAATTTTGCAGAAAAATGCAATTTCAGCGAAATGTAGAAAAATTAGACTTTTTTTTAAATACCAAATTGAAGAAATTTTCTAAAAAAAATTAATTTCAAGAATTTTTATAGAAAGCTTTAATTATTGCAATACCGTCTTAGTTTTGTAGAAAAATGCAATTTCGAGGAAATTTTCAAGAAAAAAATAATTTAAAGAAATTTGATTTCATTACTACACGCTGACAAAAATCGCTTCTGTAGTATATTGTCCCAAACATATTCGTCTTGAAACATATATATCTTTAGGGTACACTCTAAACATATAATATTTGGTACACACAAAAATTATATATTTGGGAAGATGTTGTTCTAAACAAATATAAGTTTACAGCCCAATATGTGTTTATTTTGGACTATTTTTTTGAAACAAATATTTATTTGCATTTAAGTATTCGGAAAATACCTAAATTATGCTAAATTTTTAAGTAATTCAATACGAGTATTAATTTTTTAAAAAATTTTCTCGTCGTAAATATAATAAATAATAATAATTGAAATCATATAATCTTGTATCGAAATATATACTTGGAGGATTGACAACTAATGATGGGTTGGAATACTCAGAAATTTTAAATGATTGACTTAAAACATAAGTTAATGGTGCATTTGGTATCATAACTGGGGGGGTTCAAACCAAAGAAACCAAAAATACTAAAACTGAAATTCGAAAAATTCAACAAAAGTTTCGAAAATTTTTTTTAAATAAAATATATTTGGAGAAATTCTTAAACAATAATTTTATTTGTATTGAAATACATGTTTTATTTGAGAAATTTAGTTTGCAAATATTATATCTTGTAACATATTAATATACGAGTTCCAAATATATTTTATTGATTTTCAAATAAAATTTATTTGCTCAAAAATATATAATATTTAAAAATTTGTGTTCCAAATATATTTTCTTTCGATTCAAACATATCAAAAAAGGCGATTTTGCCCTGTGTATATATACAATTTATTTACGATCATTTTTTATGGAGGGGGGGAGACAAATTCTGACAAGGTAGTGGGGTGCCGCATGGCTGAAAGGTTTGGGAAGCTCTGTTTTGGTCGGTTTACTCGACTGGCAATTTTTTACTGGTGTAAAGAGAGGGTAAATCTCTTTAATGACCGAGGGTGGTAGAACATACAAACCACTGCCAGATGACCGTTTTATTAGAACACGATTGTTTAATATAAACATAAGAAAGAAAATAAATTCATTTTATTTAGTCCAGTTTAAGAAATGTAAATTAAATAAATAAAGGCAGTTGTGTGTGTTAAGAAAATTATTGTTGTAGCCGTTAACTAAGCGTGCGTTGTCGTGTTTTCGATGGTTGGCGAGAGACAGTCAAGCATCTCTCTTTGATTCTCGTACTACTCCTCTTCTTGCGCAGAGTTGTATCTTTGTTAATGTTCGTAGGGTGGTATCGTGGATAAAGTCGTATCGTTAGTAGAGACGTATCGTTGATAAAGTCGTATCGTTAGTAGAGTCGTATCGCTGGTAAAGTAGTGTCGTCGATGGAGTCGTATCGTCGTAGGTTTACACTTGTTTTTGTTAAAAAAAATAAAAAATATTCTAAAAGAAATATTGAGCGTTAGAAAGATTATTTAAACACACCTTTTTTGTATATTTCGTATATTTGTATATATATATATTATATTTCTGAGCAAATAAACTTTATTTGAAAATCAATAAAATTTATTTGGAACGCATATATTAATATCGATACCTCCATTCTAAACAATGCTAAGTGCAAAAAGGTAGTTTTACCGGAAAGGCGATCAAAGTTTAATGTTTTTTTTTTTTAAATTTGTGTGGAATTCCTTTATAATGTAAATCAAATGACCTGTACTATTTTGTAAATAACTATTGACTACGTTGGCGTATAAACACCACATTTTGACTGAAAATAATTTGGAATATTTAAAAATTAAAAATGCAATCTCCCTAAAAACATGCTTAGTCCACTTAGCATGTTTTAAAATGGAGGTATCGACATATTACAACAAAATGCATTTGCAAACCAATTTTCTTAATGTGTTTATTAATGTTTTTTAATATTTTTTTAAAAGCTTTCCAAACTGTATCGCATTTAATTTTTCTTTGATTTCGAGTTATACCTTGCAATTTAAATTGACATAAGTAGTTTCTATTTATTCCAAGTCATCATTTGTTTTCAATCCATCAAGCATACAATAATTTTACGAACATTTAAAATTTCTGAAAAAATAAACGTTAAATTAGTGAAAACATAAAATTTGGCTTAATATTAATATACTGTATATTTTCTGAATACTTAAATGAAAATAAATATAGGTTTCGTAAATAAAAGTCCCAAATACAAAATAATAGGACGAAAACAAAAGTTTGTTTGAAACAACATCTTTTCAAATATATAATATATGTGTGTGTCAAATATAATATATTTCGAGTGTACATTAAACATTTACATATTTCAAGTAGAATATGTTTGGGACAATATAACGGGTTTTCCAATAGGGATGATATGATTTTGAAGTGACGTTTCGGCCATTTGTAATATGTCATGATCTGTCATTTGTTTTTCATTGTATATTCAGTAGTGCTTACAATGTCATCATGGAGAGATATACGCAAGAACAACTTTTACAAATTATTCAGTTTTATTATCAAATAATCGTTCTGCAATTGCAACTTTTCGTGCGCTAAGTCCACTTTTTTTTAAAATCCAAAGAAAAACTCTTTGTAGTCGACCTACGACCTTGACACCCATGAGCAATATTTTAGCACTCGTTAAGAGCTATCTTTTTGCCATTGACCGATTCCCGATCCGACGTACCGTTAAGGAGATAGAGCAAAAATAAACTTTCCGTTCACATTTGAAAATGATGCTGTCAATTTTTTTAAATAAAAAAAAAAACACTTTCCAGTCGACCTACGACCTTGACACCCATGAGCAATATTTTAGCTCTCTTTAAGAGCTATCTTTTTGCCAGTGACCGTTTGTGGCTAAGTGCCACACAGCAAATGAAA
This sequence comes from Eudasyphora cyanicolor, assembly GCA_963930755.1. Lineage (NCBI taxonomy): Eukaryota > Metazoa > Arthropoda > Insecta > Diptera > Muscidae > Eudasyphora > Eudasyphora cyanicolor. The sequence goes on along the minus strand of OZ005738.1, from coordinate 185,472,889 downwards.
CAATTTAATAGTTGCGAGAAATGTTCAAGATTCGATTATTTCAAGAAATTGTGATATTGAATGGCCTCCATGAAGTTGTGATTTAACACCATTAAATTATTTCTTGTGGGGTTATTTGAAGTCATTGGTCTTTCGAAATAAACCAGACACTTTTCAAGCTTTACAAGTCAATATTGAAAGTGCCATTCATGACATATGACTTGATTTAGTGGGAAAAGTGCTCGAAAATTGGGTTCATCGAATTCGTTCCTGCAGAAGAAGTCGTGGAGGTCATTTGAATGACGTTTTATTTAGAACTTAATTGTATCAATTGTACTTCACATTAAATAAAAAAACTTTTGAATTTCCTTAACAATAAGTGTGTTTTTTTCAAAGAAATCATGTCACTCTTATTGGAAAACCCTATACGACAGAAGCGATTTTTGCAGCGTGTAATGATACACTAATAACACTATGTATCATGTATTGTACTGCACGCTGAAAAAAAATCGCTTCTGTAGTATATTGCCCCAAACATATTCGGCTTGAAATATACATATGTTTAGGGTACACTCAGATATATAATATTTGACAACACACAAATATTATATGTTTGGGAGATAATGTTTTAAACAAAAATATGCTCCCATTCAAATATTTATACCCTACACCACACTGTGGTACAGGGTATTATGACTTTGTGCATTTGTTTGTAACACCTAAAAGGAGAAGAGATAGACCCATTGTTTATTATACCGATCGACTCAGAATCACTTTCTGAGTCGATTTAGCCATGTCCGTCTGTCTGTCTGTCCGTATGTCTGTCCGTCTGTCCATGTATTCTTGTAATCAAAGTGCAGGTCGTATTTATGGTCCGATTGTGATGAAATTTAGCATAGTGGTATTTTTTGGCCCAAGGACGATCCCTATTGAAATTGGTAAAAATCGGTTCAGATTTAGATATAGCCACCATATATATGTTACCCCCGATTTTACATGTAAGCGCTGTAGAAACTGTATTTTATATTAGATCAATGCGAAATTTGGCAGAGAGAGTTCTCTTATTACATGAATGAACACTGCCAAATTCGGGGAAAATCGGTTCAGATTTAGATATAGTCCCCATATATATGTTTCACCCGATTTGACATGTAAGCGATGTAGAAACCGCATTTTACATCCGATCTTTATGAAATTCGGCAGAGAGAGTTTTCTTATTACGTGAATAAACACTACCAAACTCGGAGAAAATCTGTTCAGATTTAGATATAGCCCCCATATATATGTTTTACCCGATTTTACATGTAAGCGCTGTAGAAATTGTATTTTATATCAGATCAGTACGATATTTGGCAGAGAGAGTTCTCTTATTACATGAATAAACACTGCCAAATTCGGGGAAAATCGGTTCAGATTTAGATATAGTTCCCATATATATGTTTTACCCGATTTGACATGTAAGCGTTGTAGAAACTGTATTTTATATCAAATCAGTACGATATTTGGCAGAGAGAGTTCTCTTATTACATGAATAAACACTGCCAAATTCGGGGAAAATCTGTTCAGATTTAGATATAGTTCCCATATATATGTTTCACCCGATTTGACGTGTATGCGCTGTATTTTATATCCGATTAGTACGAAAATCGGCAGAGAGAGTTTTCTTATTACATGTATGAACACTGCCAAATTCTTACCGCAATTCCCATTTTCGCATTGATAGGTAGGTGTAGGGTATTACATAGTCGGCTCCGCCCGACTTTCTGTCTTTCCTTACTGGTTTTTATATGGAACTAGTATTCCGAAACAAAGATTAATTTGTATATATTTTTTTGGCAATGTACACGGGGCAAAATCGCCTTTTTTGATATGTTTGAATAGAAAGAAAATATATTTGGAACACTAATTTTTAAATATTATATATTTCTGAGCAAATAAATTTTATTTGAAAATCAATAAAATATATTTGGAACTCGTATATTAATATGTTACAACATATAATATTTGCAAACTAAATTTCTCAAATAAAATATGTATTTGAATACAAATAAAATGATTGTTTAGGAATTTCTCCAAATATATTTTATTTAAAAAAGATTTTCGAATTTAAATTTTATTTTTTTTTTTGGTTTGACCCTCCCAGTTATTATACCAAATGCAGCAATAACTTATGTTTTAAGCCAATCATTTCAAATTTCTGAGTATTCCATGCCATCATTGGTTGTCAATCCTCCAAGTATATATTTCGATGCAAGATTATATGATTTCAATTATTATTATTATTTTTTATATTTAAGACGTTAAAATTTTTGAAAAAATTAACTTTGAATTACTGAAAAATTTAACACAATTTAGATATTTTCTGAATACTTAAATGAAAATAAATATTTGTTTCGGAAAAAATAGTCCAAAATAAACACATTGGGATGTAAACAAAGATTTGTTTAGAACAACATCATCCCAAATATATAATTTTTGTGTGTACCAAATATTATATGTTTAGAGTGTATCCTAAAGATATATATGTTTCAAGCCGAATATGTTTGGGACAATATACTACAGAAGCGATTTTTTTTCAGCGTGTATGAATGACTTAACTTAAAGCCAAGTTTTCTGTTTTTCAGATGTTCAAAGAGCAAGACAAAAGGTGATGATTTGGAATATTTATAAATGAAGCCATTTTTAGCTATAAAGATTAACAAGAAAACTAGGAAAAAATAACTAAAATTTGAATAAGTCAGCAAAGTTTAAAAAATCTTTTTAAATAAAATATATTTGGAAAACATCTTAAACAAAAACTTTGTTTGTGTGTAAACACATATTTTATTTGTGAAAGTCAGTTCGCAAATATATTTAGTTCTAATATATTAATATATGCGTTCCAAACTAAATTTCTTGATTTTCAAATAAAATGTATTTGTTAACAAATACATAATATTTAAAAAAATCGTTTCCAAATATATTTTCTTTCAATTCAAACATATCAAAAATGACGATTTTCCTCCGTGTGGTTTTATAAAACTAAAACAGAAAAATGTTTATGTAAATTTTTTTTTCAATTTTTTTCTTCTAAAATTTCTACTTTTCATGAAGGTACCAGTAGAATGTGGACTATATTTTTTGAAGTATAAGCTCAATAAAGCTAGGATACCATTAAATTAAATTAAAGAAAATTATTAGGGTTTGGGATTTTTTTTTGTTTTTATGGTTTTTTTTGTGCCTGCAAAAAACAATATTTTTGAAAAATACAAACTTTTTCTAATTGTTTCAACAACAGTTACTAAACTTCTATTTCTGCGTGAAAGTGAAGTCTTAAGCTTTTGAATCCATAAATTCCAATTGGTCCAATTACTAAAGGCATCTCCCAAGAGAATCGAATTACAAAAAAAATGACTTTTTCGTGTGACTTTTTGATTTTTTTCGTGTTAGGACGCCTTATTACACCAGAAAATTGTATCCACAGCACTTCGACAAATATTTAGTTGCATAGTGTAATCCTACAGTCTTATGGTGATTTCGATTCTGAAAAAAATGTTTCCCCGTCGGCGCGATATTCTGAAAAATATTAGGTGAAACTGATATAGTGTCTCGAAGTAATTTTAGCTCCTATTTCAATATTCCAAAATGTGTTATAGAATTGCAGTTTTCGAGAAAAGGGCAACTAAAATTTTGCACTTTTTTGCCGAAAATAAATCACCAGTAGTTTTCTATTGTGGCGTATGTGTGATTCTATTGTGGCGTATGTGTAATATTATTATTCATTTAATGTTGATTATACGCCACACAAGCCTATTAATTAATTAATATTTTTACTTTTCTTTTAAAACAAGCTACAGTTCTTATTTCCAAAAATCAGCATTTTTTTACCATATTTTTTCTATTTATTTTTAAAACATGATAACATTGGGGCCTCCTCTACCTTTTTTCCAACCCTGTATTCTATTTCTTACTATAGCTACTCATCTACGATAGTCTCGCTATTGTAAAATATCTTCGCAGAAATGTCTATGTGTGCGTGGATGCTGATGTCTTTCTTGGTATTGTTACATGTCTTTTAATAATATAACACCTTTAGGCAGTTGGTTTGGCACAATCCAATTACAGAAACACCACAAATAAAGAAATAGGAGACAACGTCAAGGACAGAGAGAGAGAGATAGAGAAAGACAAGCGGTTCCACGACACACTGTGATGGTGATGACTTTGAAGGCGGCAGTGGTTACGATGGTAATGTCGATAAAGTAACGGAGATGCGTTTTGTTTTTCATATTGGCTGTTACACTGTTAGACAAATTTATTTGTTGGGTAATAATTCGTAACACGAACAAATATTTGGCTTAAATGTATGTCCATGGACATGAGACGTTTAAACGTCTCCTCTATTCAACCTAACAAATATTTGCATATAAAGTAATAAAATAATAATAAATAACCTACACATGGAGAAGACAATTGGATAAAGATGTGACAATGACCAGGAAGACCTAGAATGAAGTTAAAAAAATTAGTTACGGCATGCGTAATAAAATAAGGATCTAATTCAAATAATTTAGAAAAGGTTTTATGACAGAAATCTGTTCTGTACATCTCAAAACGTTTGTCAAAAATACCTTAAAATATTAAATATCTTTAAATCAAAATATGTAATATTTTTAATATTTATTTTTTTTTGCAATATACATATCGCTCATTCACTTCAAGAGTAACATAACTCAAAATTAAAAATTTTTGAGGTTGCCTTACAAAAATGCGAAGTTGGCAAATGTCCATAAATTAATCTCAGCGAAATTTGGTCTAGAAGTAAACAACCATACATCGGATTATTCAAGCGTTTTTTAAACAACTCATTTCATGTTACTTATCTTTTTATACAGACTTAAAGTTACACATCTTGGCAATTTTGAGTTATGTCACTCTTGAAGTAAGTGAGCGATATGTTTTTAACTTAAAATCTTGTATGGCTGTTGGTTATCTCTCTGTGGTTCTTTTTGTATAACAGTGTTGTTTCATCTATGTCTCTTATCTCCAAGAGTAGCAGTGGATGCTTGTTCGCGTACTGTATGTATGTGTAATGCAGAGATATCCTCTTTACATATTCACTTGTAGCCACCTACACTACTCAATAGTATGTAAACTACACTACAGTAACACACACTGCCGTTAAACCACACACACGCAGCCTAGTTTGAAGCCACACTGCACCACACACACACACAACCGACACACGTCTAACCGAATGATGCCTACAGCTGAGTCAAATCATGAACTGCCGAGTAGTAGTAATAATCGTAGTGGAGCAGAGAGTAGGTGGGTGAGAGAGAGAGAGAAAAACTGCGGGAAACACTAACAAATTTTGGTATAAAGCACGTTTTGTTTGACTCTTGACACATGCGAGCGCAAAAATTAACCAAAAAATAACAACGATGACAACTAAAGGGAATACTAAATACCACAATGTACGTATACACCAGAAATGTGAATGCACCTATACACATACAAAAACATTAACATCTAACCGTAGACATTTCCACGAAAATCTGACTAAATTCGCAGCCAAAAAGAAAATCACAGCCTTTGGTGGTTACGCCAAAGCAGAACACATCTGTCACTCATGAAATTTGGCTAAAATGTTACTAGCGCTTTCGTCTACATTTCCTATATTATTGCAAATAGTCAATGTAGTAGGTGCATTAGACTGGATCGAATCATAGAAGTCCTTCGGTCACTATTTCTCATAGTACTAGTATACATGGTTTTGGATCCAGACAAATAAGTAGTGTTTCTTGAAAGAGGTTTTGTTGCACGCTAAATTCGGTTTCTTAACATTGGATCTCTTTTTTTTGAGATATATATATATTTTTTTAAGATTTTCATGGCCGGCAAATAATACAACTGAAATAAATTTAAAGATTGCTTCCAAAAACCTTCCAAACGAATACAATCTTTCTATAAAAAGTAGAATAATAAGTAAAAATTGTGTATTTGGTAATATAAGGGTGTGCAGATAAATTCGTCCCACATCCAAGACACAAAACACGTATAGATCAAAAAAAAATTATATATTTTTTTTTGTAAAAAGTTTAAGATTTAATAAATCTAAATACTTTTCTTTAAATTGGTACAGTTTTAAGACGGCCAAATGCAAATATCCAATTAATTTATAAAAATATTGATAAAATATCATATTGCATCCTTTAGAAATATATAAAACCATATAAATCGATATAAAAAAATTCGTCGAAATTTTTCTCAAAAAAAAAAAAACGAGTTTGTATAATATTACCTCAAAATAAAACCAGTAAGGAAAGACAGAAAGTCGGGCGGGCCGACTATATAATACCCTACACCTACATACAAATACGATAATGGGCATTGCGATAAGAATTTGGCAGTGTTCATACATGTAATAAGCAAACTCTCTGCCGATTTTCGTACTGATAGTATATAAAACACGGTTTCTATAGCGCTTACATGTCAAATCGGGTGTAACATATATATTGGGACTATGTTTAAACCTGAACCGATTTTCCCCGAATTTGGCAGTGTTCATACATGTAATAAAAAAACTCTCTCTGTTAAATTTCGTACTAATCGGATATAAAACACGATTTCTACAGCGCTTAAATGTTAAATCGGGTGAAACATATATATGGGGGCTATATCTAAATCTGAACCGATTTTCCCTGAATTTGGCAGTGTTTATTCATGTAATAAGAGAACTTTCTCTGCCGAATTTCGTACAGGTCGGATGTAAAATACGGTTTCTTCAGCGCTTACATGTCAAATCGGGTGAAACATATATATGGGGAATATATCTAAATATGAACCGATTTTCCCCGAATTTGGCAGTGTTTATTCGTGTAATAAGAAAACTATCTCTGCCAAATTTCGTACTGATCTGATTTAAAATACAGTTCCTACAGCGCTTACATGTCAAATCGGGTGAAACATATATATGGGGAATATATCTAAATCTGAACCGATTTTTCCCGAATTTGGCAGTGTTCATTCATGTAATAAGAGAACTTTCTCTGCCGAATTTCGTACAGGTCGGATGTAAAATACGGTTTCTACAGAGCTTACATGTCAAATCGGGTGAAACATATATATGGGGAATATATCTTAATCTGAACCGATTTTCACCGAATTTGGCAGTGTTTATTCATGTAATAAGAAAACTATCTCTGCCAAATTTCGTACTGATCTGATTTAAAATACAGTTCCTACAGCGCTTACATGTCAAATCGGTTGAAACATATATATGGGGAATATATCTAAATCTGAACCGATTTTCCCCGAATTTGGCAGTGTTCATTCACGTAATGATAAAACTCTCTCTGCCGAATTTCATAAAGATCGGATGTAAAATGTGGTTTCTACAGCGCTTACATGTCAAATCGGGTGAAACATATATATGGGGACTATATCCAAATCTGAACCGATTTCAATAGGGATCGTCCTTGGGCCAAAAAAGAGCACTATGCTAAATTTCATCACAATCGGACCATAAATACGACCTGCACTTTGATTACAAGAATACATGGACAGACGGACAGACGGACAGACAGACAGACGGACATGGCTAAATCGACTCAGAAAGTGATTCTGAGTCGATCGGTATAATAAACAATGGATCTATATCTTCTCCTTTTAGGTGTTACAAACAAATGCACAAAGTCATAATACCCTGTACCACAGTGTGGTTTAGGGTATAATGAAAATAATGACATTTTCTACATTACAATGAAATTTTTTGTTCAAAAGTAATTTAGTAAAATATTCTATAAAAACTGCATTTTCGACAAACTTTTGTATAAAAGTTAGAATTTGTGGGATTTTTTTTATAAAAATGTGATTAAGAGCAAATTTTCTGTAGCATTTTGAGGACATTTTTAATAAAAAATTAATTTCGACGAAATTTTCAAATAAATACAGTATCACTGAAAATTTCTATAAGAATTGTATTTTGAGAAAATTTGTGATTGTAAGAAAATTTTCTATAAAAAATAAGACTAAGGGAATTTTCTATAATACTTCGATTTTAAGGAAAAAAGTTCTCAACATTTTATAGAAAATTTTCCCAAACCAAATTTTTATGGAAAATTTGCTCAAAATCAAATTTTTATGTTTTTTTCGGAAAATTAAATTTTGACAACATTTGCCATAAACATTAAATGTGCAATTTCGAAGAAACTTTCTATAAAAATGTTAAGGTATTTTTGTTATTATTTTAAAGAAATTATCAATAAAAATTTTATTTTGATTATATAAAAATGATATTTTATAAAAATGTGATTGTCAGAAAATTTTCTATAAAAAATAAGACTAAGGGAATTTTCTATAATACTTTGATTTTAAGGAAAAAATTTCTCAAAATTTTATAGAAAATTTTACCAAACCAAATTTTTAAAGAAAATTTGCTCAAAATCAATTTTTTTCGAAAAATTCAATTTTGACAACATTTTCCATAAACATTAAATGTACAATTTCGAAGAAAATTTCTATACAAATGGTAAGGTATTTCAACGCAATTTTCTGCTTCTATGTAATTTTAACAAAATATTCTATAAAAATTTTATTTCGACAAATTTTTCTATAAAAGTTAGATTTTGAGGGAATTTTCTATAAAAATGCGATTTAGAGAAAAATTTCTGTATGATTTTGAGGAAATTTTTAATGCAAAATTAATTTCGACGAAATGTTCAATTAAATACTGTTTCTCTGAAATTGTCTATAAAAATTGTATTTTGAGGAAATTTTGTAGAAAAATATTTTTTGTTATTATTTTGAAAAAATTATAAATACAAATTTTATTTTGATAAAAATTCCTGCAAGAATGTCATTTTGCGGAAATATTTTATAAAAATTTGATTGTAAGAAAATTTTCTATAAAAATAAGACTAAGGGAATTTTCTATAAACTTCGATTTTGGGAAAAAAAATCTCAAAATTTTATAGAAAATTTTCCCAAACCAAATTTTTATAGAAAATTTGCTCAAAATCCATTTTTTACATCTTTTTTTTTTTAAATTAAAATTTTACAACATTTTCCATAAACATTAAATGTACAATTTCGAAATTTTATTTAAGCAAAATTTTTTATAAAAATTTCATTGTGAGAATTTTTTCTATAAAAATGAGGCTAAGAGAATGCAATTTTGACAAAATTATTATAAACTCGAGACTGAGATAATTTTTTTATAAATATGCGATTTTGAGAAATTTTACTATAAAAACAGAATTTTGTGAAAATGTTAGATAAAAATACCGTTTTGAGAAAATTTTTAATAAAAGTTAAATTTCGACCAAATTTTCAATAAAATATAGTTTAGCTGAGATTTTCTATACAAATATTATATTGAATAAATTTCCAATATTTCAAATTTTTATATTTTTTTTTGCAAAATTAAATTTTTACAACATTTTCCATAAACATTAAATGTACAATATCGAAATTTTATTTAAGCAAATTATGTATTTTGAAAAAATTATAAATAAAATTTTTATTTTGATTAAAATTCCTGCAAGAATGTCATTTTGCGGAAATATTTTATAAAAATTTCATTGTAAGAACATTTTCTATAAAAATAAGACTAAGGAAATTTTCTATAAACTTCGATTTTGAGAAAAAAAATTCGAAATTTTATAGAAAATTTTCCCAAACCAAATTTTTATAGAAAATTTGCCCAAAATCAAATTTTTATATAACTTTTATGCAAAATTAAATTTTTACAACATTTTCTATAAACATTAAATGTACAATTTCGAAATTTTATTTAAGCAACATTTTTTATAAAAATTTCATTGTGAGAATTTTTTCTATAAAAATGAGGCTAAGAGAATTTTCTATCAAAATGCGATTTGAGGAAATTTTCTATAAAAATGCAATTTTGACAACATTTTTATAAACTCGAGACTGAGATAATTTTTTATAAATATGCGATTTTGAGAAATGTTTATATAAAAACAGAATTTTGTGAAAATTTTAGATAAAAATACAGTTTTGAGAACATTTTTAATAAAAGTTAAATTTCGACCAAATTTTCAATAAAATGTAGTTTCGCTTAGATTTTCTATAAAAATATAATATTGAATAAATTTGGAATAAAAATTTTATTTTGACGAAATAAAAACTTTATTTTGAAGAAATTTTCTACCAAAATGTAATTTCCACAAACAAACTTTTCTATAAAAATGAGAGGGAATTTTCTATAAATTATCTTAAAATAAAATTTTATTATTCTTGATGTTTGGTTTTGGTATTCGACTTTTTTCTTACGTGTTTTTTAAAACAGGAACAAAAGCACATAAAATTTTTATAGAAAAATTCCTCAAAATAAAATTTTTATAGAACATTTTCAGAAAATCGAATATTTATAAAAACTTTCAGAAAATTCAATTTTTACAACATTTGCTATAAGCATATTAGATTTGGCAATTTCGAAGGAATTGTCTATAATAATTTCAACGAAATATTAATATTAATTTCAACGAAATATGTATACAAAGAAAATTTTCTATAAAAATGAGACCTTGAGAGAATTTTCTATAAAAATGGAATTTAGAAAAAAATTTTTAAAAATTATTTTGAAGAAAATTAAAAAGAAAATATTTTGAGGAAATTTTCTACAAAAATTTAATTTTGAGGAAATTTTCTACAAAAATTTAGTTTTGCGGAAATTTTCTACAAAAATTTAATTTAGAAGATTTTTTTTATAAAAATTTGATTGTAGAAAATTTTTTTATAGAAATGCGATTGTAAGGAAGTTTTGTATAAAAATGCAATTTCGACAAACTTTTCTATAAACATAAGACTGGGAATTTTCTATAAAAATGCGATTTTGAGGAAATTTTCTATAAAAATAGAATTTTGAGGACACCTTGTATAGAAATATTATTTTATCAAATTTTCTATAAAAATTTTGTTATGAGAACAGTTTTTTAAAAAATTTATTTTGAGTACATATTTTATAAAAATTTTTGTGTTGAGAAATTTTTCTATAATAATTAAATGTCCGCGAATTTTTCTCGATTGGCTACAATATCGAAAATTTTTTAAAAATTAATTTTTTTAACAACAATTCCTCAAAATTGCATTTTTATTGAAAATTTCGTCAAAATTATATTTGTAAAGCAAATTTGTTGTCGAAATTTAAGTTTTAAAATTTCGTCAAAATTATATTTGTAAAGCAAATTTGTTGTCGAAATATAATGTTTATAGAAAATTTTCGTCGTTTGACCATTGATACAAACGTTATGAGGAAATGGTGTTGGTGTGAATTTGTAAATTTATGTGGGGGTACCAGAAGGAGTTTGGAAAATACGCCCACTTTGCGCTGAACAGTAGATACTTCAAAAACATTGCAAAGTACCGAATTTAATGTGTTTATGTGCTCTGCTAACTTTAATAGCAGAGCAAATTATTGCTCTACAATAGTAATTATCAACTTCATATGGTCATAGTTCAAATGACATAAACTGACTTGAAGCGGATTTCCCCAAATTTGTAACTCCTTCGTATTGGTCCTTCGATGAGGGTTCTAAGTCGTTCTCGTCTAATATACTTATTTTGTATGTTTGCTTATATCACTGCCGCTGTAGGTTATTCTATCTGAACATCTGTCAACTCGGAGATTCAATACCATTGGTAAGAGATTATTATCTAGTGCTAAATAGACGTATGAGAGAGTGTGAGAGGGAGGAAGAGTACACGTGCTTCTGACAGCTATTGGCGACTTAACGCTATCTGGTGTTGGTGTTATTGTTATGGTTGTTGAATTAGTTTTTCACAAAAGTTTAGCAAATATTTGTTTGTAATCGTATGTAAGAGTCTTGTGCACAGATAGGGAAGTGCGGGTGTGTTTGTGTGGGCGACGGGGGGAGTGATGTGCTACAGATCAATAAAGCCACACATCAATGGTTTGAAGTTAGAACAGACAAGCACTTACATACGAGTATATCCTGGTGGAGTTCTGGAATTAGACAAACAGAATTCAGATTTCCGGGAAATTTCGTAAATTTAATTTACTCATATGTTAAAGAGAGAATTAAAGTAATTTTCAAATGGAGGACGGAAATTCAATGTGAAAATCCAAAGATTATTTCCTTCTTAAATGTTATTGTAATATTTCACCTTAGTTAAGGGACAACGGCAGATGAAGAAAATTTGCCTTTACATATTTTGCTATAGCAGAACAACAGTTTTTGGCCTCTTCTTCAAATTTATAAACTATTTGTGCATTTATGCAACAGGTGCAGTATATCTCAGTCCATTAAAATGAAGTATACCTTCATTTTGTGAGAAATGTGATATGGAATTTGCCAGATTCTGTGAAAGGAATTTGGCAGAAGATGGAAAATGTTACTCATTCCTTGTCAGAGTAAAATTCATTGGAACAGTAGTCTAAAATGCAGAATATGAAGATATTTAGATGATTGCTACAGTAGTTAAGGGGAAATTATTTTCCTGTGAGTTTGTGTGAATTTGTGTGAAGCGTTCGAGAAGGGTGTTGGCAAATATGCACAAATTCAGTTGATCGGTTTATTAAAATTTCATAGAATTATAGAAAATGTCTTCGAATTGCTCTTTTATAGAAAGTTATGTGGAAATTGAATGATATTGAGAATTCCTTCAAAATTGACGAAATTGTATTTTTTTTAGAAAATTCTGCCAGATATTTAATATTTTTTTAAATTTTACATTTTAATTTTATCTTGATGGAATTTGCATTTTTAAAGAAAATTTCATCAAAATTTACCTTTTATAAAAAAAATTTCAACGAAATTTAATTTTTTAACAATTTTTTGAAAATGAATTTTCATTGAAAATTTAAATTTTTAGATAGAAACGGCATTTTTGTAGAAATTTCGACAAAATTTAATATTTCTCAAAAATTTCATTAAAAATTGAATTTTTATATAAAATGGCATGATAACATTTCATTGATTGGCCTTTTATAGAAAGTTGTGTCGAAATTTAATTATATTGAAAATTCTTTCTAAATTGAAATTTATATTTTTCTCAAATTTCTTTAAATTTGAATATTTATTGTAATTTAATTAATTTTTATAAAAAAAATGTCAACGAAATTAAATTTTTTTACAATTCTTTGAAAACGAATTTTCATTGAAAGTTTATCTTTTTAGAAAGAAACTGCAATTTTATAGAAAATGTTGTCAAAGTTTTTTTTTTTAAATTTCGACAAAATTTAATATTTCCCAAAAATTTCTTTAAAAATTTAATTTTTATTTTATATTAAAAATTCCTTCAATTATATTTCTAGAAAATCCTACCAAATTTATATTTTTTTTTGCAAATTTTATCAAAATTGCTTATTTATTGTAATTTAAGTGAGAATTGTATTTTACAAAAAAATTCAACAAAATTTAATTTTTATAAAAAATTTCAACAAAATTTTTTAATTTTTCAGACAATTAATTAAATTTTAGACAATTTAAAATTTAGAATTCTACATAGGAATAGCAGTTTTATTTTAAAATTTCGACAAAATCCGATTTTCTCTAAAATTTCATTGAAAATTGTCTATAAAATTTCTTCCATATTGTTCTAGAAAATTTCGTAAAAATTTTATTTTTTGAACATTTTTCGAAAATGCTACTAATTTTGGTTTTTTTTCTAGAAAATAAAGTAAAGATTCCATTTTAATAGAAATTTTGTATAATATTGTAATTTTAGTGAAAATTTATTTTTATAAAGAATTTCAAAGAGGCTTCAAAAATTTTGTTTTTTTACAATTTCTTCGAAAGTAGATTTTCATTGCAAATTAGTTGACAAAACTGATTTTTTTTTTAAAAAAAATTTCGAATTTTTTTTAATAAAAATTTCATATTTCATAATTTTTTAATTTTTAGATTTTTGAAAATTTAGAATTTTAAATAGAAATCGCAGTTTTTTAGAAAATTGTGTCAATTATATCACCCTCTTAAAATGAGCGTATGTTTGAAAGGTTTTGGGAAGTCCTGCTCTAGAAGTGTTGGACGAAATTTATTTTTTTGAAAATTTCATAGAAATTATAATATTTCAAATATATACAAAATTGCATCCAATTGCACTTTTATATGAAGTTATGTCGAAATTGAATTTTGTATATTGAATATTCCCTCAAAATTTATGAAATTGTATTTTTTCATAAAAATTTCCAAAAAAAATATGTTAATTTGACAGGATTTCCAAGAAAAAAAATGAATTTTCATTGAAAATACTATTTTTTGAACATTATGTCGAAAATACATTATTTTCTTTATGTCAAAATTCCATATTTCTAGAAAATCTGAAATTGCCTTTTTATTGGAAATTGCATTTTTATATAACATATATAATTTCAACAACATTTATTTTTTTATAAAAAATTTCAACGAAACCTCAAAAATTTCGTTTTGTAGACAGTTTCATTGAAAATTTTGATTTTTAAAAATCGCAGTTTTATAGACACTTTGGTAAAATTGTTATTTAAAAAACAAACAAAACTTAATTTTTCTCAAAAATTTTATTGAAAATTGCAATTTTCTATAAAATATCTTCAAAACTAATTTTTTCTAGAAAATTTTGTCAAAATGTTTTTTAACATTTTGTGGTTATTTTCTTTTCTTCTAGAAAATTATGTCAAAATTCTATTAGTCTAGAAAATTTCGTCAAAATTGCATATTTATAGATTCTACGACCTTTTTTTTTTAGAAAATTTCTCCGGAATTTATTTTTTTTGAAATTGCGTTTTTCTTTAACCAAACTTTGCATTTAGACGTTTTATTGTTCAAATATATTTTTTGCGTATTTTCGATTTGAACTAAAATTGTCCAAATTTGAATGATAAAACGTCTAAATGCAAAATTTGGTTCCAATCGGATGAAAAATTAAAATATGCAAAAAATCGAGGTCTATCAATCACAAATCCGGGCATCGGTCAACGACCATTAATCCGGCTAATGGTTCTTAATCGTAAGCAAAGTACGGAATGACCGAATTAAGGTCACTGACCGGATTATAGGTCGATGACCACTGACTAAGTGCTACTGGCGGGGTTACAGGGTGTTAACCGGTAATTTTCTAAAAATGCAATGCCTTCGAAATTTACTGGAAAAATGCAACTGTAAAAAAAAAAATAAAAAAAATTGTAGAAAAATGCAATTTTATAAAAAAGATTAACTTTAAAGAAATTTTCTAAAAAAGATATTTTGAAGAAATTTATTAAAAAAAAACCTGAATTGATAAAGTTTGTAGATAATTGCTATTTTAACAAAATTTTGTAGAAATTTTTTGACGGAATTTTAAACAATTTTTTGACGGAATTTTGTAGAAAAATACAATTTTACAAAATTTTCGTCAAATTACAAAATACAACTTTTTGGACAAAAACAATTTCAACGATTTTTTTTTTAAATTGCATTTTTTAAAAACTGCGTTTTTCATTAAATTTTCTAGAAAAATGTAACGTTAACAAAATTTTTGTAGTAAACAAAAATTCTTAACAAATTTTTGTAGTAAACAAAATTTTTGAAAGAATTTTGTAATAGAAGAGAATTTCAATTTGAACAACAATTTTTACAAAAATGCGATTTATGCAATTTTTTGGCAAAATGGGAAAGATTTTGACGAAAGTTTCTAGAAACAATAAAATTTCGTCGGAATTTTCCAAAAAAAATGTGGAATTTAAAAAAAAATTGCAGAAAATGTGATTTTAACAAAATTTTCTAGAGATAGAGATAGTAAGTTATCCATTTTTTGTTGTAAAATGCGAAATCTTTGGACGAACTTTTGTATAAAAATACAATTTCAACAAAATTTTCTATGAAAAGCGATTTCAAGGAAACATTTTAGAAAAAAATATAATTTAAACGAATTTTTTTAGAAAAATATTGTGATGAATCTTTAATTAATATATATGTGTAGAACATTTTGTTTTAGCGACATTATGTGGAGAAACGCTATTCTGGCGTATTTTTTTAAAGAAATTCAATTTCAAACAAATTTCCTAAACAAAAGGCAATTTCAACGAAATTTTGTAGAAAAATGTGTTTTCGTAGAATTTTTCTAGAACAGTGCGACTTAGATTAAATCGTTAGGAAAAAAATACATTTTTATAGTGAAGTTTTCGAGAAAAGTTTAAGTAAAGAAAAGTTTAATTTTAACGAAATTTTGTAGAAAATGCAATTTCAACAACATTTTCTAGAAAAGAATTTTCTAACAAAAAATATATTGAAGGAATTTTCTAAAAAAAGTGGAAATGTAATTTTAACAAAATTTTCTAGAGAAATTTCTGTAAAAACAGAAAATTCTATAAAAAGCGATTTCGGCGAAACTTTTTGGAAAAATGAAATTTCAATGAATTTTTTAGAAAAATACGGTTGTGATAAAATTTTGTAAAAAATTTAAATTTTCATTAATTTTTCTAGAAAAATTAAATTTTAACGAATTTTTGAAGAAAAACAAATTTTGAAGGCATTTTCTTATAAATTGGAATTTGAATACATTTTGTGGAGAAATCCAATGCAATTTCAACAATTATTTAGCAAAATTTGAAATATTTCGATGACATTTTCCAGAAAAAATAAAATTTTAATAAAATGTTCTATAAAAAACTTAATGATAAAATGTAATTTCAAAAAAATTTTATATGAAAATGATTTTTATAGAAAAATTAAATTTTATCGAAAAAATTTTAAAGGAATTTTCTTAAAAATTGAAGTTTGAATACATTTTGTAGAGAAATGCAATATTAACAAATTCTGGAGTAATGCAATTTCAACATTTCTTTAGCAAAATCCGAAATATTTCGTGACATTTTCCAGAAAAAATAAAATTTCAATAAAATGTTCTATAAAAAAATGTTTGTAGGAAAATGCGAAATTTTTTGACTTATTTTTGGAAAATTAGTACAATTTCAACAATATTTTCTATATAAAGCTGTTTCGACGAAACTTTTTGGAAAAATGCGGAATTTTCTACGAAATTGTTTAGAATATAAATTTTGTATAAAATTAAATTTTTCATAAAATTTTCTAGAAAAATGCAACATCGAAAATTTTCAAAACAATGAAATTTCTTTGAAATTTTGTAGAAAAATTCAATATTGGTGAAATTGTTCTTTTTTGAACGAATTTTTTTTCAAGAAAAATTAAATTTTAAAAAATTTTTGAAGGAAACAAAATTAAGCAAATTTTTTTACAAAAAATTGCATTTTGTAACAATATACATAATGTATATTCTTCTAAAAAATTTCGCGGAAAATTTTGCATTTTGCCAAAAAGTTTCGCCGAAATCGTTTTTTCTTAGACGAATTTGTTGAAATTGTATTTCGCATTTTCGTAAAAAATTTTTGTTAAAACAACATTTCTGTACAAATATTTTAAAATCCCTTTTTTTAGAAAATTCCTTCAAAATATTATTTTTTTCGCAAATTCTTCCAAAATGGAATTTTTTTTAGAAAATTTTGATGAAATTGCATTTTTCTACAAAATTTCGTTCGATAAAATTTTTCCTGACAATTTTGTCGGAGATGCATTGTTTTACAAAATTTCTTCTTAATTAATAATTTTTTCTACAAAATTTTGTTGAAAGTGCATTTTACTTAGAAAATTTCTTTGACGTTTTATTTCTCTAAAAAAATTGTGTCGAAATTGCATTTTTCTGCAAAAATTTGTTAAATTTACATTTCTAAATCATTAAAAACGAAAAATTCAATTTTATACAAAATTTCATCATAGTTGTCTGTATTCATAAAAATTTCTACGAAATTTTATATAGATACTTTCGTTTAAATTACATTTTTCCAAAAAGTTTCGTCAAAATAGCTTTTTACAGAAAATTTTGTTGAAATTGTATTTTCTAAAAAAATTCGTCAAAAAGATTTCGCGTTTTACAAAAAATGCATTCATCAAGAAAATTTTGTTAAATATTTTTCCCTTCAAAAATGTCCTCTCAATTATATTTTTCTACAAGATTTCGTCTAAATTGCATTCATTCAAAAAGTTTCGTCGAAATCGCTTTTTATAGAAAATTTTGTTGAAATTGTATTCTTTTACAAAACTTTGCCAAAAAAATTTCCCAGTTTGCTAAAAAATTTAAATTGCAAATTTTGAACAGTGAAGATTTTGTTAACAGTGCATTTCTCTAAAAAAATTTTCAATTTCCATTTTTTTTCAGAAAATTCCTTCAACAATTTTGTTTTTACAAATTCTTCCAAAATTAAATTTTTTTTTAATTTATATTTTTCTACTAAATTTCGTTTGAATAAAATTTTTCGTGACAATTTTGTCAAAGTTGCATTGTTTTAGAAAACTTCTTCGAAATTAAATTTTTCTACAAAATTTCGTTGAACAGAAAATGCTGTTGAAATTGTATTTTTCCAAAAAAAATTTCGTCAAAACGATTTCGCGTTTTACAAGAAAATTGCATTCCTCTAGAAAATTTTCTTGAATTTTTTCAAAATTTGTTAAAATTTAATGAAAAAATTTCCCAAAAAGTTTCTAGAAACTTAGTTGAAATTGCATTTTTCTACAAAATTTCGTTGGAATTAAAATTTTCCCGACAATTTTGTCAAAGTTGCATTGTTCTAGGAAAAAATTAAATTTTCTAAACAATTGAAAACGAAAAATTTAATTTTATACAAAATTTCTAAGAAATTTTTTATAGACATTTTCGTTGAAATTGCATTTTTCCGAAAAGTTTCGTTGAAATCGCTTTAAAGAGAAAATTCTGTTGAAATTATATTTTTCTAAAAAATGTCGTCAAAAAGATTTCGCGGTTTACAAGAATACAAGATTTCGCGCTTTGCAAGAATATTGCATTTCTCTGGACAATTTTCTTACATTTTATTCCCTTCAAAAATTTGTTAAAATTTAGTTTTCCTAAAAAATGTTATGAAAATTAAATTTTTCCACAAAGTTTCTAGAAAACTTTATTAAATTGCATTTTTCTACAAAATTTCGTTGGAATTAAATTTTTCCCGAAAATTTTGTCGAAGTTGCATTGTTTTAAAAAATTTCTTCGAAAATAAATTTTGCTGAAATTGCATTTTGTTTAAAAAATTCCGTTGAAGTTTTATTTCTCTAAAAAATTGCGTCGGAATTGTATTTCTCGACAAAATTCGTTAAAATTAAATTTTCTAAATAATTGAAAACGAAAAATTTAATTTTATACAAAATGTCATCATAATAAAATTATAAAAATATCTAAGAATTTTTTTATAGAAACTTTCGTTTAAATAAAATTTTTCTAGAAAGGTTCGTTGAAATCACTTTTTACCGAAAATTTTGTTGAAATTGTATTTGCTACTAAATCTGGTCAAGAAGATTTCCAAATTTTTGTAGAAAATTCCTTCAAAATTGAAATTTTGTTAGAATATTTTGTTGAAATAGCATTTTTCTACCAAATTTCGTTAGAATTAAATTTTTCTCGTCAATTTTGTCAAAGTTGCATTGTTCTAGAAAATTTCTTCGAAACTCAATTTTTTTTTACAAAATTTCATTGAAAGTGCATTTTATTTAGAAAATTTTGTTAAAATTAAATTTCTCTAAAAAATTGTGTCGGAATTGCATTTCTCTACAAAAATTAAATTTGTCTAGGAAATTTTATGAAAAATGCAATTTTATACAAAATTTCATCATCATTTATTCATAAAAATTTCTACGATTTTTTTTTTCAAGAAACTTGTTGAAATTGCATTTTTCCGAAAAGTTTTGTTGAAATCGCTTTCAACAGAAAATGTTGAAATTGTATTTTTCTAAAAAATTTCGTCAAAAGACGTTTTACAAGAAAATTGCATTTCTCTAGAAAGTTGTTTCCCTTCAAAAATTTGTTAAAATTTAATTTTCCTAAAAAATTAAATGAAAAATTAAAAAAAAAGTTTCTAGAAAACTTTGTTGAAATTGCATTTTTCTACAAAATTACGTTGAAATTAAATTTTTTTCGACAATCTTGTCGAAGTTGCATTGTTTTTGAAAATTTCTTCGAAAATAAATTTTGCTGAAATTGCATTTTGTTTAGAAAATTTCGTTGAAGTTATATTTCTCTAAAAAATTGCGTCGGAATTGCACTTCTCTGCAAAATTCGTTAAAATTAAGTTTTCTAAACAAATGAGACGTTCTCTACGCAAATTTTTGACCGAAACTAAAAAAAAAAGAAAAAGAAAAACAAAACAATATATTTGTGCTCGACAAATCCCATTGCATTCATAGGGATTAACAAGTAATAGCATAGTTGTTGCACTATTGCAATAACAATTGCAAGTGCATTACTTTTGGACAACAACAAAACAATGAGTGAAGCAAGTGCATCGACTGACGATGGAAGTGATGACAGCTCGAATTGGCAAATTATGCATTCGAAACGTAAAAAGAAACCCCAAAAATTCCAAGGTCAACAAAAAACATACTGATGATTTACCCAGCACTTCGAAAGCAGCAAACTCCAACAAATTTTCTGAACTCAGTAATGATGATGAGGAAAATGAAAACGATGAAGAAAATAAAATGCCTAAACCTCCACCAATTTTCGTTCCCGGTGTTGCTGATATATGTAATATGGTAAAAAAGATATCAGCGGAAATTACTGAAAGAGAATTTAATTACAAAGCTGTGAGTGATGGTCAAATCAAATTGAATATTAAAACGATCGAATCTTATAGAAAATTAGTTAAATATTTCCAAAAAAATAATATTTGTTATCACACATTTCAATTAAAAACTGAACGTGCGTACATAATTGTGATTAAAAATCTACATCACAGTACTCCAGTGGAAAATATTAAAGCTTATCTGTTACTAAAAGGGCATCAAGTTAGGTATGTTGCCAACATTAAACATAGGCAAAGTAAACAACCACTACCGATTTTCTACGTTGATTTGGATCCAAGTCCAAACAATAAAGAAGTATATGACATAAAATCAATCGATAATGCAATTGTTAAAATTGAGCCACCATTAAAAACAAGTGATATTGTCCAGTGTCACCGCTGTCAGGAATATGGGCATACTAAAACATACTGCAAACGACCTTATGTATGTGTTAAATGCGGACTTAATCATCCAACGACGAACTGTCAAAAAAGAAGAGAAGATCCCCCTAGTTGTGCTCTCTGCTCGGATAAACACACTGCCAATTGTAAAGGATGCCAGGTTTACCAAACTCTTTTGCGCAGACGACTTCCCGCCAATAGGCCTCAAGCTTATCCCCAATTCTCTGGGAACATGAATGAATTTCCTAATATCAATCATAGAAATGGAAATTATATCGATAATAATGTCAATAATAATGTCAACTTCAATCAAAACTTGCAATCATATGCAGCATCTCTAAAATATAATTCGAGTGATAACAATGTGATGAAAAATATTGAGACTTTGTTAAACAAACAAATTGAATTAACAACAACTCTAATGAACATGATGTCCCTTCTCATTAAAAAATTATGCAATTAAGCTTAAGACTAGCAGTATGGAATGCGAATGGATTAAGAAATAAATTGAATGAAATTGAGTTGTTCATAAGAACAAAACATATTGACATATTCCTAATATCAGAAACTCATCAAACT
Source organism: Eudasyphora cyanicolor (assembly GCA_963930755.1). NCBI lineage: Eukaryota > Metazoa > Arthropoda > Insecta > Diptera > Muscidae > Eudasyphora > Eudasyphora cyanicolor. Next base: position 185,451,360 of record OZ005738.1, on the reverse strand, counting down.
TACAAATCTCATGTGAAAATACGCGGCTATGATTATATTGGAGCTAATCACCCCGGTGAAAGGGCTCATGCTGGTGCAGGAATATTCATTAAATCAACACTTGAGTATGAAGTAGCAGAAATTGTTGAAAAACCACTTCTTCAAGCCGCTGGTATCAAAATAAAAAGCAATAGTCAGTATACATCGGTGTATTCTGTTTACTTCCCTCCGAGACATAGTGTATCATGTGAAGATTATGAAAATGTCTTTATGAGTATTGGATCGCGTTTCATTGTAGCTGGAGATTTCAATGCAAAGCACCCCTGGTGGGGATCACGACTCATAAATCCCAAAGGAAGACAATTATACAATTGCATTATTAAACATAATTTTAAAACATTATCAGGTGGTAGACCCACCTATTGGCCTTCAGATCCTAACAAAATCCCTGATTTGTTAGATTTTGCTGTATTTAAGGGAATACCAACACATTTTCTTGACGTGCTGAATGACGATGACTTGAGTTCAGATCACACACCTTTAATAATCAACTATAGCACCACTTTTGATGTAATTCCAAAGAATTTACCATTATTTTCTCCTAAAACTGATATTAATTATTTTGGAAGGCTATTAAATCAAAAGCTTGATCTGAATTTTCCAATTAACACTGGAGCTGATTTAGATGATGCCGTTGAAATACTTAATCGTGTAATTCATGAAGCTGCCGTACTCTCAACACCTCATACACCCCACTCTAATCCAAATGGCACTAAAGTAAAGATATCTGCAGAAATAAGAAACCTAGTTCGAAACAAAAGAAGGCTACGTAGAATCTGGAAAAGGAGCAGAAATCCAGTCGACAAACGCAATTTAAATTTAGCCACAAAAAATCTTACAGAGCAAATACGAATCTATAAAAATAAAGAAATATCTTCATATTTGCGTAACTTAAATCCGTCTTCTACTGGCACTGAATATAACTTATGGAAAGCGACCAAATACCTGAAAAGACCAGCTAAAAGAAATATCCCGGTCTAAGATTTAAATAACTCTTGGTGTCGTACTAATGAGCAAAAGGCATCAGCTTTTGCGGTTCACCTGCATGACACATTCCAGCCTTTTTGCTTAACATCCAAGGAACCAGAAGTTACGGATTTTCTGGACATTGCATGTCAAATGGACAAACCTATAAAACATGTAACACCTAAAGAGGTTTCTACCGAGATAAGAAAACTGAACAAAGGTAAAACTCCAGGATATGATAAAATAAATTCAAAGGTTGCCAAAGCACTTCCATGGAAAGGTATAATATTCCTTACTTTAATCTTTAATTCTATACTCAGGTTACAACATTTCCCCACGCAATGGAAATGTGCGGAAATAGTTATGGTTCCAAAGCCGAATAAACCGGAAAACAAAATAACTTCATATAGACCAATAAGCCTTCTAACCACATTTTCAAAAATATTCGAAAGATTATTTGTCCACCGTTTGCTTCCAATACTAGAAAAGTGCAACATCATACCTGAATATCAATTCGGATTTCGACATTTACATGGTACACCAGAGCAATGTCACCGAGTTGCTAAAATTATAACTGATGCACTTCAACGAAAAATGTATTGCTCTGCTGTATTTTTGGACGTCCAACAGGCATTTGACAAAGTTTGGCATAAAGGATTACTGTATAAATTAAAGAAACTCCTTCCAGCGCCCTATTTTATGTTCCTGAAATCGTATTTACATGGAATAAGCTTTTATGTTAAAGTAAACAATACTAATTCAAATATATATAGAACTAGCTTACCCGGTGCGCTTCGCAGCCCCCATCTTTTATCTATTTTCTGTTTAGGGTACTGTAAAATAGCTATACCTCTTTCTTTCAAAATTACATGATTATTACATATGGTGCAAAATGAAGAAGATTTGATTACTTTTATATATAAAATACGAACCCTCGTTTCATTTCTAGTTTATGTTCCAAGAGTTACCCTGACATCATGGTACAATAGTTATCCCTTTTCCCACTGTACCTCTGAGCAACTTTCCCCTAGTTTATGTTCCAATAGCTTCATTCACACCCTGGTACAATATAAAGCCATGTTTGTCCCACTGTGTCTATAAAGGTACGAATTTAAAAATCTAAAGTAAATCGCTCCATTGTACCACATTTAACCTTTAGTGCGTCATAATTAACCACTTTCCACGATTGTACGTAATCGTACATTATTTTTAAAATGATAATTGGTATTTCAAGATCCAAATTCGCAAGCTTAGGCCGTATTTTAACATTTTTGTCCCCTATCTGTGCCATTTATTTAACTTTTTCCCCACGGTTTAAGTAGAAGACCCTATTTGGAAAAAACAATTTCTTAGCTTTGGTTTATGCTGTTAGAGCTACCTTTGCACTCAGGGACTACATTCAACACCTTTTGCACCACTGTTCCGTATTAAACACTTTTTATTACACTGTGCTTCTAAAGTACGAATTTGTATACATATCTGGGACTATTTTGTTTCCTTTTTTACCCACTTACCACATTTAAACTTTTTACCATTTAACTTTTTTTGCTTCACCGTACCATATTTAACCCTTTTTGCTCCACTTAACCATATTTAACACATTTTTTCCCCTCTGTATAATATTGAACAATTTTTGCTTGCCCCAACTGCATCACAATTTTAACCTTTTTGAACCACAGTGCTACATAATTGCAGTGCATCATAATTTTAACCTTTTAGCACCACAGTGCTACTAAAAGCGTACATTTAGAAAAAAAAACATTCTTATTTCATATTTAACTTACCCTCTGTCCCTGCATCCATATTTTTACCCACTTTTGGGTCCACTGAATCAAATTTAACACCTTTTTGTCCTACTATATTTTGTCCACTATAATTAACCATTTTTACCCCACTGTACCATAGTTAAAACATTTTGCCCCACTGTTCCATAGTAAACGCTTTTTGCCCCACTGTACCATACTTAACCCATTTTGTTCCACGTTACCATATTTTACTATTTGTGCCCACTGTAACCATTTTTGCCATACTGTTCCATAATTAACCATTTGTGTCCCACTGTACCATTCTAACACATTTTTTCCCCACTGTTCCATAGTTGAAGCTTTTTGCCCCACTGTACCATATTAATCCCATTTGGTCCCACGTTACCATATTCAACTAATTGTGCCCACTGTACTATAGTTAACCCACTGTGTCATATTAAACCCTTTGTTTCACTGTACCATGTTTAACAGTTTTTGCCCCACAGTACCATATTTAACCCTCTTTGCTCCACTGTACAATATTTAACACAGTTATGCCCCACTGTACTGTATAGTTAACCATTTTTGTCACACTGTACCATATTTAACCCTTTTTGCCCCACTGCATCATAGTAAATAAATTTTTGCCCCACTGTTCCATAGTTACCACTTTTTGCCCCACTGTACCATTTTTAACCCATTTTTTACACGTTACCATATTTACTTTTTGTACCAACTGTAACCATTTTTGTCATACTGTACCATATTTAACCATTTGTGTCGCACTGTACCATAGCTAACTCATTTTCTCTTACTGTTCCATTGTTAAAGCTTTTTGCCCCACTGTACCATATTTAACCCATTTTGTCCCACGTTACCATGTACTATAGTTAACCCTTTTTGCCCCACTGTGTCATATTAAACGCTTTGTCTCACTGTACCATATTTAACAGTTTTTGCCCCACTGTACCATATTTAACCTCCTGTGCTCCACTGTACAATATTTAACACAGTTATGTACTGTATAGTTACCAATTTTTGTCACACTGTACCATATTTAACCCTTTTTGCCCCACTGTTCAATAGTTAACGCTTTTTGCCCCAATGTACCATTTTTAACCCATTTGTCCCACTTTACCATATACATATAACTATTTTTACCCCACTGTACCATAGTTAACCCTTTTTGCACAACTGTGCCCCATTCAACTCTTTATCTCACTGTACAAAATGTTTACCCACTGTACCATATTTCACAAATTTTTGCCTCACTGTACCGTACTCGTATTTAAAATGTATCTCCACGCTAGCGTACTTAAACCTTTTTCCCCGACTGTAACATATTTAATCATATTTTCTGTACTCCACTATTTAACCGTTTTTGACCACAGTGCTCCTAAAACCATATAAACTCTTCATATCTCATGTTTAAGTTCCAATTTGGCAGATTGTTGCCTTTTTTCCCCATGCTCCATAATTAACCCGTCGTGTCCCACTGTGCCTCTAAAGTTAGCCTCTAAAGAATAGAATTACTAAAAATCACTTCCAATCTCTAGTTTATGTTCCAAAAGTTACCCTGGAACAATTGATCCATGTTTGACATTTTTAAGCCACTGTACTATATTTTACGCTTTTTGCCCCACTGTGCCCCGACAACTACGAATACAAAAAAAAACTTAATACCCCGATCAGTTGTCATGAAGACACCCCTCGCTTTTCACCATTCTAATATTAGGCTTTAAATTTGGCGGTGGTACCATATTTATACCTTTCTGTCCCACCGTGCCTCTAAATTTTTTAAAAAAATCACTCCTTGTTCTTGTTTACGTTCCAAGAGCTACTCTCACACCAAATTTCACGATTCTAGGTCTTGCCATTTGGATTTGGCTGTTGTACCACATTTTTCCCTTTTTACCCCACTGTGTACGTAAATGTTCGAATTTCGAAAAATCCTCTCAACTTCAGAGTTTACCTCAAAAGAGCTACCCTCACACCAAATTTCACGATTCTAGCTCTTGCCATTTGAATTTGGCTGTTGTACAACATTTATTCCTTTTTACCCCACTGTGTGCGTAAATGTTCGAGTTACTAAAAATCCTGCCAATTTCAGAGTCTACCTCATAAGGGCTACCATCACACAATATTTCACGATTCTAGCTCTTGCCATTTGGATTTGGCTGATGTACTACATTTATCACTTTTTACCCCACTGTGTGCGTAAATGTTCGAATTTCGAAAAATCCTGCCAGTTTCTGAGTCTACCTCCTAAGGGCTACCCTCATACCAAATTTCAAGATTCTAGCTCATTTCGTTTAGATTTGGCGGTGGTACCATATTTATCCCTTTTTGCCCCATTGTGCGGCCAATAGTACGAATTTCGAAAAATCCCGCCTTATTGCTCGTCTACGTCCCAAGGACTACCCTCCCACCAAATTTCATGATTCTAGCTTCAGCCGTTTGGCCTGGGCGATGATCAGTCAGTCAATCAGTCAGTCAGTCAGTCAGTCAGCCAGTCACGCAACAATTTTATATATATAGATAAATGCCGGTATACCGCAAGGAAGCGTTTTGGGTCCCATTCTGTACACCATATTCACGTACGATATGCCTTGTATTGATGGAGTTACGGTAGCAACGTACGCAGATGATACTACCTTCTTGCATTCAAGTGAGTCTATGTTTGAGGCTTCTCTTGTTATTCAAAATCAGCTGGATATTTTACACGAATGGCTTATCGCTTGGAATATTATGATTAATCCTCAAAAATCTTCACATGTCACATTTACGCTCAGATTAGGGAACTGCCCTTATGTTTATTTAAACGGGTCACTCATACCACACTGCAATTCGACAAAATACTTGGGTTTACACTTAGATCGAAGATTACGATGGAAAGATCACTTAAAAGCTAAGAAAAGTCAGATTGATCTAAAATTTAAAAAAATGTACTGGTTGCTGGGTCCAAAATCAGAGTTAAGTTTAGAAAATAAAGTTTTGTTATACAAGTCCATTCTAAAGCCCATTTGGAGCTACGGTATTCATCTTTGGGGAACCTGCAGTAATACAAACATTAAACTAATTCAAACAATTCAATCGAAAATCCTACGAAGTATCACATCGGCACCATGGTTCGTCTCAAATAAAACTATTCACAATGATCTCAACATCCCATTTGTCAAAACCGAGATCAACAAATACAGCGTTAAATATCTCCAAAGATTAAGTTATCACACAAACCCGTTAGCAATAATGTTGCTAGATGAAAGTAATGATTTCCGGCGATTGAAGAGATATGATGTCCTGGATCTCCCATTTCGAAATTAAATTAAATCTAATCTAATAAACTTGATCTCTATATATTCTAATTGTTAGTTATATATAAGTTAATAGTTACTATTCCAAAGAAGGAATCGTAACATCTGTTATTTTTATAAACCATCATACAATTTGCTTAATATTATATAATAGATTGCAAATAAAGAATATTAAAAAAAAAAAAATAATTAAATTCATAAAAATATCTAAGAATTTTTTTATAAAAACTTTTGCTGAAATTACATTTTTCTAAAAAGTTTCGTCGAAATCACTTTCAACAGAAAATGTTGTTGAAATTGTATTTTGCTACAAAATCTGGTCAACAAGATTTCCTTTTTTTTGAAATGCCTTCAAAATTGATATTTTGTTAGAACATTTTGTTGAATTGCATTTTTCTACCAAATTTCGTTAGAATTAAATTTTTCTCGACAATTTTTTCGAAATGATTTTTTTTTACAAAATTTCGCTGAAATTGCATTTTGTTTAGAAAATTTCCTTGGATTTAAATTTTTTTAAAAAATTGCGTCGGAATTACGTTTCTCTACAAAAATTCGTTAAAATTACATTTTTCTAGGAAATTTTATGAAAAATGCAATTTTATACAAAATTTCATCATAATTGTAACCCTAAAATTTTCGTAGACATTTTTTCTAGAATCTTTCGTTGAAATTACATTTGTCCAAAAAGTAACGCCGAAATCGCATTTTATAGAAAATGTTGTTTGAAATTATATTTTTCTGAAAAATTTCGTCAAAAAGATTTAGCATTCTACAAAAAAATAGTTAAACGGAATTTTTCCAGAAAATTTTAATAATTGTTTAAGTAAAGTCTCTTAGACATTGAAAAATGCACAATAATTGCAAATAATAAATATACCCCCTCCTCCACTTAAATGAGAATATAAAAATCTATTTTTTTGTCATTGGGAGAATATTTAATCTATGCTTCTTTTTTGATCTCTTTGATCGGAATAGACACCATACATGACCCTTTTTCCTTACCACTTCTTCTTATGAGAATTAGGGTGTTAAATTTAAACCACTTTCATTATTCTTTTTATCCCAAAAAATATGTAATTTCCTAAAATACATTAATATATATCATACACCTCTGAGCTTTGATGTTTTATGCTGAAAACATATTCAAGTTTTTTCCAAAACCCTTTATTTGTAACTATTAGACACTTAAAAACATATATGTATAATAATAATATTTCACTATAATTATAATAAGCCTCTCATCAGGCTTTGGTCAGACGATACAACCACTTCAACTCCAGCATTACCTCATCGAAGGTATTCGCCTTCAAACGTAAACTGAGAGTGAAATTTCCCTTCGGATGAATTTGCGGCAAAGCATTCTTATTGAAGGCATTCCGGAAGAGATACGAACCGACTTTAATGGGACATTTCATGGGATCAGTTCTATTCACCACCAAATTCTCATAGAAGCCATGGAATACCCGATTCAGCAGCGGATTGGAGAGAAAGAGACAACCTTCCATATTTTTAAGTTTGTAGACTTCACGACTTTTGCCGCTCTGATTGATGAAGACATCGATGAAAAAGTTTTTGATATCCTTGACAATCCCAAGGTTGTAGATATCGCTGTCCGGAGAGATGCGGCGAAATTCTTTGACAAACACCGAATCGACAGAAGGTATGAATTCTTCCAAAATGAATTTCACCGTTTTCGATAAAGGGATGATAGTGGGCTGCAATGGAAATAATGTTTAGGGGATTAGAATTAATAGAGCAAAAATTAATTTTGCACATTACTTGGCTTTTTGTGTACGCAAAATAACCGCTAAGCATCAGTAATACAAGCAAAATTTGTTTAAATTTATATTTAGCCATGCTTGGATCACTTTGCAAAATATCGAATAATTGAATTTTTCCTCGAATTTTATTTGACACTATGTTAATCACTATATTTTTTTTGGTGCCCCAATTCTAATGTTTCTCTGGCTAAGTCTGTCCACTGAATAATGTTCTGATGGTCTAATATTTCGATGGGCGGTTTTAATTGTCAATATTTTCAGGGTTTTTTTTCGACATCTAAATTGCTTTCAAAAATCTCATTAGGCTTTGCATTAATTGTTGGCAATATTGCGATTTTACGATTTAATGTCGATAATAATTTGGAGGGATTTTTGCAAATTGTTTTTTTTTGGCCAGACAATTGAAGATGAATTTTTAATCGATTTTTAATTGGTTCTATTTAGAAATTAGCGGGAAATAAGTTGTGCTTGGGCATAAAATCATTTAGCAATGCAGACAGCAATTTGTGTTGTAATTGCTGAAACAAAATTGTTTTATATATTTGATGATATAATATTTTTTGGATGGATGAATAAAATTCAAATTAAAGTGGGGAAACGGCCAAACAAAAATTGGAATTTTTATAACATTACTGAAGTGAAGTGAAGGGGGAGGATATAAGTGTATTTAACATTTCAAAGGAATGACCTAAGACCCTATGTACGAAGTCCGTAACAAAATTAGCCGACCTCACAAAGAAAACACAAAAACCTCCTTCACTTTAGTCCGATATACTTTTTCCATCGGCTTTTTAGGAGCTTCGATATCCTGTTAATACAGTCTAGCTCTTTAAAATAGCCATCAACTGCAACCTCCACCTTTTTATTGCAGGCAAATCTTTTTCCGCCGAGCCGTTCTCTCAAGTTTGGAAGCAAACCAGTAAGGAAAGGCTAAAGTCGGGCGGTGCCGACTATATAATACCCTACACCACTCTCGTTATATTGAATAACTCTGATATATAAATTTTGTAATTCATGTATAAATTGTTTACATAAATTTATTTTTGGAACATTTAATACTTAAATAATACCCTGTACCAAAGTGTGGTGTAGGGTATAAAAACGATTGGATCTAAAGAGCCAAATCGGATGAAACATATATATGGGAGCTATAGCTAAATCTTTACCGATTTTCTTCAAATTCGGCAATGTTGGTTCATGGATCAAGAAACTCTACCATTCTAAATTTCAAAACGATTGGAAGTAAAATACAGCTTTTATAGGACTAAAGTGCCAAATCGGACGAAACATAGATATGGGAGCTATAGCTAAATCTTAACGGATTTTCTTCAAATTCGGCAGTGTTGGTTCATGGATCAAGGAACTCTACCATTCTAAATTTCAAAATGATTGGATGTAAAATACAGCTTCTTCAGGACTAAAGAGCAAAATCGGACGAAACATATATATGGGAGCTATAGCTAAATCTTAATCGATTTTCTTCAAATTCGGTAGTGTTGGTTCATGGATCAAGAAACTCTACCATTCTAAATTTCAAAACGATTGGAAGTAAAATACAGCTTTTATAGGACTAAAGGGCTAAATCGGACGAAACATATATATGGGAGCTATAGCTAAATCTTAACCGATTTTCTTCAAATTCGGCAGTGTTGGTTCATGGATCAAGAAATTCTACCATTCCAAATTTCAAAATGATTGGATGTAAAATACAGCTTCTTCAGGACTAAAGAGCAAAATCGGACGAAACATATATATGGGAGCTATAGCTAAATCTGAACCGATTTCAACCAAATTCAATAGCGATCTTAACAGTTGCGAAATACTCTAAACTGCAAAATTTCAGAACGATCGGAGTGAAATTGCGACCTGTAGTCGACGAACAACTTTACATGGACAGACGGACGGACGGACAGACATCCTTAAATCGAATCAGCTAGTGATTCTGAGTCGATCGGTATACTTTAAGGTGGGTCTAGCTGTGTTATTTTCAGGTGTTACAAACATCTGCCGTGAAACAAACTTATAATACCCTGTACCACAATGTGGTGTAGGGTATACAAATAATCCGAGCTAAATCTAGCGCATAAGGTGCGTGCTGAAGCAATTAGAATTTTAATTCAGTGATCTTGGCCATCGCAATAGTCGATTTGTGAGCTGGTGCATTATTTTAGTGGTGAGCAAACGCGGCACCAATCTCGCACCCATCTTGCTCATCATCACATTTTCTGTCAATATGCGATGTATAGCACTTTTTGAAAAGCCTATGACTTCAGCTAGCTTGCAAAACCTTCAATCGACGGACATCCAACCTCATTTTATGGATTTTTTTAAGCATTTCTGGCGTGTACACCTCAATTGGTCGACCACTACGGGTTTCGTCTTGGCAGCTCGCACGGACCTTTTTAGACTCCAGATCTCAATATTTTGTAGTTGTAAACGAAGGAGCGGACTCCCCCAAAATAGAATCTAGTATTGGTTTTAATATTAATTGGACTGAGAACTTCCAAATGAATGTATTGTATTTCATATCGGTGACCAATTTTTTTCCATGTTTACAAATTCACTGAAAACTTAAACAACGTGTCGCCTTGTTTCAGAAGGTTGCCACTTTTCACGAAAGTAATTGTTTTCAAACTACTACCGCCATCTATATGTCAATTCCTATAATTTTGGGACCGCCCTCGTATGTATTTATTATATTTTATACTGGAAAATAAAAAAACAAAATCTATAATACATATAACAATTATTTTTAACATATTTATAATTTAATAATAGTGAATATGTTTCTAAAAAGAATCAAACAGAATAATTTATATGCGAAATTACATCATATTACAATAAAAAAAAACATTGAAAAATAACAGAAAGATTCAAATATGATACTTACGTTGAGATTTTTGTTAAAATTAGTCACCCTTCTAAGAGAGGTCTTCGGTAGCTCAGTTGTTACTGTGTTAGACTTGGATTCCAAAGGTGCTGGGTTCGATTCCCAGCCAGGCCACTGTAAAATTTAACATTAACTTTTTTTATGTTTTCTTCATAATTCGAGTTTTTCACTCAAACTCACCGGACAGACTACCCCACTACAACAACATCTAATCGCCCAAGTCAACAGGGAAGCTAAATAAAGGGGGGTTAAATTTTAAGGGCCGATGTTGATTTTGTATAAAACACAAATTATTTAGGAAATTATTCTCATTTCTTTTTATTATGATAATTATGATATGGTTCAATTATGTATGCAACAAAATATCGGCCAAGCGGCACACCTCCATCCAATGGTCCAAATTTTCGATGACGCTGAGGCTTAATTGAGGTTCTATGCCGTTAATGTGCCGAATTATCTCTTCCTTTACCTCCTGAATTGTTGCTGGCTTATCGACGTACACCTTTTCTTTAAAATAACCCAAAAGAAAGAAGTCCAACGGTGTGAAAAATCACATGATCTGGGTGGCCAATTGACATCGCCACGACGTGAGATAATACGGCCATTGATTTTGTTGCGCAAAAGAGCCATTGTTTCGTTAGCTGTGTGGCAAGTGGCACCGTTCTGTTGAAACCACATATTGTCCACATCCATATCTTCCAATTCGGGTCATAAAAAGTTCGTTATCATCTCACGATAGCGAACACCATTCACAGTAACTGCCTGACCTGCCTCATTTTGGGAAAAATACGGCCCGATGATGCCGCCAGCCCATAAGCCGCACCAAACGAACTGGGCGAACATGCACAGGTGTTTTCACATCTCCTACAGACCCGTTTTGCTGAAATTTGAGCACAATTCTTCCGATTGTGGCACATTTGGTCGATTATGCTGTCAAAAAAACATCACGAAGTGCACGAAAAATGCGTTTTCATTTGAAAGCCCATTTTCGTAAAGGCTTACAAAACTTTAAGCGTTGTTCGATTTTGTATCTTTCCATGGTTCAAATTGAGTTAGTCTGAAATTGAGAAATGTCAAATGAAATGCAGAAAAAAACTTGACGTTTAGGTGTGGTGCACATTCAACATCGGCCCTTACAATTTAACCACCCTTTACCTCAAATATTGTACAACGTAATGGTTTTATAGTACACATAGTACAGGGTGGCTGATATGTATTGCAACCAACTTCAGGTTGCTATCATTTCTAAGCCGCTTGTCTGATAGCTGACAGATTTATTTCTGTGACAGTTCATTTTATTGTTTACAAGCTTACAAAAGCATTTTGATCTATTGCATTCAGAAAAAAAGTTATTCGTGATGGAATTCAAGCGTGATAGTGTGATTGCTTTATATTTGGGTAGAAAAACACAAGTGGCTATCGTTAGAGCCCTCCAGCATTTAAATGTGAATAAATCTTTTGTTTCTCGTATCATTGCTCGTTACCGTGATACTGGCAGTGTTGCATCGCGTCCAAAAAGTGGACAAAAAAAAAACGGTAACAACACCAGAAATGATCCGAAAAGTGAAGGCCAGATTTGATCGAAATCCACGCCGCAGTGGTAGAAAAATTGCTCGTGAGCTGAACATATTGCGAGAACGGATACAACACATATTAAAAAATGAGCTTGGACTAAAGCCATTGAAGTTCCAAAAAGTGCAAGAGCTCACCGATGCACAAAAAAAGGTAAACTGGAAAGAGCCAAGGAGTAGCTTCGCTTGCACGAAAGTGGCCAGTTACCGAATTTGGTTTTCTCCTATGAGAAGCCATTCCAAATTAAGCAGTTTGTGAACAAACAAAATGATCGGGTTTACTTGCCAAAGAGGTCAGCTGAAAATTTACACCTTCGATTGGACACCAGACACCGCCGTAACGGCCGATGGTCGCTCCCCGCTCGTATTCATCGACCATGGGGTCAAAATAAATGCCGAATATTATCGGGAAAATGTCCTAAAGACAGTATTGAAGCCCTGGGCAGAAAAACATTTCGGCCGCAGACCATGGACATTCCAACAGGACTCAGCACCATCGAACTTAGCACGCGTCAACCAAGAATGGCTTAAAAAGGAGGTTCCTCGCTTCATTTCTACCCCACAATGGCCACCAAGATCTCCGGATCTCAATCCGTTGGACTTTTGCGCCTGGGGCATTTTAGAGAGTAAGGTTCGCACTAAAAAATACCAAAGTATCGATCATCTCAAGACGGCGCTTCGCCGGGAATGGGCCAGAATACCGCAGAGCCACTTTCGTGCAGCGTGTGATGGCTTTGTCGGCCGTTTGAAGGCCATAATTCGTGCCAAAGGTGGCCAATTCGAACAAATCTAAACTGTTTCTAAAATTTTATGTTATTTCCGACATTTTTTGCTTTTGAACAATAAAATTTAAAAAAAAAAATTAAAAAAATATAGCGCTTTACTTTGTTACATTACATATCAGCCACCTTGTATTTTACAAAATGGGCGTTATTACAATGGGGCGTGGCCCTTTTGGTACCTTCCAAACAAAATTGGCAAAATAAAAAATATGAAAAATGATTTTTTTAGTTTCCCTTTTTTTTATAATATGGGTCATAATTTATACATTTATACAAAAATAGTCAGCAAACAGGCATTGTTTTCTTTGTTAGGATGATTGTTTTCAAGAAATGGAAGAAACAATTTTTTTGCGATTTTGTTTTTTGAAAAAAAATGCATTTTTTTCTAATTGTTTTAACGACAATTGCTAAACTTGCATTTTAAGTGAAACTGATCTTTCATCGATTCTAGCCCTTATATTTTTCTTTAATTTAAATGGTATCTGGGCTTTATTGAGCTTATACTTCTTATAAACTTATGGTCCAAATACTAAAGATAACTTTCATAAATATTGGAATTTTAGAAAAAATAAAATCCGTAAAAAAACTTTACTAAAAGAAAAAAATTTGGTTTGGCTTAATAAAATTGTATGCCTCAATCTATTAAAAAAAGTTTTCTGGTCTCGGAAATAAAAAAAAAATTTTGTTGCATATTGTTATTTGTCTCCATCATCGTTTTAATGTTCAAACATCTTAAAAGTATTGAAATATTAATTAAAATAATCAAGTTTGTAACAAAAATAACAAATAACTCTGTACCCAGCAAAATTTCCCATTACCAAATAACCTGACGGGTAAGCTAAATTCAAAACCAGTAAGGAAAGGCTAAAGTCGGGCGGTGCCGACTATATAATACCCTACACCACTCTTGTAATATTCAATAACTCTGATATATAAATTTTGTAATTCATGTATAAATTGTTTACATAAATTTACTTTTGGGACATTTTATACTTACCCAGCAAAATCTTGGTAAGTACCTGTCATTATTCCCTGCATTACCAAATAATGACATCTCATTATTCGCTGCATTACTTTCGGCTTATTAATAATGACTTACCAATAATAACAGAAATAAGTGATTTTTTGTTATCAAAATCATTTTGACAAATTTTAATATAATGCAATTTTGGCTATATGTGGGTTATTGTACAAGATTTATTTATATTTCAACATGTTTTCAATACCAGAAATTCGAATCTGGCATGAGGAAATTGTTTGTTTCGAGAAATATGCGCGACAATAGGCAAAAAAATTATTTTGAATGGCCATTTCTACATATCTACTACTTATTTTATAACTTATTGGTAATGCATTATTCAAGTACATAAAATCGAGCTACAAATAAGTACTTATTATGCTACTTTATTGTATGCTTTTGGGAAGTACTTTCCTCCAATGACATCCCCATGTTAAAATAATGAGAAAAGTGGCTAAATAATAAGTACTTACCATTTCCGAACTTTGCTTACTCGTCGGATTATTTGGTAATGAGAAATTTTGCTGGGTAAATAATACCCTGTACCACAGTGTGGTGTAGGGTATAAAAACGATTGGATCTAAAGAGCCAAATCGGATGAAACATATATATGGGAGCTATAGCTAAATCTTAACCGATTTTCTTCAAATTCGGCAATGTTGGTTCATGGATCAAGAAACTCTACCATTCTAAATTTCAAAACGATCGGATGTAAAATACAGCTTCTATAGGACTAAAGGACCAAATCAGACGAAAGATATATATGGGAGCTATATCTAAATCTGAACCGATTTTCTTCAAATTCGGCAATGTTGGTTCATGGATCAAGAAACTCTACCATTCTAAATTTCAAAACGATCGGATGTAAAATACAGCTTATATAGGACTAAAGGGCCAAATCGGACGAAACATATATATGGGAGCTATAGCTAAATCTTAACCGATTTTCTTCAAATTCGGCAATGTTGGTTCATGGATCAAGAAACTCTACCATGCTAAATTTCAAAACGATCGGATGTAAAATACAGCTTCTATAGGACTAAAGGGCCAAATCGGACGAAAGATATATATGGGAGCTATATCTAAATCTGAACCGATTTCAACCAAATTCAATAGCGATCTTAACAGCCGCGAAATACTCTAAACTGGAAAATTTCAGAACGATCGGAGTGAAATTGCGACCTGTGTCGACGAACAACTTTACATGGACAGACGGACGGACGGACGGACCGACGGACAGACATTGTAATCGACTCAGCTAGTGATTCTGAGTCGATCGGTATACTTTAAGGTGGGTCTAGCTGTGCTATTTTCAGGTGTTACAAACATCTGCCGTGAAACAAACTTATAATACCCTGTACCACAGTGTGGTGTAGGGTATAAAAACAAAATTTGAGGCCTTGGGAATAAACAACATTTGTTATGCATGTAAGGTTCAGAAAATTCAAATTTTCCAAAAAAAAATTTGTGAAGTTTTTAAAAAAGTGTTTGTTCGATATTGCTAATTTAAAGGTAATCGTTTCAAATTTAGATCAACTACGAGTATGTGCATTAGGGCGGGTTGATTTTTTTCTGATAAATCGTATAGCAAAAACGTAAACTACATAAAATTCTAAGAAAATTCTCTGAAGAAACCAAGTATCTAAAATAAAATCCTAATCCGCGCCTCTCGACTTGAAAATTTATATGCCCGCCTTTGCCATAAAAAAATAAATATTAGAAAAAAAAGCTTTTACCAAAACAAAAATCTCATTTTCTGAATAAAATTGTTTAGTAAGGTAGTTCTTTTGCACTTTACATCATTTCGGCACCCAAATTTTTTTTCATTAAAAAAATATTCACCCAAGTAAAAAAGTTTGTATATAATTTTATATTTAATATAAGGAACGTTGATAAAACAAAATTTCTTTCATAATTTAATAAAAACGATTGGAAATACAAAAAAAATATTGCACTCAAAATTGTTTTGAGTATTTATAAAATAACCTTCTTTTGTTTCGATAAACAATTCATATTTTATAATGCAAATAAAAACGTGAAACGTGTTCAAAACTATTTTTTATATAGAACGCAAATCATAGGAGATGCAAATTGGGGTTCAACTGCTTTTTTGATAATTGAATATTTTGATTAGTCTCAAGACATAAACTATAATATAACAAGAAAGAAAGTTTCAGTAATATGTAATGCACAAATTGATCTGTCAATTTGTATAGGAGATAGGGAGGGATTAACAAATACTCCTATTTTTCGACAAACAGTAAACTTCAAATAAATATATTGCACTATGTCGAATTGTAAGTGTTTATATGCACTGGTATATTAAAGTTATGATCTATTCAATTTTGGTATGATTTGGTCATTTTGTGTGGGAGGTACCAAAAGGGGCGTGGCTTCTTCGTCCATTTTTCACTGGATTGTAGGTACAATGAAACCATTACACTGTACAAAATGTCATGTCTTTTTGTGCATAGGTATTCAAGTTATAAGCTGTTAAATTTTGGAGCAAAATGGTCCATTTGTGTGGAAGGTACCAAAAGAGGGGCGCGGTAAACTCGCCCATTTTTCTTGAGGTGATAGTGACTAATAAAATAATATTATGTGTAGAATTTCTGAGGATTCAAATAAGTAGTATAGAAGTTATTAAATAATCAATAATTCACTTAATATTAACACTTTGTGGGGGAGGTACTAGAAGGAGAGGACCAATATGGCCCATCTTCGAACTTAGCCGGAGATAACAAAAATATTACCGCATACCAAATTTGAAGTCAATCGGTTACTCCTTTCGAGAGTTATCGTGCGCACCAGCTAGCACAAAGACAGACAGATGGGCGGACATTGCTCATTCGACATATCCGCCAAACATACTTAGGGTCTTATGTCACTCCTTCGATGTGTTACACTTTTGGCCCGTTGCAAGTGATATCTATCCTCGTATCACTAAAGTGAGGGTATAATAAAACATAATATATTTCAAGAAAAGATCATGATTTTAGCGAAAGAACATAATTTTAGCGAACAATTTTCAAGTCGAGAGGCGCGGATTAGGTTTTGATTTTAGACCCATGGTTTCTTCGGAGAATTTTCTTAGAATTTAATGTAGATTACGTTTTTGCTATACGATTTTTAATTTTTTTTCATCCACACAAATCAACCCGCCCTAATGTACATGCTTATTCTTCTAGCGTATCAGATAGTAGGCACCTCCCCCCCCAACTATAGCATTTCTTTACTAGTTTTATTATCATTTTCATCATAAATATGATGAAACATTTTAATATACATTAAAATCAAAACTCTCTACTTGTACAGAAGTTGATACTTTAGAATCGTGTAACAGAAACCATAACTGACACTACTTCTTAACCACTCAAGGATTGACATCCTTTTGATATCACACTCAAAACCAAACCACATTTGGAAATTCCCCCTCAATTAAATGGCGGACAATTTAAATAGCAGCACGTAAATATCTTCAAAGAAGTCGAAAAAAAAAGAAAAAATCAGCTCATTTTTTTGATGGCGGGTATCATAAAAACCCATAACGCGCATTAAAAACGAGGAAGAAAAACATAAAAATTCCAAAGACAACCTAGCAAAAAAACCCAACATTTACTTTCCGGTAAAAGCGCATTTGTCGCGGTGTTGGTTTTGTTGTCCTTGCGAAGGAAAATGTCGGAAATGAGACGAACGAGAGGTACGGCGAAAAAAACGAATATAAAATTCCAAAGCGTAAAGTGGAAAGTGAGTAAAATTGAGCATGAAAAATTAGATTTTATATCATTTTCTTTGGTGGCTTTTAAAATGTTACCACATACCCTTTCTTCCTCTCTTCCATTCACACTTCCGACTACTTCCGCTTGCTTCAAGTCATAAAGAAAACAAACAAGTTCCAACTCCTTCCGGGTTTTTGATGCCTTCTCTAGCAGGAGGTGAATGAGGAGGGGTGTGTGTAGCTTATGAAATATGGCACTGACACAGTTGAACTATTTATTCGATTAGATGAGAAAACAATGCGTCTTCCTCCAGTCACTGAGGGAACTTGTGTAACTTCGCCCTCTCCCTCCCACTCCTTGGAAGTGTTTTATTTGCCACGATGCCAAGGCATGCAATCGTGCAACGATGCCAGTTCGTCTGTCGGAAACATATGAACGGTGCAAGGCACTTAAGGTGTTGGTATGGGAATACCATATTTCCGTTTCCGCCTCCGTCCTTCTCCCTTAACTAAACGGTTTTATGTATGTTGAGCTGCGAGAGCAAGTGCAAGTGGCAGAACTCTCTTTATAGCTTCTTTGCTGCCTTCCAGTATAAATATCAGCCTTAGGGAGAAAGTGAGAGGAATGAAGGAGGGAGGGAGGGTCTAAACATACATATGTCAGTTGGATGGTTTCCTATTTGCGCCGTCACTACCACTGGCGCCGTCACCAACACTCCCATCACCAACACTATTATCATTTACACGCGTAATGTAAACGTGTTCCTGAATGAAATATTAAAATGTTTATGCCGCATTTAGTCGATGTAATGCTAACCTATAGAGTACAAGTACACACATACCCGTACATTTGTTCGTTCGTCCGTTTACATATGTATTTACCAATTTCCCTATGACGTGGTTACTCATACGCGCACAGTGGTTCAATGTGGAAAGCTGAATGTGACAGAAGTAAGAACATTCCAATCGAGCTCTTTATGAGGGAGAAGTGAGAAAGAGAGGAACAATTTCCCCCCCATTCTTTTTCAAACTATAGTCATTGGAAAAGTAATTTAATGGTGATTTCGTTTCTGAAAAATAATATCACCACATCATGTTGCGACATTTTAAAAATTCCCCCTGCACCCACTGCTAATTTCACATTTTGCATGCGAACAATCGAACAAAAATCGTGCGGTTAGTAAAACCCATACCTACACTATGGCGCAACCTTTTGATAGTGCATTAAGAATGTACGCTTTCAATTAGGTTTGGCTCTGAAGTTTGCTTTTTGACGGTGCAACACTCCATACCGTGGACGGGGCTGAGTGTAGAAAAACCTATATTTTCGCATTTGTGGAGTGTAATAATTTTACAAACGAAATCAAAACCCTTTCATCTACTGCACCAATTTTACAAACGAACCTAAAAATGCGGTTTCAGTGTAAAATGTAGAAACATTTTTAAATTTTTTTGCACAAACGAAATCATCATAAAATACAAAAACTAAAAACAGTAAACAGTAGATACTATTATTATGTTTTTTTTTTTAATTTCGCCAAAATTAAATTATTCAAAAATTTTCGACAAAATCGTAGTATTGTTAAAAAATAGTTATTTGAAATTGAGTTTTTTGTTAATAAAATTTCACCGAAAATTAATTTTTCGAAAAAATTACGATGTGGATTTTTTTCTACGAAATTTCAGCAAAATTTAATATTTCTAAAAATTTTCATCAAAATTTAATTTGTATATTTTTTATTCATTCCCAATGGTATTCTTTCGACAAAAGCTGAACGATTCGAGTGTGCAAACATTCAAAATCTAATAAAGTAAAATTAAATCGATCATTAACAAAAAAAACTTCTAAAAACTATAAAAAATTCGTTGAAATTACATTTCTAAAAATTTCGTCAAAATTAAATTTTTTTTCAAAACTTTGTCAAAATACACTTTCATTACACGAATTTCACGAATTTGCATTTATCTAAAAAATGTCGTCGAAAACGGATTTTTCGAGAAAATATTCTTAAACAAATTCATTAAAATTTCATTTTAATAAAAAAGTTCGTTGAATTGAATTTCTAAAAATTTCGTCAAAATTGTGTCGAAAATTTCTTCGAAAAACGAGTTTTTCGAGAAAATATTTTTAAACAAATTCATTAAAATTTCATTTTAATAAAAAAGTTCGTTGAACTGAATTTCTAAATTTCGCCAAAATTAAATTTTTCTCAAAATTTTGTCAAAATATACTTTCACTTTTGTCAAAATTGCACTTTTTTCTTAAAATTTTATCAAAGTTACACAGAAAATTTCGTTGAAATTAAGTTTTTTTACATAAAATTCCACTCAAAATACATTTTTCGAGGAAATGCAGCTGAAACTTGTCTTCTAAAATTGTTTGCCAAAACTAAATTTTTGTAAAAAAATTCGTCAAATGTGGATTTTCACCGAAAATCATGTCGCAATTGATATTTTTTCTTCAAAATACCTACGAAATCATATTTTTATGAAAAATTTCGTCCAACTTGAATTTTTTCAAAAAATATCATCGATTTAATTTTTTTAAAGCAAATTTCGTTACAGTTTTTTAACAAAACTATTTTTTTTTTTGGAAAAAAAATTTTGACAAAATTTAATTTTTCTTAAAACTTTGTCTAAATTACGCTCTTAGTACTCGAATTTTAACTAGACTCGAATTACTAGAAAATTTCTTCAAATTTGCATTTCTTACAAAGTTTATCAACACTGTATTTTTCTACAAAATCTCTTTAAAACAATTTTTTTTTTCTTAAAAATTGCAAAAAATTTCATTATTTTAACCAAATTTCTAATTAATTATGTTGTTTATTTCGTTTAAAAAAAAATACAAAATTTCGTCGAACTACATTAAAAAAATCGTCAAAAATTGATTTATCTGTTGCACTTTTATAGAAAAAATTTTCGAAACTGAATTTTTCTAAAAAATCTCATTAAACCAAATTTTTTTTCTAGAAAATTTCATTAAAATAAAATTTTTTATGAAAAATTTCGCAGAAACAAAATATTGCCAACAAAAAATTCGTCGAAATAAAAAATTCTATATTCAATTCTATAAAATGTTTCCAAATTTTAATTTCGTCGTTATGAATTTTCGTCGAAATTACATTTTACTAGAAAGTATCCTTCGGAATTTTTATTATTCAGTTTAAAAAATTTCCTCGAAATTAAATTTTCCTTCGAAATTTTGTCGAAATTAAATTTTCCTTTAAAATTTAAATAACAACATTTTTATGAAAAATTTCGCCGAAAATTACTTTTGCTAAAGAATTTTGACGAAATTTAATATTTGCATATAATTTTTTCAAAATTAATTTACGTCTCCGTTTCATTCTTTGTTTAAAATATTTCGTCGAATACAAATTCTACTAAAAAATTACCTTTAAAATTGTTATTATTATTACTTTTTTTTAATTTCTTCAAAATTTTTTCTAAAAAATTTCGTTGAAATTAAATTTTCCAAACTAATTTCGTTGAAATTAAGTTTTCCTAACAAAAATTCCACTTTCCTAGCCAATTTCTTCAAAATTGCACTTTTGTAGAAACTTCGTTGAAATAGAGTTATTTTCGAGAAAATGTCGCTGAATTTGTTTTTTTAGAAAATTTTAGCAAAATTCAATTTTTATAAAAAATTCGTTCAAAATAAATTTGGTTGGAAAATTTTGTTGAAATTGATTTTTTCTTGAAAATTCCGACGAAATTATATTTTTATGGGAAATTTCGTCGAAAATTGCATTTTTCTAGAAAATTTCATCGCATTTAATATTTTTAATCAAATTTCGTTCAATTCAATTAAACATTTTCGTCAAAACTACATTTTTCAAAAAAATCGCGAAAAATTGCATTTATCTAGAAAACGTCTTCGAAATTAAATTTTTCGAGAAAAATTTCTTAAACAGATAGCTGAAATTTTATTTTTCTAAATTTGTTGAATTTGCATTTTTATACAAAATGTTGTTGAATTTGCATTTTTCGAACATGAATTTTCTAGAAAGTTTTGTCGAAATTGCATTTTTTAATGTTATCAAAATTACACTTTAATTTTTAATTTGTATTAAAAATTTCGTCAAAATCAGATTTTTATAAAAAACCTATCACACCTGAAATTTTCTAGAAAATCTCACTAAAATTATTGTTTTTTCTAGAAAATTTCATTGAAATAACATTTTTTAGGAAAAATTACGCCGAAAATTACATTTGCTAAACAATTTGGTCGAAATTGAATATTTCTAGAAATTTTTTTTCAAAATTTCAATTTCGCCGCAGTTTCATTTTTTTTACAAAATATCATCGAAATTGAATTTTACTAAAAAATTCCTTCGGAAGTGTTATTATTCTAAAGAATTTCCTCAAAATTGTTTTTTTGAGAAAACTTGTTGAATACTTTATGAGGGAGAAGACTGAATGAGGTGACAAATATTCCCCCATTCTTTTTCAATTTATAATTATTGAAAAAGTAATATAAAATACAGAATCCGAAAACATTTAATAATTGATACAAAAGTAAAGAGAAAATTAATTTTGTATGAATTTGCCAGAAGGAATTTAGCAAATACCTCCATTTTGTGGCGAACAGCAGACGTCGCAAAAATTATTATTTTTCTAAAAAAATTCCTTGAAATTGACTTTTTTAAATTTCATCGAAATGCGATTTTCTTAAGAATTTTCCCTTTTGTAGAAACTTTCTATGAGATTGTATTTTGTTTTTGTTTTTTACAGATTTGTCAAAATTTAATTTTTGTACAAAATTTCGTCGATATTATAATTGTTTGGAAAATTTCGTCGAAATTCTTCAAAATATATTCCAATTAAATTTTATTTTAACCAAAATTTCGTTGAAATTAATTTTTTTTGACCAAAATTCAATATTTCAGAAATCAAACTTCGTCAAAACTACTTTTTTTTTTCAAACAATTCATCGAAATTGCATTGATCAAGAAAATACCGATTGGATTTTTCGAATAATTTCGTTAAAATTAATTCGAAATCGAAACTGAATTTTTCTAGAAAATAGCGTCAAAATTGAATTCTTCAAGAAAATTTCGTCTAAATTGCTTTTTTCTAGAAAGTGTCTTCGAAATTAAATGTTTCTAGAAATTATACTTTTATACAAAATTTCGCCATAATTGCATTTTTTAGAAAAGTTTGTTAAAGATAAATTTTTTCTGCAAAATTTCCTTTTTCTAGCAAATTCCATCGAAATATAATTTTTATGAAACATTTTGTCGAAATTGAATTTTTCTAGAAAAGTTTTGTTGAAATGGACTTTGTTAAGAAATATTCGTCAACATTTATTTTTTCTAAGAATCTACGTCGAAATATAGCATTTTTAGAAAATTTGTAAAATTTAATTTTTTTCAAAAATATCGTCAAAATTATCAATGTTAAAATTTTGTCGCAATTGCATTTTTTCTACTAATTGTAGTCGACATTATTGTACTAGAGAAATTCTTCGAAATATTAATTTATGGAAAATGTCGTCAATATTCATTCCATTTTGTATAGAAAACATTGTCAAAACGCATTCTTATTCGAAATTGCTTTCATTTTTCAAAATTACCTTTTTCAAAGAACTTTCGATGAAATTAAATTTTCATAGAAAATTTAATCGAAATTGAATATTTCTACAAAATGTTGTCCAAATTGCATTTCTCTAGAAAATTTCGCCAAAATTTGGATTTTCCTAGAAAATTTAGTTCAAAATGCGATTTTCTAAAAAATTTCGTTAATTTACATTTACATTTATCTAGAAAATTACATCAACATTTCATATTTCTCTAAATTTTCATCAAAATTGAATTTTTCTGTGGTGGTTTGTTGAAATATATCTTTTTGTACAAAATTTTCTCGAAATTGAATTTTTCAAGGTATTTTCGTTTTAATTGTATTTATATTTGTCAAACATTTTGTCAAATTCCATTTTTATAGATTGCAGTTGTTTTTTAAATTACTTCGAAATTTAATTTTTCTGGAAAATGTCATCAACATTAAATATTTCTAGAATAAATTTCATCGAAATTTTATATATTTTATTCTACATTTTGTTGAAATTGATTTTTTCTAGAAGTTTTTATGGAAATTTATTTTTTCTATAAAATTTCATCGAAATTGTATATTTTTAGAAAATTTCTCCATAATTGCGTTTTTGTTAAAAAAATGGGCCAAAATTGAATTTTGCTTGAAATTTAAAAAGGCAATTTCGATGGAAAAAAACTCAGATTGGTAAAAAAATTTCGACGAAATTTTCTGGGAAAATTATTTTTTATGAACTTTTTAAGACAATGAAATTTTGTTTAAATTTTCTAAAAAAAATGTAATTTTATTTTTTTTCAGTGAAAATACAATTTTGTTAAATATTTTATAAAAATACAAATTTACGAACCTTTTCTACAAAAATTTAATTTTGCTGAGATTTTTTATCAAAATTGAATTTTTTATCAAAATTGAATTTTTTGAATAAAAAATAAATGTTAACAAAATTTTCTATAAATAAATTTCTTTAAATGAAAATTCGACGAATTTTTCTAGAAAATGTTTTTCGGCAAATTTTTCTGTTTAAATGGCATTTTATCCAATTTTTCGATAAAAATGCAGTTTTAACCAAATTTTCTTGAAATATGTAAATTCGACGAATTTTTCTAGAAAAAATTGAACTTCAAAAAATCTTTCCAGTTAAATGAAATTATAACGAAATTTTCTAGAAAAATTAATTTTTTAAAACATAATTTTCTGAAAACTAATTTTTTTTTTATAAAAAAGCAGCTTTGACGATATTTTCTAGAAAAACATCAATTTCGAATTTTTTTTATAAAAATGTAATGCGACAACATTTTTTATAAATATGCAATTTTGACGATATTTTCTGGAAAATACTATTTCGAGGAAATTTTATAGAAAAAATAATTTCAACGAAATTTTGTAGAGGCTCTTATATAATATTTTCTAAAGAAAATTCATTTTAACGAAAAATTTAACAACAATTTTGTAGAAAAAATAATTTCGACGAAATTTTGTAGAAAATGCACAAACAGCACTTTAACAATTTTGACGAACAATTCTGCAGATTCGCCAATATTTTCTTAAAAAAATAATTTTAACGAAAAATTGAACAAACATTTTGTAGAATACAATTTCTATGATATTTTACACGAAATTTTTCCATAAAAGTGAAATTTTGACGATAATTTCGTCAATTCCGATGAAAAAAAATTTGCAAATTCGCCAATATTTTCTAAAAAAAAAATAATTTTAAAGAAAAATTTAACAACAATTTTGTAGAAAAAATAATTTCGACGAAATTTTGTAAAAAATTTACAAAAAGCACTTTGACATTTTGGACGAGAAATTCTGCAAAATCGCCAATATTTTCTAAAAAAAATAATTTTAACGAAAAATTTTGTAGAATTGTATAATTTCGATGATATTTTACGCGAAATTTTTCCATAAAAGTGAAATTTTGACGATAATTTCGTCAATTCCGATGAAAAAAAATCTCAAAATCACCAAAAAATATGAAAACTGTTAAATGTGACGAAATTTTCTAAAAAAATGCAATTTTTACAAAATATTCGGGAAAAATGAATTTTTTATTAACTCTTCCGGAAAACTCAATTTTGATTGAATTTTCAAAAAAAATGCAATTGGAATTATTTTTTTCAATGAAAATGCAATTTTTACTAAAAATTTTATAAAACTGTCATTTATCGTAATTGTTCTACTAAAATGTAATTTGAAGAAATTTTCTAGCAAAATTGTTTTTTTTTATTATTTGGGAAATTTAAACCGCTCAGGTCCCGTCCCAGTTTTCTCTGTGAACACTGTACCCCCACACCCCCATTACGAGTCTAGGAATCCCGTTTACCTATTTCAATATTGAGATCTGTCAATGTGTATGAGTATTTAAGAACACACGAACGAGTATGTGCGCGTGTGTGTATGTGTATGTCAGAATGTGGTATTTTGGGGTTTTAGTGATTTTAACAAGACCAACAAAAATGAAAACGACTCCACAGCAGCAAAACCAACTGAACCCATTAACTGTCGAAGTAAATGCTCCACATATTGTGTGGCAGTCACAATCATACTCGTACCATACACGTCACTCACTCACAACCCTATCCAACACAGCAGACCCCAAACGAAACGAAATGAAATGTGATTTTCGATGGAGCCTTTTTACCTGTTTACCTTGGTTGGATTTCTTCTCAACCACCGCCCCCAACCAAAGTGTGTGTACTTGCTCCCGGAACTAGGATCTCAGGGCTGTCAATGAGGGTACTAGAAGGTAGCTGAGACCGGATATGGCCTCGACATTGAACTCCCCTTCTACAATAGCGATGGCGTTGTTGCTGCTGCGAGTACCGTTTTGTTTGGTTTCTTTATTATGCCTATGGGAGGCTTAAAAAATATTCGTTATGCTACTCGTACGTGCAATCATATTAACCAAAAAGGCTCATGGAAAATATGGCTCCTCCCGTGTCGTTCCCTCCCTCTCCCGCTCTTCTATGGGGTTTCAGTAAAAGTAAACGAACGCAATCCATGAAAGAAAAAGGTATGAATGTTGGAGTAAGTAACCGGTCTGCAAATTGTACATGACAATAATCATACATAGAACGTCGGCATATGTCACATGACATTACATACCCCTTAGAATGGTGTCCCTTCACCTTCACCTTCAATCTACAATCTCCTAATTGCCTGGATTTGTTTTGCTTCGATTGCAGTCGTAACACTTGAAAAGGGTCTAAATGCCAACGCTGTTGTTTTTGTCTCTTAAGACTCGCTCACACTAAGGCATTATTTTGTTTCGAAAAAAAAAAGAAAAACATAGGTTGGCCGGTTCTAATGGTCTGTTACCAGTGTTTATTTGAATAGAATTGTGGGTGGGTTTTCATAATTTGCATAAGAAAATATGACACAAACACTATTTGTTTTTTGTGAATATGAAAGGCAAAGAATTGTTGGGGAAAAATCATCAAAATGTTTAAATAATTTGGGGACACGAAATGAGTAGTAAATTTTTGTTTTTGGCCATTCTTGGGTTTTTAACAAGTCATCATATAATTAATGGCTAACACCTGGAAATTATTATGACAAGGGTAGAGTAATGATGCAGTAGTTTTTTTTGCCATTGAAACAAAAAAGGTTAAGGAAATTTTGTAGTAAACTAGTAAAAATATCCAAAAAGTGATTTTCTAGAGAACTATTGATATTTCTACACCATTTTCAACTGTAATTCGAAAAAATCAATTCAATTTCGAATAAGATCAATTGAAATTCGAAGATTCCATTTGAAATTCAAAAATATCACTTGAAATTCGAATATTCCATTTGAAATTCGAAAAAGGTCAATTGAGATTCGAAAAAAATCTATTGAAATTCGAAATATATCAATTGAAATTCGAAACACATCAATTGAAATTCGAAAAACATCAATTGAAATTCGAAACACATCAATTGAAATTCGAAAAAAATCTATTGAAATTCGAAATATATCATTTGAGATTCGAATTTTTCCGTTTGAAATTCGTAATACACCATTTGAAATTCGAAAAACATCAATTGATATTCGAAATACATTAAATGAAATTCGAAAATGTAAACAAATCTGTACATTAGATTGGGTAGAATTTATTTATTTATTTATATGAATTACAATACAAAGTAAATTTATATTCTAATTTAAAGGTCCAGGGAAAGGCCGGGTTACAAAGACCATATGGCTAAATTTTGCAGCGACAGACCAGAGCCTCTGGTGGGAATCGAACCCACGACCCCCAAACTCATAGGCGAGTACGCTACCAACTCACCTACTGGGGCGCTCGGGGTAGAATTTATTTAAACACATTTGCTAACTAAATCTTAACATATAATGTGACGAACAGAAAACATATAGATGATCTTATATTTTATGAATATTTATTCAAAATTAGTTGAAACAAAACATATTTAAATATTTTAATATTAAAGGTTAAACACAGACAAATTGTATCACTTAAATGATACCCCATCTAATATACAACATTGAATTTGTTTACATTTTCGAATTTCAAATGATGAATTTCGAATTTTAATTGATGTTTTCCGAATTGCAATTGGTGTATTACGAATTTCAAATGGAAAAATTCGAATTTCAATTGCAATTTTACGAATTTCAAATGATGTGTTTCGAATTTCAATTGATGTGTTTCGAATTTCAATTGCAATTTTACGAATTTCAAATGATGTTCTTCGAATATCAAGTGATGTCTTTCGAATTTCAATTGATGTTTTTCGAATTTCAATTGACCTTTTTCGAATTTCAAATGGAATATTCGAATTTCAAGTGATATTTGTCGAATTTCAAATGGAATCTTCGAATTTCAATTGACTTTTTTCGAATTACAATTGAAAATGGTGTAGTTCGATGATATGATATTTCTTCGAAATTTCACTTTGTCCAATTTGTAATATTTTCTTCCATTGGTCTGTTTACGGACAATCTTAAAATGTGATTACAAATCATTTCCGGTCATAAACGAATTAATTAATTGGTATTAGAAAAATATAATTGTAACAATATTTTCTAAAAAAATGCAAAATTTTTGAGAATATTTTCGAAGACTGCAATTTCAACGAATTTAATAGGAAAATAAAAATTTCTAGAAAAATTCAATTCGATACAATTTTTTCGAAAAACAGTTTCAACGAATTTTCTACAAAATGCAATTTTGTCGCAAAAATGCAAATTTTCTAGAAAACTGCAACTTCAACAAAATTTTCTATGCAAATCAATTTTTACGAAATTCTTGATGATATTTTCAAAGAGTTTATTTAAACGAAATTTTCTAGAAAAGTAAATTTTGATGAAATTTTCTTTAAAAAAAATTATTTCGAAAAATTTTCTACAAAAATTAAATTTTTGCAACATTTTTCGAAAACTGAAATTTCAACGAAATTTTATAGAAAAAATGAATGAAATAAATTTTGTAGAAAAATGCAATTTCGACAGAACTTTCAATAAAATACAATTATGAAGAATACATGTTGCTATAAAAATGCTAATTTGATTAAATTGTTAAGATAAAAACTATTTCGAATACATTTTGTAAAAGAATGAAATGTCGACAAAACATTCTAAAAAAATCTAATTTCCACGAAACTTTCCAATATATGTACTCGTAAATGCGATTTTCGTGAAATTTTGTAGAAAAATTAAATTTTGACGAAATTTTCTAGAAAAATTCAATTTAGATCAACTTTTCCAGTAAATGTAATTTCAACAAAATTTTCTATATACATGTAATTTGGGCGAAATTTTCTTTTTAGGAAAATGCAAAATTTTCTATAAAACTGCAATGTTAAAGAAATTTTAAAGAAAAAACAGTTTTGAAGCAAAATTTAAAAAAAGCACTTTCGGAGAAATTTTTATAGAAAAATACGATCCCAACTAAAAAATTAGAAAAATTCAGTTTCGTAGAATTTTCCTTAGAAAATGCACTTTTGAAGAAATTATCAAAAAAGAAAATAATTTCCAAATTTTCTAGAAAAATTCTATTTAACGAAATGTTCTAGAACAATTGAATCTACAAAATTTCAAATTGTAGATTTTGAAGATTTGAATCTAAAAAACTAATAAGATTTGTGGAATTTTTCTAGAATTCGGCAAATTTTCTGGACAACGTAATTTCGATGATTTTTTTTTAAAAAACTTTAATTATATTCACAACTTTTCAAAATATTCAGTCCGAATTTATTCGGTTTAAGACTGAATAACATAAGCACAGATCAACAATAAATAACAACAACACACTTTTCTACATTTTTATAGATGATTTTTCCAAAAAGAGTAATTTAAACGAAATTTTCTAGAAATTTAAACTATAGATGAAATTTTCTGGAAAAAAAGTTATTTCGACTGATTTTCTACAAAAATGAAATTTTGACAGCATTTTATTTATTTTAAAACGAAATTTTATAGAAATATGCAATTTTAACAAATTTTTCTAGAAAAATGCAATTTCGACTGAACTTTCTAGAAAAGTACAATTTCGAAGATTTTTTTTAAACAAATTTTTTCTATAAAAATATTAATTCGATGACATTTTTCAAACATTTTTATCGAAATTTTGCATCCTGGTAAAAAGTTCTTTGAAATTGGATTTTTCTAGAAAATTCTTTCAAAATTGCATTTTTCTATAAAATTTTCTAGATAAAAACAATTTCAATGCCAACTAATGAAATTTCAACAAAATTTTCTTGATAAATGTAATTGGGACCAAATTTTCTATTTAGGAAAATGCAATCTCGACGATATTTGTAACTTTAATTTTGAGAAATTTTCTATAAAACTGCAATATCAAAGAAATTAGAAAAAATAAATTTCGGCGAAATTTTTATAGAAAATACAATTCTCACAAAAAATTTAGAAAAATTCAGTTTCGTGGAGGTTTCCTAAGAAAATGCACTTTCGACAAATTTTCACAAAAAAAAATATTTTTCTAAATTTTCTAGAAAAATTCAATTTAACGAAATGTCAATTTCGAGAGTATTTCTAGAATTCGGCATATTTTCTGGAAATCGTAATTTCGATGACTTTTTTAGAAAAATTTAATTGTGATGGTATTTTCTAGAAAAATATTCACAAATTTTCTAAATTTTTCCGAAATTATAGATAATTTTTTCAAAAAGCGTAATTTAAACGACATTTTCTAGAAATGACACTATTTTCTCGAAAAAAGTTATTTCGATGGATTTTCTATAAAAATAAATTTTGACAACATTTTATGTATTTGGACACAAAATTTTATAGAAAAATGCAATTTTAAAAAATTTATGTAGACAAATGCAATTTCGACTGGTCATTCTAGAAAACGCAATTTCGACGATTTTTTATACAAACTTTTTTGAAAACTCAATTTTTCTACAAAATAAAATTTTGACAAATTTGTTTTTTTCAAAATACATATCTAGAAAAACTGAATGTCGACAAAAATTTCCCAGAAAATGCAATTAACACAAACTTTTTCAACAAATGCAATTTCGCCAAATTTTTAAAGGAAAATGTTATTTGGAAAATAATAGAAAAATACAATTCCAACAAAAATATTCTAGACAATTCAGTTTCACACTTTTGACAAAATTTTGCAAAAAAAAAATCAATATATCGAAATTTTGTAGAACAATTGAATCTACAAAATTTCAATATTTTGACGTAATTTTCTACAACAATTAAACCTAAAAATATTAATATTTTGACAAAATTTTCTAAACAATCAAATTTCAACGAATTTTTCTACTGAATCTAAAAATTGCAATATTTTGACGAAATGCTAATTCGATGACATTATAAAAATGTAAAATCTATCAATCTTCTCACAAAAATTATTTATAATTATATTCCAACAAAATTTTCTAAAAATTAACATTTTCAATAATTTAATTTTTCTAAATTTTTATAAAATTCTCTCAAACCAACGAAATTATAGTTCTCGATGATATTTTCAAAAAATTGTAATTTAAACTACAATTTCTAGAAAAGAAAATGTTGACGACATTTTATCAAAAAAAGCTACTTTCGGCGACATTTAAAAAATTCAATTTAAAATTTTTTTTCTAGAAATGTTCAATTTTGACGCAACTTTCTAGAATAGTGTAATTTTTAACAATTTATTATAAGAATGAAATTTTCTATAAATGCTAATTCAATGACATTTTTAAAAAAAAAATAAAAAAGGAATTTTCTACATAAATAAAATATTGATTAGATAAAATGCATTTTCTAGAAAAAGGCAATTACGACGAATTTTTCCAAAATAAATAAAATTTCGATGAAATTTTACAAAATAAATATAATGTGGAAGAAATTTTCCAGAAAAATGCAATGTAGACCAACATCTCTAACAAATGCAATTTCTAGAAATTTTCTTAGATAAATGTAATTTGGACGAAATTTTCCATGTAGGAAAATGCAATCCCGACGATATTTCTATGTATACTGTAATTTCGACAAAATTTTCTATAAAACTTCAAATACAATGACATTTGTTAGAACCTAAAAAAACATTTCTGAAGAAAATTTCTAAAAAAATCAATTTCTTCGAAATTTTTAGAAAACTGCAATCCGACAAAAAATTTTAGAAAAAATCTTTCTTCGAATTTTCGAAGAAAAAGGACTCGAAAAATTTCAAAAAAAATCAATTTATCGAAATTTGAACACTTGAATCTAAAAATTGGAATATTTTGAAGAAATTTTCTAGGAAAATACAACTTCGACGATATTTTCTATAACAATAAAATTTCAAAGAATTTTCTATAAAAGTGCATAATTAATGAAAACTTCTTAAAAAAAATAATGTTGACGAAATTTTCTAAAAATAAAAAAAAATCAACAAAAATTTCAATGAAATTTTCTACAAAAGCTATGTCGACGATTTTTTCTAGGAAAATGTAATCACGCGATTTTATTTTAGAAAAATTAAATTTCGGCAGATTTTTCTATAAAATGGAATTTTGACGAAATTTTCTTGAAAATTAAGCTCTCCAAAAATTCCTATAAAAATTTACATTTCGCGAACATATTTTAGAAAACTGAAATTTCAATATCTAGAAATATGCATTTCATTGATTTTTTTACAAAAAAGAAATTGCGAAAATTTTTCTTGAAAAATTAAATTTTGGCAAAATTATCTTAGAAACGAATTTCCACAACATTTTCAAAAAAAAAAAAAAAATTACGATATTTTCTCGATAAAAACCAGTTTCGACACATTTTCTTGCAAAAGCACAAAGACGACATTTTCTTAAAAAAAAAATAATTTTGACGCGATTTTCTCGAAAACAAAAGCAGTTCGATGATATTTTCTAAAAAATATTTTTGATAATTTGTCTCCAAAAATTTCCAAGAAATTTTCAGACAAACTGAATTTTCAATGAAGTTTTCTAGGAAACTGCAGCTTAATCGTTTTTCTACGAAAAAGTAATTATGAAAAGATTTCTAGAAAAATGCAATTTTGGCTATATTATCTACAAAATTAATTTCGACGAAATTTTCCCAATAGAAATAGAAATAGAAATACCGTTTCGACAAATTATCAGCAACAATGCAATGTCGACAAGATTTCCTCAAAAATTTAAATTTAATTTTTGCTAAAATTTTTTGGAAAAACGTGTTTTGATTTTTTTTTTGGAAAATTAAATTTCTTCGAAATTTACTAGAGAACTGAAATCTCATTTATTTTTTCTAGAAGACTGCAAAAATAACTTCGAAATTGCCTACAAAAAAGCAATTAAGACTACACCAACTATATAAATGCAATTTCGATAAAAAAAATGTGAAAAATGCAATTGCGAATAATTATCAAAAAAATATAATTTCGACATTTTCTAAAATACAATTTTGATAAAATTGTCGACAAATTTTATACAATAATGCAATGTCAGAAAAGTTTTCTAAAAAAATACAATTTTGATAATTTTTTTTTCAAAAAAATCTATGTAAATTTGATGCAATTTTCTCGAAAAAAAGTTGTTTCGACGGATTTTCTATAAAAATAAATTTTGACAACATTTTATTTATTTGGACAGAAAATTTTATAGAAAAATGCAATTTTAAAAAATTTTTGTAGAAAAATGCAATTTCGAATGATCTTTCTAAAAAACGCAATTTCGACGATTTTTTATACAAACTTTTTTGAAAACTCAATTTTTCTACAAAATAAAATTTTGACTAAATTGTTTAGAAAACTGAAATCTCATCTATTTTTTCTAGAAGACTGCAAAAATAACTTCGAAATTGCCTACAAAAAAGCAATTAAGACTACACCAACTATAAAAATGCAATTTCGATAAAAAAAATTGTGAAAAATGCAATTGCGAATAATTATCAAAAAAATATAATTTCGACATTTTCTAAAATACAATTTTGACAAAATTGTCGCAAAATTTTATACAATAATGCAATGTCGGAAAAGTTTTCTAAAAAAAATACAATATTGATAATTTTTTTTCAAAAAATCTATGTAAATTTTAAAATTGTCCAAAAATTTAATTTTGACAATATTTTCTAGAAAATTGCAATTTTGTGAAGTTTTCTACTGAAATGCAAATTAGATGAAATTTTCTACAAATCAATTAATTTAATTTCCATTATATTCTCTACAAAATTACAATTTTGATGAATTTTTGGCGAATTTTCTACAAAAAGCGTCATTTTTGAAAAAACATCAATAGAAATTTATCAAAAAAATTAAATTAATTAATTTAGATTACCTTTGCAATGACTGTGATCCGGGGTAAGAATGAGCAATATTTTTCCGCCCGTAGCGTCAGAACAAAATACAATTATATAAATTTAAGTAAGGACAACATAAGTCGATTTACTCTACTGAAATTTTCTTAAATATTAAAATACAAATTATAAAATTAAAATTCAACAATATAAAAAACTTTTATTTGAAAAGCTCAATGCACGTCCCCACTTTCACAACAACCTGTGCATAATCTTTAAAAAGTCTAAAACGCAAAATTATTTTGTAAAGTTTTTTTGTTCCGTGAATCGCTTTCAATCGTTTCAAAGAGGATATATGCTTTGTCGCACAAATTTCAAATTAATTTGGTTTTTGCGTTTTGTATGAGGCGCGGAGTGCGTATGTGTGTGTCGTGGTGTTAATTAAAATATATTTTTGTTTGTTTGTGTGTGCCAAACGCATTTGCCACACATCTCGCACACAAAAACTCACACACACTCACTCTTTCTCTCATGCAAACATCGTAAAATTGTCTTCAATCCTTTTGAGATTAAAATTTAATGAAATTTCACGAAAAGTTTGAGCAACATTCAATTGCAAACATTTTGCTACACCATATTTCGTTAATGTTTGTAAATTCGGATGATTATGTGGGATAAAGAAAAAAAAATATTGTTTTAATTCTGAGAAAAGGTGTGAGAGAATGAACAGCTTAGAGATGATACACAACAATTCGCATATATCCTTTTGCAAAGTTTGGAAAGGATGTGTGGTGTATTGTTTAAATTTTGACACAAACATTTCTGATTGCGGGGAAAATGTTTGCAATAAAAGCAGAACATCTGCTAATTTTTCAATGTTCATAAATTTCTAGTTTCTTAATAGTTTTTTTGTTCTTTTTTGCAACGACTTGAAGTAACATATTTAAACATTTAAATTTTGAGACACTTTTGAACTAATGAGAGTTGTAATAAAGATGTTAGAAGTAAATTACCGTCTAATATCATTTATAAATTCCAATTCGAAATAGAGACCCAACCTAATCTCATCTACCAAATTAATTCGAACTAAATTATTACAATATCTAGATGTTTTGATTATCTTTAACTGATTCTGTTATTTGGATTGGTTAAACCTCGAGCTCCCTTTGATTCCTGAACTGACAGCAAAAAAAAATATAATACCTGGACAGCACAGAATATCAAAATGTTTTCTCAATTTTTACACTAAAAGTACTTCTGCATTATTAAGCAGGTCTTGTGAAATTTTATTTCCAGAAACTGAGAATTTTTCGTGAAAATCCAATTAGTGTTCGTCTTTTGTCCAAAAAGTATGAAATTGCTCTGTGTGTGTGTGAGAGAGTTGGAAATATTCAAATATATTTGTTTCATTGTTGTCTTAAACTTGGCTAAGGGCACTTGTTTGAGGCCAAGAGGACTAATATATCGTACATACACACACCCACACGTACTCGTAGGAGACCTATATGAAAATGAGTGGTCGTTTTCTTTTATTGTGTTGTTCTTGTTACATTTTCCACATTAATTGAGATAAAAATAAACGAAAAACATGTAAAAAAACCTCTCCTTTTGCAATGGTCTTCAGACAAGGACTTTGTGCGAAATACAAAAGGTCATTAGAAATAGGGGGTAACGAAATTTGTCGCCGGCATTGCAGAAGCAAACGTCGTCAGGTTTTCTTTTTTTAACAGCGAATAAATGTAGAATGAAATGGCCGTTTTACAGGCCTTTTGTCTTGCTCCAGCCAAATTATTATGTCGGTATGAGAGCACGTGTAGCCTAGCCTAGCCCTGCCTTTAGACTCATTTGTCTTCAGCGAGTAAGAAAGAGGAAATTGCAAAACTTTTTTTTCATTTTTCTCAGGGACTTATAAATGTTAGAATGACAACGGCCAAGACTATGAAGAGTTAAGAACTGGATTAAGACAGGTGGGAGGACACTTTGTCCTGCCCCTCTTCCTCGTCTTCATTGTTGTAGTCTTCGTTACTATTGTTACGCAGCAGGAGACTTACACGTTCCACTTCAACAAATCATAAAAAGTCTTTGGAAGTGAAAAAAACCTTTTTCTTTAGTGAAAAAAAAAACTAAAGCAGAAAGTTGCCTTTTGTTTCTTATGGCATTGGGGAATAGAGTGATATTGGCGGTAGAAATGTTATTCATAGCGCCACAATTTATTTGTCTTGACAATAAAATTAGACCTTTTCACTTTAAGACCCCCCCCCCGTGCCAAAGGTCCACCAAATTGTCCACTGGAACCGAATTGCAGGAAAGAAACATCCTTTTTAGTCACATCTAGAATAAAAACTTCCATTACTTTTAGTTTTTTATTTGTGTACGAGTATAACAATTTCCATTCAATACTACGGGGAATAAAAATCAATGTCTAGGAAGATTTAGGTACAAATAGTTGACCAATTCTTGAACTTTTGAATATCACAATTTTGTGTTTTTTTTTTCATTGTTGTCCTAGATTTATTTTTATTTTTTTTTTATTTTGATCCAAAGTTCCTCTAAAAGTTTTCATTTGGACAATTTTCCTTTGCTTCAAAAGTTTAGCCAACATTTTATTTTTTGCTAATTTGTAATGAAGCATGTGATGCAACTCCTGATGTTTCATGATTCACCCCAAAAAGTTTGCAAAAATTTTGTTTGGCGTTAAACTCAAAGCATTGAAGCGTTTAATTGCCGGAAAATATTCACGCATAAAAGGATTTGAAGGTACTTACCAAGAAAATCTTCTACCTTACATTTTTAAGATACTTCAGCACTGAACTGGCTGTACACTAGGCCGGGTCGATTTGTGGGGAGGCAAAAAAAGTCGCCATTGCTCAGTGAAAATCGTATTCTAGGGATCAAAATAAGAAACTTTGCCGAAGGAACCATACCTCTAATACGAATTCTGATGTCCCGGAAAATATCCCACTTTGACCCATTTAGAGTGCTCCAATCGAGTCCAAATGTATGACCGACCCCCACTAACTTTGGAGGCACGACCCACCCATGCCAGTGGCACATCCACTGGAACCCCCCCTGGGGGTTGCATACATTTGGACTCGATTGGAGCACTCTAAATGGGTCAAAGTGGGATTTTTTCCGGGACATCAGAATTCGTTTTAGAGGTATGGTTCCTTCGGCAAAGTTTCTTATTTTGATCCCTAGAATACGATCTTCACTGAGCAATGGGCGATTTTTAAATCGACTCGCCCTACCGCACACAGAGAAAAATTATTATTTATTCAAAAATTGACATAGGCAATGATTTTGAGACAAAAATACTTAAAATGAATACAATTGTACATTACTTTAATCTAAGTAAATTATTTAAAATTTAAGTGGATAATATTTTATCTCTAGAAATTACTTATTTTTGGCCAGAATGATTGCCGCTGTTTAAATTATTTTTTTTTTTTGTTCAGTGTAGCCAAGAATGAAGTTAAGGAAATGTTCAAGTGGAACTGTAAGTAATCTTATTTGAAATCTTCAAATTTGGCCAGGATTTTTCTTGTCTTAATAAAAGTGTTATCCGCTAAATTGTATAAACTTTTTTTGTGAAAAGTTGATTTTATACTCTTCGATGCAAAATTGGGATATACTCGTACAAGGCGGGTCATTTAGAATTTTTGATTTGAATCGGCTATAAAAAAGTACTGATAATTATTTCAAGTTTCTGGTTTTATTGGAATGGTTGAAATTTGTCATTTAATAAGGGAACACAATATCATTCATATGACTACCATGACTGGCTCGGCAGTACCTCATCCGATCAACCCAATTTTTCAGTACTTTTTCTATTGTTTCGGTCGAATCTCTTCAATGACAACTTCGATTTCATGTTTCAACGCTTATATTGTCTCTGGATGATTTGTGTAACATTTATCCTTAATGGCTCCCCACAGAAAATAATCCAAAGGGCTCAAATCACAAGTCAAAGTAATCGGCAGTTCAAATTTAAAATTTTAAATGGTTAAACTTTTACATATGTATGATTTCTTTCTATATTCGACCTCTGATGTCTTCATCGATCTTTTTATTAGAGTCGATCTCAGATGTCTTTCGCTTTACTAAAGTCAACTCAGAAGTTCTACTCTATAGGGTTATATTCTATACTATAGTCGACCTGTGAGGTTTTTCTCTATACTAGTGTTGTCCTCTTTATACTATAGTCGATCTCGGAGGTCATCCCCTATACTAAAGTCAACATCTGCCGGTCTTCCTCTATACTAGAGTCGACCTCAGAGATCTTCCTCTATACTGGAGTCGACTTCAAAGGTTTTCCTCTATACTAGAGTCACCTAAATACTAGAGTTGACCTCAGAGGTCTTCTTTTTTAAGTTGAGCCGACCACAGAGGTCTTCCTCAATACTAGAGTCGACCTCTGAGGTCTGCCTTTATACTAGAGTCGACATCTAAGGTCTTGCTCTATTACTAGAGTCGAGCTCTGCAGGTGTTCCTATATACCGGAGTCTACTTCTGCACGTCGTTCTCTATAGTAGATTCGACCTCAGATGTCTTCCTCTATACTAGAGTCGACCTCGGAGGTCTTCCTCAATACTAGAGTTGAACTCAGAGGTCTTCCTCTATACTATAGTCGACCTATGCAGCTTCTCTTCTATTATTGAGTCGCCTCTCAGGGCTACCTTTATAATATAATTTACTTCAGAAGGTATTTTTCGTTACTATACTCGACCTCAGAGGTCTTCCTCTATATTGTAATCGACGGGAGAAGTCTTCCTCTGTACTAGTGTCCACATCAGAGGTCTTCCTCATAGAGTCGCATTTTGCATGTCTTCTACTATAGTACTTATAGAGTCGACCTCAGATGTGTTTTTCTTTACTAGAGTCAACTCACAAGTCTGACTATACTATAGTCGACCTTAGAGGTTTTTCTCTATACTAGAGTTCGCCCTCTATACTAGATCCGACCTCAGCAGGTCTTTCTCTAAACTACAGTCGATCTTTCTTTCTATAGTCGACCTCAGAAGTCTTCCCCTATACTAAAACCGACATCTGCACGTCTTCCTCTACACTAGGGTCGACCCCTGCAGGTCTTCCTCTATAATAGAGTCGACCCCTGCAGGTCTTCATCTATACTAGAGTCGACCTCAGGGGTCTTAATCTTTACTAGGGTCGATCTCTGCAGGTCTTACTCTATAATAGAGTCGACCTCTGCACGACCTCCTCTATAACTTAAATTGACCTCTGCAAGTGTTCCTATGTACTAGAGTCGAATTTTGCATGTCTTCTACTATAGTACTTATAGAGTCGACCTCAGATGTGTTTCTCTTTACTAGAGTCAACTTAAAAGTCTGACTATACTATAGTCGAACTCTGAGGTTTTTCTCTATAATAGAGTTGGCCCTCTATATTTGAATCGACCTCTGCAGGTCTTAACTCTATACTAGGGTCGACCTCAGAGTTCTTCCACTATACAAGAGTCGACCTCTGCAGGTCCTCCTCTATTCTTGAATCGACCTCTGCTGGTCTTAGCTCTGCAGGTCTTACCTCTAAAGGTCCTCCTATATTCTACAATATACGTCTGCAGGTCTTCCTCTATTCTTGAATCGACCACTGCAGGTCCTAACTCTGCAGGTCTTCCTCTATTCTACAGTCTACCTCTGCAGGTCCTTCTCTATTCTTGAATCGACCTCTGCAGGTCCTCCCCTATTCCAGAGTCGGCCACTGCAGTTCTTCCACCGTACTAAAGTCGACCTCTACAGGTCTTCCTCTATACTAGAGTGAATTCTGTACGTCTTCTTCTATAGTAGATCCGGCCTATTGTCGGATTTTCTTTACGAAAGTCGACCTCTGAGGTTTTACCTTATCTTGAGTCGACATCTGAGGTCTTCATCTATACTAGAGTCAAACTTAGAGGTTTTTCTCTGTGCTAAAGTTGACCTCAGACGTCTTCCTCTATGTTACAGTCGATCTCTGAGGCCTTCGTATTTATTAGAGTCGAAATCAGAGGACTTCCTCTATACCAGAATCTATCCCTGAGATATTAATCTATACTAGAGTCGACTAGAGTCCTCTTTCCTAAGGTGGACCTCTGAGGTCTTCCTCTATTATTAAGTCGACCTAAGAGGTCTTACTCTATTCTTAATTCGACCTCTGAGGACTTCCTTTTTACTAAAGTCTGACTCTGAGCTATTCATCTACAGAATATTCGACCTTTGAGGTTTTTCTATATACTAGAGTTGGCCCCTCTATACTGTAGTCGACCTCAGAGGTCTTCCCATACTATAGTCGTTCTCAGGTTTATTCCCCTATACTAATGTCGACCTCTTCAGGTCTTCCTCTATACTACAGTCGACCTCTGCAGGTCTTTCTCTATACTAAATTCGACCTCTGTAGGTCTTAAGCTATACCAGAGTCGAACTACACTAAAGTCGATATCTGCATGCCTTCGTCTATACTATAGTGCACCTCAGAGTCATCCTCAGTGGTTTTATTCTATACTATAGTCGGCCTCAAACATCTTCAATTATACTGGAGTCCACCTATGAGGCCTCATCTACACTAGAGTCGCCCTTATGAGTCTTACTCTATACTATTGTCGACCTTATAAGTATTACTCTACAACAGAGTCTATAACTCATGCAGGATAACTCTCGAAAAGAACAAAGGATAGACTTCAAATTTTGAGTGAAGTAATATTTCTTTTATATAAAGTTACGTTAAGTACGTCACCCGTGATTCTTTAATAACTTCTATACTTTTTATCCGAATCTTCTAAAATTGAATATATAGTAATAGTTTATCTGTCGCTATCACCTGGAGAAAAATGGTCCACATTGACAAACAAAATTACCGAATCATATCAAAATGGAATGAAATGTCTTTAGGGTAACTACAGTTTATCGTAAAATAGGCGTATTCGAAATGCTCTTTAATACTTTTTCAGAACACCAAAAATATTAATTTATATATTGGATTAATTTATATATTGTTGCCCTGTGTAACTTGTACTGCAAGCGTTTCCCCTTTTTTTTTGTATTTCTTAAGCTCTGCCTACGAGTTTGTCCTTAATGTTGCTGACATAAAATCCACATTTTCCTTCTTCGCTTTCGTCATTATCAGAGTTGTGTGATAAAACTGTTGTAAAAAAAATTCAACACAAGTATCAGTGTCATCAGCATAATCCTTAACATCATCACTGTGGCATAAGCCTCTTCAAAGGACATCATCCTCAATTAGCCACTTTTTATAGTTTTTAATGCCTGTCTTTATCATGAAAGTTAAACTTAGCATTTTTCTTGCACATTAACATAACACCATTTCTAGCCAAGAACATATCTTCTTTAACATAATTATTGGCATTCTTAATTTCTCCGGAACATCGTCACTAGAAAGATTCTCCAGTAAATGTCTCTATTTATTTTTCTTTTTCCAACATTACTGGCGTATTTGAATGCGCGCATGTGTCGCTGTGTTCTTGGAACGCCCACGTTTTAGCAAGAAATCATCATCAAAGCATGTTTAATGCAAAAACCACAAATAATAAATCTATTTGAGAATTTATTGCCTAATTAACATTTAAAGAGAAAAATAATGACTCCGTCTTCTTTATTCCTCCCTCTTCCGAGAGACAATTATTGTTAAGACGAGAATTAAAATCAAATTAACATTTTGGTTTCCCTCCCCTACAAAAAGAAGAGGAGAGGGGTGCGAATAACGTTAAAGAAATCATTCGTCTAATTGGAAGTCTTAAGAAATTTGCAAATATATTTGAGGGCGGTGGGCTTACAAAATACTTACTGTCAATCGAAAACAAAACATTTACAATTCGCAGATGGGGCTGGAGGATGTCTTAACCATTTGATTTATTTAATGCCATGTGGTCATTAAATTGGAATTTACTTTGCATTTAATGATATGTTACTTAAACAGACCAGCTATAGATGAAAATGTCATTGGAAATTTTTATAAGCATTTAAGGCATTCACAATGTGTGGTTTATTTAGAGAAACCATTGGGTGATAATTACTATTTAATTCTTTGTATGACTCATTCATTATTGGTTTAATTGCAACATCTATTGTATTGAAGTCCATTATGTCTCCCTCCTTGAAATAATGGATGTAATTATGTTATATTCCAATCATCCTCTTTCCTAAATT
The DNA here is from genome assembly GCA_963930755.1 of Eudasyphora cyanicolor. Taxonomy (NCBI): domain Eukaryota; kingdom Metazoa; phylum Arthropoda; class Insecta; order Diptera; family Muscidae; genus Eudasyphora; species Eudasyphora cyanicolor. Next base: position 185,409,155 of record OZ005738.1, on the reverse strand, counting down.
TGCAATTAATTAACAAAGTATATAAGAGAGCCTGGATATTAATTTAAGTAAGATACCAAATACTTGTTCACCACTACACGCGGTGGAAAAAACATTAAATAAAATATATCCTAGATTTCAAATATTAACCGATCTAAGGGAAATTTTGCATAGATCCTTCTTGGCTTGACTCCAATCCAGGAGATATTTTGCATACTTACAAGTACTTACAAGTCCTATTAGTCGCGAGTTGGACTATTTTAAGACTACAAGATATTGGAGAATTTGAGTTTTAAATTGAGGTCCTTATTGCTATACAAGGGCGTAGCTACAGGGCCTCAAAAAGGGCCACCTCAAATATAAAAAAATTCTGTCTGCTAAAAAGCTGCAGTATTTCCTTGTTGCTGAATGCCGGTAGTTATATAATTCCTAATGATTAAATGATTAGTTGATTTAATGATTTAATGATTTAATGATTTAATGATTTAATGATTTAATGATTTAATGATTTAATGATTTAATGATTTAATGATTTAATGATTTAATGATTTAATGATTTAATGATTTAATGATTTAATGATTTAATGATTTAATGATTTAATGATTTAATGATTTAATGATTTAATGATTTAATGATTTAATGATTTAATGATTTAATGATTTAATGATTTAATGATTTAATGATTTAATGATTTAATGATTTAATGATTTAATGATTTAATGATTTAATGATTTAATGATTTAATGATTTAATGATTTAATGATTTAATGATTTAATGATTTAATGATTTAATGATTTAATGATTTAATGATTTAATGATTTAATGATTTAATGATTTAATGATTTAATGATTTAATGATTTAATGATTTAATGATTTAATGATTTAATGATTTAATGATTTAATGATTTAATGATTTAATGATTTAATGATTTAATGATTTAATGATTTAATGATTTAATGATTTAATGATTTAATGATTTAATGATTTAATGATTTAATGATTTAATGATTTAATGATTTAATGATTTAATGATTTAATGATTTAATGATTTAATGATTTAATGATTTAATGATTTAATGATTTAATGATTTAATGATTTAATGATTTAATGATTTAATGATTTAATGATTTAATGATTTAATGATTTAATGATTTAATGATTTAATGATTTAATGATTTAATGATTTAATGATTTAATGATTTAATGATTTAATGATTTAATGATTTAATGATTTAATGATTTAATGATTTAATGATTTAATGATTTAATGATTTAATGATTTAATGATTTAATGATTTAATGATTTAATGATTTAATGATTTAATGATTTAATGATTTAATGATTTAATGATTTAATGATTTAATGATTTAATGATTTAATGATTTAATGATTTAATGATTTAATGATTTAATGATTTAATGATTTAATGATTTAATGATTTAATGATTTAATGATTTAATGATTTAATGATTTAATGATTTAATGATTTAATGATTTAATGATTTAATGATTTAATGATTTAATGATTTAATGATTTAATGATTTAATGATTTAATGATTTAATGATTTAATGATTTAATGATTTAATGATTTAATGATTTAATGATTTAATGATTTAATGATTTAATGATTTAATGATTTAATGATTTAATGATTTAATGATTTAATGATTTAATGATTTAATGATTTAATGATTTAATGATTTAATGATTTAATGATTTAATGATTTAATGATTTAATGATTTAATGATTTAATGATTTAATGATTTAATGATTTAATGATTTAATGATTTAATGATTTAATGATTTAATGATTTAATGATTTAATGATTTAATGATTTAATGATTTAATGATTTAATGATTTAATGATTTAATGATTTAATGATTTAATGATTTAATGATTTAATGATTTAATGATTTAATGATTTAATGATTTAATGATTTAATGATTTAATGATTTAATGATTTAATGATTTAATGATTTAATGATTTAATGATTTAATGATTTAATGATTTAATGATTTAATGATTTAATGATTTAATGATTTAATGATTTAATGATTTAATGATTTAATGATTTAATGATTTAATGATTTAATGATTTAATGATTTAATGATTTAATGATTTAATGATTTAATGATTTAATGATTTAATGATTTAATGATTTAATGATTTAATGATTTAATGATTTAATGATTTAATGATTTAATGATTTAATGATTTAATGATTTAATGATTTAATGATTTAATGATTTAATGATTTAATGATTTAATGATTTAATGATTTAATGATTTAATGATTTAATGATTTAATGATTTAATGATTTAATGATTTAATGATTTAATGATTTAATGATTTAATGATTTAATGATTTAATGATTTAATGATTTAATGATTTAATGATTTAATGATTTAATGATTTAATGATTTAATGATTTAATGATTTAATGATTTAATGATTTAATGATTTAATGATTTAATGATTTAATGATTTAATGATTTAATGATTTAATGATTTAATGATTTAATGATTTAATGATTTAATGATTTAATGATTTAATGATTTAATGATTTAATGATTTAATGATTTAATGATTTAATGATTTAATGATTTAATGATTTAATGATTTAATGATTTAATGATTTAATGATTTAATGATTTAATGATTTAATGATTTAATGATTTAATGATTTAATGATTTAATGATTTAATGATTTAATGATTTAATGATTTAATGATTTAATGATTTAATGATTTAATGATTTAATGATTTAATGATTTAATGATTTAATGATTTAATGATTTAATGATTTAATGATTTAATGATTTAATGATTTAATGATTTAATGATTTAATGATTTAATGATTTAATGATTTAATGATTTAATGATTTAATGATTTAATGATTTAATGATTTAATGATTTAATGATTTAATGATTTAATGATTTAATGATTTAATGATTTAATGATTTAATGATTTAATGATTTAATGATTTAATGATTTAATGATTTAATGATTTAATGATTTAATGATTTAATGATTTAATGATTTAATGATTTAATGATTTAATGATTTAATGATTTAATGATTTAATGATTTAATGATTTAATGATTTAATGATTTAATGATTTAATGATTTAATGATTTAATGATTTAATGATTTAATGATTTAATGATTTAATGATTTAATGATTTAATGATTTAATGATTTAATGATTTAATGATTTAATGATTTAATGATTTAATGATTTAATGATTTAATGATTTAATGATTTAATGATTTAATGATTTAATGATTTAATGATTTAATGATTTAATGATTTAATGATTTAATGATTTAATGATTTAATGATTTAATGATTTAATGATTTAATGATTTAATGATTTAATGATTTAATGATTTAATGATTTAATGATTTAATGATTTAATGATTTAATGATTTAATGATTTAATGATTTAATGATTTAATGATTTAATGATTTAATGATTTAATGATTTAATGATTTAATGATTTAATGATTTAATGATTTAATGATTTAATGATTTAATGATTTAATGATTTAATGATTTAATGATTTAATGATTTAATGATTTAATGATTTAATGATTTAATGATTTAATGATTTAATGATTTAATGATTTAATGATTTAATGATTTAATGATTTAATGATTTAATGATTTAATGATTTAATGATTTAATGATTTAATGATTTAATGATTTAATGATTTAATGATTTAATGATTTAATGATTTAATGATTTAATGATTTAATGATTTAATGATTTAATGATTTAATGATTTAATGATTTAATGATTTAATGATTTAATGATTTAATGATTTAATGATTTAATGATTTAATGATTTAATGATTTAATGATTTAATGATTTAATGATTTAATGATTTAATGATTTAATGATTTAATGATTTAATGATTTAATGATTTAATGATTTAATGATTTAATGATTTAATGATTTAATGATTTAATGATTTAATGATTTAATGATTTAATGATTTAATGATTTAATGATTTAATGATTTAATGATTTAATGATTTAATGATTTAATGATTTAATGATTTAATGATTTAATGATTTAATGATTTAATGATTTAATGATTTAATGATTTAATGATTTAATGATTTAATGATTTAATGATTTAATGATTTAATGATTTAATGATTTAATGATTTAATGATTTAATGATTTAATGATTTAATGATTTAATGATTTAATGATTTAATGATTTAATGATTTAATGATTTAATGATTTAATGATTTAATGATTTAATGATTTAATGATTTAATGATTTAATGATTTAATGATTTAATGATTTAATGATTTAATGATTTAATGATTTAATGATTTAATGATTTAATGATTTAATGATTTAATGATTTAATGATTTAATGATTTAATGATTTAATGATTTAATGATTTAATGATTTAATGATTTAATGATTTAATGATTTAATGATTTAATGATTTAATGATTTAATGATTTAATGATTTAATGATTTAATGATTTAATGATTTAATGATTTAATGATTTAATGATTTAATGATTTAATGATTTAATGATTTAATGATTTAATGATTTAATGATTTAATGATTTAATGATTTAATGATTTAATGATTTAATGATTTAATGATTTAATGATTTAATGATTTAATGATTTAATGATTTAATGATTTAATGATTTAATGATTTAATGATTTAATGATTTAATGATTTAAAGATTTAAAGATTTAAAGATTTAAAGATTTAAAGATTTAAAGATTTAAAGATTTAAAGATTTAAAGATTTAAAGATTTAAAGATTAAGTAATTAAGTAATTTAGTAATTTAGTAATTTAGTAATTAAGTAATTAAGTAATTAAGTAATTAAGTAATTAAGTAATTAAGTAATTAAGTAATTAAGTAATTAAGTAATTAAGTAATTAAGTAATTAAGTATTTAAGTAATTAAGTAATTAAGTAATTAAGTAATTAAGTAATTAAGTAATTAAGTAATTAAGTAATTAAGTAATTAAGTAATTAAGTAATTAAGTAATTAAGTAATTAAGTAATTAAGTAATTAAGTAATTAAGTAATTAAGTAATTAAGTAATTAAGTAATTAAGTAATTAAGTAATTAAGTAATTAAGTAATTAAGTAATTAAGTAATTAAGTAATTAAGTAATTAAGTAATTAAGTAATTAAGTAATTAAGTAATTAAGTAATTAAGTAATTAAGTAATTAAGTAATTAAGTAATTAAGTAATTAAGTAATTAAGTAATTAAGTAATTAAGTAATTAAGTAATTTAGTAATTAAGTAATTAAGTAATTAAGTAATTAAGTAATTAAGTAATTAAGTAATTAAGTAATTGAGTAATTAAGTAATTAAGTAATTAAGTAATTAAGTAATTAAGTAATTAAGTAATTAAGTAATTAAGTAATTAAGTAATTAAGTAATTAAGTAATTAAGTAATTAAGTAATTAAGTAATTAAGTAATTAAGTAATTAAGTAATTAAGTAATTAAGTAATTAAGTAATTAAGTAATTAAGTAATTAAGTAATTAAGTAATTAAGTAATTAAGTAATTAAGTAATTAAGTAATTAAGTAATTAAGTAATTAAGTAATTAAGTAATTAAGTAATTAAGTAATTAAGTAATTAAGTAATTAAGTAATTAAGTAATTAAGTAATTAAGTAATTAAGTAATTAAGTAATTAAGTAATTAAGTAATTAAGTAATTAAGTAATTAAGTAATTAAGTAATTAAGTAATTAAGTAATTAAGTAATTAAGTAATTAAGTAATTAAGTAATTAAGTAATTAAGTAATTAAGTAATTAAGTAATTAAGTAATTAAGTAATTAAGTAATTAAGTAATTAAGTAATTAAGTAATTTAGTAATTAAGTAATTAAGTAATTAAGTAATTAAGTAATTAAGTAATTAAGTAATTAAGTAATTAAGTAATTAAGTAATTAAGTAATTAAGTAATTAAGTAATTAAGTAATTAAGTAATTAAGTAATTAAGTAATTAAGTAATTAAGTAATTAAGTAATTAAGTAATTAAGTAATTAAGTAATTAAGTAATTAAGTAATTAAGTAATTAAGTAATTAAGTAATTAAGTAATTAAGTAATTAAGTAATTAAGTAATTAAGTAATTAAGTAATTAAGTAATTAAGTAATTAAGTAATTAAGTAATTAAGTAATTAAGTAATTAAGTAATTAAGTAATTAAGTATTGATGAATTAAGAAAACTTGTAATTACCTCAGATGCGATTGAAAGCAGAAAACTAATATGCTCCAGTGAATTTCATTGCAATTAATTTTAGCCCGAGTTTCATATATATACATATCTTTTTTCATTCCAATAAAGTTATCTTAACTTAAACGTATAAAATATTGGTTCCTCTTCTAAATCTCTTTCTTTGGTGACCACACAAATTACCGCCCTCCATTGTCAGCGACTGATTTGTCCATAGGTTTATTGATAAATCACCAATTATTCCATTTATTATGCTCTAAATTTCAAACTATCGCCTCCTCATCAATGCCATAAACCATGACGGAAGTATTTCCAATTTGATGACATGGACAGGACGTTCATTGCAGGATATGATAGTGCAAATACCCGAATGAACTAACAGTGCCAGAGGCATGACTGACTGTGAATGAACGACCAAGTATCCTAGTGGTAGGGATTCAATATTACTGCAATGCACTCGATAAAATGACGATGTTAAGTGTGCCTCGTTGACAATGTAGGACAAATTTTGTTTTTATTGATTTACAACCATTTTGCAAATGATGGAGGATGGGATGGAAACAATGATGTCCTTGGAATGACAAGCATAAGCTAATAGAGGAGAGCTTTACATGACGCATTGCCATCATTCGCATCTTTATCTCGTCCCCTCAAATCATTCGGATGATAATCCGATGATGTGGTGATGGCTGACTGACAGATTATCTCTCAAAATGATACTTGACGCCTTCGTGTTTTCAACGCATAAGTTTAAACATGTGTAGACATTTTCGCAAATTGCCTGGTTTTATTTACTTTACTCTTAGGGTAAGGATGGAAAGAGTTTTATTTATTTTTTAACACATCCTTTTATCCTTGCCCGGTTGGTTTGCTTGGCAAATAAACTGGGGAAAAATTAAAGTGGAAAAAACGGTTTGCAATAAAAGTTATTAACGAAATTTTAATAGTGTTTACAGTTAGAGTTCTTTCGTTCTTGATTTCGTTTGTATTAAGTGGAATAAACTCAATTTAAAATGGTTTAAAAGAGATTTTTATAGCGATTTTTTTAATTTTCTTATTTATTTTTGTTGTGAAATTTTTTACAGAGCTTATCTTTTATTTCCCCCTTTTAGGTCTTTTAAATTAATGACTTACAAACAAAACTTGTAAGTTGTGGTATTTTTCATTAAGTTGTTTGTTTTTTGTTTTCAATATTATTTATTCTGTTTTCAGTTCACCTGCTCCTTTTTTTTCTTACTCGTATTTCGCCTCTTGTTGGGGTTTACTCGTATTTCTTAACCACAAAAACATTTAATTAAAAACGTAGTAACAAGCCAAAGTACTTTCACCGTTTAACCCTCTCCTCGAAATCCATGGTCATATATGAGGGAGGGGGGGTGGAAATGAAGGGTGCTTCACAAAGCACATACCTTCTCCATGTCTGCAATCCTGTAGAGCAACAATTGGTGAAGGCCTTGACTGAAGACGTCATGTATACTGGGGTGGTTTGCAATATTTTAGTTAAATGGGACAATGTATATTACATTTCTTCTTGATCTCTGGTAACACTATGCAACAGTTTTTTTTGTTTCCGAGACTTTAAACTTTAAACTTTTTTCTTGTGTATATTGATGCATACTATTTTATGAAACAAAAACAAACATTTTTTGTAAAGATTTTTTTAATTTCAATTTTCATGGAAGTTGTCTTTAGTAGTTGGGCCATATCTTTTGAAGTATAAGCCCGCTACAGCCGTGATAACCTTTAAATAAAAGAAACTTATAAGGGCAACAAAAAAATTTAGAAAAATGTTATTAAAAAACGCTTTTGGTTGTCACGAAAAAAATCATAAAGGACCGTTTGTGGGGAGGTACTAGAAGGAGTGGACCTACATACATAGTCCATCTTTGATATTAGATCGAGAAAAATATTAACACGTAATAAATTTGAAGTCAAATTTACGCACCAGTTAGACAGACGGACGGACATTGCTCAAATGACTTAAAATCGAATCCAAAACCAATTTCCGCCAAATGTTTTTTGGAGGTCTCTTAGGTCACTCCTTCCATGTGTTACACTTTTGGCTTCGTTCACATAGTGGGCGTTTAAGAACACCCAGGAAAATAATTGGTTGGAATTCGATAGTAACAATAAAAAAAATAGTACTAGCAACAAAATTTCTATTGCATACACCGTGTGCCGGTTGTATTTATATATAAATGGTTGAAACAACAATAATAACATGGATACGATCAAATAAAAATGCTTGCAACTAAATCGATAGTTATATCAATCGAATTATGATTGTATTTTTTTTTCATTGACACTCTGTTAGTTGTGGTAACTACTTTTAAACTTTCGTTATAGTAATATTTGGTTACTACAACAGAAAAAATATTAATAAATTATCGGTTTTTGGTTATCCCAATAATTTCCCAAATTTAGAATAATTAAATGTATTTTGGAAAATACAACCGAAAGATTGGTTGCTGTTCTTTTGCTGATACATGACAAAAAAATAAATAAAATTACTCGACATAAATAAATCTTAAACATTTTGTTCAAGAACGGTATAGGTACTCAAATATAATCTCGTTTGGATAATAATGGGTGGAATGCAGAATATATGTATTGTGCAAAATGTTTTATATAAATAAAAAATAAAAGCAACAGGCATGAAATTGAAAGCTCAGGGTTAAGCGATATTTGCATAAAAGTTTTGTGTTTTTTTTTCGTGTACTAAAATTTGTGTCAAATATTTCCACATTTCATAATAGTGACGAATATGGGATTTTTAATTTTGTTTTGAATTGTTTGGTTTTTTGTTCAATAAATAAAATAAAAATTAATGCGAACTTTTTTTAATTAATTGTCGGTAGTATATGACTGACAAATTGTCGAAACAACAAACTTTTTAAGACAGTTGGTTGTGGCGACATACAACAGATAATTTTAGCCACCATTTTCGTAGTTGGCGCAACCAAATATGATTGTTGTCAACATGGAAGCAGAAGTATAATACAACTAAAATGTTGGTTGTCCTGTTGGAATCGCATGATATATATCAATATATATATAATATATATATATATATAATATATTAGATAGAACTACCAAAATTCGGTTGGCAAATAATTCGGTTGAGGCAACCAAACTGTATTCTGTGTGCGGTTAATCTTTTCGAGAGTTAGCGTGCGCATCAGCCAGCAGACAGACATACAGACATACAGACGTACAGACATACAGACATACAGATATACTGACATACAGACATATAGACATATAGACATATAGACATATAGACATATAGACATATAGACATATAGACATATAGACATATAGACATATAGACATATAGACATATAGACATATAGACATATAGACATATAGACATATAGACATATAGACATATAGACATATAGACATATAGACATATAGACATATAGACATATAGACATATAGACATATAGACATATAGACATATAGACATATAGACATATAGACATATAGACATATAGACATATAGACATATAGACATATAGACATATAGACATATAGACATATAGACATATAGACATATAGACATATAGACATATAGACATATAGACATATAGACATATAGACATATAGACATATAGACATATAGACATATAGACATATAGACATATAGACATATAGACATATAGACATATAGACATATAGACATATAGACATATAGACATATAGACATATAGACATATAGACATATAGACATATAGACATATAGACATATAGACATATAGACATATAGACATATAGACATATAGACATATAGACATATAGACATATAGACATATAGACATATAGACATATAGACATATAGACATATAGACATATAGACATATAGACATATAGACATATAGACATATAGACATATAGACATATAGACATATAGACATATAGACATATAGACATATAGACATATAGACATATAGACATATAGACATATAGACATATAGACATATAGACATATAGACATATAGACATATAGACATATAGACATATAGACATATAGACATATAGACATATAGACATATAGACATATAGACATATAGACATATAGACATATAGACATATAGACATATAGACATATAGACATATAGACATATAGACATATAGACATATAGACATATAGACATATAGACATATAGACATATAGACATATAGACATATAGACATATAGACATATAGACATATAGACATATAGACATATAGACATATAGACATATAGACATATAGACATATAGACATATAGACATATAGACATATAGACATATAGACATATAGACATATAGACATATAGACATATAGACATATAGACATATAGACATATAGACATATAGACATATAGACATATAGACATATAGACATATAGACATATAGACATATAGACATATAGACATATAGACATATAGACATATAGACATATAGACATATAGACATATAGACATATAGACATATAGACATATAGACATATAGACATATAGACATATAGACATATAGACATATAGACATATAGACATATAGACATATAGACATATAGACATATAGACATATAGACATATAGACATATAGACATATAGACATATAGACATATAGACATATAGACATATAGACATATAGACATATAGACATATAGACATATAGACATATAGACATATAGACATATAGACATATAGACATATAGACATATAGACATATAGACATATAGACATATAGACATATAGACATATAGACATATAGACATATAGACATATAGACATATAGACATATAGACATATAGACATATAGACATATAGACATATAGACTTATAGACATATAGACATATAGACATATAGACATATAGACATATAGACGTATAGACATATAGACATACTGACATACTGACATACTGACATACAGACGGACGGACATTGCTCAAATGACTTAAAATTACCCAAATCGAATTTTCACCAAATATACTTGGGGTCTTAGGACACTCTTTTGATGTGTTACACTTTTGGCTCGTAGCAAATGATTTATACCCTCCTCTCTAAGGTGAGGGGGATACAAATTTGTAGCGAGTTTCAATTTCTTTGTATAACTGACTGCCGTTTCGATAGACACCACTCTATCATTTTCAGAGCTCAATAGAAATAATGTAAATATGTCTTTAACTTCAATCAGCTTAAAATACTTGTGTTTATACATACAATTTTTTTAGTATTTTTTTTTTTTGTGTTTAGAACACCATATTACACCAAGAAATGTTATGTACAGCCCTTAGATAAAATTTTTTTCAAACCAGTGTAGTTATTGAAGATCGAAAAATATATGCAGATTCCTGTGTCATTCTAAATTCATATAATGTTCGGAAGGACTGACATAAAATTTTTTTTTTGCACATTTTTTTTATAAATACATATTCGATTTGGCTAACTATTTTCCCCAATGCAATGAAGGAAATTGAAAAATTACCCACCCTAATATATACCCCCTTGTACATGTGGTTTTATTTTGGTTTTGCTTAACATAATTATGGCATTTTTCTACCAAAGAATTGAGGACATACTTAGTTTTTCATTTACAATACACGTAAATAAACTTGGGTATTTTCATGCGACTATAAAATCTCCGCAGACCCCGACCTACTCCTCCCATTGTAGATGTGGACATTTCATAAAGCAAAAAGTCATATGTTCCAAATTTCAGGAAAGAAACAATTTATGAGTATTTGGGGATTTCATGTCAAGTGAGTCTATTTTTAAAAGCGAAGTCTTCTGATCGGGATGAAACTTGCACCACATATAATCCTATTGGATAGTAGTTATGACACAAAATTTCAACGAGATTGAATTACTAGGTTTTCCATTAAGGACATAACATTAACTTTGCCAGAGCGTTTCGGCGTTACAAATGATCAAGTGGTTTTAGTTCTTGAGTCAGTTTGATCTTATAAGGATGAAGGCCAAGATCTTTTCACAAAATACGCAACAGTGTGGTTTGAGAGATGCCCAATTCCTGAGAACGACGTGGAATCGACTGATTTGGCTCATTTTGAACGGATACACTTACGGCTGCGATATTTTCGTGGCTTCGAGCGGTAGTGCGTCTCTTTGGCGCCGAAACATCCAAAAGTGAAAATGTCGATTCAAAATGGATTATCCACTATAGCACGCACAGCCTGTCCGGTGGGACGATTATTACGGTCGAAAATTGGAGTAAGATCAGTATTTCGTTTCGGCAGTAATTTTTAAAGATTTCCAAACTTTGCACGTAAGTGAACTTTACCATAATGAAAATGCTGACTTCGGCTAACGCTTTGACACTGAAAGATCAGTAAAAATGTTTGAGGGTGCGTTGACATAAAGATACGATATTGTTATGCCCCTATTAGAAAACCCTTTACATATGACATTTTGGTCAAATGGTCCTGTTTTCCCATCCACATAAGTAATTAGCTACGGTATTTGGACAATTTTGCTCCAAGTGTTTCGATAGCTTTTTCTTCAATCTTTTTAAGAATTTTTTTTTGATTTTTTTTTGCGAAATTAAATCTTTTTTGTATATGAAAAAAAATCTTATTTTTATTTTTTTTTTGCTCAAAAGAAAGCTTAGTTCATTTCGTTAGTGGTATGAGTCCTGTTAATTTCTCACAAAAGAAGAAATAAACCACTAAAAAAATTGATGTTCAAGCACATGGACAACTCGAGAACCAGTTATCCTAATTAGTCCAGGAAAGCTCAAGATAATACTAAATTAGGTAGCCTTCGTCTTTTTCTAGTATAATTTCTTCATCCTGTCAGCGATTTCAAAGATATCGTACAAGACATTAAGAAAAATATATTTTTTTTTGAGAAAATGTTAACAATTTTTTATTAAAACCTCTTAAAAACATCGACAGATTCACAACTATTATACTTTTATTATTCTATCGTAAATTCTGATCGGTCATAAATAAAATAAGACTATCCTAAAGAAATTCGATGCTTAATTTAAAAAGTTATAGCTAATAGCTTGGTTTAGGTTTCATCCCTACCAGAAGACATATCTTTTAAAAATTGACTCACTTGACATGAAATCCCCTATATATAAATACTGCACGTATGTAGTTCCGCTACCGCGACACCTATCGAGTAATGTCATACATACATAGAAATTACTCCCACGATTCCCCATTGGCACCGACCGTGCCAGATCAATCTTTGAAGAAACCCCTTATGGAATTTTATTTTTAACATTTTTTATTCTAAAGATACATAGATTTTATGCAACTGACTATTTATTTCATTTAGTTAATTTTCAGGAATACAAAATCGTATTTGAATATTACAAAATATATTCTTTTCGAAGTAAACATTTATTTAAAAGAAAGTTTAATAAATAGCCAACATTTATAAGAATTTTTTTTCTTATTAATGAACTCCCTCAAATAAATTACTAATTTTCCATTGCTATTCTTAACAAACTTTTCCTAAAGTACCCTTTTTAGCCCTAACATTTCACTGTCAGTGTTGTCTGTCAAAGCCAAAAACCCAATCAATTTGTAGCCTTGAACCTGAACTTGAACCACTCCAATTGTCACTCAATTAATGTTAAACATTCTTCTTAGTTCGGTCTTATAATTGATGATTACTACTTGAAAGGGACCTTCGGTATTCTTCTCATTAAATTGCGGAGCTCGCACAAGTTTCCAGACAAATTTGCACTTAGTAAATGTTGCCTTGTTACCTGGTGACCTGAACGATTTACCTATGCTTCTTTCATTCTTGTGCAAAACAAACAAAGAAATAAATACATTTATTTAAATGTTAAAGGTAATAAAAGTTGAATTTATTAGTTATATTTCTTTGTCGTTTAATACTATGAATTGGCCAAAAAAATGAAAAAAATTTCCTGCCAAGACTGGCTAAGTAAAAATAAAATTCCATACCTCTTTGTTGTTGTCGTGCGTTCAAATTTTGTAACAACAATTAACAACATGAAAGGCCAATGCTCGGTTAACACTGCACAGTGGCTTTGAAACAAATAAATGGTCATTTTAATTATGAAAATGGAAGCTACATATAGTTAAAAATTTTCTAATTTAAATACTACGAGTAGAAGACCTACCTAGAGCTCCGATCTAGTATAGATGAAGTAATATAGTATAGAGGAAGACCTCAGATTTCGACTCTAGTATAGAGGAAGACCTCAGAGTTCAACGCTAGTACAGAGGAAGACCTCAGAGGTCAACTATAGTATATAGGAAGACCTCAGTGGTCGACTCTAGTTTAAGAGGAAGATCTCTGAGATCGACCTAGTATAGAGAAAGACCTCAGAGGTCGACTCTAGTATAGGGGAAGACCTCATAGGTCGATTCTAGTATAGAGGAAGACCTCTGAGGTCGATTCTAGTATAGAGGAAGACCTCTGAGGTCGCCTCTAGTATAGATGAAGACTTCAGAGGTCGACTATAGTATAGAGGAAGACCTCAGAGGTTGACTCTAGTATAGAGGAAGACTTCAGATGTCGACTCTAGTATGGAGGAAGACCTCTGAGGTCGACTCTAGTATAGAGGAAGACCTCAGAGGTCGACTCTAGTATAGAGGAAGACATCAGAGGCCGGCTAAAGTATAGATGAAGACCTCAGAGGTCGGCTCTAGTATAGAGGAAGGCCTCAGAGGTCGACTCTAGTATAGAGGAAGACCTCTGAGGTCGACTCTAGTATAGAGGAAGACCTCTGAGGTCGACTCTAGTATAGAGGAAGACCTCTGAGGTCGACTCTAGTATAGATGAAGACCTCTGAGGTCGACTCTAGTATAGAGGAAGACCTCAGAGGTCGACTTTAGGAGGAAGAACTCAGAGCTCGACACTAGTATAGAGGAAGGCGTATGATGTGGACTCTAGTTTAATAGGAAGACCTCAGACCTCTGAGGTCGACTCAAGTATAGAGGAAGACCTCTGAGGTCGACTCTAGTATAGAGGAAGACCTCTGAGGTCGACTCTAGTATAGAGGAAGACCTCTGAGGTCGACTCTAGTATAGAGCAAGACCTCAGAGGTCGACTCTAGTATAGAGGAAGACCTCAGAGGTCGACTCTAGTATAGAGGAAGACCCCTGAGGTCGTCTCTAGTATAGAGGAAGACCCCTGAGGTCGACTCTAGTATAGAGGAAGACCCCTGAGGTCGACTCTAGTATAGAGGAAGACCCCTGAGGTCGACTCTAGTATAGAGGAAGGCCTCAGAGGTCGACTCTAGTACCTCTGAGGTCGACTCTAGTATAGAGGAAGACCTCTGAGGTCGCCTCTAGTATAGATGAAGACTTCAGAGGTCGACTATAGTATAGAGGAAGACCTCAGAGGTTGACTCTAGTATGGAGGAAGACCTCTGAGGTCGACTCTTGTATTGAGGAAGTCCTCTGAGGTCCACTCTAGTATAGAGGAAGACCACTCTAGTATAGAGGAAGACCACTCTAGTATAGAGGAAGATCACTCTAGTATAGAGGAAGACCTCTGAAGATGACTCTAGTACAGTTGACTCCGCCTAACTGAAAATGGGAAAATGCGACAATTTTTTTCAGTTATCCGTGTTTTTCGTTAAACCGTAGTTCGGATAACTGAAACATATTTCACTTATCCGAATTGCGCTTAAGTGAAAATGTTTCAGTTATCCGATCTACTTTAAAAAAAAGTAAACGTATTTATATGGTTATTCATTTTTATTTATTTTACATAAACATTTATATGCACTAGAAACTTAAAGAAACAAAAATAAACAAAGGAACTTAAATTCAATTCAGTCATATTAAAAAGGTACATGCGTTTTGGTACATTAATTCATGGACGTATGTATGTGTAGAAGTTTAGGTACTATTTTTAAAATAGTCTCTAATATTTGTTTGAGTCATATTATTTAAAGCCGATTGGGACATTATATTTTCAATGTCATGTAATTTATTACGGACTTCAACGTTATCAAAAAAAAGTCTGTAAGAATTCCAATAGATTTCACGGCTTCTTTTACTGTAGGTTTACGTAAAGTGACTATTGATTCATCAGTTTCAATAGGATCATCGTTGTCGTCAACATTCGCAGAGGCGGTAACTTGTTCGATAATATCACTATCTGTTACATCTTCCCAGCAGGTACATTTTCGTCAATGTCAAGAAGAAATACAATTTCATCACCTAGGGCTTCTGAGATAACATCAGTCTCCTCAACTGAATCTGTTTCCTGTCCAGTAATAAATCCAGCCTTCCTGAAGCAGTTCCGAATAGTTTCCGAAGTAACGCTTGTCCATGCTGTTTTTATCATGTTTAACGTCCCCAATATATCAACCTTTTTGGAAAAATCATTTAGGGAAAGCCCACATTCAAGATGAAGAAGTTGCTTTGAAATTATCATCTTTCGGTAAAAAGATTTGAAAGATCGGATTATACCTAGGTCCAATGGTTGAATTATGGACGTCGTATTTGGTGGGAGAAATACGATTTTTATATTTTCTAACGAAATATCATCGACTAATTTGTGACATGATGCATTGTCAACGAAGAGGATTATCTTTTTTCCATCTTTTCTGAACTTCATGTCGAGTTCCTTCATAATGTCCGTCCATATAAAGCTTGTCATCCATGCTTTCGAATTAGCGACATAGTTTATTGGAATAGAATTGTTTTTGAACCTGGGATTTCTGGACTTTCCTATACAATAAATATGCTTATCACTACACGGAGGAAAAAAACGGCCTCTGTAACATATTGCCCCAAACATATTTTGCAGGCAACATATATATGTTTGGAGCAGTTCCCAAACATATTATGTTTGTGGTAGCGGTAATGTTCCCAAACATTTATATGATTGTATGTAATCATATATATGCTTATGTCCAAACATGTATATGATTGTGTGTAATCATATATATGCTTATGTCCAAACATTTATATGATTGTATGTAATCATATATATGATTGCATTTAATCATGTATATGATTGTATATTGTTGTTTTTTATCAAAAGTCTGAACCCTTTGTGACGCACCTATAATATATTTATAAAATTCTAGTCTAATGTTCCATTAATTATCCATTATTCGGACTGCGGACTATGCCACTTTTCTTTCAACTTGGTTGGTAGCTCCGTTGATCCACCCCATTGACTGAAAAATGTCAACACCTTATACCACTGGCTATATAGGGTCAACGAGAATTATATGCACAGCGTGTATTTTAATTTACTTTCATGTTACACCCGAAACAAGAAAGTATAAGCATAGCCATATATTCATTCTGACTGGCTGTGGCTGTCAATGGTTGTATGTGGGTGCGTGCGTGTGTTCGCTGTGATGGCTTAGCACAGTGGTGATGGTAGATGCTCTATGAGTCACATAATTGGGCTCTCAGAGAGTAATACTCTCTAAAAATCTAAAAAATATGCTCTAATATATTATTTTGCCAAAAATATGTTAGGACACAATCATATCGTTTTTTAATATGCTAGAATTTTGCCCCGAACATATTATGATTGTGTGCAAACATAATATGTTTACCCACAAACATATATATGATTGTGCCCGTCCCAAACATATTTATGATTGCATCCAAACATATTTTTAACATATTTTTTTCTCCGTGTACCAGTTGAATTTGTAATGAACAGAAGTGTGACTCTTTCCTTGGACATTTTTTTTCCTGACGGCTTCTCTACCCTGTTGGCCAACGTTCCGCTTGGCAAAGCCTTGTATAATAGAGCAGACTCGTCAGCGTTGTAAACTGCATCTTCAGAGAACTCATTAATATATGTGGGCCATATATTAGCCACCCAATCGTTTGCTTCTACTGTATCAGCTGAACTTTTTTTCACCATGGACATTTTTAAAATGGATATTTTCCCTTTTCTTCCATCTTTCGAGCCAGCCGGTAGTTGGTATGAACTCAACATTAAGCATTTTGGCGTAGTCTTTGGCCTTCTCCATCAATACGGGTCCAGTTATAGTAGCTTGCTTCGATCGCATATCTTTGAACCATAGAAGTAAAGCGTCTTCAACATTTTTATTTGCGCCTGGTCTTAATCGTTTCATCGAAACATTTCGATTTTGTTTGGACACATTCGAGATGGATTCTTCGTTTTTCATAATTCGGGTTAATGTTGCTGCGCTACAATGGAACTTTAGACAGATTTCTTTCCTGGGTACACCGGATTTAATTTTTTCAATTATCTCCAGTTTGTTTTTAAGTGACAGACATTTATATTTGCTTGATGGTTCCTAAAAAACATTTCAAGAGATTTTCGAAACCCATAAAGTTTTGTCTATTCGTTTCGATAATCTTTGTTTTTATTTTCTTTCTTAATAGAAAACAATGTTTGTCCAAATTCGCACATCCATATGTACCACAGATAGTACAAACGCAAAACAAACACATTCAAACACATCTTTTTTTGTGCAATCGCGGTTTGCTAGAAATTCACAAATTGTTGTTGTTATGTTCATGCAACAACACGTCTAAGTCGCACCCCACTTAATTTCATCAAATATGTACATCTTACACACTTCTTACTGCTTTTCAACAAACATTGTTTTCCATTAAAACAAAACAAAAGCAAATAATCTCAAACATTTAAATTTTTCCTTACCATTTTCGTTGTCTTTTTTGACTAATCAAAATTACAGCATTCCCAAATATTTGTAGTTTATTGCTATGTACTGAAAATCCTTTGGATTTTCTAATTTAATTGTTTTAATGTACGTCGCTGTTTAGAAATGAACTTTTTGTAAGCAAAAGTCAGCTGACTACTCAAATGAAAAATTCAAATCGCTAATAAAGATGGCGCCATGTTTTGGGATAAATTAAACTCCTTACATTCAGATGGCGCGAAGATCGCAAATATTTTCTTTTTATGCCATCTAGCGTAAGATAGCACCTTGGGCATTGCGTTGCCTTTATGCACTGATGTTTTTGATAAATGGTGGTTGCTTGAGTTTTTTCCAGTTAAGCGGAGTCAATTTAGTACAAAATTGAAATTTTGTGGGTGAATAATTTTTCAGTTATCCGATATTTTCAGTTATGCGAAGTTTCACTTAAACGTAGTGATTTGAATCAAATAAACACAAAAATTAAATGTTCATAGCCTTCTGTTTCAGTTATGCGACATTTTTCAGTTAAGCGTGTTGCAGTTATGCGGAGTCGACTGTATAGAGGAAGACCTCTGAAGTTGACTGTAGTAATGAGGGGACCTCTGTGTTCGACTCTAGTATAGAGGAAGACCTCTGAGGTCGACTATAGTATAGAGGAAGACCTCTGACGTCGACTATAGTATTGAGGAAGACCTTTGAAGTTGACTGTAGTATTGAGGGAGACCTCTGCTTTCGACTCTAGTATAGAGGAAGACTTCTGAGGTCGACTCTAGTATAGAGGAAGACCTCTGAGGTCGACTCTAGTATAGGGAAAGACCTCTGTGGTCGACTCTAGTATAGAGGAAGACCTCGGAGATTCTAGTATGGGGGAAGGCCTCTGATGTGGACTCTAGTTTAAGAGGAAGACCTCAGACCTCTGAGGTCGACTCTAGTATAGAAGAAGACTATTAGAATTATTATTATTCTTGCAGTTATTTTTGTTTTCTCCCCACTGTTTTGCTTTTTAGCTGTTGTAGCTTTGCGGCGAAAATTGCCCTAACGTTGACAATTCTCATGTTGCCGTTTAATTTTCACTTCACGCATTTTATCACCTGACACGGAATGGTTTTACTATTTTAATTTGCTATAAACAGTATCTATGCAAATTCAACTGCTGGGGAATGGGAAAATTTAATAAAATATTTTTGCATTTATGTTATGCCCTTTGTGTGGAGGATAACAATGATTGTTTCATTAACATTGGCTACTGTATTAAGGCAAGTTGCTGTAAGGTTTTCGTCCTGACAACGGTAGTCTTTTCATATATGCATAAGTATCTATGGAGGATTTCTATGGTGGATTTCCTTCTGGCATTACTTACTTTTCGCAGTTTGGAAGTGTTTCTAAAGTAATTTTGGCCTCATAATGATGTTTGCAATGCAGCTGAAGCTGCTGCTCTCCTTGTCTCCTTTTCTTCTTAATTTATTCATTTTCTCATTTTTGCTGGAACTTTTGCTGCTGCCGTTCCTTGTCGTTTTCTTTTTGTTTCAGAAATTATACTTCTGAATTCATCTTGTTTGTTATTCTTTTGCTGGTAGTTGGTGCGTTTTTTCATTTCCACTGCTGCTTCGCTACTTATGCTTCTTCTTGGACTACTTTCTGTCTGCTTCTCCTTCGGATTATTCTGTTTCCTGTTCCGCTTTACGACAAGAACAGCGCATATTTGCATTACAAATTGTCAGAATCCACATAACGTAGAATGTATTCCGTGGATAGTCATGAATTTTTCAGCGCTCTTCCTTTTTTTGTCCGTTCTCATTTTCCTTTCATTCCTCCCTTCCCCGAGCGGTTGCATCACTCTGGCGCGAACATAAATAAATATAAATTTAAGGACGACATGAAAAATTAGTATATGTTTTGTTGTTTCTCTTTTTTAATATTTAAAAGTTTATCCAGTGTTAGCCTTTCGACTGAAGGATTGTGTGGAGAGAGCGCGAAGCCGATTTATTTTTAATGAGTACCAGTAAATTTAAATATTAAATCAGGAGAAAGGATTATCCATTTGAGGAATGTTAATTAGAAAGAACTAAGAAAATTACAGGTTGCTTTACGGACAAACATTTTTGTATTGTCAATAATCTTCTAAAAGGTCTTCAAAACAGTATTTTTTAATAAATTCTAGCAAACATTCAATTACATCGTCGTTTTTAGCTTTTTTAATATTTGTCAATTTATTCCCCGTAGTTTTGTCATTTCGAAAAACCGATACAAGGTAATCTATATGGGTGGGTACTACTTGGGCCTCAAACTTACGAAATCCATTATAGATATATGGCTGAATTGATTGGCTGAGAGAAACAATGAGAATTTTATTTTATGCCATCAGGTATTTGCTTTTCGTCTGAATATCAAAAAATTCGTCTAAATTTAATATTTGCAACTGCCAAAACTATCTCAACTTTTACGAAATAACTGTTTCCCTTGATAGACTTTTATTTCGGCAATAACGAAAGTGCTGTAGATAATGTTTACCTCACGTTGGGCAAACAAAGTGCGATTGATTAGTCAAAGGCACCCATCCCCGGGGTATTTATGGCAAATAAATGCTGGCTCATGTGCCCCTTTCTAAGGTTAGCAAAATATACAAACTTATACATACACATATGTATGTCTGTATGTACATACTCACACATACCGAAGCACTCACAGAAAGAAATCCCTTAACTTTGGATATATTCTCCATATGGAATTTTGCTTCAAAAAAAATTGATTGCAAAACTTTAACATACCACTTAGGTTCGTCTTCCTGTTCAATGCATCATCGTCGATATAAATACACTGAAAGATAATTAATAAAGGCATTGGTAGGGTTGTGCCACCTAAGAAGTTTGAAACAAAAAATTAAGGTAACGCCTAAATTGCTAACCATTTAAATAAAATTAAGGAAAGTGTCTTCAATTTAAATATTGATGGTTTTTATTTTAAGGATTTGATTCCAATAGCTGGTTCATCTACTATACATACAGTAGGGTTTTCTTTATAGTATATGTCAGTATGGGTCTTTTACTTTATAGTAGACGTCCGGCTTTGTCATCTAATATATAGTAGAAGAACAGTTGAAACATCTACTCTGTAATGGACGACCAGTTGGGTCATCTACTCTAAAGTAGACGACCACTTGCGTCATCTGCTCTATAGTAGACGACCAGGTGGATCATCTAATCTAAAGTCGACGACCAGACTACCAGCTGAATCATCTACTCTATAGTAGATGACCAGTTGGGTCATCTACCCTATAGTAGATGACCAGTTGGATCATCTACTTTAACGTAGGTTACCAGTTGGGTCATCTACTCCAAAGTAGACGACAAGTTGGGTCATCAACTTTAAATTAGACGACAGATGGTAGACGACCAGTGGACTCATCTACTCTATAGTAGACGACCAGTTGGGTCATCTACTCTATAGTAGACGACAAATTGTTTCATCTACTCTACAGTAGACGACAAGTGGACACATCTACTCTATAGTAGACGACCAGTTGGGTCATCTACTCTTTAGTAGACGACCAGCGGGGTCAACTACTATAAAGTAAACGGCTACATGAGTCATCTAATCTACAGTAGACCGCTAGTTGCGCCGTCTACTGTGTACTGTATAATATACGACTAGTTCGGTCATCTTCTCTATAATATACGACTAGTTCGGTCATCTACTCTATAATAGGGTCATGTACTCTATAGTAGACGACCAGTGGACTCATCTACTCTATAGTAGACGACCAGTGGACTCATCTACTCTATAGTAGACGACCAGTTGGGTAATCTACTCTATAATGGACGACCAGTTGGGTCATCTACTTTATAGTAGACGGACACTTGGGTCATCTACTGTAAAGTAGATTAAAACTTGGGTCATCTACTGTAAAGTAGATTAAAACTTAGGTCATTTACTGTAAAGTAGGTTAAAATTGGATTACCTACTCTATATTAGACGACCACTTTGGTCATCTACTTTATAGTAGATAGCCAATTGGGACACCTGTTCTATACTTGACGACCAGTTAGGTCATCTACTCTGTAGAAGACAACCATTTGGGTCATCTATTCTATAGTTGACGACCAGTTGTGTCATCCATTATATAGAAGACAACAACATGGGTCATCTACTCTATAATTGACGACCAGTTATGTCATCTACTCTAAAGCAGATGACCAGTTGGGTCATCTTCTCTATAGTAGACGTCTACTCTATAATATGTATGTGATCATTAGGATCTTCTACTCTCTTGTAGATTACCTTTTTGTTCTTCTACTCTATTGTAGATTACTTTTTTGGTCTTCTACTCTATAGTAGGTGACAGGTTGGGTCATCTACTCTAAATCTACGAGCAATTGGGTTACCAGTTGGATCGTATTTTCTGTAGTAGGTGAACAGCTGTGTCATTTAATCTATGATAGCCCATCATTTGTGTCATATATATTATAGTAGACTATCAGTTTGGTCGGATCAGTTGGATTATCTACTATACAGTATATCCCAATTGTATTTAATGGAAATTCAATTTTTCCAGTGTTCGACGAAAGTCCCATATGACCGAAAGTTGAGCTGGAACATTTACCAAATAGAATGGCAAATAATTTTTTGCTCCTTACTATTAGTTGAATAACAATCGCTTTATTGATTTTCATGGAGCTGTGTATTTTTTATGCTTTACAATTTTCAGTTTCGTTCGATTTGGTTGAGAATCTCAAGTAACTTTCACACCAGAGGAAACTACTTGAACACCATCACTTCTTAACCACTTAAAATCGTCCTGCCTTACGACCCTTTCTCGCGCGGACGGGAAAAGTGTGAATAAGTTTTTGGCTTTGTTCACCAAAACGAAAAAAACTTTAAATGCACTTCATTTTGCTAAGCACAACCAACTGACGGCGAAGAATCCTTCGTGCACTTGTTTAGGAATGCTTTTAGTTACGCTCACTTGGGCACACAGTACTTCAGAGAAGGAAGAACCAGGGGACGGACTACCAACTCACTTGTAGAAGGATGAGAGGAGGAAAAATGAAATACAAGCCCGTCCGAGCATGATAATTGAAAGACATACATAGCTGAATTCCTTACAACAGGAAGTCTATACGATTGGCATATGTGTAAATGGAAGGACCAAAGATGCGGAAACCCAAAGATCGTTTGTTGTTGAGCTCCGGTTTCTCCCTTTAACTTAATTATAGTTTCTTTTAAAAGACAATAAAAACAAACAAAAATGGAAGGAGAACCCAAGTTAATATGACCCTTTTAGGATAATAGCCACAAAAGAAGAAGGAATCTATTTTTTTTTGTTTTTCCTTTGGTCCTAGAAAAACACTTTGGCATGTAAAAGATACACCAGGAATGAACACAATTTTTAATGGAGTTAATTTGTTGTTTAAAAATGGTTACAATGGCCATTAGGAGAATGTGTTTTTTTATTGAAGAAGTTTTTTCTTTTAAAACGATTAAACATTTTACGAATGATAAAAAGGACCGCAGATGTATAGCTAAAAGGAAAATATGAATTTATGACTATCTGTGAATCAATAATATGTCTTTGAAATATTTGTGGTTTCAATTTACAACAAATATTACACAGTGCGACAAAATAAACTCAAGTTGAGAAGCAAATGACGCGATACTAGTTTTCCTGTAGGTCTTGTCGAGTAAAACACGAATCTTTTTGGGAATTCCCCGGACACCCCCAAAATCCGAATTTACGGGTAAAAAACCAATTTTCTTGCCTTTTTTTTCATTTGTGTCCGTCATTTTCTAGTTTAGGCAATGTTTTTACCAATTATATTGTGAGATAACCATACGATTAATTAATTTACATATGTAGTATATTATAAGGAAAAAATGGAACCAGTCTCTTAAACATCCGTGTGCAATTGACGGATTTCTTAAAGTTTCATAATAAAGGGAAAATTATATGAGTCTACATAGTAAAAATGTTTCATTGTTTTTCATAAAAATAAAGAAAAGTTTCTTTAGAGTTACGAAAAAGACCTTCCATTCTTTGGTAGAGAAACTATGAAATATTCTTTAAATAAAATATGCTCAGCATAAAAAAAAACATCCTGTATGTTTACATTTTCAACGGATTACTGCTTTTTATGAAATTTCCATAAATATTAATTACATATTTCTTTTTATTTGCAGGTATGTAGCTGCTAATTTAATGATACTCGTATATCTATATGAAACATAGTGAATCTTATGGTAACGTAATCATCATATACATATGCTCTTAAAATATAAATATCGGTCTGGAAAAAACTGCGAATATTAAGACAAATTTCCAGAAAATTAAAATAAAGCTGCTTGATTTGGGTATTGGAATAATGTTGATAACCAATTCTAGATCCTACAAATACTAAAATGTGCTTGCACGGTTTCAGAAGTGAGTTTTTCTACGATCACTTGTGGCGGTAACAGATAAACTTTATCCATTTATCCTAATAGTAAAAGGTCCTTAGAAATGCAAAAAAGCATTTGTTAGGAATCTACAACAATTGCAAATAATAATAAAACATTTTTGCTGTAATGGATAACATAACTAAATGTTATCTGCTTTATCCGAGTGCTGAAAATTAAGTACAATTCTGATTTTAAAACATATATGTCAATACTAATGTTAAAATAGTCCTATTTGAGTCATTGGGTAAATCGGATAAAATGCTCTACGCCTGTAAATTCTGAAAAGTGTAACAAATTATAGCGTTTTGCAAAGAAGATATGTATCACTGAAGTAATTAGCTTCTTCCATTTTGTAAATAACTAGCTGACCCCAGCAGACGTTGTCCTGCCCGTCTTGTTTCGGATGTATTTGCTTGTTATTCATTGGTATTTCATTTCAAAAATGCATACATCCCGAGTTTCAGGAAAATATCATCAAAAAATGTATATTGACCATATGTCCCCTACAGCGCCATCTACCGGCTAGAATCATAGAAAACAAACTATTATCACGACAAACCACACATACATTTTTAATTTCAGTCAAATCGCCCTGGAAATGCGAATTTTTCAAATAACTTGACCACTTCGCAATTTATCGCGGTGAAAATAATTCTAAAACACAAATGACCCCAATCTGAATATATTGTTCAATTTTCAGCCCATTCGCTTTTATGGTTTCGGAGATCATGCGTTACTAACAAACGTACAAAGGATTTTATATATACAGATATACTGATTTTGGTTATTGAGATATTAGCATTTTTCAAATACCAAGACACTCTATCAAATGGGTCGCCTAGCCTATAGTACAATCTATTTACATACAAGTATATAATTTTCTCTTTAATATACGCCTTTTTGGGTCATCTACTACTATGTAGGAGAATACCAGTTGGGTCATCAACTCTATAGTAGACAACTAGTTTGGTCACCTACACCATAGTAGACGAACAGTTTGGTCATCTACTCTATAAAAGACGACCAATTACATCATCTGTTCTATAGTAAAATACCAATTGGGTCATTTATTCTATAGCAGGCGACTAATTTTCATATACTCTATAGATAACCAATTGGCCATATTATCTATAGGAGATAATAAATAGTTTAAAATACCCTACAGTACGCAACCAATTCGGTCATATACTCTATAGTAGATAACCAATTCGGTCACCTACATTATAGTATACGATAAACTGGGTTGACGACTGGGTAGTTTACGACCAATAAGATCATCTACTCTATATTAGACGACCAGTAGAGTCTCCTACTCCACAGTAGACGTCCAGTTGGGTCAGCGCTATAGTAGGCGCCCAGTTGGATCATCTACTCTATAGTAGACGACTAGCCGGTTATATACTATGCAGTAGAGGAGCAGTGGGGCCATTCACTTTATAGTAGACATGCAATTGGGTCATTTTCTTTGTGATAGACGACCGCTTGGGGCATATACTTACTATATAATACATAGACGTCCAATAAGATAATCAATTCTACATTATACGATGGATTGGGTCATTCACTTTATAGTAGACGATCAAATGGGTCATTTATTTTATGGTAGACGATCATTTGGGGCATCTACTTTATAGTAGACGTCTAGTTTGGTCATATATTTCATAATAGTTAACCAATTGGGTCATCTACTTCATAGTAGTTAACCAATTGAGTCATCTACTTTATGGTAGACGACCGATTGAGTCATCTTATTTATAGTAGACATTCAATTGCGTTATCTGCTTTATAGTAAACAACCAATTGTTTCATCCACTTTATAGGTGACGGCCAATTAGGTCTTCTACTTTATAGTAGACGTCCAATTGGGCTACCTATTTTATAGTAGACGACTAATTGGGTCATCTAATTATTACAGACTACCTGTTGGGTCATCTAGTTACAGAAAACGACTTGTTGGGTCATCTACTTATAGTAAACGACTTGTTTGGTCATCTACTCCATAGTAGACGACCCGTTTGGTCAACTACTCTAAAGTAGACGACCAGTATGGTTACCTACTCTATATTAGGTGATCAGTTGGGCCATCTACACTATAGTAGGCGACGTGTTGGGTAATCTTCTCTACAGTAGTAGACTAGATGGGTCATCTACAATACGGTAGAAGACTAGTTAGGTCATCTACTCTATATTATACGATCAGTTGGGTCATCTACACAGTAGAGGACTATGTAGTTGGGTCACATACTCTATAGTAGACGACTAGTTTGGTCATCTACTATTTAGTAGACGACGACTACACTATAGTAGACAACAACTCTATAGTAGACGACCAGTTTGGTCATCTACTCTATAATAGATAACCAGTTTGGTCATCTACTCTATAGTAGACAGTTTCTACTACTGTATTCTCCATAGTATACAATAGACGACCAGTTTGGTCATCTACTCTATAGTAGATGACCAGTTGGGCCATCTACAGAGAAGAAAATTTACAAAACTTTAAATTATAACAAATAGGAAAATTTAAGTTGTAGGGTCATGGATAGCAGATGACAGACATATTTTTCGTCTGCTTTACTATTTCTTAATGTCAGAAAATTTTATGGAAATATGTTGGAAGAGAAAACATGAATAGGAATTAATGGAGACGAAAAATAGGTTAAAAATTGCGGCGATTTTTTTCCAACATATTGCACACACGAAGTTTCAGTTCGCTTCCAACAGTTTTCAAACATGAAGAAATAGTAATGCAGACGAAAAATGGGTCAAAAAATTGCAGCGATTTTTAACCTATTTTCGTCTGCATTACTATTTCTTCAAGTTTTCTCTTCCAACAGTTTTTGAACATGAAGAAATAGTAATGATGACGAAAAATGGGTAAAAAAATCGCGGCTACTCTATAGTAGACGACAAGTTTGGTCATCTACTCTATAGTAGACGACAAGTTTGGTCATCTACTCTATAGTAGACGACAAGTTTGGTCATCTACTTTATAGTAGACGACAAGTTTGGTCATCTACCCTATAGCAGACGACCAGTCTGGTCATCTACTCTATAGTAGACGACCAGTCTGGTCATCTACTCTATAGTAGATGACCAGTCTGGTCATCTACTCTATAGTAGACGACCAGTCTGGTCATCTACTCTGTAGTAGACGACCAGTTTGGTCATCTCTTCTATAGTAGGCGACGCGTTTGGTCATCTACTCTATAGTAGGCGACCATATAGTACTCTATAGTAGGCGACCAGTTTTGTCATTTACTCTATAGTAGGCGACCAGTTTGGTCATCTACTCTATAGTAGGCGACCAGTTTAGTCACCTAACCTATAGTAAACGACCAGTTTGGTCATCTACTCTATAGTAGACGACCAGTTTGGTCATCTACTCTATAGTAGACGACCACTTAGGTCATCTACTCTATAGTAGACGATCAGCTACACTACAGTAAACGACTAGATGGGACATTTACTCTACAGTAAAAGATTAGATGGGACATCTACACTACAGTTAACGACTAGTTAGGTCATCTTACCTATAGTAGACGACAAGTTAGGTCATATACACTATACATAGGAGACTATCTGTTTAGGAGTGAAGCTTAGGGTTATTTTGCCGTCCAAAATAAAATAATTGGTTAGAGTTTAAGTTTCAAGTTTTAGGGTTTTATTGCAATTTTGTTTAATTCAGTGTTTCAATTCGATATGTGTAAAAATGTACATGTGTGTGTGAAAATGTGATTAATGTGGTGATTATTTGTATATTAACAATTTTAATGGTTTTTTTTTATTTATTAACTGTGTAGGTATATGTGTTTGGTTTTATATATTTAAAAATGGTTTAACAAAAGGGTCTTCTTTAATGTTTATTTCAAATGTTAGCACTTGTATTTTTTTACTAACACTTTTATCACTTATTACGTGGGAGAGACGCACGAGTTTATTTCGGGGATCGGTAAAAGACTGATTACTTGTGCTTGCCATCCATCTCTTCTAAGCTCACCTAACGACTTTCGTTCAGCTACAGATGACAAGCGACAAGTAAACAAACAAATAAACAAAAGAGAAATTAGAGTAATGAGTGCTTTAGAGTGATGAGTGCATACATAATGTCGCGCAGCAGAGAACGTTTCACACTTATGTTCAAAAGTGCGGTGTCACCTTTGAACACTATCAATTAAGTCATTTATATTGTTGTAGACGTTTGTTTGGGCCATCTACTTTTTAGTAGACGACCAATTGGGTCATATACTCCATAGTAGACTTTAAATTGGATCATCTACTTTATAGTAGGCTACAAGTTGTCGATTAGACCATCTGATCTATATACTCTATATAAACGAAAAATTGGGTAATCAACTCTGTAGTATATTGCCAAATGGGTCAGCTACTCAAAAGTTTGTACTCTAGATTATACTACAAGTTGGCTGATGATCTTTAGACGACAAGTTGTGTGATATACTCTGTATAATAAATGACTCTTGTATCAACTACGGTACAGTGGGTGACCTGCTGTTAGGTATGCTTAGTAGTTGACCGGTGGCATTGACATTAACCTTTCCTTACTCATTCATTCATCCTTTACAAGTTTGTTATTTACCAAAAATTGTCACGTATTTTATGAGCCATATAACAAAAATTCTTAACTACGTAGAGAAATGTCGCTTCTTTGTTTTTGACACCTTTTTCCCAAAGAACCAATTTAGAATAAAGTCACGTGTTTGTTTTTAATTACAAATATGTTAATGATACCATCTCTCATGCAAATAGCCCAACATTTCTTTGTTTTGCTCTAAATTAAAATTCCAATAATTACATAATAAGCTGCCGCATGTCTCATTTAAATTCATTGCCTTAATATTATTGGCCGTAAAATAAATATTTAATATCCCCCCACCCTCATCTATCGATTGTGTTCGTACCCCTCTCGTCACTCTACCCATTGCGATGTAACTTTGTACTATCGATGATAGAACATGTTATCATTGCTATGGTTGTTGTTATGCTTCTTCTTTTTCTTCCATTTTATTGTGCTTCTTTGTCTTCCTACGGTTGTGGAGAGGTGAAATGTGTGTAACGATTTCTTATGGAAGCCTCACATTTGAATTCCATTCAATATAGATAGATTTTGACTGGTCTAGATAAGAATGTTAACATCTTAACCACACAAATTTGTACGAGTATGTAAAAACAAACATGCTCACATATGTAATTGTGGTTGTGTATACGTGCACATATACGGGCATACTCGCACGTACTCAGCTGAAAAGCCTCTCAATTATATTTTCTACCAACACCATCTTACTTACTCATACTCTCATAGAAGTTACACTGAAAAAATATCTTAAATATAAAGATAGTGTAAATACTAAATCAAATATGGAATTTATCTTAAGTTCAAGGAAATTCTCTTTAAAGTTATGATAATGTACTTAATTTTAGTAAATTGTGTTTACTTCCTAGTATATGTACTTTGAAAAAGTGTTCTAATATTATAGACAACGAACTTGACTTGGTGCCAAAGACAATAAAACCTTAAGTTAAGGACATTTGATACTTAAATTAAAGATAATGGACTTAATAATAATTAAATAATCTAAATTTTATGTACAAAATTGACTTGAATTAATGTTTGCCGGCAATAAAACACTAAGTTAAGGATATTTGATACTTAAACTAAAGAACATGTATGAGTACGTACTACTAATTAAATAATTTTAATTTTATGTGGAAAATTGACTTATATTTATGTTTTATTTCCTTTGTCATCAAATCAAGGCCAACGTCTTTAATATTTTTTTCATCGTAAGGTCAAAGTTTAATGATTTTGTTTTAATGATTTTTCGAAATTATTAGACCCAAAGAAAAAAAATGTATACTTCCTGTTTAAGTGCTTTAAAAAAGAGTTCTAATATTTATTAAAGACAAAGACCTTGATTTGGTACCAACGACAATAAAACATTAAGTTAAGGACATTTGATACTTAAATTAAAGAAAATATACTTAATGCCTATTAAATAATCTTAATTTTATGTACAAAATTGACTTAAATTAGTGTTTTTCTGAAAAAAAAACATTAAGCTAAGGACATTTGGTACTTAAACTAAAGAATATTTACTTAATACTATTTAAATAATTTTAATTTTACTCGTATGTAGAAAATTGACTCAAATTTATGTTTTATTTCCTTTGTCATCAAATCAATGCCAACGACTTTAATATTTTTTATCGTAAGGTCAAAGTGTACTTGTTTTAATGATTTTTCGAAATTATTAGTTAGTTCTTCCCAATTTTTTTTAATCGTCACAATTAAAAAATTAATATTAATCGATAAGTGCAAAAAAAGTTCAATCAATGTTGGCGGAAAACTGTTTTATCGCGTGTGACAGTTCATTCCTATTCGTTCGTACCTGATAGATTTTTACGTTTCGGCCTGAAGGATTGTCTTCTTATTCTATTTGTCTTTCAGTGCACCTTTTTTTCGGTGTAGTCTGTTGCCCATAAGTATCTATGCGTTTGGAAATGATAAAACAAAAAAAAATCCCAACCGAGAGTAGTCGTCATAGTCTTGAGTGGGACTCGTTTCTAGAAGGAGCAGAACGAGAATATGTGTGAATGAAATCCTCTTCTCACAGTTTACGTGGTTTCCAACAGCCGATATACATACATATCTATCTATATGTAAGCGTATGAGTGAGTGAGAAAGCTTGTGTCTGTGGTCTGACTAGAGTACAGTTTAATTCTGGTAAATTGCGGGTAAATTTATTGGCTTTTATTTTGCACAGCATCTTTTTTATTGCTTACAAACCGTGATACTTATTACAGTAACATCCATTTTATTCTAAAGCCACTTTAAGACACAGACGATTTATTGTGTTTGTATATTAGGCTGTAATGCAAAATTACATTAGTTTACAAAAATGCTATCGAACATTTTCTGGTGCTGTTATAAACATGAAAAAATATTTAAAAAAAATGTTTATCGTAAATTTTGTTTCTCTTAAATTTCTGATTCTCTTGGGAAGCACCTTTAATATTTGGACCTTATTTTTTGGAGTATAAGATTGAAAATATATGAGAGCAACAAATGTTGAAAACATCACTTTTAAATAGAAGCAGTAGTTTAGTAACTGTCGTTAAAATAATTAAAATTTAAATTTAAATTTTTGGTACACCCTAATATAAGCGAGATTCTTGTCAAATGTGTTGGCATAATGTCTATGGTTCCACATCAACACTTTACTGCAATTTTCTAAAGATATATTTGTTGTTATGTTTGCTATGATTTTGTGAATACATATTAACATATGTTATGGCGTCCACTTGTACCACATCGTGCACATCCATCTACCCACTTGTCCTCCTATATCTGTGGCAAAATACACACGCTGAAAAAAAATCGCTTCTGTAGTATATTGTCCCAAACATATTCGACTTGAAATATACATATGTTTGGGTACACTCCAAATATATACATAATATTCGACACACACATATATTATATGTTTGGGAGGATATTGTTCTAAACAAAAATATGTTCCCATTAAAATATTTTTTTTTATTTGGAAATAGTATTTCCGAAACAAAGATTAATTTGTATTTATGTATTTTAGCAATGTATCAATGCCTTAATTTAAAGACAAGTTTTCTGTTTTTCAGATGTTAAAAGAGGATTTTTTTTATAAATTTTATATGTTTGTAAAATTTACGATTAATTAAATCGTATAATCTTTCGTAAATATAAATTGCATGGTTGGATTGACAAAAAGTGATGAATTGGAATATTGGTGTATAAATTAAGACATTTTTAGCTATAAAGTTTAACACGAAAACTAGGAAAAACTAACTAAAATTTGAATCAGTCAGTCAAAGTTTTAAAAATAAAATATGTTTGGAAAACTTCTTAACAATAACTTTGTTTGTGTGTAAACATATATTTTATTTGTGAAAGTCAGTTTGCAAATAAATTATGTTCTAATATATTAATATATGCGCTCCAAACTAGATTTCTCGATTTGCAAATAAAATTTTTTTGTTAACAAATATATAATATTTAAAAAAATTCTTTCCAAGTATATTTTCTTTCAATTCAAACATATCAAAAATGACGATTTTTCCCCGTGCAAGTACATTCAAATTTAAGATTTTTCCTAAACCGATTTTATAAACGTATGTATGTATACTATTTAAGAAACTAAATGAATGGAATTCTAAAATCGTACACCGAAAGAAGGATAAAGATGATTCAAGTTCAAAATATGTTTAGAGTAAATTATAACATTTGTTATATTTTGAACCTGTAAGCGAAATTTGTATTATGTGTTTATTAATAAATAATAATAATAATTTTAATTAAATAACATTAGTTTAAAAATGTTGTTGTCGAAGGGCTGTACATAATATTTTCAGGTGTAATTTGGATGTCTAAACATGAAAAAAAATATTAAAAAAAGTTTGTTTTTTAATTCCAATTTTCATGGAAAATACCTTTAGTACTTGAAGCATAAG
The DNA here is from genome assembly GCA_963930755.1 of Eudasyphora cyanicolor. NCBI lineage: Eukaryota > Metazoa > Arthropoda > Insecta > Diptera > Muscidae > Eudasyphora > Eudasyphora cyanicolor. The sequence goes on along the minus strand of OZ005738.1, from coordinate 185,375,364 downwards.
CCCAATTGAGCCTGGATACGCGTTCAATTTAAGGTGATTTGAAGGCTATGAATTTTGAAAATATCCCTTTCACGTAGAAACTTTGATTGTGTAACAATCGTTAAACAAATTAAAAAAAATGATTTAAAAAAGGAAAAGATTTTCGCTGCCACGAAAAAATATTAAATCACGAAAAAAAAATCATAAAATATATTTTATGAAATTTTTTAAGAACCAGTATCCTAAAGAAGAAACCAAGGAAAACCTAAAAAATCTATGGATACATGTCGAAAATATAACCCCTTTAGAAGTAAGAATATTTTAAAAAATTGTGTTTTTATATTTTTTTTTATTGTGAACGAGGGTACAGCCGAAGGTGTAGCACATCAAGAGAGTAACCTAAGACCCTAAGTATGTTCGGCGGAAATTCGTTTTAGGACATTTTAAGTCATTTAAACATTGTCCGTGTGTCTGTTTGGCTGGAGCGCAGGATAAATAGAAAGGAGTAACTGATAGACTTAAAATTTGGTTCGTGATAATATTTATCCCCCTCACCTTAGAGAGGAGGGTATATATCGTTTGCTACGAGCCAAAAGTGTAACACATCAAAGGAGTTACCTAAGACCCTAAGTATGTTCGGCGGAAATCCGTTTTGGGTCATTTTAAGTAATTTGAGCCATGTCCGTCTGTCTGTCTGTCTGCTGGCTGGTGCGCACGATAACTCTCGAAAGGAGTAACCGATTGACCTCAAATTTGTTGGCGAAAATATTTTTGTCTATCTCCGGCTAAGTTCGAAGATGGGCCAAATTGGTCCACTCCTTCTATTACCTCCCACACAAAGGGTTAACTTTTAGTGAAATATTGATTCTTTAATACCTGCTATACTACTTACTCGAATCTTCTGAAATATCACACATAGTATTAGTTTGTTAGTCGCTAACACGTCAAGAAAAATGGGCGAAATGGCCACTCCCTTTTTGGTACCTCCCACACAAATGGACCATTTTGCTCCAAAAGTTAACTGCTTATAGCTTTAATATCAGGTACAAAGTGACCCATTTGTGTGAGAGGTACAAAAAAGGGGCTTGCCAATAACGGTCTCTTTTCTCTGGACTCTAGATATAAAAACATTACACCGTACAAAATTTCAAGTATTTATATTCACTGGTGTTAAAGTTACAATCTGTTAACTTTTGGTACAATATGGTCCATTTGTGTGGTAGGTACCAAAAGGGGGGTGCCAATAACGGCCACTTTTCTCCAGACTCTAGGTACTATAAAAGCATTGCACTGTACGAAATTTCAATTATTTGTATGTACTGGTATTAAAGTAAATAGCTGTTAACTTTTGGTACAAAATCGTCCATTTGTGTTGGAGGTACCAAAAGTGGCTGGCCAATAACGCCTAATTTTTTCTGGACTCTAGGTACTATAAAAGCATTACACTGTACAAAATTTCAAGTCTTTGTATGCACTGATAATACAGATATAAGCTATTAAGTTTTGGTTCAAAATTGTCCATTTGTGTGGGAGGTACCTAAAGGGGCTTGGCAACTTCGCCAGTTTTTCTCGAGGTAATAGTTAGTAATAAACTAATACTATGTGTAGAATTTCAGAGGTTTCAAATAAGTAGTATAGAAGTTATTAAATAAACAATATTTCACTAATTGTTACCCATTTCTTGGGGAGGTACTAGAAGGAGTGGACCAATATGGCCCATCTTCGAACTTAGTCGGAGATAGAAGAAAACATTACCACATACCAAATTTGAAGTCAATCGGTTACTCCTTTCAAAAGATATCGTGCGCACCAGCCAGCAGACAGGCAGACAGATAGACGGACGGACATTGCTCATTCGAGTTAAAATGACCTAAACGGATATTCGCTGAACATACTTACGGTCTTAGGTCACTCCTTCGATATGTTACACTTTTGGTTCGTAGCTAATTATATATACCCTCCTCTCTAAGGTGAGGGGATACAAATATATAGGATTAGACAGAACTACTTTTACTGGTATTAATATTTGTTTCTTTATCTAAAAAATTGTCAACTTCCTCATACTTCTCTACCAATGGTCAAATACAATATATGTATTCTCGTACATTTCCTCAGAATAAACGAGGACATCAATGTAGGAGTACCTATCAACTATACGAGTACCTACCAATGTCCTGACCTTGTAAAGTCGTTTGGTCTGATTGATAAATTCCAGTTACAAATCGATTTGATGTCTTCCACCTTTTCCCCTTATCACGAATTCTCCGGGTGATTTGAAATTGTCATGTCAGACATTTTGAGATTTATAGTTATCTTTTGTGAAATTGATTTCTTGAAACTCTTCCAACCTGTAGTCTGTTTTTCCTGTTGCTGCTGCTTCAGCTCCTTTGTTTTTTTCCATTGGCAATGCAATAAACAAAATGTCACAATAACAAAGGAAAACAAGCTTTGTAATATCCTTCCACTTCCCTTTTGGGTAAAGTTTACTCAGTGATTTGTTATTGAGAATATCACACACACACACGCTTACGCTCAGACACCAATGCAAACATCGAAACATGAAGTGAAGACTTTGTTGAGGAGCACAAATACTTGAAAAAATTTAACGAGAGAAAGAGATGAAGTGATGAAGAGATGGAGAAAACAAAACAATAGTCCTTAAATCCTTGCAATTGCAGTTTAGTCTCGACAAAATAAGAAAAAAAAATACGAAAATAAAAATGACAGTGTAGATGAAGATAATAGCGATATCAATGCTGACGATGTCCTGGCAATGACACCAGACGAACAGCAAGCGACTATAGGGATGATAGTCCTGAGATGAGACGATTGCTGCAGTTAAGCTGACAAAGAAATTTCTTTATTTAAAGCACTTTTAGGGTAATCATTAAATTGTTATTTTCAGCTTTAAATTTTTATGTTATCTTTGTTTTTTTTGTGTTTTTTCTTCTGCATTGCAATGACTGGCTCTCAATGAATCTCAATCACTTGTGAGTCCCTATAAAAATGTAAGTTGTAAAAATTATTTCGCTATCGTTTGCCATTATTTTGATGCTTTAGAACTTGCTGGATAACAAAAAAGCAAATGGCGCATTTGGAAGTCATCTCGAAAAAAACGCTCGTAAAAATGTCATTTGTTGGCAAAACTAAAATGATTGATTATTTCATTTCATCATCAACATCGAATGCAGTGGAATTTGCTCGTAAATATATAGTAGACTTGTGCAAATATATGTACTGGTATACATTGACATGAGAGTGCTGAGCGATTTGGAACTTTTTTTAATTTGATAAATGGTGGCAAAAAAATTAACAAAAATAAGTAATAAAGTTTCTGTCGCCGAGCAATCCTTAAAATATAATATAATATACATATAATATGGAATTTTGAATTTTGTATGGGAGGTGTTAGAACTGATGAAAATAATTAGCCCATGTCAGCTGACACAGTGTAACACATACAAAGTTGACTCAGTTTCGACCTCAGTTTATGAAAGTGCTTAAGAAAAAAACTTGATTTTGAAAAATGTTTTTGAGAAAATTTAATTTTTCCAACGGCTATATCTAGTTAACCGATGGGAATTTGGTTTTACGTCCCTCAGCATAATTGTAGGTATAGACTAGGAGAAAAATATGTAAAACAAACTGGTTTGAAAAAGAAAATCTATAGCTTCAAATCGCAAAATTGTCGAGAAATTGTCAATTTGTTGAGACATTCCTGTATATAATTTATCATAAGTCGAAAAGGACTTGTCCGATTTGTTTGAAATAAATTAAGGAAAATATAGACTTATATTAACTCGAACCGATGCCAATTAAAGTTTCTAATCTGATCAACAGTTTCAGAGTTAGCTGTCCCATATAACGCTCATTTTTTAAGCTAATTGTAAAAACAGCTCTAAAAATGGGGAGGACGGGAATGAAATAATCTACAAAAATGTTGGCCATGAAATTTTACTGCGTATGTATGTCAGAACTCTCCAAACAAAGCCCAAAACTTAGTACAAATACCAAAAAGATAGTCAAATATGAGATGGATCTTACGACCCCTAAGTCTTATAAATAACATTACTTGTAAGATCAAATAATACTCATAAGTACAAGTGGTCGAAGCCAGTAAAGAGGATTCTGACTGGAATTTGACTGTTTTTTTTGGCGTTTGTTTTATGTTTTGGGCGTTCTGATATATATAGTAAAATTTCAGTATATGAAAACAAATTTGTTAAATATTAAAGAAGAAGTATAGTGACATGTATTGGGGGTTGTTGTAATGGTTGGATAGACTGATCTGTTTCGGGAGCCACCAAACTCCCATTGTCAATATCCTTATTACAACGATTACATCTGTCGATTACACTATGAAACAAAAATTTTTTTTGTGTGTCCTAGACCTAAAAATAATTTTTTTGTATAGATTGTGGCATACTGTTATATAAAATTAAAATCAAAATTTTTTTATGGATACATTTTTTTTTAAATTTTTTTATTAAAAATAGAAATATCGTTGAAGGTACCCTTAGTTAGTTAGCACTATAATTTTTGGAGTATATGCCCGATCAGGTCGACTTATATGTTAAATTTAAGCTATTAATGTTGGAAATATCTCTTTCACTTAAAAACAATGGTTTAGTAAAAGTCATTAAACAAATTGGAAAAAGTCGATTTTTTCAAAAATAAAAAATAAAAATTTTCTAGGACGAAAAAAAAAACATAACAAATAGAAAAAAAATCGAAAAAAAAATTTTATTTCATTTTTTTTAAAAAGTTTGCATCCTAGCGAAGAAAATAATGCCTATTTGAGAACAAAAGAGAGACTTGATTTAGCTCAGCTGACCAAACCAGGGTTGATTTTTTGGCCGCCGCTAGTGTAAAGAGTACAGAGGTGTATTTACTAAGGCTGACCATACGAAAATGTGTTCTTTTTTAAAACGGAAGTTGTGAAATTATTGATATGGCAATTACAATATTTTCCAATTGGTAAATTGCTAACGTCATTGACGTAAGACCAGGCGAAAGAACGAACCTTAGAGAAACCAAATTCCTGACGAAAGTGAGTGACTAGTTTTCGTTCGCAGAGACTCTCGTTAGAAATACAGAAACAGGCCGTTAATATAAGCAAAAAAACGTCATTTAAAAACGAAAAAATATGAAACAAGATTTTTTTGAATTTCCCTAACATTTACAAAATGGCTCATAACTTTTACATCTATCCATAGATTTTTCCAAGTATACAGTGTTTTCTTTGTTAGCATGCTGGCTTTTTAAAAATGTGAAAAAATAATTTTTTCGACTTTTTTTTTCTTTTGTACCAGGAAAAAATTGTTTTAAAAAAAAATAAATTTTTTTCTCATATTTTTGGCGACTGTTACTAAATCAAAGATTCTACGTGAAAGCGATATTTGCAACATATGTAGCCCTCATAATTCCCTTTAATTTAAGGCATAACACGTCTCAAGCAGGCTTATACTTGCTTATACTTATGGTCCAAATACTAAATGTACTTTCCATGAAAGCTGGAATTTAAAAAAAAATGTTCAAAAAAAATTGACCATAAAAAATTGTTTAATATTTTTTTTGTGTTGGTGACACCAAATTGCACCTGAAACTGATATTACAAAAAACTATTTGCGTTTCATAAATTCTCACTTTGGAATTATAACGTAAAATTTACAGTTCGATATTGAGACAATTGTAAGAAGCCCAATAAAAACTGGAAAAAATTTCAGTCCAATAAGTATTGTCCGATACTGTATATCGGTATACACCTCCTGTATTTCTATTGATTTGTTTTTCTACCTTTAACATCAATCTGAAAATTCATACGATGTGACAGCTATAACTTAAGTTTAGTTCTAACTGTAGAATAACCGGATATAGCTAAAATAGCTGTTAATATTTAATTTATTTAAAGCAATATTAAAAAAATATTATAATGTCAACAAAATAATAACTTTGAAAGTCATAATTTCAATATTATTTCAATATTACAAATTAATTCTAAAGGACACTCTAATATAGCTTTGATAAGAATCAGAATCATATCAAAATTGGAATATATTGCATATTCGTTTTCACAATAAACATGGCAAATTTATATTTATATTGAGTTTTGTTTGATAACAATTCGGTGCTTTTGTTGTCGTTGTTGCTTCTCTATTCAAACAACATTTTTTCCAACATGTCAACGACTTTTGCAAATTGAAATGTGCAAAAGTTCATGGAATTCAATTCGAATGCCATTGACAATCGACCCCATATGGCGTCGGTGGCAATGGGCTGTACAGGAGATACTAACCACCAGATTATGTGAATGTGGTGGTGTGAATGGGGTATAAATAAAAGCACATTCTTTGCATTCAAAATGGAGTTGTTAATGAATTTTTGGTTATAAATAATATATGTACATATATGAAAGTGAGAGGAAAAAGTAATTATTTGTTGCAAGTGTAGTTGTTGAACCCAGTTCAACAGTATTTAATGAATTTTTTAATGAATGATTGTACAGTAGTTATAAAACAATTGATTTTTAAAGTCAATTTATTGAACTTCAAGGAGACGCAAAAATGGAAAATAGACAGATAATATGAGTCCCGAATGAAGACATGTGGAAGAACTAAAGCTATGACCAATTTTTATATTTTCGTTAGTTTTTTAATTCTGTAAGTTCTTTAAAGTCTCCATTTCGAATACGGTGTTATTAAAGAATCCTCATTCAAATGTTCAGCTCTGGATATTCATCCAATGAGCATAGGCACATAGCAAATATTATGTTATGCTATTGAGTATAACAATGATCCTTATCTCCACAACGCGGCAACAATGTTGAAAACTAATCAAATGAGCAAATTGGCCCATACCACCAAAATACCAGAATAATATCAAACGGGAGTATCGCTACAAATGAATTTGAATGAAATAAGGAAAAACAAGGAAACGTCTTATCCAAATTAAATCAATAATCTATTAATGTTTCGGGAAATGAATGGCGCACGGATATCAACAACGACAATTCCCCACAGTAAATTCGTTGTATTGGTGGTCAGACCCAACTCCGAAGGTTTTTGTTTTGGGTGGCAATTGTCCCTGTATCACTAGAGATGTAAACACATAGTTATCCTTTTCCTAAGGAAAAGTTGTCAGAGACCACCTTTTCCTAAGGAAAAGTTGTCAGAGATGGCCTTTTCCTACGGAAAGGTTGTCAGAGACCACATTTTCCTAAGGAAAAGTTGTCAGAGACCACATTTTCGTAAGGAAAAGTTGTCAGAGACCACCTTTCCTAAGTAAAAGTTGTCAGAGACCACCTTTTCCTAAGGAAAAGTTGTCAGAGACCACCTTTTCCTAAGGAAAAGTTGTCAGAGACCACCTTTTCCTAAGGAAAAGTTGTAAGAGACAACCTTTTCCTAAGGAAAAGTTGTAAGAGACAACCTTTTCCTAAGAAAAATAAGTCAGAGACCACCTTTTCCTAAGGAAAAGTTGTCAGAGACCACCTTTTCCTAAGGAAAAGTTGTCAGAGACCACCTTTTCCTAAGGAAAAGTTGTCAGAGACCACCTTTTCCTAAGGAAAAGTTGTCAGAGACCACCTTTTCCTAAGGAAAAGTTGTCAGAGACCACCTTTTCCTAAGGAAAAGTTGTCAGAGACCACCTTTTCCTAAGGAAAAGTTGTCAGAGACCACCTTTTCCTAAGGAAAAGTTGTCAGAGACCACATTTACCCAAGGAAAAGTTGTCACAGACCACCTTTCCTAAGGAAAAGGTGTCATAGTCCACCTTTTCCATAAGAAAAGTTGCCAGAGACCATTTTTTAAAAGGAAAAGATGTTAAAGACCACATTTTCCTAAAGAAAAGTTGTCAAAGACCACCTTTTCCGAAGGAAACGTTGTCAAAGACCATCTTTTCTTAATGAAACGTTGTCAGAGACCACCTTTTCCTAAGAAAAATAAGTCAGAGACCACCTTTTCCTAAGGAAAAGTTGTCAGAGACCACCTTTTCCTAAGGAAAAGTTGTCAGAGACCACCTTTTCCTAAGGAAAAATTGTCAGAGACCACCTTTTCCTAAGGAAAAGTTGTCAGAGACCACCTTTTCCTAAGGAAAAGTTGTCAGAGACCACCTTTTTCTAAGGAAAAGTTGTCAGAGACCACCTTTTCCTAAGGAAAAATTGTCAGAGACCACCTTTTCCTAAGGAAAAGTTGTCAGAGACCACCTTTTCCTAAGGAAAAGTTGTCAGAGACCACCTTTTCCTAAGGAAAAGTTGTCAGAGACCACCTTTTTCTAAGGAAAAGTTGTCAGAGACCACCTTTTCCTAAGGAAAAATTGTCAGAGACCACCTTTTCCTAAGGAAAAGTTGTCAGAGACCACCTTTTCCTAAGGAAAAGTTGTCAGAGACCACCTTTTCCTAAGGAAAAGTTGTAAGAGACAACCTTTTCCTAAGGAAAAGTTGTAAGAGACAACCTTTTCCTAAGAAAAATAAGTCAGAGACCACCTTTTCCTAAGGAAAAGTTGTCAGAGACCACCTTTTCCTAAGGAAAAGTTGTCAGAGACCACATTTTCCCAAGGAAAAGTTGTCACAGACCACCTTTCCTAAGGAAAAGGTGTCATAGTCCACCTTTTCCATAAGAAAAGTTGCCAGAGACCATTTTTTAAAAGGAAAAGATGTTAAAGACCACATTTTCCTAAAGAAAAGTTGTCAAAGACCACCTTTTCCGAAGGAAACGTTGTCAAAGACCATCTTTTCTTAATGAAACGTTGTCAGAGACCACCTTTTCCTAAGAAAAATATATCAGAGACCACCTTTTCCTAAGGAAAAGTTGTCAGAGACCACCTTTTCCTAAGGAAAAGTTGTCAGAGACCACCTTTTCCTAAGGAAAAATTGTCAGAGACCACCTTTTCCTAAGGAAAAGTTGTGAGAGACCACCTTTTCCTAAGGAAAAGTTGTCAGAGACCACCTTTTCCTAAGGAAAAGTTGTCAGAGACCACCTTTTCCTAAGGAAAAGTTGTCAGAGACCACCTTTTCCTAAGGAAAAGTTGTCAGAGACCACCTTTCCTAAGGAAAAGTTGTCAGAGACCACCTTTTCCTTAGGAAAAGTTGTCAAAGATCACCTTTTCCTAAGGAAACGTTGTCAAAGACCACCTTTTCCTAAGGAAACGTTGTCAAAGTTGTAAGAGACAATCTTTTAAGGAAAAGTTGTCAGACCACCTTTTCCTAAGGAAAAGTTGTCAGACCACCTTTTCCTAAGGAAAAGTTGTCAGACCACCTTTTCCTAAGGAAAAGTTGTCAGACCACCTTTTCCTAAGGAAAAGTTGTCAGACCACCTTTTCCTAAGGAAAAGTTGTCAGAGACCACCTTTTTGTAAGAAAAAGTTGTCAGAGACCACCTTTTTGTAAGAAAATGTTGTCAGAGACCACCTTTTCCTAAGTAAATGTTGTCAAAGACCACCTTTTCCTAAGGAAAAAGATGTCAGAGACCACCTTTTCCTAAGGGAAAAAATGTCAGAGACCTCGTTTTCCTAAGGAAAAGTTGACTTAGACCACCTCTTTGTAAGAAAAAGTTGTCAGAGACCACCTTTTCCTAAAGAAAAGTTGTCAGAGACATCCTCTTCCTAAGGAAAAGTTGTCAGAGACCACATTTTCCCAAGGAAAAGTTGTCAGAGAGCACCTTTTCCTAAGGAAAAGTTGTCAGAGACCACCTTTTCCTAAGGAAAAGTTGTCAGAGACCACCTTTTCTTAAGGAACAGTTGTCAGAGACCACCTTTTCCTAAGGAAAAGTTGTCAGAGGCCACCTTTTCCTAAGGAAAAGTTGTCAGGGACCGCCGTTAGGAAAAAAGGTGCCCTTTTCCTAAGAAATAGCTTTCAGAGACCACCTTTGCCTAAAGAAAAGTTCTCAAAGACCATTTTTTGGCAGAAATAGGAAATAAATACATTGCAGAGTTTTTTGGTTCTTACGATCTGGCAAAGTAGTTAGCTCAAACGATCTACCGAAGAGACTAGTTAAGTGTGTAGAGAAAGGTAATGCAGAAGGTGACCATCCATTTCTGCCCTCTGGCATCACGATTGTACTGATCCAATGTTTGTCAAGGAGATCAATGCGAAACTAGTCCCTTTCTTTTGAATATATTTCTAGTTATACGATCGCCCTAGTAGGTGAGTTGGTAGCGTGCTCGCCTATGAATTTGGGGGTCGTGGGTTCGATTCCCACCAGAGGCTCTGGTCTGTCGCTGCAAACTCTAGCCACATGGTCTTTGTAACCCGGCTTTTCCTTGGACCGTACAATTAGAATATAAATTTACATTGTATTGTAATTCATATAAATGAATAATAAAAATAAATAAATAAATATTTCTAGTTGTGTGGTAGTTCCAGTTCAGGGAAGATACCCGTAGGCAAACATCAACTTATACCATAGACCAACTCCCATCTCCCGCAAAAGATCTTAAACAAAAAAAAAAATGCCGATAGGAAACAGAAGACATCCCACATGGACATTAAATTTCCTCCAAGCGTATGTCTTGCATGTGCGCGTATTCATGTACGTGTGAGAATTCTGTTGGTGGAATTTTGTTTTGATTTCCTATCAATTCCACATATAGAAAAATTGTCAATGTTATTAATGTTTTGGCTTGTTACTAATAGAAAATAATCTGAGTGGTTTGCAGAGCTTTAAACTGGTTCGGTAATGACTTCTACAGCTCAATTGTTGAATTTACAAATGGGATTGTTATATCTACTTCGAATATTTAATTGACGAAAGATTTATTTGTCATAACTGAAAAAATTCTCTCAGTGTATGACTCACCATATTGAAAGACTAGTTTATCGATATCCGAACACCATATACCATGCAAAGGAATCACTTTGTGGTATGAATAAGTAATCACCAAATTCAGATTCAGTACACAAAAAGCTCAAATGCCATGAAGCCATGCGGACAACACGAATTGTGGAATGCCAAGGATTTCACACGCAGCCTTTGGGACATGGTAGGAATGCGTGCATGATTTTTTTCCTGGACATTCGGCCACGTGTTTCTTTTTATTTGATTCAGAAAATAAACAATGTTTTTCCTGTTTCTAGTATTATTGTTTATTCATTAATTGCTTTTTTCTGAAGAAAACGGACGAAATAGATATGATACTCGTGTATCGTTTGATTTCATAAATACTTAAAAAGAGACAAAGTTTTCTGCGCTACTTTGGAACAATATGCGGAATTTTTAATTAAACTTGGGGAAAGATTCAAAATGCTTCAGTTTAAAAAGTATGTTTTTTATACCCTACACCACACTGTGGTACAGGGTATTATAAGTTTGTTTCACGGCAGATGTTTGTAACACCTGAAAATAACACAGCTAGACCCACCTTAAAGTATACCGATCGACTCAGAATCACTAGCTGAGTCGATTACAATGTCTGTCCGTCGGTCCGTCCGTCCGTCCGTCTGTCCATGTAAAGTTGTTCGTCGACTACAGGTCGCAATTTCACTCCGATCGTTCTGAAATTTTGCAGTTTAGAGTATTTCGCAGCTGTTAAGATCGCTATTGAATTTGGTTGAAATCGGTTCAGATTTAGATATAGTTCCCATATATATCTTTCGTCCGATTTGGCCCTTTAGTCCTATAGAAGCTGTATTTTACATCCAATCCTTTTGAAATTTAGAATGGTAGAGTTTCTTGATCCATGAACCAACATTGCCGAATTTGAAGAAAATCGGTTAAGATTTAGCTATAGCTCCCATATATATGTTTCGTCCGATTTGGCCCTTTAGTCCTATAGAAGCTGTATTTTACATCCAATCGTTTTGAAATTTAGAATGGTAGAGTTTCTTGATCCATGAACCAACATTGCCGAATTTGAAGAAAATCGGTTAAGATTTAGCTATAGCTCCCATATATATGTTTCGTCCGATTTTGCCCTTTAGTCCTATAGAAGCTGTATTTTACATACAATCATTTTGAAATTTAGAATGGTAGAGTTGCTTGATGCATGAACCAACATTGCCGAATTTGAAGAAAATCGGTTATGATTTAGCTATAGCTCCCATATATATGTTTCGTTCGATTTGGCCCTTTAGTCCTATAGAAGCTGTATTTTACATCCAATCATTTTGAAATTTAGAATGGTAGAGTTTCTTGATGCATGAACCAACATTGCCGAATTTGAAGAAAATCGGTTAAGATTTAGCTATAGCTCCCATTTGGCCATTTAGTCCTATAAAAGCTGTATTTTACATCCAATCCTTTTGAAATTTAGAATGGTAGATTTTCTTGATCCATGAACCAACATTGCCGAGTTTGAAGAAAATCGATAAAGATTTAGCTATAGCTCCCATATATATGTTTCATCCGATTTGGCTCTTTAGATCCAATCGTTTTTATACCCTACACCACACTGTGGTACAGGGTATTATTTAAGTATAAAATGTCCCAAAAGTAAATTTATGTAAACAATTTATACATGAATTACAAAATTTATATATCAGAGTTATTAAATATTACGAGAGTGGTGTAGGGTATTATATAGTCGGTCCCGCCCGACTTTAGCCTTTCCTTACTGGTTTATCTTTAGACTTGCTGCTGAGACAACTTGACCTTTAAACGAAAACATTATACTTTATAAAATTGTACCAAAATGGGCGTGGTAATAACGTCCGTTTTGCCCGTTCATATGTAGGACACCATATTACACCAGAAAATACAAAAACTTTGTTGCATAGTGTAACCAAATTTCATATTATGTCTCTGAAAGTGTTCTAGTGATTCGTAATATTCATAAAACATTTGTCTAGGCCACCATGGCGTATGTTTATTATATACCCCTATTGCAATATCAATCATACGCAACCGGGGGGAACGACTGCTGTTTTGGCATTTTTTGCCCCCCCCCGACTTTCGATGTGATTTTCTCTTGTCTTTGCATTTCTTCAAAAAATCTCTGTCATTAACTTGTAAGGCCAGACTTTGATTTTAGTGGCAGCAGTTTCCAGCGAAAAATCTCCAATTTGCCCTAATCAAATTCAGACCAAAGCACGAACACACAGTACAGTCTAATGATGCAGATTTTATGGTAGTAACCAATTGGCAGGTGAAACGCTGAGATTACGTGCTACCAATTTAGGTATTAAATTTTGCAAAAGAGATAAAATATTCATGAGGTTATCTTGTGCGATTCACGCATTTTATGGATACACTGTTGTTGTACCTGTTGTTGTAGTTGCTGTTGCTTTTGTGGCAATTGTAGGCGGTGCATAAATTTCCCTCTTAATACTCTCACACACTTGAAATGTGATTGAGGTGAGAGAGGAGATAAATTCATGACCTCCAATTACATACCTTCAAAGGAATAACTTAAGAATCACAGAGCTGTGGGAGAATAATTGAACATAACTACTACAAATCAAATGTAGACTTTATTCTGACTGGACGTCCTTGCTGCTGTTGTTGATGTTGCTTTAAATCACATCGGATTTATTAGGACTATCTTTACTAACACTTGAATGAATGATTGTTGACGTTTATTTTGTTGCCAATTTATTTGCGCGTGGAATATTTCCATTAATGGCCTAGGAGGTTGGACAAAATGTCTATCTCAAAAAGGAAGAAACTAATGTTGCTAGTGGTATTATGTGGAGCATTAAGTTCCAGTGATTTTGTCTTGCGATTAATCAGTATTTCTTCTCATATCTCTGATAACATTATTATTAGGGATAAATCATTCACCTTTTCCCTAATTAATCATTAATTGAGATTAAACACCGAATTATTATTTCTTGAACTTATCGTTTATGGCGCATTGAGAAGTACTGTGCATGCTTTCGTTTTCATTAATACATATACAATAATGATAAGATGTAAGATAATTATGTATACCGCATAAATGAGTCAAAAGGACGTATTACACTCAAGTGAGAAGGGTGTGATCTCCGGCAAAAACAGTTATTAACCAATTATTTGCTAAATGGGCCATGAGAAGTGTTAATAACAATCGGGAAAAGTTTTTCCAATTCTCTTATTTATCAATATAACAAACATAATGCTTATTCTATTATGATTTCATCAAATCGTCTGTTTCAGAATTGATTTCCATCGACCAAAAGGATACCCAAATCCGTATTCTACTACAAATTTAATGTTTTGTTCATAGTTGAACATTTTAAACACATCTAGGGCCATTAACAATAAATAAATAAACTAGGGTTAAGAGCTAACTACCGGTTATAGCTGTCAAATTTCATACAATTTAACTTTCGTTAGTCTAACGCTCGGTTATTTTGTTTTGTGTTAATGGGGGATAGAGTCAATACAATGCAGAGTAAATAACATAAATTTCAAACCATTCTAAAGGAATACAGCGGTTATAATCCAAGAAAATATCTAACTTTCAAATCAGAATAATCGTGAGCACAAAACAAAGCTAATGAACAAATATTTCCATTTAATTTCAAATATATATAATCTAGCGCTAGATTACGAAAAATTTCGATAATTTAATTTCTATGGATACTTGTTATACCCTCACTTTTGTGATACGAGGTATACATATATCATTTGTAGAGATGTCATACGGGATTGGTTTTCACAAATCCCGGGATTTGGGATTATTAAATTGCACATCCCATGATCCCGGGATTTTTCGGGATCCCGAAATTTTTTGATATACTGCAATTTTCAGGGTGTTCAGGATAAATTGGGTTTTTTTCATTCTTACTAATGTGATATTTCAACATGGAATACAAACACATTAGTTAATTTTTAATTTAATTTGTATAATATATAAATAGGTTCGGCGAAAATCCGTTTTGGGTAATTTTAAGCCATTCGAGCAATGTCCGTCCGTCTGTGTGTCTGTCTGCTGGTTGGTGCGCACAATAACTCTCGAAAAGAGTAACCGAGTGTATTCAAATTTGGTATGTGGTAATATTTTTCTCTATCTCCGGCTATGTTCGAAGATGGGCCATATTGGTGCCATCCTTCTAGTACCTCTTCCCAAAAAGGGTTAACTTTTGGTTAAATATTGATTAAACAACATATTAAACAAGTAAGAAATTTTCAGTCGGGTAAACCGACTAAGGTATACCCTCACTTTGTGAGTAATGTAATATTGAATATTACACAAATTATTCTGTCAATTTTTGTGGGAGGTACCAGAAGGGGTTTAAGAAATACACCTATATTTCGCTGAACAGTATGTAGATACTTTAAATACATTGCACTGTGCCGAATTGTAACCGTTTATATGGACTGGTATATTAACGTTGAGATATTAAATTGTGGTATAATTTGGCCATTTTGTGTGGGAGGTACAAAAAGGGGCGTGGTGATAACGCCCATTTTTCACTGGACTATAGGCATTATAAAAGCATTACACTGTACAAAATTTCAAGTAATTGTATACACTGATATTAATGTTATAAACTGTTAACTTTTGGTGCAAAATGGTGCATTTGTGTGGGAGGTACCAAAAGGGGTGCGGCAATAACGCCAATTTTTCACTGGACTGTAGGCACTATAAAAGCATTACACTGTACAAAATTTCAAGTAATTCTAAACACTGGTATTAATGTTATAAGCTTTTAACTTTTAGTGCAAAATGGTGCATTTGTGTGGTAGGTACCAAAAAGGGCGTGGCAATCTCGCCCATTTTCCTCGAGTTGATAGCGACTAATAAACTAATACTATGTGTGGAATTTGAGATGATTCGAATACGTATAATAGCAGTTATTAAAGAATCAATATTTCACAACATTTTAACCCTGTGTGGGGGAGGTACCAGAAGGAGTGGACCAATATGGCCCATCTTCGAACTTAGCCGGAGATGGAAAAAAATATTACCACATACGAAATTTGAAGTCAATCGGTTACTCCTTTCGAGAGTTATCGTGCGCACCAGCCAGCAGACAGACAGACAGACAGACAGACAGACAGACAGACGGACGGACATTGCTCATTCGACGTAAAATGACCCAAAACGGATTTCCGCCGAACATACTTGGGGTCTTAGGTCACTCCTTCGATGTGTTACACTTTTTTTCGTAGCAAATGATATATACCCTCGTCACACTAAAGTGAGGGTATAACAAGTAAGAAAGTTCAGTCGGGTAGCAAATTCAAGTATTTGTATGTACTGGTATTAAAGCCGTAAGCAGTTAACTTTTGGTGCAAAATGGTCCTTTCGTATATTTTTATTTCCGCAAAAAGTGAAATTGTTTAAGATAAAATTTATATTTTTTATGAAAAGTGCACGGAAAATCCTTTAAGAGACAATATTTTCTATTTTCAATTTCTTATTATTTGTAGCATTAAAATTTACTTAAAAAACCATTACAGAGGAAAAGTCAATTTTTCTGAAATATGACCTCGCCCCCTGCCTCCAGTTTTCATTTAATTTTTTTTTATATTGTAGGTCATTACTCCCACATACTAGGATAACGTTTTCTGAGAATTTTAGAAAGTTATAATTTTTGACCTGTGACACTTGAGTAAGAACTACCCATATAAAGGGTTTTCCAACAAGAGGCGTTATTTTGGTATTCAAAGAAATGCCATTTTTTGAGATAAATGATCGGATGTTTATTTCATAATAAAGAGGAAGGTATGCCAATAATAATGAAAAACAAGATCAGCCAAATGGCCACCACGACGCTTACAGGACCATATACTTTTTATGAAATTTTCCATAACCAAATCGCAAAGTGGCTGCCCCATGTCCTCGATAGCCTCACGAATTCTATCTTTGAGGTCTTGAATCGACGCTGGACTGTTGGCCTAGACCTTATCGTTCACGTGGCCCCAAAGGAAGAAGTCGCAAGGTGTTAAATCACATGATCTCGGTGGCCAATTGTGATCACCTCTTCGAGAGATAACACGGTCCGGATACTTTTCCCGTAATAGAGCAATGGTTTCGTTGCTTGTGTGGCACGTAGCGCCGTCTTGTTGAAAGTAAACGTTGTCCAGATCAATACCATCCAACTCCGACCGTGAAAAATCATTAATCATCTCTCGATAGCGCAATTCATTCACCGTAACTGTTAATCCAACCTCATTTTCGAAAAAGTAAGGTCTAATGACCCCGCCGGACCATAAACCGGACCCAAACAGTCACACGTTGAGGATGGAGAGGCTTCTCAACAATAACTCTTGGGTTTTTCGAGCCCCAGATGCGACAATTTTGCTTGTTGACGTAGCCACCGAGGTGGAAATGGGCCTTATCAGTCAAGATTATTTTTCGATGATTTTTGATTTTTCGAATTTTAATAATTTTAGTGCGTTGTTGAATCGTGAATCGTTCCATTTTTAGTAATGGCGTAGTTTCTACTTGTCAAATGTCAAAGAATAAAAGCTTCAAAAGTGACAGCTACCGAAATACCGGGCGATTCAAAATAACACCTCTTGTTGGAAACCCGTTATTATGTATATTTATTGTTTATAATGTATTTGCTGTATTATATCGTCTTATATCATCTTCTATTGTCTTTTATAGTACTTTATGGTCATTTATTGTATTTTCTTTTCTTTTATTGTCTGTTACTGTCATTTATAATATTTTATTCTCTTTTATTGTTTTATAATGTATTTACTGTCTTACATCGTCTTATACAGTCTTTTTTGTCTTTTGTTGTATTTAATTGTCTTTTATTGTCTTACTGACATTTGTTTGTCTTTTATTGCTTTTTATTGTCTATTATCATATTTCAAAATATTTTACTACCTTTTAATGTTTTTTTGTCTTTGAATTTCTTTTAATGAATTTTATTGTCTTTTTAATAATTTGTTTTTGTCATTTATTGTCTTTTATAGTACTTGATAGTCTTTTTATTGTATTTTATTTGTATTCTCTTTTAATGTATTTTATTGTCTTATATGTTTTTATACTGTTTTGTACTGTCATTTATTTTCCTTTTATTCTTTTTATTGTCTTTTATTGTTTTTTGTTTAGAGTTGTGTTCTGTCTTTTATAGTTTTTCGCTTTATCGTATTTTATTGTTTTTTATTATCTCTTATTATATTTGAATATTTTTTATTGTCTTTTATTTTAGATGTAAATGATTAATGTGAATAAAATCTGATCTGACTGTGTGAAACGTTTCGCGAACTTTTCATATTATACAACTTAAACAGTCATTTTCGATTTATTTCTAATAAATCAGATTTGTTTTAATGAAAAACCACTATCTATTGTTTTTGTTGCTCCAAGCACTGGGCATTTCAAGGCAAGGGAATATGTCCATATAATTTAATACGAGAATTAATTAATGGAATGCTTTGGATAGTGAACAAATATTTAAATAGCGTTTCCTTCATTTATCTTTTCCGTCATAAACAACAAATGTAGTTACAGCTCAAATTCCATAGTGCAGGAGTGGAGGGTGAACTTCATAGGACCGGCAAAGATTGTCTTCTAATATACTGTATTACACTCAGAGAAAACAGTTTATTTGGTTGATATCAACATATAACAGTTTCTTAAATAGTTTTATTTCATACCAGATTCAAATTATTGCTTTCTAGGATTAAATGGCAGATTTACTTGCAACGTCGTGATTTTTTTATTATTTTCTGTAAAAATAAATATTCTATAAAAATGTCAACATTTTGAAAAAGGATGGTATACACTGCAAATTGCATTTTTGGACTCTCTCTATACGTTACCATTAGATGAGTGAATTGTAGTTCCTGCGTTTGTATGTAATTTATATTTTTTTTAATTTTTCTCCGTGTTTGCCTTTGCATAAAAGTTGTTAATATGTGAATAGTTTTTTTTCCATAGCAGCTGTCTATTTTTAACTTCAGACCATGAAAAGTTGTACTGAATGGTTGGGGTAATACAACGATATTTACACTACACTACATACTACTACCACTATTGCCCCAGATACTAGGTCTACCACTATTCCGGACAAAGAATAACTAATACAGTCGTACATTAACACGTTAGTTGACAACTTTCATATGCCATAAAAAAACTACATGCGAGTGTACAAACTAATACTTCTACAAATGTGAAAAATATACATAGGTAGTATGTGTGTAACACATACATAATACACAAATGTTTTGTAGTTTATTCAAATGCTTAGTATCACTTGTCACATATTTATATTCAGTTCTAAATATACATATATTCGTATACGAAGTTTTATGAATATTAAGTTGGGTTCTTATACACCTGTAACTTATATTTCCTTCGGACAAAAGAAAAATAGTAGTTGATGACCTTCTTAATTTATGTATTCGAGGAAATTCCGTTTCCGGGCATTTTAGGCCAAATGAACTATGTTTGTCTGTTCGCTTGTCTGGTGATCGAATGACTTGCAATTTTGCATTTTATTTTACTCTTAAAATGATTACACTGATAAAAATGTTGTCATAAAATTAAAGAATACCTCTTAAGACCTTATTAATCTTTGAAATAATTAAGTTTTTTACTTTAAATTACGAATATAAATTAAATTATCTATATTCTATATTTATTTATTTATTTATTTATATGAATTACAATACAAAGTAAATTTATATTCTAATTTTAAGGTCCAGGGAAAGGCCGGGTTACAAAGACCATATGGCTGAATTTTGCAGCGACAGACCAGAGTCTCTGGTGGGAATCGAACCCACGACCCCCAAACTCATAGGCGAGTACGCTACCAGCTCGCCTACTGGGGCGCTCATATTCTATATTTATAATATATTTTAAAGACTAAGGACGTCTTTGGTGCCATTCTTTAATTTTATGACTAAATATTCTTCAGTGTATAGTCTTTAGATACGATACAGTTCTATATTTATACCCTCACCTTAGAGAGGAGGGTATATATCATTTGCTACGAGCCAAAAGTGTAACACATGGAAGGAGTGACCTAAGACCCTAAGTATGTTCGGCGGATATTCGTTTTGGGTCATTTTAAGTCGAATGTGCAATATGCGTCCGTCCGTCCGTCTGTCTGTCTGCTGGTTGGTGCGCACGATAACTCTCAAAAGGGGTAACCGATTGACTTCAAATCAGGCATGTGGTAATATTTTCTTTTATCTCCTAAGTTCGAAAGATGGGTCATATTGGTCCACTCTTTCTAGTACCTCCCCCACAAAGGGTTAACATTTAGTGAAATATTGATTATTTAATAACATCTATACTATTTATTTGAATCCTCTGAAATTCTACACATAGTATTAGTTTATTAGTCACTATTAACTCGAAAATGGGAGAAGTTGCCACGCCCGGTTTGGTACCTACCACACAAATGGACAATTTTGAACCAAAAGTTAATAGCTTATAACTTTGTTACCAGTTCATGCAAACACTTAAAATTTTGCATAGTGTAATGGTTTAATAGTACCTACATTGCAGTGAAAAATGGGCATTATTGCCACGCTCCTTTTGGTACCTCCCACACAAATGGACCATTTTGTACCAAAAATTACCAACTTATAACTTTATTACCAGTGAATACAAAGATATGAAATGTTGTACAGTGTAATAGTTTAACAGTATCTACAATACAGTGAAAAATGGGCATTATTGCCACGCTCCGTTTGGTACCTCTCACACAAATGGACTATTTTGTACCAAAAGTTACCAGCTTATAACTTAAAAACCAGTGCATATAAAATACTTGCAATTTCGTACAGTGCATTGCTTTTATAGTACCTATAGTCTAGAGAAAAGTGGCCGTAATTGGCACTCCCCTTTTGGTACCTCCCACACAAATGGACCATTTTGTACCAAAAGTTACCAGCTTATAACTTTAATACCAGTGCATATCGTACAAATACTTGAAACTTCGTACATCGCAATGTTTTTATAGTACCTAGAGTCTAGAGAAAAGAGACCGTTATTGGCACCGCCTTTTGGTACCCCCACATAAATGGACCATTTTACACCAAAAGTTGACATGTAACATTAATACCAGTACATATTTTAATGTTATTAAATGCAATTTAAATTGATAATAATTTAATTAAAAAACTAATAAATAAATTTACTAATATTTTTTTTCGGGGCTCAAGGTGGGGGATTCATAAGTCTGTTTACCCGACTGAACTTTCTTACTTGTTTTAGAGCAAAAGAGGCGCAATTATCAAGCCCCTTCTGGTAAATTGGTACTTTAATAAATTGGTAAATGACTTTAAATTATGTATTTTAAACTATTGTTTCCAACAAATATAGTCTGACAAAGAATGAGGAACATTTTCCACCGATCTGGCTTCCTCAACACAAAGTATAAAATTCCATTTTAGCTATTTCACATCTTAAGGATATACTTCAGTCGGTTCACTGCACTTAATTTATTCATATTCTTAACTATTGTTAAGGATATGAATAAATTATCCAAACTTAGATTTTAGTTATTTACTAAATAATTGTTTTTTTTTGACCCCCTCTAATGTACACATCTACAACATTTGTATAATACATAGGAAGACACATGACTAATAGAGATATGTGTGTTTATTTATTTTAGTTTACTGACATCGACAAAGACAACAACGACGACGACAGTGAGAACGACATTTGTTTTTAACAGAATTCCGTTTTTGCAATGGAAATCGATATTTTGTCATTTGTTTTATTAAAATTGACAGTTAAACTGAATGAGATAATCACATTAAGAATATTAGCCAAAAGACAGATATAAACTGTATCTATTGAATAGGTTTACACATTTAACTATTCTTAGAAAAATTAGGTCAAATTTAATAAATATTTTCACTACAAAAAATAGAATTTGGATAAAATATTGCCACTCATCTATAGACATGTGATATTTATCGCTAATTTGTCAAATGAAAGAAGACTTTTAAGGTATTAGTTTGATAGCTTCTTAGAAAGTGAACACTGACCAATTCATTTATATATAGATTTAAATGAAAAAACAAACCGATACCGATGTCTGTACTGAATAAAGTTCTGGTGAATATAGATATCAATGTACGAGTATTTTGTGCATATTCTTGATTGAATTAAAATCAATTTAAATTTATTGTTTATTTTTTCCCAGTATGTACTCGTACATCAAATTTAGCAATGACACATATTCTCGCATTTATTCAATAGTTATTCATTGAATTTGAATAACGAAATTTACCATAGATTGGGTGTAGGGAATTGAGATCACATAGAAGTAAATTTTAGTATTTAAGTAAATTTAAGGACAAGCCGAATATATGTACATATTAGGGCGGGTCGATTTAAAAATCGCCCATTGCTCAGTGAAAATCGTATTCTAGGGATCAAAATAAGAAACTTTGCCGAAGGAACCATGCCTCTAAAACGAATTCTGATGTCCCGGAATTTGGGTCGAACTTTTGGGTAGGGCCAAATTTTGAAAAATCCCACTTTGACCCATTTAGAGTGCTCCAATCGAGTCCAAATGTATGGAACCCCCAGGGGGTTCCAGGGGAGCACTCTAAATGGGTCAAAGTGGGATTTTTCAAAATTTGCCCCTACCCAAAAGTTCGACCCAAATTCCGGGACATCAGAATTCGTTTTAGAGGTATGGTTCCTTCGGCAAAGTTTCTTATTGTGATCCCTAGAATACGATTTTCACTGAGCAATGGCGACTTTTTTTGCCTCCCCACAAATCGACCCGGCCTAATGTACATATATACATATATACGAGGTATGTTCATATATACGAGGTATGTATTTTTTCAAAAAGTATTTATTTATTCAAAAATATATATTTTCAAAGTAATTCCCCTCGGATATAATACACTACTGCCAAAAATTTTTTCCAATTCTCGAAGCACTTCAAATAATCATTTTTTGTGATCTTGTTCAGCTCCTCCTTCGATGCCGTCTTTATCTCCTGAATCGCGGCGTAGCGTCGTCCTTTCATGGGCCTTTTCAGTTTTGGGAACAAAAAATAGTCACAGGGGGCTAGGTCAGGGGAATGCGGTGGCTGCGGCACCATTACTGTGTTGTTTTTGGCCAAATATTCGCGCACAAGCAGCGATGTGTGTGCAGCGGCGTTATCAAGCAAAATCCAGTTTTTGTTCTTCCACAAATCCGGGCGTTTTGGCGGATTGCTTCGCGCAATTTGCGCATAACTTGCAGGTAAGATTCTTTATTGACCATACTACCCTGTGGCAAGAACTCATAATGCACCACGCCCCTGTAATCACAGAAAACTGTGAGTTCGAGCGTCCGGCACGCTGTTCGTCCTTCGCATCTTCTCGGCCCTCTAAGAACATTTTGTATCACCGATAAACGTTGCTTTGGTCCAAGGTAGCTTCATCACTATTCACTATGCCACAGTCAACATTCGGAATGCGTCAGCGCACTTTATTTTGTTTTTCACATAAAATTTAATGCAGATTCTTTGATCCATTTTCTGAAATAGATAAAAATCGAAGACAAGTTAAAACACATCCAATCACAACAGCTGTCAAAAATTAACTAAACATTCCAAATGGCCGACCTTGTCAGCATAAGTAAGGGACATTGGTACCAACATAACGCAAGTAGCCCGCGGAAATTAAAAATTCGCAATATTTTTTGAACATACCTCGTACATAAACATAAGGTTGAGCCTACGATTCCGAGAAATACCTACACAAAGATCAGTATGGAATTAATGGTTAATTTGGTGCGATTCTAGGGCCTCATATAGCTTAAAATAAAACGCTTTCGCAATGACCATTTGTATTTTTGGAAAGTTCAGAGAGACTATAAAAATACAAAAATTGAAAATTCTTAGAAATACATACGAGTACACATTTATCACTATGAAATTAATGGTTAATTTGGTGTGATTATCTAACATCCACAGCATAAAATAAAACGTCAGACCTAAAAAAAATTATATTTTTTGGGATAACTCAAGGGGAGTATAAAAATATAAAAATCCTGAAATACTAGGTTGAGCCTACAATTCGGCCGAAACGTCGAATTGATGGGTCATCCGCCGTACAGCCCTCATTTGACACCCAATGACTTATTCTTTTTCACTTATATCAAGAAAAACTGCTTAGTCAACGTTTTACGACGCCTGAAGCAGCTGTCGAAGCGTTCAAAAACCATGTTTTGGAGATGAATATTCAACACACTGTAACCAAAACAATTCGCGCTCAAATGACAAAAAGATCTGAGTGAAGTTATGCTAAACCAGTAAGGAAAAGCAGAAAGTCGGGCGGGGCCGACTATATAATACCCTACACCTCTCTAACAATGCGATAAGGGTTATTGCGATAATAATTTGAAATAATTTGTAAATGGGTAAGAACATATATATGCGGATATATCTAATTCTGAACCGATAATCGCTAAATTAAGCAATATTCGTTCCTAAATTGAGAAACATCTTTCTGGAGAATTTTGTAATGATCGGAAGTAAAGTACAACTTCTATAGCGGATATATAGGGGATATATCTAAATCTGAACCGATTTTCTCCGAATTTGGCAGTATTCCTTCATGTAATAAGAAACCTCTTTGTGTAGATTTTTTTACTGATCGGATATAAAATACAGATTGTACATCACTTACATGTTAAATCGGGGGTAACATATATATGGGGGCTATATCTAAATCTGAACCGATTTCCCTCAAATTTGGCAGTGTTAATTCATGTAATGTGAAACCTCTTTCAGACTTTTTTTTACTGATCGGATATAAAATACAGTTTCTACAGCGCTTACATGTCAAATCGGGGGTAACATATATATGTGGGTGCTGTAGAGACTGTATTTTATATCTGGTCAGTACGAAATTTGACAGAAAGAAGTTTCAAAAAGAAATTCTTAATGTACATTGCCGAGGTGGTGTAGGGTATTATATAGCCGGCCCCGCCCGACTTTAACCTTTCCTTACTGGTTTCTGTATAGAATAAATTGTACATATAATTTCTAATAAAAAATCACAAATTATATTATATATATATATATACCCCATCCTATATATATAAATGTATATATATATATTATAGGATGGGGGTAGGGGTAGTCATAGGTCCGTATTTTGATATAGTCCCCATACAAGGTCCCTCTAGATTTGACTTCGTATCGCCACAAAAACCTGGAATTTCAACGAATAGGGCTGAAATTTGGCAACACTGTCTACCATTCAATAAGAATTATTGACTCAAAAATTAACAAACAACTCTGATTCTCCGAGAGATAGATACAGGAGTACGAGAGATATATACAGGAGTGAGTACGTATTCTTAAAAATAATGGCAATAGTCAAACATTGATTACCAAGACAACCTTTCCATAGCCTTAAATTTATTACTCAATTAAAATAAAACGGAGAGTCAATGACCATTTGTTGTTTTGGAAAGTTCAGAGGGATTATAAAATGCAAAAATTCAGAAATACCCGTATTCGGTTGAGCCTACAATTCTCAGAAATACATACAAAAATATTACTATGAATCATCATTTTTATTTTTTATACCCTCTAACATAGGATGGGGGTATATTCATTTATCACTCCATTTGTAACAACACTAAATATTGATCTGAGACCCTATAACATATATATATTATTAATCGTAGTAAAATTCTAAGACGATTTTGCCTTTTCCGTCCGTCCGCTGTAATCACGCTACAATCTATAATACTTGAGCTAGGTGGCTGAAATTTGGTACATATACTTCTCATTTCTGCAGGTATGTTGGGATTGTAAATGGGCAATATCGGTCAATTTTCTTATATAGCCTCTATATATAGCATCTCCCCGATTTGAGTTCTAAACGTCATAGAGACAACAAATGTCAACTGATCGGGCTGAAAATTTGTATCTGGGGTTTATTTATACCCGGTATCCTTCACACGAGCAACTGTAGTCATAGGTCCATATTTTGATATTGTCCCCATACAAAGGTCCCTCTAGATTTCACTTCATATCGCCACAAAAACCTGAAATTTCAACGAATAGGGCTGAAATTTGGTATAATGAGTTTATTAGTACCCGTATTCATGTGCGATCCATGGTCGAGGGTATATACCCAGCAAAATTTCTCATTACCAAATAATCCGACGAGTAAGCAAAGTTCGATAATGGTAAGTACATATTATTTAGCCACTTTTCTCATTATTTTAACATGGGGATGTCATTGGAGGAAAGTAATTCCCAAAAGCATACAATAAAGTAGCATAATAAGTACTTATTTGTAGCTCGATTTTATGTACTTGAATAATGCATTACCAATAAGTTATAAAATAAGTAGTAGATATGTAGAAATGTAGAAATGGCAATTTAAAATGATTTTTTGCATATTGTCGCGCATATATCTCGAAACAAACAATTTCCTCATGCCAGATTTGAATTTCTGGTATTTTCCTTCAAATCTGCACGTATTGTTTAAAAACATGTTGAAATATAAATAAATCTTGTACAATAACCTACACCCAGCAAAATCTTGGTAAGTACATGTCATTACCAATCGCATTACCAGGTAATGATATCTCATTATCGCCAGCATTACTTTCGGTAAATAAATAACGACTAACAAAATAATGACAAAAATAAGTTATTGCTAGTAATCTAAGTTAGAAAATCTTATTTTAACTTATAAACTTGTCTTTAAATGATTTACGATTTATGATTTTTTTTTTAAATGATTTACGTATATACGTTTTAGCTTGTATTCATTTAAATCATTTAAAGAAAAGTTTGAAAATTCAAATTAGATGACTAATAATAACTTATTTTTGTCATTATTTATTTAGTCGTTATTTAGCCGAAAGTAATGCTGGCGATAATGAGATATCATTACCTGGTAATGCATCTGGTAACGACATTTACTTAGGAAGATTTTGATGGGTTATATTTTTGTACTTGATTATTTAGCGATTTGTCTCCCGGCAAGTGAAATTTTTCGTCTTATGACGACAACAATCGATAACTACTCTCTCCCAATTATACGCTCTACCCAATGTTACGCTCTTCCCAATGTTACGCTCTTCTACTTTCTCACCACATTCCACCACTGATGGTGGTGAGCAAACAATAGCGACTAGGAAATATCCACTACCACACAAACCCACTCCTAAAATTATTTATTTTGTCCACGCTTACTTTTTGGATAATTGTAAGCGTGGGGTAAGTGGTTATTTTTCAGCTGTCTGTATGCGTGAGTGGAAGCACTTTCCTCCAATGACATGTACATGTAAAAATAATTCGAAGGGAGGCCAAATAATAAGCAGTTACTAGTTTTGAATTTAGCTTACCCGTCAGGTTATTTGGTAATGGGAAATTTTGCTGGGCATATAGCCAAAATTGCATTATATGAAAATTTGCCAAAATGAGTTTGATAACAAAAATCACTTATTTCTGTTATTATTTGTAAGTCATTATTAATAAGCCGAAAGTAATGCAGCGAATAATGAGATGTCATTATTTGGTAATGCAGGGAATAATGACAGGTACTTACCAAGATTTTGCTGGGTAAGATTCGACATGGCCGAACTTTACGCTTTTACTTATTGATAGTTCAGAAGGACTATAAAAAAAACAAAAATCCCGAAATATTAGGTTGAGCCAATAATTAATAAAAACAAGTAAGAAAGTTTCAGTCGGGTAAACCGACTAAGGTATACCCTCACTTTGTGAGTAATGTAATATTGAATATTCCACGAATTATTCTGTTAAATTGTATGGTAGGTACCAGAACGGGTTTAACAAATACACCTATTTTTCGCTGAATAGTAGATACTTTAAATACATTGCACTGCGCCGAATTATAAGCGTTTATTTGCACTTAAATTTTGGTATGATTTGGACATTTTGTGTGGGAGGTACAAAAAGGGGCGTGGTGATAACGGCCATTTTTTACAGGGCTATAGACACTTCAAAAGCGTTACACTGTGCAAAATGTTGTGGCATTTACGTGCATTGGTACTCGTGTTGTGAGCTCTTAACTTTTTGTGCAAAATTGTACCTTTGTGTGGAAGGTACAAAAAGAGGCGTGGCAATAGCGTCCATTTTTCACAGGGCTATAGACACTATAAAAGCATTACACTGTAGAAAATTTCAAGTATTTTTATACACTGGTATTAATGTTATAAGCTGTTAACTTTTGGTGCAAAATGTTACCTTTGTGTGGGAGCTACCAAAAGGGGCGTGAATATAACACCCATTTTTCACTGGACTGTAGGCACTATAAAAGCATTACACTGTACAAAATTTCAAGTATTTTTATACACTGGTATTAATGTTATAAGCTGATAACTTTTGCTGCAAAATTGTGCATTTGTGTGGGAGGTACCAAAAGGGGCGTAGCAATTTGGCCCATTTTTCTCGAGTTGATAGCAACTAATAAACTAATGCTATGTGTGGAATTTCAGAAGATTCGAATAAGTAGTATAGCAGTTATTAAAGATTCAATATTTTACAACATTTTAACACTTTGTGGGGGAGGTACTAGAAGGAGTGGACCAATATGGCCCATCTTCGAACTTAGCCGGAGATAGAAAAAAATATTACCACGTACCAAATTTAAAGTCAATCGGTTACTCCTTTCGAGAGTTATCGTGCGCACCAGCCAGCAGACAGACAGACAGACAGACAGACAGACAGACAGACAGACAGACAGACAGACAGATAGACAGACAGACAGACAGACGGACGGACATTGCTCATTCGTCTTAAAACTGATATATACCCTCGTCACACTAAAGTGAGGGTATAATTAAAAAATTCAGAAATATTTGGCTAAGAATTACTTCAGGAAATACGTTAACGAAAGTGCAAATAGCAACTCTGGATCGAAGCTGGAAAGAAATGATCTATTTAGTACTAAGTAAATTCGATTGTAATAATTTTATTCTGGACATATTTTGATATCCTCCAACATAGGATGAGGGGTATAATCATTTTGTCACTCCGTTCGTAACACCTCTGAATATTAATCTGAGATTCCATAAAATATATATATATAGTCTTAATCGTCGTAAAATTCTAAGATGATTTAGCCATGTCTGTCCGTCCGTCTGTAGTAATCACGCTGCAATCTATAATAATTGAGCTAGATGACCGAAATTTGGTATATATACTTCTTATAGCTGCAGGTAACTAGAGATTGAAAATGAACAATATATGTTTATTGATATAGCACCCATATATGTATTGTATCTCCCGGATTTGACTTCTTAACCTCATGGAGACCACAAATGTCAACTGATCCGGCCGAAAATTGGTAACTGGTGTTTATTAATTCCCGGAATCCTTCACACGAACAACGGTAGTCACTGGTCCATATATTGATATAGTCCCCATACAAATGCCTCTGTAGATTTGACTTTGTAATACCTCAAAAACCTAAAATTTGGTATAATGAGTTTATGTGTACTCGAAACCATTCACATGCAATCCATGGTGGAGGATATATAAGAATCGGCATGAATGAACTTAACACCGTATTTAATTGTTAGAGTTCCCTTTCTTGTTTTTTCAGAAAATCAAAAAAAAGTCATAGAAATTGTCAAATTTGAAACATTCAATATTCTAGAAAAATGTTCTCAAGCGAAATTCAATAACGTTCGTCAAAGATGTGTAAGTTACTCCTCTGACTGCTGGCTACAAATTGTTACGGGTTTTAAAACAATGCTTTCTTAATCGATTTTTTTTGTATTGTCATAAATTCAAATTTTTGCCCGAAGAAAAGTATTTCTGTTCCTCTGTTTATTCTATTCAGTCCTTCAGTTTATTTTATTATTATCCCCTCACCTTAGAAAGGAGGGTATATATCATATGCTACGAGCCAAAAGTGTAACACATCGAAGGAGTGACCTAAGACCCTAAGTATGTTCGACGGATATTCGTTTTGGGTCATTTTAAGTCGAATTAGCAATGTCCGTCCATCTGTCTGTCTGTCTGCTGGCTGGTGCTCACGATAACTCTCGAAAGAAGAAACCGATTGACTTCAAATTTGGTATGTGGTAATATTTTCTTCTATCTCCGGCTAAGTTCGAAGATGGGCCATATAGGTCCACTGCTTCTAATACCTATCCCACAAAGGGTTAACATTTAGTGAAATATTGATTATTTAATAACTTCTATACTACTTATTTGAAATTCTATATATAGTATTACTTTATTAGTCACTATTACCTCGAGAAAAATGGGCGAAGTTGCCACACCCCTTTTGGTACCTCACACACAAATGGACAATTTTGAACCAAAAGTTAATAGCTTATAACTTTATTACCAGTACATACAAAGACTTGAAATTTTGTACAGGGTAATGATTTAATAGTACCTACAATACAGTGAAAAAAGGGCATTATTGCAACGCTCCTTTTGGTACCTCCCACACAAATGAACCATTTTGTACCAACAATTACCAGCTTTCAACTTTAATACCAGTGCATACAAATACTTGAAATTTCGTTCAATGCTTTTATAGTAAGTAGAGTCTAGGGAAAAGTGGCCGTAATTGGCACGCCCCTTTTGGTACCTCCAACACAAATGTACCAATTTGTAGCAAAAGTTAACAGCTTATAACTTCAATACCAGTGCATATACTTGAAATTTTGGTACGGTATAATGCTTTTATAGCATCTAGAGTCTAGAGAAAAGTGACAATTATTGACACGCCCCTTTTGGTACTTCCCACACAAATGGACCATTTTGTACCAAAAGTAAACAGCCTTCAACTTTATACAAATACATACTTTAAAGTTATTAAATGCAATTTAAATTGATAATACGGGTATTTAACTAAAACAACAAAAATAAATAAATTTACGAATATTTTTTTGTGACTCAAGGTGAAGGGATTCATAAGTCGGGTTACCCAACTGATCTTTCTTACATGTTTTTTTGTATACTTCATAACATCACTAACGCCCAAGAAGTGTTATTTGCCATTTAGCGAAATTTTACTGCTTTGCGTAAACTTCATTTTATGTGACAATAACTGACAAAAATTGTCGCCTCCCTTTAGCTAAAACATTTCAAATAAACGACAACAACGATGACGGTAGTCGACTGTAAATGCTGTCTGAATATAAAATGAAAGTACTCAAGGATGTTTTGGAGGGAACATAAAATTTGAGATGTTGTAAATAAATAAAAGTTAGTGGCATTTTTTAAACAATACGAGTATATTCGCATGCATAGAAAAAATCATAAATTGTTTACTTATACTCTATATTATATAAATTAATTTGAAAGAGTTTAAAATAGTTTCAACGTTTTAAAAATTTGCACTTGAAGTTTCCAAATACATACACGCTGAAAAAAATCGCTTCTGTAGTATATTTTCCCAAACAAATTCTGCTGGAAATATACATATGTTTAGGGTACACTCCAAATATATAATATTTGACACATAAACATTTATATTTTTGGATGGATATTGTTCTAAATAAAAATATGTTCCCATTCTAATATTTTTTTTATTTGGAACTAATAATACCAGAACACCAATGCATCCAAAGATCTGATTTATCACCAGTGAAACGTAATGCAGTGGTAGGTGTTGGGGTTCAAGATCGTTTTCTTTTTCACTTAACTATTTAAATACCTTCCTTCACTTAGAAGGAAACCCTTTGATCTTCAGCTCAACTCCACAGTGAGAAAACTCAAAAGAAGATTAATTTGTATTGAAGTATTTTGTCAATGTATCACTGCTTTAATTTAAAGACAAGTTTTTTTTTAAAAATTAAATTATTAAATTAAAACTTGCATTGACGGATTGACAAAAAGTAAAGAATTGGAATATTTATAAATTAAAATGATGTAAAACAAAAGCTGATGCTGCTAAGACATTTTTTAATATAAGGTTTAACACGAAATATAGGAAAAACTAACTAAAATTCGAAAAAGTGCGCAAAAGTTTTAAAAATCTTTTTTAAATGACATATATTTGGAAAACTTCTTAAACCATAACTTTGTTTGTGTGTAAACACATATTTTATTTGTGAAAGTCAGTTTGCAAATATATTATCTTCTAATATATTAATATATGTGCTCCAAACAAAATTTCTTGATTTTCAAATAAAATTTATTTGTTAACAAATATATAATATTTAAAAAATTTGTTTCCAAATATATTTTCTTTCAATTCAAACATATCAAAAAAGGCCATTTTCCCCCATGTACTGAAAACCGTTTTTTGAAAATAAATATTTTCATATTTGATTTTATCTTCTGTAATATTTTTGCTTGATACTGTATCTATCTATCTCTGTATGTCCTTGTATCGACGATATTGATATTAATAACATCCGTTTTTTTTGTTTTGTATCTTTTTTTCAGGTGAGTCTGAACAAGAATTTGCTTTTAAGTCAAAACACAAGGAGTAAGTAAACATCAGGTAGTACGTTCATGTAAATGAGATATTGTACTTCAGGTAGCAGATAGAATCGATACCATATAACAATGCAATAAACCTAAAACATGGTCTGAAAGAGGCTGTAAAATATTTGCAAAAAATTTAATAATTTATTTGATTTAATGGTGAGAAGAAATCTTGGCAAATTATACAATTTCTGTAAATGTCAATCGACTGCACTGCATTAATCAAAAATCTTAATAAATTTGAATATTTATATTGAAACAAAGTTCATGGATATGTATTTGGACATTAGTTCATCTAATTTAGTACTTAATGTGTAGGGCATTAAAATTCATTAGTAGCGTAAAATATATGTGACTTCATAATTCCTAAGATTAACAGGATTTTAGCAGAGCTAGAAACGACCCTATGTCTGCACTTAAAATTAGTAAAGACACGCGTACATAATTACGGAAGTAATTTTTGGTGCCCGCTGCACAATAATTTACAAATTAATTCATTGGGAAATACCCCATATGTCCATATTATCTTGGATAGGACATATATATACCTTTCAGATATCGGCTATGTATATATCAGATATTACAGAACCAGAATATGTCTACAATGCATTATCTAACATATGGATTAATTGGGCTGAAGCCCCGGGGCACAAAGCCCTTTTTTATGTTCCCTTTTTTATGTTGGTAATAAATAAATTTTTTCATAAAATTAAGAAATGACAGAACATATGTTCCTTAATCTTTTGCAGAACAACAAATTTCGGATTAACACGCCTATATATTACAATTTAGAAGAATAAGAAAATTATAAAAAGCAACCCCGTAAGACAATTTTTAAATAAAGTCGTTACACTTGAACCGTATGATATACGTCTGAAAACATAGGGAAAATGGAGTTATTTGGCATTTTTGAAAATTTTAATTTCCTGGTCCTGTTGCTCTCTTTGAAAAAAAATATTTGTAGTACTTATTTGCGCCCTACGATATTGATTTAGGTGTCAAATTAAAGAGGAGAATATTTTTTGGCTATATCTAGTTTTTCCCGGGATAAAGAGGACTTAAAAAGTTCTTGAAAAACTAAATCGCTTAAAATCTATTAAAAATCTCCAACAATTAATTCGAAAAAATATATCGAGAGCTTATATTCAAAACCCTCTATCTTCAATTTTTGCAAAAATGAGATTTTTATGTTAAAATATTCGGTAAAATAAGGCGCATTTATGGTACTAATTTGGAAATAAAAAAAAAACAAAAATTGAGATTCTATGGTCATTTTTGTAATTTCTCTATCTTACACACTTATTTTTTCTGAATGCAATACCCTCTATCTCTTTATATAATTTGGGACGATTTTTTTTTATGTTTTTTTTTTTTCTGAAAGATGGTTCTTTGGTCAAAAACCCGAAATTTTTTTAGTCGAAGCTTTAGTTTTCAAATTATTTTTATATCTAACCTGGGATTCCACAAGAATACCATTTTTTCTATGACAATTTGAAAATGGATTCAAAAATGAACCCCAAGAAATAGATAATACTTAAATAAAAAAATAATCATTAATTCATTGTTATTATTATTTATTGTAATATGTATAATTATATATTAAAAAAATTTGGGGAATTCATAAATATTTTTTTTTACTATGCAAAACCCTCTATCTTTGTTTATACATGAAGAATTTTTAAATAGCAATACCCTCTATGTTCCATAAAATGGCTCTTGGTGCATATATTAAAAAAAATATTATTTAGTAGTTAGTTAGGTGTAATAAACATTGTAAAACAAACAATTTTAATTTTCTTTAAAATTAGGGATATAAACGGTTATTTGGCTCTACTGAGCAATTGTGTTTTTTAAGATAGAGGATATTGAATATAAACTGTCGATATGTTAATAAACTATATAATGGGTTTTCCAATAGGGATGATATGATTTTGATGTG
The DNA here is from genome assembly GCA_963930755.1 of Eudasyphora cyanicolor. Classification (NCBI taxonomy): domain Eukaryota; kingdom Metazoa; phylum Arthropoda; class Insecta; order Diptera; family Muscidae; genus Eudasyphora; species Eudasyphora cyanicolor. The sequence goes on along the minus strand of OZ005738.1, from coordinate 185,341,219 downwards.
ACGTTTCGGCCATTTGTAATATGTCATGATCTGTCGTTTGTTTTTATTTTATTCAGTAGTGTTTACAATTTCATCATGGAGAGATATACGCAGGAACAACGTTTACAAATTATTCAGTTTTATTATGAATATAATCGTTCTCCAATTGCAACTTTTCGTGCGCTAAGTCAATTTTTTTAAAATCCAAAAAAAAAACACTTTCCATTCGACCTACGTCCTTCTATCTTTTTGCCATTGACCGATTCCCGATTGGACGTACCGTTAAGGAGCTAGAGCAAAAATAAACTTTCCGGTCACATTTGAAAATGATGCTAAGTCCATTTTTTTAAATCCAAAAAAACACTTTCAAGTCGCCCTACGACATTGACACCCATGAGCAATATTTTAGCTCTCGTTAAGAGCTATCTTTTTGCCATTGACCGATTGTGGCTACGTGCCACACAGCAAATGAAACAATTGAATTGTTGCGAGAAAAGTTTGGAGATTCGATTTTTTCAAGAAATTGTGATATTGAATGGCCTCCAAGAAGTTGTGGTGTAACACCATTAGACTATTTCTTGTAGGGTTATTTGAAGTCAATGGACTTTCGAAATAAACCAGACTCTCTTCAGGCTTTACAAGTCAATATTGAACGTGCCATTCATGACATACGACTTGAGTTAGTGGAAAAAGTGCTCGAAAATTAGGTTCATCGAATTCGTTCCTGCAGAAGAAGTCGTGGAGGTCAGTTGAATGACGTTTTATTTAGAACTTAATTGTATCGATTGTACTTCACATTAAATAAAAAACTCTTGAATTTCCTTAACAATAAGTGTATGTTTTTTTTTAAGAAATCATATCACTCTTATTGGAAAACCCTGTACTTAGTAGGGACGTAAATACTGTTAAAAAATTGAACACACCCAATACAATAGTGGAATTGAACATAACCAACCCTTACCACGTGGATTATGAAACCTTACCTCTGTAGCGTTAGTTTGTAACGGGAATTCAAAATTACTTCAGTTTTCACCATGGGGTTGTCAGATAATGAGAACCGTAGCGCTGTTATAGCGCTTTTTAAATATGGAATGAAAAACAAACATTTTTAAAACTCTGTGCCTGCTTGGGATTAGTCTCATGTTTATCTACCGCTGCATAAAACTGTTTGAGGAGACTGGTGATGTCAAGGACCGCCCCCGGTCGGGACGCCCTCGAAGTGTTCGAACGCCGCAGGTCATCAAATCAAGAATTCTGCGAATTCCGCTCCGAAAACAGAAAATCGTGGCCCGTGAGATGAGAATATTATGCAAAAGTCCATGAGACTTGAGACTTGGGGCTTTAAAAGGCCGCAATAGACATTTGTTGTCTTCAGATTAATAAAAAATAGGAAAGAAAAATGCGAACGTCTTTTGGAGAAGCTTGCTGATAATTTACACAAGAAAACCTTGTTCTCAAATGAAACAAAAAATACGGTCGTCTAAGGAAGCATCTCAAGTGATTCCACGGGTCGAAAATTCTATCATACAGCTTCAATCATGGCTTAATGGCATGTCTCTTACGATGGGGTCACTGACTTGCATTTCTGTGAACAAGGGGTCAAAACATTGGCCAAAAATTACAAAGAAACCGTTTTGGAAGCTGTTGTGAAACCATTTAACCATTCCCTACTCCTATGATGCTGCGCCGACACATATGGCTAAAATGACCCAGACATGGCTTTAAAACAATTTGTCAGCTTTCATTTCTTCTGATGAATGGCTCTCTGGTAGCCCTGGTATAAACCCACTGGATAACAAATTGTGGACAGTTGTAGAGGACGAGGTCTGCACAAAAATACCCCAGTATCGATTCTGCTTTGATTCGTGCTGTGGCCACTTTCCCAAAGGGAAGAGGCGCGTGCGGCTATTTGTGATTGGTCAGTGCAACTTAAGGCATGTGTAAAGGCCAAAGGCGGACATTTCGAATGAGTGTTTGCTTTTTGTATACAGTCATCAGAAACGAAAAAGGGCGTAACAACAAGAAAATTGGAAATTCAGTTTTTGATGGGTTTCGGTACGCTGCATCAAAATATACATCCTGACAAATTTTTAGCGACCTAATATCAAAAATGCCGAATTTATTAATAAAACTCAGGAGAGCCCAACAACAAATTATTTCTTTTTTCATAGTTAAAAATTCTAATTTCACGTTATTTTCATAAACAAGTTATAAATCATGTTTGTGTGAATTTATATATTCATCATTATGTTTGGGTATTATCTTGTAAACCCCGTTTTTCTAACGACAAAATTTTTAGTTTATTTACTTTTTTGCTTCTCCTGTAAAATTTTCAAATATGATGATAGGCCCTTTCTCGTTTCTGCACTGAAAAAAAATTTGTCATAAAATTAAAGAAATGCTCCAAAGAATTCATTAGTTTTTAAAATAAGTACATTTTGTATTTAAAATATAGATAATTTCAACAATATTAAGTAATTTACTTAATTTTAATAAACTTTTTTTAATTTTAATTACAAAATGTACTTATTTTGAAGACTAAGGACGTCTTTGGAGCATTTCTTTAATTGTATGACAAATTTTTTTTCAGTGTGATGGCGATATGGCCCTCCCTACTAAATATAATGTAATACTCCCCAAAATTTCAAAATTCTTGTTTTATTAGTTAATTTTCAACAAAAATTTAACTAAAACACTTCCATCAAAAAAATGCTTTACTATACGTAAGACAATATACAAACTTGTTAAAAAGGCTAAAATGGCATTTTAGGTTTTTATTTCCTTATCCTGTTGCCCCTTAAAAGGACTACAAATCTTAAAAGGATAAGAAAAGTGTATACTTTTGCTTTGTCATTTGTAAATATCATCAGGGTCACGACAAAACAGTAATCTGACAACATTGATAAAAATCGTTCGCCGTGTTCATCACCGAAATCTCCTAAATTGACAGGGACATAGTTCAGATGTCTGACCAGAACATATTAACTCCCATTTTTCCAAAACATTCGACTAGGATTTGAACTATACTATTGTAGTTTTCAGATTTGCTGTTGCCCAAAGAGTTATTAATTACACTAAACAGTACAACACATGATTATGGGACTCAATTCTGAGAATTGGACTTGAAAGTAGCCCCAAAAATAAGAACTTCTGCATCATAAGTTTACTCAAGTTGGCTCAATTAATAACACTGTGCAACAGTGAAAAAAATACACGGACTTGACAGTATAGGTTCGATTCTACTATCAAAGGGTAGTATAAGCCTATATTCGGTTTGGCGAAATTGGTGACCAATTTTTGTTTATGGGCCTCCAAAGTTTCTGAAAATCAGTGGGCCCCTCGAAAAAGGTGTCATCAGCATTTGTCCAACAACTAATTCAGACTTGGTGATACCGCTTAACAATGTTTGGCATTAATGTAGCTAAGAATATGCTGAATAAAGTTGCTTAAAATTTTTTTGCGAAAAAGTAATTTTTTCCGGTACTTTTTTTTGAAAAAAGTGAAGGAAAAAAATATTTTTTTTACTTTTTTCAGCATAACTTCCGGGGACTCTTAATTTCTCACTAACAATGCTAGGCAAAATTGTAGCCCACGTAAATCTGAACAACTTTTGAGAACATATCAATACAATCTGAACGTGTCTAGGCACCCTAAATAGCTCAAAAAACCACATTGTACCCCAAAAATTTAAGTATTTCACTGTTATGTAACAAAAATATTTTTTTGGTATAGGGTATGTTCAGCAACTTTATAGAAAATATTAAGGCCAATATTTTTGTGGAGCATATTAACCCTCTAGCTCGCCCACATAACTGTAATTTTTTTTTGAGCGCCCCAGTAGGCGAGTTGGTAGCGTACTCGCCTATGAGTTTGGGGGTCGTGGGTTCGATTCCCACCAGAGGCTCTGGTCTGTCGCTGCAAAATTCAGCCATATTAGAATATAAAATTAGAATATAAATTTACTTTGTATTGTAATTCATATAAATAAATAAATAAATAAAAAACTGTAATTTTTGGCCCAATTTTAACAAATCGTTAAAAACACCCCTTAAAATGGGTAGGGCGGGGATGAAATGTTCTACAAAAATGTTCGCCATAAAATTTTACTATATGTGTCAGGATGCACCAAAGCTCAAAACAACACAAACACCAAAAAACTGTAAAATTACTGTTCGTGCAACCATGTTAGTCTAGTGGTCGAAACAATAAAGATACCAGTAAAGAGCGTTGTTGACTGGAATTTGACCGTTTTTGGGTTTTTGTGTTATGATTTGGGCTGTGGTTTTATGGCGAACATTTTTGTAGAACATTTCATCCCCGCCCTCCCTCTTCAAAGGGGTGTTTTTTACGATTTGTTAAAATGGGGCCAAAAATTACAGTTATGTGGGGGAGCTAGAGGGTTAATATGTTCCACAAAAATGTTTGCCTTAATATTTTCTATAATGTTGCTGGACATACCCTATACCAAAAATAATGTATTTTTGTTACATAACTGTGAAATACTTAAATTTTTGGGGTACAATGTGGTTTTTTGAGCTATTTAGAGTGCCTAGACACGTTCAGATTGTATTGATATGTTCACAAAAGTTGTTCAGATTTACGTTGGCTACAATTTTGCAAAGCATTGTTAGTGAAAAAATACGAGTCCCCGGAAGTTATGCTGAAAAAAGTGAAAACAAATATTTTTTTCCTTCACTTTATCAAACAAAAGTATCGGAAAATTTTTTTTTCACCAATTTCGCCAAACCGAGTATAAGGTTATACATGTCCGAGCGCTGTTATGTGGCTAACAGAGCGCTGTTAAACGGCTAACAGAGCACTGTTAAATGTTAAAAGTGATAATATATTTCCGAATACGCGAATTTTAACAAATTTATTTTAGTGCAATTTAATGAAAATACATAAATAGACTAAGTAGAAGTCAAATATTATAACAAATAACAAATACCATAAATAATTTAGTCAAAACCTACACAACTAGAGGTTACTTAACTCGCAAAGTTTTGTACGCACTACATCTAAACAAAAAAAGATGGAGTATCCCGGTTTTCAGGAAAAACTCCAAATTTGGTGCTGAATCCAAATACGTAAACGAATTTAGCGAAAAAGCCCCAGATTTCGTTCTATTTAGAATATTAAGTTAAATATTTATTTTTGAAAATCGCCCACTGTGGCTAAACAAAAAAAGATGGAGTATTCCGGTTTTCAGGAAAAACTCCAAATTTGGTGCTGAATCCAAATATGTAAACGAATTTAACGGAAAACCCCCAGAATTCGTTTTATTTAGAATATTAAGTTAAATACTTATTTTTGAAAATCGCCCACCGTGGCTAAACAAAAAAAGATAGAGTATTCCGGTTTTCAGGAAAAACTAAAAATTCGGTGCTGAATCGAAATATGTAAATGAATTTAACGAAAAAACCACAGAATTCGAGTTATTCAGAATATTAAGTTAAATACTTATTTTTGAAAATCGCCCACTGTGGCTAAACAAAAAAAGATGGAGTATTCCGGTTTTCGGGAAAAACTTCAAATTCGGTGCTGAATCCAAATATGTAAACGAATTTAGCGAAAAAACCCCAAAATTCGAGTTATTCAGAATATTAAGTTAAATACTTATTTTTGAAAATCGCCCACTGTGGCTAAACAAAAAAAGATGGAGTATTCCGCTTTTCAGGAAAAACTCCAAATTCGGTGCTGAATCCAAATATGTAAACGAATTTATTTAATTTTACTTAATCTATGCGTGTATTTTCATTATATTGCAGTAAAATAATTGTTCGTATTTGCTAAAATTCGCATTTGTATAAATATATTATCACTGTTAACATTTAACAGTGCTCTGTTAGCCGTTTAACAGCACTCTGTTAATATAAGGTGGTTTGTGTCTTGGCTAATATTTATTTTTCAAATCGATATTTATCTTCACGGACATGGGTTATACTATCCTTTGATAGTATAATTGAACCTATACTGTCAAGTCCGTGTATTTTTCAAAAAGTGTTCATTTGTTGCATAGTGTAATTTAATGGACATACGAATTTTTTTGCTCAAGGTGGATTTTTTCCACTTTTTCTATATTTTTTCTAGGTATATCGTACGGAAGATCTCTTTTGTGTCCGAAACAAAGTTGTAAAGTGCATCCAGTGCCTTTTAAATCTCAAAAATGGCCACAAAGTCATAAAATGTCTGTTAGTAAAATATAGAAAAAACGTATACATAATACATATATACATATATAAAACAAAGCAGAACATTTTTGAGATTTTTAAGGCACTGTATGCACTTTATCGGTTAGGTGTGTTCCGCATTTTTGTTCTCCTATTCAATATCTACAACTTTGCTTCAGACACAACAGACATACTGGTCTTTGTTCTATTATATATCCTTTTGGTCTTTGTTCTATTATATATCCTATTTTCAAGATTTAAATATTTCAAAAACATTGCAAACCCGTTAACGTTCATCATCTCAACTGTAAATAACGAAAGTTTAATCATAGATGTCTCTGCTCTCTTTGTATGTGAACTTGGAAAATTCACACAGTGCCAACAACTTGTTACGTTATATATTCCATACAATGTCACACACACACTCACCCATTCAATGTCTTTTCATTTTCCTGTTGGCAACAATGACGTCATTACTTTCACTGGAAATTAATGACGTCAACAGTGGTTAACCTTGACGTGGCGATGAGAAGCGAAAGCTCTCTAGGCAAACAACACAAGAAACAGCTGTTCGGCCACACTTCGGCACTCACACTCTTTCACTCAGTTGTTCTATGTGCTGTTGTAGTTGTATGGGGTGTTCTTCCTTTTCGTTTGTTTTAGTTTCCCGCCATTTTTCCTCAATGAATTGTTTTCGTTTTCTTGCGCGCCCCCCGTTTACCATTTATTTGGGTTACTGGGTCTCCTGGCATTGCTCAGCATTTTCTGCTCTTTTGTTTATATCGCTTTCTTCCTGGTTTTTTGTTACTCTTTTTGTCTGTCTTGTTTTTCTGCAAAATTCTTTTTTTTGCTATAACCTAACGAGAGCTGAGATAATATCCGGATGAGGGCCTTTGTGTGTGTGAGTGTTTCTCTATCAAACACACTCATGTATTCACGGGAGTGAGTGAGTGCGTGCATGCGGGAGTGCCTTAATGCGCTGGCGTATTATATAACACGTGGTCCATGATTTTTTTCATTCTTTTTTTTTGCAACTGGAGTAAAATGCGAATTCTATTCACGAGAGTGTGTTGTGTTTGTATTTCCTGTGTGTGTGCGTATTTGAAAAATGTAAAATAGACAAAAAGTGTACTCTCTGGAAACAACAGGAGGTTAGAGTTAACGTGAGAGGACGTACGTTAGGCAGAGAGTTAATATTATGAATTGAGAGTAATTGATTAAAGCACAACAATAGAGTTTCATTGTGCAAGATTTTTTTTCGTTTATAACAAAATTTTCAAATAATGAACAAAGAATTTCATCACAATTGCCAGATGAATTGGGTTGTAGTTGCAATTTTATTTACTGATTTTCGTAAGATTTTTATTTAATAATTTGTATTGCTTTGTTGTTTTTCGTAACGAATTGTTATTTTCCTCTTCTCGGCTTAGGAATGTTATATGTATTTTTTTAAAAAACAAATGTAAACGTAGTGTATGTAGAGATATAAAGTTCACTGTTAAAGTTTTTGTTACTTATTGATTCCATTAAGGTGTAAATTTCGCAGACTTTTTCGATTTTATGTAGATGAAGAGGCTGTTACTATAGGGTGAACCATTTATATATTTTTATACCCTCACTTAAGTGAAGCGAAGGTGTATATCATTTGCTACGGGCCAAAAGTCTAATACATCGAATGAGTGGTCTAAGACCCTAAGTATGGCCGGCGGATATCCAGTTTGAATCATCATAATTTATTATTTATTCATAGATTTTTTTCAATAGTCATTGATTTGTTCGTTAGGATGCTAGCTTTAAAAAATGGAACAACAATTCTTTTAGATTTTTTTATATTTTTATGGCTTTTTTCATGCCAGCAAAAAACTATTTTTTAAAAGAATAAACAATTTTGCAATTGTTTTAACGACAGTTGCTAAACCAAGTTCTCTACGTTGGGAACGTGATATTTCCAACATTTGTTTTCTTTAATTTAATGGGTATATAGGATCTATCGGGCTTATACCTAAATAAATGTGGTCCAAATACTAAAGGTAACTTTCATGAAAAATGGAATTAAAAAAAATATACCAAAAAAATGTTGTTTTGCTTTCATAAAATAGTATGTCTCAATCTGAATAGTGTTATGTAACCTTTAGCTCCTCCATAACCTCTAAAAGTGGCGAGGGGATGAAATATTCTACAAAAATGATGGCTATATAATTTTACTATATATCTCACAACAAACCAAAGCCTAAAACTGAACAGAAACGCCAAAAAACTATTAAATTGCACTCAAACCCCTCTTTGATCTGTTCGTGCATCATTGACCTAGTAGTCGTATGAATAACATTTATTCATACGACCTAGTGGTCGAAACGATAACGGTACCAGCAAACAGGGGTTCGACTAGAATTTGACAAAAGGGGGGAAACTTTAACCCCCCTTTCCAAATTGATTTTTTTCTCACCGTGGAGATGAGCTGAAGATCAAAAGGTTTTCCTCTAAGTGAAGGAAGGTATTTGAATAGTCAAGTGAAAAAGAAATCGAGCTTGAAACCCAACACCTACCGCTGCATTACGTTTCACTGGTGGTAAATCAGATCTTCGGATGCATTGATGTTGTTATGGCCTGCGGTCCACTTGTTATAATTTCTATTTTTATGAAAGATAATTCAAATTTACATGTAGGAATTACTTTCAAGTAAGAATCATCACAAGTCAAATACCGCACGGTGGTACAGTATTGAATTTTACTGGCCAAAACCCCAATTTTTTTTTTCATCACCGATTTCTAAAATGTTGATTCCATTCAATAGTAAACATATTAAAACTAAGACAGCCAAAAAATTAGATCAAAATATTTGCAATTGCCGGTGTAGTGCTGAAAACAAATATTTTATGTTATTTAACAAAAAACTTAAGTTTTGTAGAAGGAAATTGCCATTTCTCGCAAACTATTATCTATAAAGGGTTAATTTTCATAAATTCATCCTATAGTTGTCAATATATTTATATATCATATATAGGGTTTTCCAATAAGAGTGATATGATTTCTTTGAAACACAACACACTTATTGTTAAGGAAATTCAAAAGTTTATTTAATGGGAAGTACAATCGATACAAATTAGTTCTAAATAAAACGTCATTCAAATGGCCTCCACGACTTCTTCTGCAGGAATAAATTCGATGAACCCAATTTTCTAGCACTTTTACCACTAAATCAAGTCGTATGTCATGAATGGCACGTTCAGTATTGACTTGTAAAGCTTGAAGAGAGTCTGGTTTATTTCGAAAGACCAATGACTTCAAATAGCTCCACAAGAAATAGTCTAATGGTGTTAAATCACAACTTCTTGGAGGCCATTCAATATCACAATTTCACGAAATAATCGAATCTCCAAACTTTTCTCGCTACAATTCAATTGTCTCATTTGCTGTGTGGCACGTAGCCACAATCGGCCAATGTCAAAAAGATAGCTCTTAATGAGAGCTAAAATATTGCGCATGGGTGTCAAGGTCGTGTCTAGTGTTTAAATATCGATTTAGTTTTAATGAAACTTTAATAACTCCGTCAATTGCAAACGGATTTTAAAGAGACTGGTTTCATTTTTTTCCTTATAAAATATACTATATATGTAAACTAATTAATCGTACAGTTATCTCACAATATAATTGGTAAAAACATTGCCTAATCTAGAAAATGACGGACAAAAATGAAAAAATGTGTTTGTAGGACAAATAAACCTATATTCCTAAAGCTTCAAATAAACAAAATATACATCGTTCGAAAGGTCTAATTATCTTCTTTCCAAATTCTTTAGAGAAAATCGGTTAATAATTAACAAAGTTATAGGCGTTTATGTTAAAAAAGGCAAGATAATGTTTTTTTTACCCGTTAATCCGGATTTTTTGAGTGTCCGGCAAATTTCGTAGAACAAACGTTGTTCTACTTGCCAAGACCTACAAGATAAATAGTATCGCGGTTTTTGGTTTTTGGACTGTCGCACTGTGTTATTTTGATAATAAAACTGAATAATTTGTAAACGTTGTTCTTGCGTATGTCTCTCCATGATGCACTACTGAATACAATGAAAAACAAATGTCAGATCATGACATTACAAATGGCCGAAACGTCACTTCAAAATCATATCATCCCTATTGGAAAACCCGTCAGTTATCAATACAAAAAAAAAATTTCGTTGTTTTTTTAAATTCGAGAAAACAAATTTTTTTTAATTTTTCAAAATTTGTTATTATAATGGTTTATTTATCCACGTATGACCTTCTTTTAATAAAAAAGATGATGAAAAAAAACACATTTCCTCGCAAAATACAAAAAAATCAAATGTTCAACTTTGACCTTGAATTCCTCAATAACAACTGAACCGATTTCATTGAAATGGAAACTGGAAAAAAGCATGAGGAGTTATCTGCCGAATAAAAAAAATTACTAAAATGTCTCTATTTGTTCAAAAGCTACAGAATTTCGGCCAGTAAAAAACGATTCTGGACCACTGTGCGCCGTAATTTTCATGTTGCTTTTTTTCTCCAAGAAACCGTATCTATTGTTTGCGAATGCTGGGCACTGGCAGAGGAAGTTCTCGAATGTTTCGTAATCCTCCCCGCATGCCCTACACCTATTTTATACAGATGCGCTAGTAAGCCTGTATGCCCTGTAAGGATACTCATGATCTTACTGGTCTCTATTTTGCCCAATTTCAGCAAAGTTTTACTTTTATCCACGTTTGGGACACGCTACAAGATATTCGCCAATGTTTTCAGTTCAGAACGCGTAGCTTCGCAAGATTCTGCATTCTCTAGGTTTGTTGTTTGCAGGTCCCTGGCTCGTGATGCCAAGGCATTTGCTTTTTCATTCCCTCTTACTACGTGATGACCAGGCACACATATAATGTGAATTGTGCCGTATTCAGAGTAAGCGTTAATCGTCATTTTACAATCTAAAACTGTCCTTGATTTAACTATTCTAGACATTATTGCCTTGCTAGCCATTTGGCTATCTGTACAAATATTTAAATTTTTTGTTAACGCTTAGTCAGCTCACACACTGTGCAATTGCTCGGTTATTCAGAATAAAGTCCCAGCCTCTTCCTTTCCCCTAGTTTCAAACCATCTGTATAACAGCAAGTTCTAGGAGGTGTCTGCGCTTCGGTTCCATCAATCCAAGATTGAAATCCTATCGCAGACACCCGCTGACTGAACATTCTTACTATAACAACAAGTAAGAAACTTTAGTCTGGTAAACCGACTTACGAATACCCTCACTTTCAGTCCAGAAAATATTCGTAAATTTATTTCACACAAAAATTTAACTGCTTATAGCTTTAGTACCACTTCATGCAAATACTTGAAATTTTGTACAGTGGAATACTTGTATATTACCTAGAGTCCAGTGAAAACTGGGCGTAATTGGCACGCCCCTTTTGGTACCTTCCACACAAATGTATTATTTAGCACCAAAAGTTTACAGCTTATAACTTGAATACCAGTGCCTACAGAAACTTGAAATTTTGTACAGTGTAATGGTTTTATAATATCTACAATACAGTGATAGGGCGTTATAGCCATTCCCCTTTTGGTACCACCCACACAAAGGTACCATTTTGTACGAAAAGTTTACAGCTTATAAAATGAATACTAGTGCCTACAAATACTTAAAATTGTGTACAGTGTAATGTTTTAATAGCACCTAGAGTCTGCCCAAAAAGGGCATGATAATAACGCCCACACAAACGTACCTTTTTGTACAAAAAGTTAACAGCTTATATCGGGAGTATCAATACACATTTATACTCAGAATTTTGCACAGTGTAAAGCTTTTAAAATTCCTACCGTCCTGTTAAAAATGGGAGGACGGTAGGAATACAAAAAGAGCCAAGGCATACCGAAATCAGCTCATAAAATTAGTAAATTTACCAGTGCATATTTACATTGCTCACAAAGTGGGGGTATACCTTAGTCGGTTTACCTGACTGAAATTGCTTACTTGTTATCGCCCCCACCTTAGAGAGGAGGGTATATACCATTTGCTACGAGCCAAAAGTGTAACACATCGAAGGAGTGACCCAAGAACCTAAGTATGTTCGGCGGATATCCGTTTTGGGTCATTTTATGTCGAGCTATGACCGTCCGTCTGTCTGTCTGTCTGCTGGCTGGTGCGCACGGTAACTCTCGAAAGGAGTAACCGATTGACTTCAAATTTGGTATGTGGAAATATGTTCTATACTTAGTAATTGCGTAGTTTCTACTTGTCAATTGTCAAAGAATAAAAGCTTCAAAAGTGACAGCTACCGAAATACCGGGTGATTCAAAATAACACCTCTTGTTGGAAAACCCTGTACTTAGGGTCTTACGTCACTCCTTCGATGTGTTAAACTTTTGGCTCGTAGCAAATGATATACACCCTACTCTCTAAGGTGAGGGGATAATTACTTTCGTAAAAAGTGACAACGTTTTAAAACATAAGTTTTAAGTTTCAAGGCGCCACGTTGTTTAGTTTTTTTTTTGTTAACTTTTAAAAGTAAAAGATCTCAGTGAATTTGTAAACGTGGAAAAATTTGGTCTCCGATATGTAATACAATACTTTCATATGACAGGTCTCAATCCAACCAATATTAAAATCGATCTTGATTCTACTTTGGGGGAGTCTGCAACTTCGCTTACAGCTATAAAATGTTGGGTGACAGAGTTAAAAGGGGTCCGTACGAGCTGCCAAGACGAACATCGTAGTGCTCGACCATTTGAGGCGCCCACTCCAGAAATGTTTAAAAATTCACAAAATGGTATTGGATGACCGTCGGTGGATGTTCGTGAGCTAATTGAAGTCATAGACATTTCAAAAAGTGATATACATCGCATATTGGCGAAAAATTTGAAGATGTAAAAGCTGGGCGCAAGGATGGGTGCCGCGTTTGCTCACAATCAAGACAATTCACCAGTTAACACGTCCGCTATAGCGATGGCCAAAATCAATGAATTAAAGTTCGAATTGCTTCAGCACACACCCTATTTGCCCGATTTAGCTCCCTCGGATTATTTTTTGTTTCCAAACTTGAAAAATGGCTCGGCGGAAAAAGATTTGCCAGTAATGAAGAGGTGGTGGTTGCAGTTGATGGCTATTTTAAGTAGCTAGACAGTTCTTACTATAAATAGGGTATCGAAGTCGCTGAAGTGTATCGAGCCAAAAAGAGATTATTTTGAGAAATAAAGAAAAAAATATCCCAAATTAGTTATGTTCTTTTTGTAAGGTCGGCTAAATTTGGGACCGCCCTCGTAATTACTCCCGATTTAACATACAATAAGCGCTGTAGAGACTGTAATTTATATCCAATCAGTAAGAGATTCGTAAAAATGCGTTTCTTAGTTCATGAATATACACTGACAAGTTTGGGGAAAATTGGTTCAGATTTAGATATAGCCCCCATATATATGTTCCTCCCGATTTGGCATCAAAGCGTTATAATTGTGGTTCTTTACTTCCGATCTTTACAAAATTTGGCAAAAAAAAAACGGTTTCTTAATTTTGGAATAAATAATGCTAAAAATCGGTTCACATTTAGATGTAGCCTCCCATATACATGTTCATGTCCATTTAATATTTAAGCTCTGTAATTCAGCGGAAATGAGGTTCTTTTTTTATCTAGGATGAAGAAAATCTGTTTAGATTATTTATGTAAAGTCCCATCTATTTGACCCTTCCGATTCTTGATCTATGAATGAATACTGTGCGTTTAAGATTATCGTTTCATATCTAGTTTATTATGATCAACTTCTCCTTGGAATAACCTTGAATAGGCGGTGGAGCTAAGTACTGTTTTAACTAAAAAAAAAACATTTATTCCAAATTACATTTATTCCTTTGCTACCTGTTAGGAAGGTGTAGGGTATTATATAGTCGACCTCGTACGACTTTTTTTCCTTACAAGTTTCATTATCAGAAATGCGTTTCATTGAATCTCTTGTGTTTCCCTTAAACTTCGAAAGTTAACTATGTACGAGTATAATAAATTATGTTTGTGTCCTCTACAAAGCCCTTCTGAAATTTTGAACTGTGAATCATATAGATCATTCAAGGCAAAGAAGTGTTGGTCATTTATACCAGCAATAATATTACTTTTACAAATTTTAATACAATTGTATTGATACATTTTCATTGAGAATGTTGGCAATTCCTTTTATTGTACGAGTATTTCTGCCAGTGCTAACATAATTGACGCTCCCCCCAATGTGAACGCACTAGACGCACACCACCACCACTTCATCCAATGTTTATGAAGAGATACACTTGTCTCTGTTTGATTCTTTGTTTGCCACCGGAACTTCTGCTGAGAGTCAAGGAAAAGAGCCGCAGAGAGGAGAGCATTGTGAGAGTTACCAGTGGGTGAGTCTGGGTGTGCATTTGTGTGTTAAACAACATTGCAAAAATGTTAATGTTTTCGAAACACTGGCAGAAGCAGCAGTAGCAGTAACTGCAGCAGAGCGGGCACCCGTTGTAGTAGTAGTTAATAGCAGTAGCCCGCGCCAACCATATAATCAGCCATCATCAGCTTCTTCTTCAGGACCTGTGGCAAAGGAAATGTAATGAAGCGTTTTTTGTCCAGAGCCTAAGCTTTGCAAATGCTGAGCTGAGCAGCGCTGCCCAGCTCTGCTTTCTGCTCTGCTACCAATGTCAAGCTGTTGGTGGTCTGTCTGCTCAATCAGCAGCAATTTTCAGTTAGTTGGTGTTTGGCAGACGCGCGAGTTATTTTACCAGAACCCGAAAAGACGAAGAAGAAGCAAGAAATCCTAAATCTAAAGTGTGTAGCGTGCGGCTGAAACGTTAATCATCTTTTTTTTGAAGTGAAGTGGAGTGGAGAAAAGCAAGTGTAGAAGTGGTGGAACGAAAGTAAAAGTGCAAAGCTAAGAAAATAACAACCAAATCTAAGCAAATCTTCAAAAAAAAAAAACAAAATTTCTATAAAGGAATACAAAAAAAATCCTGAAAGGAAAAAAATCTCTAGAAAATGAGTTGAATAAATTCCAAAGTTAAACGAGTAAAATGTGCAAACAGCCAAGGAAAATTTAATGTATTCCTCCCCACAAAAAGAAAGTGTTAACAAAACCAGTACAAAGCAAATAAAATTGGACATTACATGTCCTTGAAGTGTTTTTCTGAAAAATGTTTAAATGTGTTACATACACGTGAAAATATAAAAAGAGAAAAAATTGAAATGAAAATGAAATTTAAAGTGATAAAATAAAGAAAAGTTAAAATTCAAGAGAAAAGAGACAACAAACAAAATAAGAAATTTAAGGAAAACAACAAAAATCCCAAAAAGGTTTAAATCCAAGAAAAAGAGATACAAATTACCTGCAAACTATTACAAGGATTTTTGCTTCCTTGTAATAGTTTGTATTCTTATTTTTTTGCTTTGTTATTTGGTTTTATGGTTTTATTTATGGTTTGGGGTTTGAATTTCTTACCCTTTTGCTGTTGGTTTTCATTTGTTTGTTGAAATTATTTAAAAGTCAACATTGAACACATGCACGTGTGTGTGTGTGTGTGAATCTTGGATATTCTGGCAATGTTACGCATTCTGGTGCCATGGACCATGAAACTATTTTCTTACACACTCACAAAATATGTTTACACACACACTAAAACACATGCATACTTACAGATGTATATACGCCCATACACATATCCTTCCGCAACTTCGTTTTTGTAAATTTTTTATAATATTTCCAAAGTGCTGCAATGCTGTTGCCATCGATTTTAAAGGAATTGCAGAGGAATTTTGTTCAACGCACAGTGGGGGGAATTGAGAAATATTTTAGATACAAATTTACCATTTAACCGATCGGAATTATATATATTTGATGATTATAAATATAATAAGAATATTTATACCCTAACTTTGGTGATACGAGGGTATATATCATCTGCTACGAGCCAAAAGTGTAACACATCGAAGGAGTGACCTAAGACCCTAAGTATGTTCGGCAAATATCCGTTTTGGGTCGTTTTAAGTCGAATGATCAATGTCCGTCCGTCTGACTGTCTGTCTGCTGGCTGGTGGGCACGATAACTCTCGAAAGGAGTAACCGATTGTCTTCAAATTTGGTATGTTGTAATATTTTCTTCTATCTCCGGCTAAGTTCGAAGATGGGCCATATTGATCCATTCTTTCTAGTACCTCCCCCACAAAGGGTTAACATTTGGTGAAATATTGATTATTTAACAACTTCTATACTACTTATTTGAATCCTCTGAAATTATACACATAGTATTAGTTTATTAGTGACTATTACCTCGAGAAAAATGGGCGAAGTTGCCACGCCCCTTTTTGGTACCTCCCACACAAATGGACAATTTTGAACCAAAAGTTAAAAGCTTATAACATTATTACCAATGCACACAGAGACTTGAAATTTTACTCAGTGTAATTGTTCAATAGTACCAAAAGTGCAGTGAAAAATTGTCATTATTGCTACGCTCCTTTTGGTACCTCCCACACAAATGGACCATTTTGTACCAAAAGTTACCAGCTTATAACTTTAATACCCGTGCATACAAATACTTGAAATTTCGTAAAGTGCAACGCTTTTATATTACCTAGAGTCTAGAGAAAAGTGGCCGTAATTGGCACGCCCCTTTTGGTACCTCCTACACAAATGAACCATCGTATACCAAAAGTTAAGATCTTATAACTTTAATACCAGTACATAATTTAAAGTTATTAAATGCAATTTAAATTGATAATAATTTTATTAAAACAAAAAAATTAATAAATTTACTAATATTTTATTGGAACTCAAGGTGAGGGGATTCATGAGTCGGTTTACCCGACAGAACTTTTAACTTTTTTGTTAATTTATAAATATTGTAAATTATATTCAGTCAAAATTTGGTGTTTATCCGCCAACCCAATCAAAAATTATTCAAAAAACTGTACAGGTTATTCGATTTGCATTATAAAGGAATTCCACACAAATTTAAAAAATTCATAAACTTTAATCGCCTTCCTGAAAAAGTACCTTTTTGCACTTAGCATAGTTTAGAATATAGATATCGATTTGTTGGTTTTGTTAGCCGCGTTGGAATAAGGAAAAATTATTTGACAATTGTTGCTATCCGATTACTACTAAACTTGGCACTCTTGTGGAAGCTTTACATTTCTATAGTACACAGGAGCGGTGTCACCGGACATCATAGTGGCCTACCTGTGTTATACAAAATTTTTAAATTAACAAATAAAATTATTGTACTCATTCTACTAACTGAGGCTTTTTATCTCTAAGAGTTATCTCATATAGTTTCCAAGATATGTGCATTTGAAGACATATGATATTTTTTCCTGATCCTACCCTATTATTTTATTAATATCAGAGCGGAATATATACCGATTTCTTTCACACCAACTTTACTGAATTGACAAGAAAACTTACTATATAATAATCGTACACTTGCACAATATTATGTTCATTTTAAGTTATATTTTCCCCCCTTTTTTCCAAAAAGTATATGTTGTATTTTGGAATTATCGAAAAAAGTTATTTAAAAAAGTAAACATATTTATGTAGATTCACTTCAAAAGAACTCTTTCTAGAGAAGGTTCTCGGAGAAATATCGGGTCAAACTATCACTATCACATCGCATTCAGAGCTGGACTATTAAAACCTTTATAATTTTTATATGTGATAAATTGTCAAAAGAAATTTAGATTTAGGGAAAAACAAACAATTTAGTTTTTGGGATTTTTTCATTTAATTTAGGAATTCTGTGACTTACTTTGCAAATATAATGTTGTTATAATGACTCTCGACTTCTGAAATCAATATACCTAAATTAAAAAAAAAAACTCATTGAAATATATTTCAGAACATTTTATGGAGTTATTAGATTTCTGACTGCAAATGAAAATACAATAAATTTTGGGAACCATTTTCTTTATTTCTCAACATAATCTCCTTTTAGCTCGATAAACTTTCTCCGGCGATTTTCAATAGCTGCGATACACTGTTTATTGTAAGAACTATCTAGCTCCTTAAAATAGCCATCAACCGCAACCACCACCTCTGCATTGCTGGCAAATCTTTTTCCCCCGAGCCATTTTTTATGTTTGGAAACATAAAATAATCCGAGGGAGGTAAATCTGGGCAATAAGGTGCATGCTGAAGCAATTTGAACTTTAATTTATTGATTTTGGCCATTGCAAAAGTGCATGTGTGAATTTATGAGCAAACGCGGCACCCATCTTGCTTACCACATCCTATTCATCACATTTTCTGTCAATATGCCACGTATAGCTCATTTTATGCCTATGACTTCAGTTAGCTCACTAACCTTCAACTGAGGGTCATCCAATACCATTTCATGGATTTTTCACCATTTCTGCCGTGGACATCTTAATTGGTACACTGATAAACTCAGAATCACTGTCTTATATGATTTAATCATCACCGTCTGTCCATTATTAGTGGTTCGCAACGTATAAGTTGAATTGCAGTCCGATGAAATTAGGTCCAGGGCACTTCCTTGTATTGGGGGTGATACCTATTAGTCAAAATCGGTTTAAACTTAGATATCCGCCATATACGAGTATATATGTACATCCTGATTTGGCATTTAAGATCATTTTTCAGCAGGTGTACTATAATATAACATTTCCGCGATATATAACAATATTTTGCATAAAATATTTACTAATTTGGACATATACAAATTGTTTGATCCGTTAATAAACTCTACTCTATTTAATTCAAACTGGTGTTGACTTAAATATAGCGAGCCGCCACATTTACCTAAGTAAAGGGTCCAGCAACAGGGGCGCTACAAACGTAGACCGACAGGGACAGCAAACGACGCCATATTTTTTGCCGCTCTTTTGACATTTCTCTTCAGTAAGGTTTGCCATTTCATGATGGAAAGATATACGAGTCAACAACGAGTCGAAATTATTAAAATTTACTACCGAAATTCGGAGTCAGTGGTTCGGATTTTCATCGAAAAATCATCTTCAGCGATGGGGCTCATTTCTGGCTGAATGGCTTCGTCAATAAACAAAATATGCGTTATTGGTCAGACAGCAATCCACACGTACTCCATGAGTCATCATTGCATCCCGAAAAAATTACGGTTTGGTGCGGTTTATGGGCCGGCGGCGTCATTGGGCCGTACTTCTTCCGTGATGATCAAGACCGGCACGTTACTGTGAATGGGAATCGCTACCGTTCAATGATAACCGAATATTTTTGGCCCCAATTGGATGATATGGACTTGGAGGACATGTGGTTCCAACAGGACGGCGCCACAAGCCACACAGCGAATGCCACAATCAATTTATTGGAAACCAAGTTTGGAGAACGTGTTATCTCACGAAATGGTCCAGTCGATTGGCCGCCTCGGTCGTGCGATTTGACGCCGTTAGACTATATCCTGTGGGGCTACGTCAAGTCTATGGTCTATGCCAACAAGCCAGCGACGATTGATGAACTTCGTACGCATATCGAACGTGAAATTGCAGCAGAATCGGCCGATTTATGCTTGAAAACCGTCGAAAATTGGGTTCAGCGTCTGGACTTCTGCAAGCGCGCTCGAGGTGGCCATGCAAAGAAAATCGAGTTCCACACATAATGGTATCGAACGTACTTTCACAGGAATAAAGAATTTCATTGATATCCAAAACCGTTTTTGTTATATTTAAAAAAAACTTTTGTAGCGCTCTTATTGAAAAACCCGGTATATCCTGATTTTTCCTCTATATATAAGTGCTATAGAATCCCCATTTCTTCACTTTATAAAATTTAGTAGATAACTTGGCAAATTTGAAGAAAATTGGTTAAGATTTAAATATAGCCCCTATATGTATATCCCGATTTGTCATCTAAGCGATACTGCGTGTGCACAGATCTTTATATAATTTAGCAGAGAACTGTTTTATGGACCAAGAAAGAATGTGCCAAATTCAGAAAATCAGTACATACGAGTACTTGGTTATATCACCTGTATAGTCGGTTCCGTCCTCCTTTAGCTCTTCGCTACTGGTGTTTAGTTCCAATTTTATTAATTTAAATTTATACTGACTCTGAATAATTTCAAAAGTTAAATATCCGGAAGAAGTGGCCAAATATAATATTTGCGTGTAATATATTTGCTCAGTTAATTTATACATAGGTAGTATACGTCACTGGATTAATAGCACTTATTCGCCACCATGAACAATTGAATTATTATCACTTATACGCCTCATGTTGATAATTACTATTGTTTGAACAAATATAATTAATTTTGTTTAGGCTTTCTGAAAAGTAAGGCAGCAAATGTAGATAATACAAATATCATACATAAGCACTTAAGGATTATGGAATTAATTTCGAACTAATGAATCGCTAGTCTCAAAAATCATATTTGAAAATTAGAATATATTATGCTAATCTTTTTTATGATTAATACATACAACTAAGTAAGTATCCTCTTTTTTCTGACAACATCTCCCACTGTAACACATTTTGCTAACAATACCAAGACATTTCTGGCATCCGCACAGGCATTGTATACAAGTAATACTACAAGAAAAAGGTCCTTGTTTCCTGGCAAGGAATTCAAGGCATCATTGTTTTTTTTTTCAATTTTCTTGCCTTTCTATACTAAAGTGAAATATGCAGAGTTTGTTATTTAAAAGAAAATAAAATGTGTTTTATCGTATCGTTCCGCTTCGTAAAGGAATTCGGAGAAAGCGGCCGATAATTAGTGAGATTCATCGTGGAAAAAGCGTATATTTAATATTTTGTTTGCCCTAAGGTAATAAGTGTTGTTGTCATTCTCATGCGCATTGTTATTGTGATTATGATTTTCTTGGATTTTTTTTGGTATCATATCCTGCAAGCAAGGATGATGTAAATTTTGTCCGTCTTTTTTACTGAAATTGTTTCATCAATGATGAATTTGTTAATGTTGGAGTTTTTCACTTTGGGTCGAATATTTCAAACAGGAATGTTGTTTAGCCCCAATACCCATGTCATTGTTACTGTTTAACAAGGATATGCTTTTTTTTCTTCGGGGGAATTATTACTCTGTGTGTTTCTTTGACCGTATCATCATTATAGGTAAAGACATTTCTTGTCGAAGAGCTTTCCAGTTTTCCAAAAGTTTTTGAAGACAAAACCTTGCGGTTATTCAAATTAAGAGGACATTTATAAATGACCCTACATGAGCATAAGAATTTGGGCAGAATTCCTCTAAAGTGAATTCTTCTAAGTGAATGTTAATGATTTGTAATCTGAGATCACAGTGCTGGCATTTGAAAAAAAGAGCCTAAAATGGAGAAAGGCAGTAATTGGAAATACTGAATTTAAGAACAGAAGAAATTTTAAGTATTAGCAAAAAGACCCTGAAATGGGGGTGAAAGGCAGTAATAGGAAATATTGAATTTAATATCGGAAGAAATAAGTAAATATTCAATGGAAGCCGGGGATAATATGTTTTCCCAAATTTGTTTCTATTTCAATGTTAGCAATGTTCCACTTCATCTTAAAAAGCTTTTTCGTTAAACAAAATATAACGCACCTGTTCAACAAAAGGATAACAACACAAAATGAAGAAAATTCCACTAGAGGCCAATAACTGTTAAAATTAAACTGTAAATATTAATTTCAAAAAGTGTATGTTAACGGAAATATCTCATTGCATGAAATTACAATTAGGAAAATATTTTCATAATATGTGAAAAAATTTTTAAATGTATTTTAAATAATAATATTAACGGAAGCTGTGTTTGGTATCTACTGAAAATTTTTCCATTTTGAGTTGTTACCCTTTTGCTGAACAGGTTCGATATGTTCGCTTAACATCTACAACTTTTCCAAGTTTAGTTTATTTTTCAGTAATACCCCGCAGTATTGTGCAGGACATGTTCTTCAGTAACAAATAATAATAATACTCATACGCAACCTCGATAATTGCAATTATTATTACTTATACGTGCAATTGGCTAAAATACTTTAAATGGAATTTCACTTAAATGTCCTTAAAATATGTACTAACGATTTTCGGGGAAAAATGTGGCTCTCTTCATACCATTTAGGTATGTTTATGGCAAATTAATTTATTTTTATTATTCGCACATGTTATCTGCGTAAGAACATTTTAACACAGGATTATATATCCTATAAATATGTATTTCATTTACATAAAAATGTTTGCTAAAGGATAATAAACTATATTCAGTTTATAGTTGTACGAGGGCGGTCCCAAAATTAGCCGACCTAACAACGAAAACACAACAAAATATTTATATTGTCTGAATTTGCTGCATCACTTTTCAGAAAGCCTAAATAAAATTAATTATATTTGTTCAAACAATAGTAATTATGAACAAAAGGCGTATAAGTGATATTAATTCAATTGTTCGTGGTGGCGAATAAGTGTTATTAATCCAGTGACGTATACTACCTACGTATAAATTAACTGAGCAAATATATTAAACGCAAAGAATATATTTTCCCACTTTCTTCCGGATATTTAAATGTTGAGATTATTCAGAGTCAATATCAATTGAAATTAAAAAAAATGAACTAAACACAGTAGGACAGGATTAAAGCCGGGCGGAACCCACAATACAGGTGCTATAACCAAGTCTACACCGATTTTCTGAATTTTACCAAATTTGTTCTTTGTTTATAAAACAGTCATGTGTCAAATTTTATGAAGTCCTGTTCAAAATTGCATTTGCAATAGCTCATAAATGCCAAATCAGGATATACACATATATAGCGGCTATATTTAAATCTCAACCAATTTTCATTCCACAACATTTCAAGACGAGGGCTGTCCCGAAATTAGCCGACCTAACAAAGAAAACGCAACGAATTGGGGATTTTTTCTTTACTTCTCAACGTAATCTCCTTTTAGCTCGATACACTTTTCCCACCGATTTTCAATAGCTACGATACCCTGTTTATAGAAAGAACTATGTAGCTCCTAAACATAGCCATCAACCGCAACCTCCACCCCTTCATTGCTGGCAAATACTTTTCCTCCGGGCCATTTTTGAGGAAGTTTGGAAACAAAACATAATCCCAGGGGACTAAATCGGGCGAATAAAGCGCGTGCTGAAGCAATTTTAACTTTAATGAATTGATTTTGGCCATTGCAATAGTGGATGTGTGAACTGGTGCATTGTATTGATTGAGAGCAAGCGTGGCACCCATCTTGTGCACCGCTTTCTCATCGTCAATATGCGATTTTTGGCACTATTTAAAATATCTTTGACTTCAGGTAGCTCACAAACCTTCAACCAACGGTCACTTAATACCACTTTGTGGATTTTTTTAACCATTTGTGGCGTGAACACTTCAATTGGTCGATCACTGTTGTGTTCGTCTTGGCAACTCGTACGGCCCCGTTTAAACACTGCCACCTAATATTTTATTCGAAGGAGTGGACTCCCCTAAAGTAGAATCTAGATCGGTTTTAATTTTGGTTTGACTGAGACCTTTCAAATGAAAGTATTGTATTACATATCGGTGACCAATTGGTTCCATGTTTACAAATTCCCTGACATCGTTTACTTTTGAGTGCTAAAAAAACTGAACAACGCGGCGCTTTGAAACTTAAAACATATGTTTTAGGAGGTTGCCACTATTCACAAAAGTATTTATACCCTACACCACACTGTGGTACAGGGTATTATAAGTTTGTTTCACGGCAGATGTTTGTAACACCTGAAAATAACACAGCTAGACCCACCTTAAAGTATACCGATCGACTCAGAATCACTAGCTGAGTCGATTTAACGATGTCTGTCCGTCCGTCCGTCCGTCTGTCCATGTAAAGTTGTTCGTCGACTACAGGTCGCAATTTCACTCCGATCGTTCTGAATTGACTGAAATTTTGCAGTTTAGAGTATTTCGCGGCTGTTAAGATCACTATTAAATTTGGTTGAAATCGGTTCAGATTTAGATATAGCTCCCATATATATCTTTCGTCCGATTTGGTCCTTTAGTCCTATAGAAGCTGTATTTTACATCCAATCATTTTGATATTTAGAATGGTAGAGTTTCTTGATCCATGAACCAACACTACCGAATTTGAAGAAAATCGGTTAAGATTTAGCTATAGCTCCCATATATATGTTTCGTCCGATTTGGCCCTTTAGTCCTATAAAAGCTGTATTTTACATCCAATCGTGTTGAAATTTAGAACGGTAGAGTTAATTGATCCATGAACCAACATTGCCGAATTTGAAGAAAATCGGTTAAGATTTAGCTATAGCTCCCATATATATGTTTCGTTCGATTTTGCTCTTTAGTCCTGTAGAAGCTGTATTTTACATCCAATCATTTTGATATTTAGAATGGTAGAGTTTCTTGATCCATGAACCAACACTACCGAATTTGAAGAAAATCGGTTAAGATTTAGCTATAGCTCCCATATATATGTTTCGTCCGATTTGGCCCTTTAGTCCTATAAAAGCTGTATTTTACATCCAATCGTGTTGAAATTTAGAATGGTAGAGTTTCTTGATCCATGAACCAACACTACCGAATTTGAAGAAAATCGGTAACGATTTAGCTATAGCTCCCATATATATGTTCCATCCGATTTGGCTCTTTAGATCCAATCGTTTTTATACCCTACACCACACTGTGGTACAGGGTATTATTTAAGTATAAAATGTCCCAAAAGTAAATTTATGTAAACAATTTATACATGAATTACAAAATTTATATATCAGAGTTATTCAATATTACGAGAGTGGTGTAGGGTATTATATAGTCGGCACCGCCCGACTTTAGCCTTTCCTTACTGGTTTTTTTCAAATTACTACCTCCATATTTATGTCAGGTCGCCCCCGTGCATGTTTAATTTCAAAAACATTTGTATATCAAGAATTGTTATTTGAATTTGATCACAAGATTGACTTATGAAATTACAGACATAATTGGAAGAATGCAAATTATACATGGCGTATGATTATTAATATTATGATAATCATACACCATTATTCATTGTTGTATTATTATTATTCATTCGCCACACATCCGCAGTTATTGAATAATAGAACTGAACTACATTCATTTCCTTTACTCTGTGAATTATAATTGTACAACTATTTCATATAATTTCTTAACTTTTAACGATTTTCCACAAAATATTCAGTTTTTTATTAAATGGCGATAGTTGCCTTCAATATAAAAAATGTCTATTGAAAAATGTTTTACAGCCGTCTTATTTTTTCCTACACTTTTGATAAGCATTTTGTGTAACCTTTTTTTTGTGTCTTCCCTTTTCTTTTTTGTGTAACCTTCTCTTTTTGACACAAATTTGATTACAGTTTAAGGCTTCCTTTCCTCTCATATTGGTTCCTCTCATATATAGAATTTTACAGATCTATATATCAAGGACCTCCAGACTGAGTGACATAGTGTAGATACCCCATTTTATGGTTATTAAATTATACCCGTTTAATAAGTACAACAATTTTAAAAATTTCGGATATAAGTTGCACGAGTTTCCGTTTTATGTAATATTCGTATATACGTGACGTATGATTATTAATATTTGTAAGAAATCATACGTCATAAGGCACTGTTGTATTTTTATCACTCATTCGCCATCGGATCCAAATAAGAAGAGAACTACACACAAATCGTTTTTTATGTGGATATACATCTATATATATAAAAATGGAAAAATGTTTGTATGTATGTATGTGTTTTATAAACACTTAAACCGCTTGAAAGCTATTTCGACTGAGATGGTTTTGGAAAAAAAAATTTTGCAAAAAGTGGGCGGCGCAAATGTGGGCGTGACAAATCGTTTGTTTTCAAAAATGGACGGGATCGGAAATCTAAATCTGGGGCAACGGAGTGGACCGGGTCCAGCTAGTTTCCAAATAAATGTATGCAATTTCTGAATATCGAATTGTACTGTCGATACATTTTCTACAAATTTGTCTGTATAATATGCTTGGGCGATAGTTGTTGATTTAAAATAAACAAGGTTTGTCTTTTTGGTCTATGTTTACTTACATTTTTCTAATAGGAATAATGAGTGATATTAATTGAATTGAAAGTTACGCGTGTTTATATTTTATCTCTCTACTTTATTTAAGGCTATAAATAATATAATAATTCTAATTACAGGAATATATAAATTGGCGAAATTGCAATTTGATTTTAGAAAATAAAATCCTCTTAAAAGGAGACCAGAGTATATTTTCTTCCCACTACCCAATAACTGCTGATGTGTGGCGAATGAGTGATTATAATACAACGGTACATAATGGCGTATGATTATCATAATATAATATTCATTATCATACATCAAAAATACCCTATATTAAAAGGAAACTTCTTCCACTTCTATCTATGAAATATCATAGCGAAAATTGTGGATTCTGTTATTCATCTTATATTTTGAAAACATTCATGTTTGAGGCACACCCTAATACAGTTCGACTTTTTAACCAACATTTAATATTTGATACTTCAAGACTTTCAATGTGACGTTGGTACACATTAAAGCAAAGCAATTAGATTAGATCGCAGACGACAATTCCATAAAAAGAAAATAATGGCAAATTACTTTCTTTGTTAACGTCTCAATAATCATTGTCGAGCACATGGAATATTGTATGGAAAAAATTGTCTGCACTGGGATATTATGTCTAGATATTAAAGATAATGACATTGATTTGTCGCCATTTGATAATACATTAAGATAAGGACATTTCATACATCAGCTAAAGACAATTTTCTTAATATCGATTTTAATTGTCTTTAATTTAAGTACAAAATTGACTTATCATCCAAAAGTGTATACTAATTAATATTAAGGAAAATGGCATTGATTTTACGTCAAATTTACTATGAGATGAATATAAGGACGTTTCAACTTAATAAGAAGACAATTCGTTTAACACTTATTATATTATTGTAAATTTAAGTACAAGGACATTTCATACATCAGCTAAAGATAATTTTCTTAATATCGATCTTAATTGTCTTTAATTTAAGTACAAAATGGACTTATCATCCAAAAATGTATACTAATATTAAGGAAAATGGCATTGATTTTACGTCGAATTTACTATGAGATGAATATAAGGACGTTTCAACTTAATAAAAAGACAATTCTTTTAACACTAATTATATTATCGTAAATTTAAGTACAAATGGATTTATGGTCTTAAGATAGTGTCCTAGTAATAAGTGAAACTGACATTTATTTGGTGCCAACATGAATAAAATATTAAGGTATGAGAACATTTCGTATTTAAACCAAAGGCAATTTCTATTATCTTAACTTTAAGGTAAAATGGATTTATCATCGGTTGTGTGGCGCCAAACTCAACAAAACATTAAGTTAAAGACATTCCATTCTAAAACCAAAAATAATTTACTTAATAATATACCAATTATCTTCGAATTAAATTTAAATGGACTTATATCTAAATATGTGTCCTAATACTAACGGAAAATTGCATTATTTTGCGCCAAAGTCACTAAAATATGAAAATTATGACGTTTCATACTTAAACCAAAGACAATTTGCTTAACACTAATTAAAATATCTTAAATTTAATTTCAAATGGAGATACCATATAAAAAAGCTGTCCTAATATTAAAGGAATAAAGAATTTATTTGGTGCCGAAGTAAAAAAAACATTGAGTTAAGCATATTTCATACTTATATCAAAGATAATATTACTTAACAATAATTCAATTATCTCAACTTTATGTTCAAATGGATTTATCATCCACATTTTTCGTAATATTAAAGTACAGGGCATTGTTTGGCGCCATACTCAACAGGACATTTCTTTCTTAAACCAAAGACAATTTACTTAATCAATTTACTTTAATCAATTATATTAAATATAAATTTAAGTGGACTTATTATCTTAGTATGTGTCCTAATATTTAAGGAAAATGTCATTGATTTTAGGCCAAAGTCACTAAAAGATGAAAATGATGACGTTTCATACATAAACCAAAGACAATTTGCTTAACACTAATTAAATTATCTTAAATTTAATTTCAAATGCAGTTACCATATAAAAAAGCTGCCCTAATTTTAAAGGAAAAAAGCATTGATTTGGTGCCGAAATAAAAAACATTGAGCTAAGGATATTTCATACTTAAACCAAAGAATATGTATAGTGCTTAACAATAATTCAATTATCTTAACTTTAAGTTCAAATGGATTAATCATCTAAATTTATTCGTAATATTAAAGAAAAGGGCATTGTTGTGGCGCCAAACTTATCAAAGTTTGAACATTTCATTTTTAAACCAAAGACAAATTACTTAATTATAATTCAATTATCTTAAATTTAAATTTACTTATTATATAAATATGTGTACTAATATTGAAGAAAATGGTATTTATTTGGGGTCAAAGTCAACAAAACATTAAGATAAGGACATTTCATACTTAAACCAAAGACAATAATTCAGATATCTTAAATTTAGGTTCAAATGGATTTATATGCTAAAAGCTTTATATCTAAGAAAATGATATTTATTTGTCGTCAAGGTCAATAAAACATTAAGATATGAACATTTCATACTTAAACCAAAGACAATTCACTTAACAATAATTCAAATATCTTAAATTAAAAATCAAATAGATTAATCATCTAAAAAGCTATTTTAATATTAAAGGAAAATGACATTGATTTGATGCCATAATCAATAAAATATTAATGTAATGACATTTCTTATTTAAACCAAAGACAATATACTAAACAATAATTCAACTATCCAAACTTTAAGTTTAAATGGATTTATCATCTAAAATGTTGTTCGTAATATTGAAGAAAAATGCATTGTTTTATGCCAAACTCAACAAAACATTAAGTTAAGGACATTTCATACTCAAACCAAAGACAAATTACTTAATTATAATTCAATTATCTTGAATTTAAGTTCAAATGGGCTTATTATCTAAATATGTGTCCTAATATTACAGAAAATCGTATTGATTTGGCGTCAAGGTCAATAAATCATTAAGATAAGGACATTTCATACTAAACCACATACAATTTAATTATTTTATTATTTTTAATAATAATTTAATTATTTTAAGTTTAAGTTAAAATGGACTTATATTCTTTAAAAGCTGTCAGAATATTAAAGAAAATGATATTGATTTGACGTAAAAGTTAGTAAAACATTAAGATAGGGACATTTAATAATAATTCAGTTATCTTAAATCTAAGGGCAAATGGATTTATCGTCTAAAAAAGCTGTCCTAATATCAAAGAAAATAATATTGATTTGGCCTCAAAGTTAGTAAAACTTTGAGATAAGGATATTTCATACTCAAACCAAAGACAGCTTATTTAATAATAATTCAATTATCTTAAATTTAAGTATAAAATAGACATAAGAAGTTTTGTTCTTTTTGGATCCAAATCAATGCAAATGTCCTTAATATTTGTTCAGTGTAAATATGAAAGAATTTTTCTAATATTAAAGATTCTGTTATTTATTTAGCGTCAAAGCCAAAAATCAGTGGGATATAGCAGGATATATATTATACTTTTAAACTAAATACAGTTTATTGGCAATGAGTGAAGTATAATTTATATTTAAACTAAAGACAATTTACTTAATATTTTTAATATTTTATAGTATTTGCCGCCACATTAACTTCAACGTCTTTTAAGATTTTTTCAGTGTAGCATTTTCTTCAAGAGCCCAAGGCATAGAACCACCAGACTTGGGTGTTTTGGAGGGTGAAATTTCCTTTCATGTCCTTCAGGAGGTTTTAAAGAAAATTCATTTTCAAACCCACATAATTTTTTTCCTGCCAAGCAGCAGATGTGAGGTATACTCGTATGTGCTGTTATGCTTTAGTTGCAAGGATTTGCGTGTCCTGCCATTCTAAGCTTAGTTGATGTGTGCGTCTGCTAATATTTCGACGACATTTTTCGTAACAAAACGAAATATGGAAAATGGGTGCGTTCACGACATCAACACAAGAGAAGAAAAATCGTTTTTCTCCCCACCACCCCCCAAAAAAAACAAATCATTTTGTTTTGGTTTGTTCTTCCATTTTCCTGAGGGGGATAAGAATAATCATGATGACATTTTCTTTATATGTTGTGGTTGTCGTTTTATTCGTTCTTTCTTCTCGGACTCTTTCCGCCTTTTCGAGAAGTCATCTATCCTCTTCATTTGTTCGCAACAAATGGCGTTCAGACTTTGGCTTTGTTTGTTGGCCACATTTTGTTTTTGTTCATTTCCACCTCAATTTTTTGGCTATGACTTTGGCGGTTGAAGAATAGCGAAAGATATTGAGAAAATGCAAAAGGCGACCAATGTTCTTTTCTTGTGTACCGGTACAGGTGTTCTCTTAAAGTTTTGTTGATACTTTTCTGTGGATTTGAATAGAATTTTTCGCAAATTTAACACAAAAAGGAAATTATGCTAATTTTATTAGCCCCTCTTTTGGGTCTTGCTTCATTTGAGGTCTTTCAAATTGCTGCAAATTAAGTTAAAATACAATTATTTTAATCGAGGGCTTTAAATAAATTTGCAGAGGGCTTTATAGAACAAACCCTCCCCGCCAACTTAGCTTTGCATTTCATTATAAACTGTCTTATTCCGGAATATGTACATATTTGCCAAATGTGGCCCCCTTCCCCTACACTCATATGCACGCATATTATGCTAATAAAACGGAAATATGCAAACGATGTCCTTCCGCCTTACCAATGTCATGTGGTAGCTTTTCAGTGCCCCGCGGGTTTTTATTGACATAATTTGTGTTCACCATAAATATTAATTTAAAATGAAAATGTAATTTCATTTAAATATATGTGAAATATGCGTCAATAATTTTCGGATCGTAAGAGGGTGGAATATGTGTTATTTGCTATTTTATAGACACAATTATAATAATAATAATAATAATAATATGTATACGCTCTGTTAACAGTTTAATTAGTAATATTTAAGCTTTAAAATCATAAAATCTTATATACTCTGCCCCACGGATTGTATTCAATTCTATAACCGGAAAAATCTCTAATGTGAACAACTAAAAATAAAATGAAAGTAGTAAAGTTTCAGCCAAATTGTTTAGAAAATGTGATATCTTCTAAATGATATTTTTTTAATTAATCAAAGACTTTTAGTAGTTTCCTCTATATGTCAACACATAAAACTATATGGTAAATTTTCTGTGTGGAGAATCTTATGAAGATTTCGTTGCTGAAAAAATGTTAAATGCTGTCCCGTCGACGTGAAATACTGTAAAATATTTGCACCTTTAAGCCGAAATGCTGTTATCCCTTAGATTTAAGTAAACTCCAATTCTCAAATTTTCAAAATGTGTTAGAAAAGTAGAGTTTTCGCTTAAAGGACAAAGAAAGAGCTGAACTTTTTCCGAAATCGAAATCGCTATTTGTATAAAAAAAAATACAGACGGCAAAATTTCAGAGAAATCGACTGGAAAATGTGGTCTTTTTGACATAAAGAACCAAACTTTGAACGTATATGCAAAGTTTGTGGTCCTTTATTGGAGGTAATAAAATAAATAGTTTTACTCTAGATCTATGATTTTTAATACTCGTAGATGTACTAAATTCAGGTGCTGTTTACATTTTATACACGTACAGGGTTTACCAATAAGAGTGATATGATTTCTTTGAAAAAAAAAACACACTTATTGCTTAGGAATTTAATGTGGATTACAATCGATACAATTAAGTTCTAAATAAAACGTCATTCAAATGGCCTCCACGACTTCTTCTGCAGGAACGAATTCGATGAACCCAATTTGAGAGCACTTTTTCCACTAAATCAAGTCGTGTGTCCGTTCAATATTGTAAAGCTTGAAAAGAGTCTGGTTTATTTCAATGACTTCAAATAACCTCACAAGAAATAGTCTAATGGTGTTCAATCACAACTTCTTGGAGGCCATTCAATATCACAATTTCTTAAAATAATCGAATCTCCAAACTTTTCTCGCAACAATTGAATTGTTTAATTTGCTGTGTGGCACGTAGCTACAGTCGGTCAATGGCAAAAAGATAGCTCTTAACGAGAACTAAAATATTGTTCATGGGTGTCAAGGTCGTAGTTTTGTGTTTTCGTAGTAGTCGTAGTCAAGTGTTTTTTTGATTTAAAAAAATTAACTTAACACCATCTTTAAATGTGAACGGAAAGTTTAAAGTTTATGCCCTAGCTCCTTAACGGTGCGTCGGATCGGGAATCGGTCAATGGCAAAAAGATAGCTCTTAATGAGGGCTAAAATATTGCTAATAGGTGTCAAGGTCGTAGGTCGACTGGAAAGTGTTTTTTTTTATTTAATTGGAGAACGATTATTTTGATAATAAAACTGAATAATTTGTAAACGTTGTTCTTGCGTATATCTCTCCATGATGAAATTGTAAACACTACTGAATACAATGAAAAACAAACGACAGATCATGATATATTACAAATGACCGAAACGTCACTTCAAAATCATATCGTCCCTATTGGAAAACACGTTTTATATGGCGTATGATAATTAATATTATAAAAAGCCATACGCCACAGTGTTATATTATTATCACTCATTCGACACACATCCGTATATTGAATGACACTAGGCAAAAAAATTTGTTTGTGTCCGAGACCTAAAATCTTTTTTGTTGATTGAGGCGTAGAGTTTTATGAAACCAAAACAAAAATTTCTTTTGGGAAGGTTTTTTTCTAAAATTCCAATTTACATGGAAGCTACCTTTAGTAGTTGGACCATAGTTTTATAGCCCATACCACACTGTGGTAACACCTAGAAATACTACAGCTAGACCTTAGACCTTAAAGTATACCGATCGACTCAGAATCACTAGCTGAGTCGATTTAACCATATCTGTCCGTCCGTCCTTCTGTCCATCTTATATTGTTCGTTGAATACAGGTCGAAATTTCACTCCGATCCTGCTGAAATTTTGCATTTAGTTGTCTTTCGCACTTACATAGAACCCTATTGAAATTAGTTGAAATCGGTTCAGATTTAGGCATAGGTCCCATATATATGTTTCGTCCGATTTGGCCCTTTAGAAGCTGTATTTGACATCCAATTGTTTTGAAATTTAGAATAGTAGAGTTTATTGATCTATGGACCAACATGGCCGATTTGTATCCCCTCAACTTAGAGAGAAGGGTATACATCATTTGCTACGAGCCAAAAGTGGAACACATCGAAGGAGTGACCGAAGACCCTAACATTTCTCGAATGAGAAATGTCCGTCCGTCCGTCTGTCTGTCTGTCTGCTGGCTGGGACGCACGATAACTCTCAAAAGAAGTAACCGATTGACTTCAAATTTGGAATGTGGTAATATTTTCTACTATCTCCGGTTATTTCGTAGATGAGCCATATTGGTCCACTCCTTCTAGTACCTCCCCCACAACGGCTTAACATTAAGTGAAATATTGATAATTTATTAACTTCTATACTACTAATTTGAATGCTCCAAAATTCTAAACAAAATATTAGGTTATTAGTCACTATTACCTTGAGAAAAATAGGTGAAGTTGCCACGCCTCTTTTGGTACCTCCCACAAAACTTGAAATTTCGTACAGTGTAATGCTTTTATAGAACCTAGAGTCTAGAGAAAAGTGGCCGTAATTGATACGCCCCTTTTGGGACCTCCCACACAGATGGACCATTTTACACCAAAGGTTAACAGCTTATAACTTAATTACCAGTGCATATAAATACTTGCAATTTTGTACAGTGTAATGCCTTTATAGTACCTAGAGCCCAGAGAAAGGTGACCGTTATTGGGACGCCCCTTTTGGTACCTCGTACATAAATGGACCATTTTGTACCAAAAGTAAACAGCTTTTAACTTTAATACCAGTACATACTTTAAAGTTGTTAAATGCAATTTAAATTGATAACTTAAATAAAACAAAAAAAAATAAATTTACTAATATTTTTTGAGACTCAAGGTGAGGGGATTCATTAGTCGGTTTACCCGACTGAACTTTCTTACTTGTTGCATAGACTGGTAGAAAATATTAAACCGAAATTGTTTGAAAAAAAAGGCTTCTAGAGCTCAAAATTGTCGAGAATGTGTCAATTCGTTGACACATCTGTGAACATAATTTATTTTAACTCGGGAGGGCGTGGATAAAATGTTCTATAAAAATGTTGGCCATGAAATTTTACTCTCTATGTCAGAACACACTAAACTTAACACAAACATACAAAAAACGGTAAAATTCCTGTCAAAATACCCATTACTGATATCGTTATTGCTTCGAACACTAGTACGTATTGGTATTTATTAATATTATAATTAATGATATTTATGAGACACAGTGTCCGTAAAGATAACTTTGCTGCACGAACAGGCAAAAGTTTTGACTGGAATTTGAATGTTTTGTGGTGTTTGTGCTAAGTTCTGGGCTTTGGTGTTTTCTGACATAAATAGTAAAATTTTATGGCCAACATTTTTGTAGAACATGTTATTCCCTTTCGCCCAATTTTTAGGGGTGTTTTTTGCGATTTGTTAAAATATAGCCAAAAACTACCGTTGTGTGAGGGAGCTAACCCAAAAACTATTGATTAGACTAAAAACGTATAAAGGGCGATTCATCGTAAGGTTTATAATGTAAAATAAAACAAATACATTTGAAAGTGAACATAAAATGTTTAAAATCGGTTAGAAGAACAATTTATGACATTTACTGTTTGAAAATGATATCATGTAAATGTTGGTCATGACGACATCTGAAGTGGTCCATTTGGATGGTCGCTATGCTCGTCCGAGCATAGCGACTGGTATCTCGCGTAGCTGACTTATTGCTGAAGACCTCAGAATTTACATATCCCCAGAGAAAATAGTTCAATGGTGTGATATCGCATGATCTAGATGGCCAATTTACCATAGTAAATCGTTAAATTAAGTGCTCACCAAAATGAATTCTCAACAAGGTCATTGTTTCACGCGATGTATGGATCGTAGCACCGTCTTGTTGAAAGCAGAGATCACCGAGACCATGCACTCCACGTACCCCCAGAAAAACATTAGTCGAACCCGTTATAAATAATAATGTTCATACGCCACCGTTGACAACTTCAATGATTATCACTAATACGTCACGACTTACTAATAACTCCTTGATAATACATTTTAAGGAAATCCTAGTTACAATAATTATTAGTTGTGACAACGCTCACCGAGGCCATGTACTACACGTACACGCACAAAAACATAGGCTAACCCGCTATAAATAATAATTCATACGCCACCGTGGGCAACTTCATTTATTATCACTTATACGTCACGCCTTACTAATTACACCTTAATAATAAATTTTAAGGAAATCCTATTTACAATAATTATTAGTTGTGACAACGCAGGCAAATTAACATTACTATTGTTGAAACACGTATAAATTATCATGATATTTCCCATTAAACTCTATTTAATCAAAGCGGATAATTTCAAATGAGGATTGGAATGATTTTCAATGTTTTTCAACTCTTTTCATGGTTGATTTATATAAATGGCAAATTTACTTTCTGCCAGTAAAGTTAATTCAGCTAGAAACGTATATGCACGACTATATCTTGCAAAAATGTGTATTGCTTTATTTATTTTAGTATAAATAAACTTTTCAATAATATTTGTTTATGTTTGTTAACTATTTTCACCCAATTATTCTCATATTCAAATCTACTCTGCTTACAATTGTTTTCATTCTATGTAATACTATTTAAACTCATATTGATGATTATTAAATCTGATTTTGCAGCAATTTAGTTTGTACAAATCCCCTGCTAATATTCTCGGAAATCGTTATGTGGCAGTGTTGTTAACCTTAAATTTATTTACATATCAATTCACACATATATCCCCTGAGGTTATTAGTAATCATTGAGCTCATATGAATTTGATTTATTTATGTTGAATTATATTTAGGAACTATGAGC
The DNA here is from genome assembly GCA_963930755.1 of Eudasyphora cyanicolor. NCBI lineage: Eukaryota > Metazoa > Arthropoda > Insecta > Diptera > Muscidae > Eudasyphora > Eudasyphora cyanicolor. Next base: position 185,305,143 of record OZ005738.1, on the reverse strand, counting down.
AAAAATTGCCAAAATAATAGAAATATTTGTGGAAGTCTTAAAGCAGTAAAAGCAAGGATAAATTTAAAATTTAGATTTAGGGAAATTTGAGTAAATTAAATAGTTTGGCTGTCAGAACTAAATAAAATTTAATTAATAAATTTGTAAAGGGAATTTTCAACGTTTTATAGTATTTAAAATATTTAAACTGTATAAAATTGGGTAGTATACGTGATTTTAGGCACAAAGTTCATTGTAGCGTATGAGTAATATAAATTACTTGACAATGGTGACGTATGAGTTATATTAAAAAATCGGTTAATTATGCACTACATTGTCTATTGAATAGGATCAAATCTTCTTTGGATGAAAATGCTATAGAGGACATGTATGAAGAAGGATGATGCTACTGTCGGAAAAAGGACACTCGACCCATTTGTTTAGGTGCTAGTCGAAGTTGTCTCTTGCTATACTAATATAAATATACATTACTCATACGCTACCTTGGTTAGTACAATAAACATAAATCATACACTCTCGGGCTAAGATGAGCGTTGAAGAAATAAGACGACTTTGCATTTTTATCAAAACATATAAGTATATTCAAAGTAGCCCATCTCGGATTTAATAGACTTGTGTCAGTACTTTTTTCAATTCTTGAAACACTTCTGATATTCACTTTGTATTCCCTCGCCTAACGGAGTAGGGTATACATATATCATTTGCTACGAGCCAAAAGCTTACCACATCGAATGAGTGACCTAAGTATTTTTGGTTGAAATTCGATTTGGTTTATTTTAAGTTATTTAGGAAAGGACCGTCCGTCTGGTGCGCACGATAACTCGAAAGGAGTAACCGATTAACTTCAACTGCGGTAATATTTTTCTACATCGGATTGCCAGATTGAACTTTCTTACTTGTTGATATGGTATTTAGCTTTTCTAGCGATGCGATTATCATCTCCTCAATTGTTTTTTCAGTGAGTGAATAGAAAAAAGACGCAGGGGAATAGAAAAAAGGTGCTGGGGATCAAATCTGTTGAACATTTTATCTGAAGCATAATTATGGTTTTGTGCACTAGCATTCTTTTTGTCAAAATAGTAAAAAAAACGTTAGGCAAGATCTGCGATCAGAATCTGTTACTGTTTTAATCTCATTGAACAAACTTACTGTTTTCAGCTTAATTACATCATTTTGTAGAGAGTTTTTAAACTCGTCATATCTATTAATATAGCTCATACGTCATTGAGTTCTAACGAAAAAATTGCTATATTTTACCCTAAAAATCTAAATCAGTATCAATCATACGCAACCTTATAACAAAAAATAGGCTGCCAAAGAGACTTTATTTTGTTCAGTTTTAACATTTGCATAACTTCTAAAAAGATTGCCAAATCTTTTTAATTAGTAACATAACTAAAACGTCAGTGGATGTTTGTTAAACAAGGAAATATTATAGCTTTGTCATCTCTAATCATCTAATATGTATAAGGTTTACTTGTAAATTAAATAAGTACACAAATAAGTTTTAATTTTATTTAAAAACTTATATGTAAATGAAAGCTCTTTTAATAAGTGCATTAGTTTATGCAGGAAGAAATCTAATTTTCTTAAAACAAAATAGCATGGCATGACATCATCTCGTGTATAATTCAAGCCATTCAAATGTTTTCAAACAAACAAAAAAAAACGCTGCCCAATCTACTATTACCTACTTATGTATATATACTTAACCTGTGGGTTTGTTAAATTAGCTTTTGTTCGCCTCTGTTTCATTTGCCTAAAAGCAAAAGGTAATTTTACTTCAGAGAACTCAATATGAACTTCATTAAATTAAATATGGCATAAGTAAGTTGGGGATGACAGACAGACAACTTCGACTAGAGCCCAACGAAATGGGTCGAGTATACTGTTTTTTTTTTCTACTGTTCCTACAAGTTCTCTTGACTATGGTTAGCCAAAACCGCGCATATTTGATACTATTTAATAGACAAAATAGTGTATAATTCAACAGTGTTTTAATATAACTCATACGTCACCGGTGTCAATATAGATTTCTTAAAAAAAACACACTTATTGGCCTCCACGACTTCTTCTGCAGGAACGAATTCGACGAACCTAATTTTCGAGCACTTTTTCCACTAAATCAAGTCGTATGTCATGAATGGCACGTTCAATATTGACTTGTAAAGCTTGAGAGAGTCTGGTTTAGTTCGAAAGACCAATGACTTCAAATAACCCCACAAGAAATATTTTCTTGAAATAATCGAATCTCCAAACTTTTTTTTGTGGCACGTAGCCACAATCGGTGAATGGCAAAAAGATAGCTCTTAACGAGAGCTAAAATATTGCTCATGGGTGTCAAGGTCGTAGGTCGACTAGAAAGTGATTTTTTTTTTAATTTTAAAAAATTGGAAGGCATCATTTTCAAATGTGAACGGAAAGTTTATTTCTGCTCGAGCTCCTTAACGGTATGTCGGATCGGGAATCGGTCAATGGCAAAAAGATAGCTCTTAACGAGAGCTAAAATATTGCTCGTGTTTTTTTTTTTGGATTTTAACAAAAATGGACTTAGCCCACGAAAAGTTGCAATCGGAGAACTATTATTTTGATAATAAAACTGAAAAATTCGTAAACGTTACATGACATATTACAAATGGCCGAAGCGTCACTTAAAAATCATATCATCCCTATTGTAAAACCTGTTATTTACATATATTTCATTACCATTTGCTGGTTTGAAAGAAGAACAAGTAAGGAGGTTCAGTCGGGTAAACCGACTTATGAATCCCCTCACCTGAGTCCCCAAAAAATTGTAAATGTATTTTTTTTCGGTTTAATCAAATATTTATCAATTTAAATTTGTGTGGGAGGTACCACATAGGTACTATTAAAGCATTACACTGTACGAAATATCAAGTATTTGTATGCACTGATATTAAAGTTAAAAGCTGTTTACTTTTGGTACATAAAGGTCCATTTGTGTGGGACTTACCAAAAGAGGCGTTCCAATAACGCCCATTTTTACAAAATTGCAAGCATTGTTTGCACTGGTATTAAAGTTATACGCTGTTAACTTTTGGTACAAAATGGTCTATTGTGTCGGAGGTACCAAAAGGGTCGTGCCAATTACGCCCACTTTGGACGCTAGGTACTATAAAAGCATTACACTGTACAACATTTCAAGTATTTGTATGAACTGATATTAAAGCCTTGAGTAGTTAACTTTTGGTGCAAAATTCTCCATTTCTGTGGGAGGTACAAAAAAAGGAGGGGCCACTTCGCCCATTTTTCTTGACGTGTTAGTGACAAATAAACTAATACTATGTGTGAAATTTCAAAAGATTCGAGTAAGTAGTATAGAAGGTATTAAAGAATCAATATTTCACTAAAAGTTAACCCTTTGTGGGGGAGGTACTAGAAGGAGTGGAGCAATATGGCCCATCTTCGAACTTAGCCGGAGATATACAAAAATATTACCGCATACAAAATTTGAAGTCAATCGGTTACTCCTTTCGAGAGTTACCGTGCGCACCAGCCAGCAGAGAGAAACACAGACAGACAGACGGACGGACGGACGGACATTGCTCAAATGACTTAAAAATGACCCAAAACGGATTTCCGCCGAACATACTTAGAGTCTTAGGTCACTCCTTCGATGTGTTACACTTTTGGCTCATAGCAAATGATATATACCCTCCTCTCTAAGGTAAGGGGATACAAATTCCTTCACATAAATCGGTTTAGCGTTTCGCTTTCATCAAAAGACAAATAAACTGTGTTATAAATACTCATATGACTCCGCATATCTTTAGGAATTGAGTTTTAAATGTATATTCATTATACCCTCACTTTAGTGTGACGAGGGTATATATCATTTGCTACGGAAAAAATTGTAACACGTCGAAGGAGTGACCTAAGACCCCAAGTATATTCGGAGGAAATCCGTTTTGGGTCATTTTAAGTCGAATGAGCAATGTACGTCCGTCTGTCTGCTGGCTGGTGCGCACGTTAACTCTCGAAAGGAGTAACCGATTGACCTCAAATTTGATATGTGGTAATATTTTTTTCTATCTCCGACTAAGTTCGAAGATGGGCCATATTGGTCCACTCATTCTAGTACCTCCCCCACAAAGGGTTAAAATGTTGTGAAATACTGATTCTTTAATAACTGATATACTATTTATTCGAATCTTTTGAAATTCCACACATAGTATTAGCTTATTAGTCGCTATCAACTCAAGACTCAAACTCAAATGGGCGAAGTCGCCACGTCCCTTTTGGTACCTCCCACACAAATGCACCAAAAGTTAACAGCTTATAACATTAATAACAGTGTATAATAATACTTGAAATTTTTTACAGTATTATGATTTTATATTGCCTACAGTCCAGGGAAAAATGGGTGTTGTTGCCACGCCCCTTTTGGTACCTCCCACACAAAGGTACCTTTTTGCACCAAGAGTTAACAGCTTATAACGTTAAAACCAGTGTATAAAAATACTTGAAATTTTGTACAGTGTAATGTTTTTATAGTGTCTATAGCCCTGTGAAAAATGGGCGTTATTGCCACGCCCCTTTTTGTGCCTCCCACACAAAATGCCCAAATCATACCACAATTTAATGTCTCATAACGTTTATACCAGTACACATAAATGCTTATAAGTCGGAACAGTGCAATGAATTTAAAGTATCTAATGTTCAGCGAAAAAAATGTGTATTTGATAAACCCCTTCTGGTACCTCCCACACAAATTGACAGAATAATTCGAGTAATATTTAATATTACATTACTCACAAAGTGAGGGTATACCTTAGTCGGTTTACCCGACTGAAACTTTCTTACTTGTTTAATTAAAGCCTTTAAAATATATATACCCGAAGAGCTTATATTTCATAAACATTTTAATCCGTTTTCTTTATATTATAACCAACCAAACTAAGCTGTAATTCGGATTCAGCACACCTTTGGAAAATGAGTTTTCTATTTATATATATTTAATTGTCCTTTAAGGATTTTAAAGATCTGAAAAGTCGTAAAAACATTGCCTAATCTAGAAAATGACAGACAAAAATGAAAAAAATGTTTTTACAAACAAATAAACCTATATTCCTACAGCTTGATAAACAAGATATACACCTTTCGAAAGGTCTCTGCTTTCCAAATTCTTTTAGAGATTGAAAATCGGTTAATAATTAACAAAGTTATAGGCGTTCAAGTGAAAAAAGGCAAGAAAATCTTTTTTTGCCCGTAAATCCGGATTTTGGGGGTGTCCGGCAAATTTCGTAGAACAAACGTTGTTCTACTCGCCAAGACCTACAAGAAAAATAGTATCGCGGTTTTTGGACTGTCGCACTGTGTAATTGATTTGAAATAGTATTCGATACATTCATAGGTATCAAGTTTTGCATTCAAGTTTTGTGGACCACAAAAATTTTCGTGTATCTTTTATTTCATCAAAACATTAATAATTGATTTGAAATAGTATTCGATACATTCATAGGTATTAAGTTTTGCATTTATATATACCTTATTAAAATTTCAGTAATTTATACACCAGAAAAGTGTACCACAATACCAATGTTTGGAAAATAAAATTTATATTCGTACCAAAAATTGTCATATATCTTTTATTTCAGCAAAAGCGAAGTTAGAAATTAGTTTTCCGAATAAAATAACTTACCAAAATATTTTATAAATATGATTCGGCACATCTCCAGGATTTCAGCTTTCCATTTAAATATATCTTATTAAATTGTGATTAATTTATATACCCGAAAAGTGTACCACAAAACCAATCAAGCGCATATGTTACATAAAAATTTAAATTAATGCCTTTTATATTAGTTAAACAAAATTTGCTATAAAAAAGTTTCTGCACATCTTTAGGGATTGAACTTTCCATTTATGTACATATATCGTTATTATTTAAGGATTTTAAAAATCCGGAAATTTCACCACAAAAATGTCTCTACACTTTTTATTTAATCAAAACCAGCAATAATTGAACGTCTTGACATTATAACTAACCAACAAGTAAGAAAGTTTCAGTCGGGTAAACCGACTAAGGTATACCCTCACTTTGTGAGTAATGTAATATTGAATATTACTCGAATAATTCTGTCAATTTGTGTGGGAGTTACCAGAAGGGGTTTATATAATACACCTTTTTTTCGCTGAACATTAGATACTTTATATTCATTGCACTGTGCCGACTTATAAGCATTTATGTGCACTGGTATAAATGTTATGAGACATTAAATTGTGGTATGATTTGGGAATTTTTGTGTGGGAGGTAAAAAAAGGGGCGTGGCAATAACGCCAATTTTTCACAGGGCTATAGACACTATAAAAACATTACACTGTAAAAAATTTCAAGTATTTGTATACACTGGTTTTAATGTTATAAGCTGTTAACTTTTATTGCAAAAAGGTACCTTTGTGTGGGAGGTACCAAAAGGGGCGTGGCAACAACACCCATTTTTCCCTGGACTGTAGGCAATATAAAAGCATAATACTGTACAAAATTTCAAGTATTTTTATACACTGTTATTAATGTTATAAGCTGTTAACTTTTGGTGCAAAATGGTGCATTTGTGTGGGAGGTACCAAAAGGGACGTGGCGACTTCGCCCATTTTTCTCGAGTTGATAGCGACTAATAAGCTAATACTATGTGTGAAATTTCAAAAGATTCGAATAAGTAGTATAGCAGTTATTAAAGAATCAATATTTCACAACATTTTAACCCTTTGTGGGGGAGGTACTAGAAGGAGTGGACCAATATGGCCCATCTTCGAACTTAGCCGGAGATAGAAAAAAAATATTACCACATACCAAATTTGAGGTCAATCGGTTACTCATTTCGAGAGTTATCGTGCGCACCAGCCAGCAGACACACAGACAGACAGACAGACAGACAGACAGACAGACAGACAGACGGACGGACATTGCTCATTCGACTTAAAATGACCCAAAACGGATTTCCTCCGAACATACTTGGGGTCTTAGGTCACTCCTTCGACGTGTTACACTTTTTTCCGTAGCAAATGATATATAACCTCGTCACACTAAAGTGAGGGTATAAAAATGGTTATACATTCCATTCAGCACATCTCTGGGAACAGAAGTCTTTATGTATACACCCTATATTAAAATTTGAGAATACAATTTTGAAAAGTAATTTTTAAATCTGAATATTGTACCACAATACCTATTTAGCATTTATATTTCGCAAAAATGGCAATTCATGTTCTACTTATATCCAACCAAAATAATTTTTAAATAGAATTCTGCATATCATTGTAAAACGAGTTTTCCATTTATATATATTTCATTACCATTTCAGGATCTTAGACATCCGAAAAGTCTAACACTAAAAAATGCTGCGGAAGTGTTATTTCATCAGAAAAGAAATAATTGTTTTTCTGAATGTTTAGTTAACAAGTATAGGTTTTAAATGTGATTCGGCACATCGTTGGAATTGAAATTTAATTTATATATACATTTTATTCAACTTTGAATAATATCGGGGGTGTTTTTTTAGAGTTACAATTTCAACAATCAGTAGCAATTTACACAATAGCAAGAATTTGCTAGCGTAGCTCTGGTGTAAGTCTATATAAAATGAAATGGCAAACCAAACTAAGCAAAAACTCAAATATCAGCTGTTAAATCGGTTGTCATTTAAATTTGAAAATTTGGGGATTTTTAAAATGATTTAATCTAAAAAACCTATCTCATTTTTTGCAGGTCTTAATTCTAATGGCTTCTGTTTAAATACCCTTTCGGATTTTATATACATTATTTGTTTTTTCCATTAAATCACACTATTATCCATTAAAGGACTCTACTACTTCCTTCTCAAAATGTTGTGACCAAAATGTAAAATATGGGATTGCAACCTTCATCCCTCGATTTTGTTGGTATTGGAAAAGGATGAACTAAAAAAAAGGATAGCATGAAGCATATGTGAACAGTATCTTTTCGGATAGTATCATTTTTGGTATAAAATATTTTTAAGTTCTCAGCAAAATATACTCACTCCACAATAATCTGCTTGTTTTTATGAATTTTGCATAAATCAAGGAGTTGAATTCATTTCTGGATTATCTTTAATAAAGTGGAAAAAGGTATTGGCTTTACTTTTATTGTAAAAATAAAGTTGTCTCCATGTTTTCCACAGTCTGTGTGTCTTTTCGTAAACTCACAAAAACCAGATGTAAACGATATTATGTAAATAATCCCAAAAGGCCATTAAAAAATCCCTTTTTCAACTGGAGAAATATGATTTAAATCTTTAATAGGATACTAGTCCACAGCTTCCTTATGTTTTCCTCATTTTTAGGCAAAGTTTTGTCCTTGTTGCCTCTCTCTCTTCACCGCTCTCTTGCTTTCCATTTATCATTTTGTTATGTTTGTAAACTATGTTAACAAAACTTTAGTTTCACATCATTAATTTAAAACGAAAATTTAATTCTAGGCCAATTACTCGGTGGGAGAGTAGCATAAAATTGTTTCAAACAGCTATTAATATTAATAATACGCTACGGTGATTTTGCTCTCCATAACGAATGAGAACAAGTATACGCCACCCATAGCCTCAATAAATAATAACAGTCATACGCCACCGAACACCAAAGAAAATCAACAAGCTTTTTTAAGACTCTCTGATAATAAATAACAATAGTCGACTGCTCCCTTTTTGGAGAAAATCAAATAATAACACGTATAGGCCTCCCAATGCCAACGCAATTAATACTCCGCCTTCTTGGCTAAAAGTTCAAGAGCCATGAATCATTCCACCACTATTTAATGTATGGAGTACACATAAAAGCTTACTTGAATTTACTTCTAAGCATCCTTGTTGTGTACTTGATAATACAATACCACCTGCTGCTATTCCATTTGTCCCTCTCATTCTCCTCCCCGCCCGCCTTTTAACAAATAAATCCTACAAGTATTTTCACAATGAAAATTGCCTCATTAGTTCCATTTAGAAGAGCCTGGAATTTCAATTTTGGGTGATGTGGATTTGGAATATTTTGGTTTCTTTCCCATCAGCTTTTTTGGCTGATGAAATAAACATTTGTTCGGTCTGGCATTTTAATTGGATAACCTGGCGATGCAGCTGTGTTCGCGGCCACTCACCGTTTACACGGCCAGCTCACTCTAGGCAAAATGTTAGTTTGCGATTAATATGCAGCAATACCACTAAATGGGAATTGGCACAGAGGGCCATAGTAGCTAGGAGTAGTAGTTGTAGGGGAGGTTTACTCAGTCATGGACCACCACTCCAGGAGGCCTTTGTGTTTCGTCTCTTTCTAAATTTTGCTGAGATTTTAATCATGGAAAAATGTGGCATAAAGTAGTCATTATGTATTCAGTGCTCCCTCCACAGCGGGAAGGGAAGAAGTAAAATTAAGAATATGGTCCCAGAATGTTAACGCAGCTAAAACCGGCGGGTGGGAACTTTTGAAGTTTGTGTGTTATTTGCTGTTTTCGTGAAAAGATTAAAAATCCTTAACTGAGGAATAAAATATTTTCAATTATATTTTTTTTTAATATTCTCTTAATATTTGAAAATGTAGGCAAGATAGTGAAAAGAAATATTAAACGATCCTTTGTAACGTCTAGCACTTTAATAGTTTGACAAGAACCATTTAACAATATCCACTATTTGCCCACATGGCCCGAGATATCTGATGGGTTTAACAAGAAAAAGTTCCTAGTATGGTTTCTTTAAGACAATTGCCACAATATTCCCCAAACATAAACACATATGATCCATTCCGGATAACATAATTATTACACTTTCCAACAGCATTTTTGGAACAGAATAGCGACCCTATAATTTTGAAAGGGCATGTTGAGTATATCAAAAAAATTTTTTCCATTTAGTATAATGCTCCCTTCGACCAAAAATAGAAAACTTTGACCCACTGTAAAAAAAAAACTCAGACCAACTGGACCAAAAGTTTATTCTACAAAAATTATCTACTCAATATGCCCTTTCAGAATTATAGGGTCGCTATTCTGTTCCAATCAAAAACTCTTAATTTTGACAGTGTTATTTATTTATTAATGACATCCTAACACAAAAAGAATACCTAATAGTTTTAGGTATTTGAATCGATTCATAAATTACAATAATTGAAATCAAGATTAAAAAAAATTAAGATTAAGATTTAAAATGTAACAAAAATTAAGGTTGTGTTATTTATTTATACATAATTTATAATATATATATAGACATAATTTTCACTTATAGAATTTCTTTAGTTCCTTTTTAAATTTTAGTGCGTTGCCTATTATCTGTAAATGACTTGGTAGACTGTTCCAAAGACGAATTGTGGATACAAAAAATTGTCTTTCTGACGTAAGACTTTTGTATCGCTGCTGTATAATTTTCTTTCCACGGCTTGATCGGGCGAAACTTATTTGATTAAAGAGATAGCCAGGCTCCTTTGTATAAATTATCTTTGGCATAAACAAAATATTTTTGTATTTCATAAAATTCTCAAAATCCATATCAAAAATTTGGTAGGAATAGTCTGAAATTCTGTCATTTCGTTTTATGTTAAAAACATATCGTGCTATATTGTTAAAAGCTACTTTAAGTTTCAAGAAGTCAGTATTGCTGCAGTTGTAAAAAATTTCGGACCCATACAGCAGAACTGGGGTTAAATGTGTTTTTGCTAGTAGCATACGAACATCTAAAGGAGTTGAAGCTTGTACTGCCCATAGGCTCCGTAGCATGCCGTGAACTTTTCCCACAGTTATATTGATGTGGTTTGTCCAAGACAATTGGTCGTTGAATGTTACTCCAAGATTGGATGAAGCGGATACCTAGTCGATGACGCAATTGTTGAGGTATATTAGATGATTTGGAAGGGTGACGTTCTTTCTTTTCGAGATATATAAACATTTGGATTTGGTTGGGTTTATGCGAAGTACATTATTATTTGCCCATACGCTTACTTTTTCTAAATCCTCATTGATTCCAGTGACGCAGTTTTGAATACTTTCTACGGGAGTACTTGCGTATATCTGTACATCATCCGCGTACATGTGTACCTTACAGTGTCGAAATACATCTGGTAAATCATTTATATACATACTGAATAGCAATGGTCCTAATATAGATCCTTGTGGAACACCCTTGTATAGACTTAGTGTGTTTGAGAATTTATTATTAATACAAACAGCTTGTGAGCGATTTGTTATGTAAGATCTAATGAGACGGCATGCAGAATTAGAAAAGTGGAAAATCTTTTCTAGCTTAGTAAGTAAGATAGTATGATCGACAGTATCGAACGCCTTGCTGTGATCGAGAAGCACTAAAAAAGAATCTAAGTTAGTGTCGATTTGTATCCTTAGTTCTTCGATAACATTAACTAGAGCGGTTACGCAACTTCTTTTTGCACGAAACCCAGATTGCCATTGTGATAAATAGTTATTTTGTTATAAAAATAGGTCCATTTGCGTATGCATAATTTTTTCAAGAGCTTTAGATATGAACGGCAAAATCGATATTGGGCGAAAATCTTTGTTGGATTTTGGAATGGGTATTACTTTTACCATCTTCCAGGATGTAGGAAAAACCGACTTTGTAAGAATGCTATTGAAGATATGAGTAATTTGTGGCAATATCGTCGGTAATATCAGCTTCAAAAATATTGGGTTAATCCCGTCCATTCCAACTGCATTATACTTCATCGACAATATACTGCTTAAAGCTTCCATTTGGTCCACGCAACGAAAAGAGAAGGTATTATCTGTTGTTGTATTGATGTAGTTTGCATAAACATTTATTAGGTTTCCAGAGGATGATCGCCAACAAAATTTGTATTTAGTTCATTCAAATCGACTGCTCTATAACATTCAATGTCATGTTTTTCTCCTATACCTATATTTCTGATTTCCCGCCATCTTTTTTTGTTGCCAACTGCGGTTGCAAATCTTTCCTGGTAGTAAGAAGATTTAGCAATTTGCATTAGTTTAACGACTTCTCGTCTAGCTGCCTTGTACATCTCGTGGATTTCAGGTGTTTTGAATCGTTTCCATCTTTTGTACAAATTATTACGCCGAAGAATATGATGTTTTATAGTTTCATTAAACCATGGTTGTTGTTTATGTTTAATTATTTTAGTCTTTAAGGGTACAACTAAGTTGAAAATGTGGTCGATATTTTCTTCGATGAAAAGAATCTGTTCATCAACTTATTCGTACTCATACACAGTGTCCCAGTGAGTACTATTTACAAGTTTTTGGAGCATAATGTTGTTAATATTCTTAAAATCTCGATATACCAGAGAATCGTCTATAGGGCTCACAAATGTGTCGTATGTCATGAATAATAAGTCATGTCTGGAGAACATAGGGGCAGAAAGTTGATCATAGAGAATAACTTTAGCAGGTTGATTAACGAAAAATAGATCAAGAAGACTATTTGTAGACTATTGTATAGGGTGATCTAAGTAGAGATACTTTTTTCAATAGCCTTTTTTCGACAGATCACGTGTGAGTCGTGTCATGCTGTCATCTTATTTTTGTTGAGTATTGTTTGGCATTTAATCATGGAAAGACTTACGCCTGAACAACGTTTACAAATTATTCAGTTTTATTATCAAAATAATCGTTCGCCAATTGCGCTATGTCCATATTTTTTTAAATAAAAAAAAACGCTTTCCAGTCGACCTACGACCTTGACACCCACCCATGAGCAATATTTTAGCTCTCGTTAAGAGCTATCTTTTTGCCATCGACCGATTCCAGATCCGACTTACCGGAATCATCGGTCCATATTTCTTCAACGTAACAGTCGGTGAGAACGTAACCGTCAATTGCGACCGTTATCGTGCCATGATAACCGACTATTTGATGCATGAAATTGAAGCTCGTGATCTCGGCGACATTTGGTTTCAAAAAGACGGCGCCACTTCCCACACATTGCATCAATAAATGGATTTATTGAGAGAACACTTCGGTGAGCAGATAATTTCACGTTTTGGGCCGATCGATTGGCCACCAAGACATCGCCCCGTTAGACTTTTTCCTGTGGGGATATGTAAAGTCGATTTTGTTGGAATTCTACTTTCACAAAGTGGGTCAAAAGTTAATTGGAAAAAATAGTCTATATATGTAGTATTGTACTTTGATCCCATTTATATACAATTAACGCACATTTAGACTAATAGAATATCATCCGGCAGTAGTCTGATGATTTCACCACATACTAAAATGAAAAGAAATTGAAAACATCGATTCCCTTTTAAAATATACATATTTACCTTCCAAGAAGTCTAACTTCACAAAAACTTAAAATGTGATTTTCTCGAAATTAAAAAAAAGTATACACTATACTTTTATTAAGGGGACGATATGTTCTGCACGAGTCCTGATATGTATGTTAATATACATGTATGATCTGTGCATAATTTCTTGACCACATGATTCAGACGTTATTTGTGAGGGTCTATATACAATGTATTCTATATACAATGTATAAATGAGCGGCGCGGATTATGATTTTATTTTAGATACATGGTTTCTTCGGAGAATTTTCTTAGAATTTTATGTAGTTTACGTTTTTGCTATACGATTTACAATCAACCCGCCCTAATATACATGTATTCGTTAATACCTTTTGTATTCGGCTGGGAAGCCATTCATGTAATGTTAACTTAATATTATTATTTATTTATTTTTTTCTCAATTTTTTAGTGATTATATTTATTTATATATTTACTTTTGTTATTATTTAATTTAATAATTTATTATATTTGTATGTAAGTGGTAACTTGGATGTACTTGGTTTGAAATACGGATATTTGCTTTTGCGTTACAATGTATGAAATAAACTATGAAAACAAGTTTTTTTTCCCTATTTTTAATTATTTCTGTTTTGATGAAATTAAATGTCTGCAAAATTTTTGGTTTTCTGGTACACTTTTCGCAAGTATAAATTACTCAAATTTTAGTATAGTCCATGTAAAAGGAGAGCTCAATTATTAGAGATATGCTGATTGGTATTTATAACATACAATGGCGGTTCCAAAATTATCCGACCTAACAAAGAAAACACAACAAATTTGGGAACATCTATCTTTATTTCTCAATGTAATCTCCTTTTATCTCGATACACGTTTTTCAGCGATTTTCAATAGCTTCGATACCATGTTAATAGTAAAAACTGTCTGGCTCCTGTCCGCCGAGCATTTTTTTCAAGTATGGAAACAAAAAAATTACCCAAAGGAGCAAAATCTGGCGAATAAGATGGGTACTGAAGCAATTCGAACTTTAATTGATTAATTTTTGCCATCGCAATAGTGGATTGTCTTGATTGTGAGCACACGCGGCACCCATCTTTCGCACAGCTTTCTCATCATCAAATTTTCCTTCAGTATTCGATGTATATCACTTTTGGAATGCCTATGATTTCAGCTACTTACAATACTATGTTGTGGATTTTTTAACCATTTCTGGCGTGGACACCTCGATGCTTGTTGTTGTAGTAGCAGCTTGGATACGCTGGGTTGATAATCCTTTAGTCTATTTTTATTACAGACTTCGTTCCGGCATATATCCCTTATCGCGGGAACCATATGTTGTTTTTCATCTACTCAATGTTCCGCCGGATGTTAATTAACATTTTGTCTCTTAATTTCACGGAATTAATGTTATTTGAGTTTTACCGTTTCTATTCTCCACTAGAAGCGCTACATTTCTGTTAATAGTCAACATGGCGCTGTGTCTATGTTAAATTGGGCGATCAGATGTTGTTGTAGTGGTAGTGTGTCCGGTGAGTAATATTAGCTACAGAAACTCGAATTATGATGAAAACATGAAAATGTTGATGTTAAATTTTCCAGTGCACTGGCTGGGAATCGAACCCAGCACTTTCGGAATCCAAGTCTAACACACTAGCCACAGAGCTACCGAAGGCCACGATGGTGACCACTACGGTGTTCGTCTTGGCATAAACTCTGCCACCCAATATTTTGTAGTTGTAGAATCTAGCTCGGTTTTAATATTGGTTGGACTGAGACCTTTCAAATGAAATAATTGTATTACACATCGGTGACCAATTTTTTCAATGCTTACAAATTCGCTGAGATTGTTTACGTCTCAAAAAAAAAAAAAACGAACAACGTGGCGCCTTGAAAATCGCAACATATGTTTTAAAAGGTTGTCACTTGTCACAAAAGTAATTTTTTTTCGAACTACTACCGCCATCTTTATGTGAAGTCGGCTGATGTTGGGATCGTCCTCGTATATCTTGTGATATCTGTCTTTCTGCTGATATTCCTCCTTTGCTTCATGATATTTTTTATTTGGTTAATGTCAGTCTTTTGTCTGGTCTTCGGATGATGTCCTAATATTTTGTGGCATATCTGTCCATCCATTAATGTCCTTCGTTTTCTTTATATCCGTTATTATTTTAATGACTGTGTCTATTTTTAACATCATACTTAAGCTGTGGCCACATGTCTCTTAATATCAGTATTTCATATGGTTTTGCCTCTCTGCCCATCAGACACAGTGTGTCTTGTTCGTTTTACTTCTCCCAATGACTTTTCTAGTATTGTCTTGTTAGCCTACCCATCTGTCTTACCCCTTCTTTGTCCTGGTAAACCCTTTTCATTGTACAATGTCCAAAGTCTTCTCTCTCTCTATTCCAATAGATGTTTCCGCCTTTCAATTCCTTTTCAGATGAGAGATTTTATTTTCACAAACGTTTTTCTGTCATTTTCATCAGATTATTATCTACCCTTTCCTTTTTTTACCTATACTGACTTTGCTTGTCCCTTGAGATTCGAGTATCTATTCCATCACTCTTTTGTCTTGTGTCCCTTCTTTAGATATTTATGACTGTATTATATATTTATGGTTTTTTAAAAAAAATGCTAGAAAAACTTTTAGTTAGGATTAGCCTATCATATGGGTTTAAACTAAAATTTAGTGTTCCTCTTCTTTGCCCTTAATTCATATCCTTATAGACATAGTAATACTTTTGAAAGAGAAAGTTAAGTCATTTATCATAATGTGTCAATTTCCAAACCCTTGGGCCTTAGTCACACTTTTATCCTATCTGCGGCCTTGTCAGTTTGGATGGATATCATTAACTTAAGTGCAATGCGGATGTGATACTGGTACGAGTACTTGTTTCCAATGTTAGGAATTGCATTTGATATTTTGAAAGAGTTAAGTTTAATTAGCCATTGACCTCCAACATAAGGACACCAGCCATTGATGGGTAAAATGCAAGTCGCTTTTCATTCATTCAGGTGCATTGCACGCATGAAGGTCGGTCGATCATATTTCATCACGTTCCCTCATCAAAAGTTTTCAAATAAACTTTTTTGTATTTATGACAGTACCTTCCACCACCGCCCCACATATCCCATTGCCCTTCAGAGTTTTTGTTTGAAATTTGAACAAGAGTAGTAATGTTTTTTTCCTTCTTTTTGTCAGTAAATGAATGCTGACTTGGCTTGCCAAGTGAAATGCTAACTTGTGGCTTTATGAAATAATATTGCCAAACAAGCGAAAAAAAATATATATTGTACACAACACACACACAGAGAAATAAAACACATTCTTTATACAAAGTAAATAAGTATGGGTTACTCATGGAGGAGGTGTGTCTTCCACCTTCGTAGAAGGTCACTAGGAAATCGTTTGAATTTAATTCCCGGAATTAGAACAGCTTTATTTTGTAGGAAATTAATTTTGAGTGTAATCTACACTTACTTCATAGTATCAAATTAAAATGTTAATTCAATTTAACGCCAATCGCTGTAAAAGGATTTGACAAGAATCTATTTAACTTATCATCAACGCCCATTAACTTCCAATAGAGCCTACCTTGATTTTCCCCAAGAACTAATTTATAGGCGTTTTGAGTGCAATCTTCTTTGTTTTTAACATAGGATTATCTTGTATATTAACTTAAGTATAGTTTCACAAAATTAATTTAAAATGGAAACTAATTTTAATGCCAAAAAATTGGCAAAAATCTGTTAAACTTTTCATCAGCACCCATTCAAATTAATTATACGCTACCCTGATAAGAACACGTATACGCCTTATTTTCCCGCCTAAGTAAATTATAACACTAATACGCAACAATGCAGACAACACGACAGTCAGGTGGCTCTGAACAAATTGGCTAGATGGGACAGAAACCGCGTACAAGATAAAATTTGCTCTATTTACTAGGAAGAATAAAGTCCCAGATGTGGACCCTCCTCGGATAAATGGAGAAGAGCTAGTCTTTTTTTGAAAATGCAAAATTTCTGGTAATAATTCTAGATAGGAAAATTTCATTTACAGCTAATCGGCCAACATCGACTTATATTCCTGCTGGACAGCTGTAGGGTCGCATTGCGATTTTTAAGGCACTGGATGCACTTTTTTCGGCTGTGTTTGTTCCGAATTTTTTTTCTCCTATTCAATATCTAAAACTTTGCTTCCGACACAAAAGACATATTCCTTAGGGTAGGCCGAGGACAAAAATGAAGAAAAAGCGCAAACAAATACTCCTTGAGCAAAAAAAAAATCGTATGACCATTAAATTATTAATTGATCCAATTTGACTAAACGAATGATGCAGAAGTTCTTATTTTTGCGGCTACTTTCACGCCCTCTTCTCAGAATTGAGTCCCAAAATCATGTGTTGTACTATGTATATATATTGGCGGCATTGTTGTTCAGCTCTCCGAATTGAATTGTATAAAGTCGAGTAGATTATGTTATGCGTTCACAAAATGTGTGCAGAATTGGGAGGGATTTCAAAGAAATTCCCATTTACCGGAGGCCACATCCCTAAATTCACAAACAGCCCTCGACTGCCGCATGTGTCCTAACTAGATGGCTAATCAGTTTAACTTTATAGAGGTAGTTGAAGTAAAGAGGTAGGTTAGATGAACAGAAATTTCAGCTATATTTTCTTCATTTATGAAGATTTTGTTTTTATTAGACCTTTTTATTGAATATCCAATTCTGGTAAATAATAGTCAAGCTCGAGGTCGTGGCCTCGAATTGCATATTTTCTTCCTCTATTGACATTCCTCCAGACATTAAGACTGCCGTCTTTTGACACAAATCAATGTGTCCATCTCCTATCGATCGGTCTGTAACTGATGTCCATCCATATTCGGCTTTCTGCTGATATTAATCTATCTGTGGCTCACTGTCCTTCTATAGATATCAGTCCTGCTGATGTTGATATTCCTATTTCTGCCAATATTTTCTTTTGTTGATGTACGGGGTGGTCCCAAAATTAGACGACCTAATAAAGAAAACACAACAGATTTGGGAACATGTTTCTTCATTTCTATCCTTTTAGCTCCTTTAGCTCGATACACTTTTTCCAGCGATTTTCAATAGCTTCGATAGCCTGTTTAGAGTAAGAACTGTCCACCTTTTCATAGCTGGAAAAAGTTTTTTCGTCGAGCTATGTTCTTTAAGTTTGAAAATAAAAAGTAATCCAAATCTGGGGAATAAGGTGCGTGCTGCAGCAATTCGAACTTTAATTCATTGATTTTGGCCATAGCAATAGGGGATGAGTGAACTGGGGCATTTTTTTTTGATTGTGAGCAAACGCGGCACCCATCTTGCGCACAGTTTTCTCATCATCAAATTTTGGTCAATATGCGATGTATAGTACTTTTTGAAATTCCCATGACTTTAGCTAGCTCAGAAACCTTTAACCGACGGCCATCCAATACCATTTTGTTGATTTTTTTTTAACATTTCTGGCGAGGACACCTCAATTGATCGACCGACCACTACGGTGTACGTCTTGGCATCTCATAAAAGTTGTAAATTCGACAAAGTTGTATAATAAGGAATTAAATTCTGCCGCTCAATATTTTATAGTTGTAAACGAAGGAGAAGACTACCCCAAAATAGTAACTAGCTCGGTTTTAATATTGTTTTTACTGAGTTCTTTCAAATGCAAATATTGTATTACATGTCGGTGATCCATTTATTCCATGTTCGCAAATTCGTTGAGATCGTTTGCTTTTGAGTGCTAAAAAAAACTAAACAACGAGGCGCCTTGAAGCTTGAAACATATGTTTTAGATGGTTGTCACTTTTCGCGAAAGTAATTTTTTTCAAAGAACTGCCTACACCTATATGTCTGCTCGGCTAATTTTGGGACCGCCCTCGTATATCTTCTTCACTTAGTTAAACAATAACACCTTTGATGCCATTAATCCTCTTTGCTACATCTATCCTTCAATAAATCCCTTTTGTTTTGCTATAGTATGTTAACATAAGTTTGGTAACACAACTGTAATTTAAAATGTAAATTTAATTTAACGCCATTTACTTTTGAAAAGATTTGGCTAAGATTATATGAAACTTTTCCTCAACAGCCATTAAAATCAATTATACGCTAACTTGTTTTTTGTCGGTAACAAATAAAAATGCGTATACGCCTTAGTTGCTCCCAAAGTAAATAGTAGCAATTATACGCACCACTGTATGGCAATAACAACAGGTTTCTTTGTAAGATTAATAACAACAGAAAATTTCATAAAAATATATAAATTGTAAAAATTTTTATGATAAGGAAAAGAGTTCAATATTTCTTTTGTCCATTGACCATTTATACTTTTTGATGATTATTTCGGAATGTTAAATATATTTGTGCTTTCCTTCTATATAAGTATTTTTGTGGGAAAAATAACAATGTCATGGCCCAATGGCATGACATTTTTTATTGTTAAATATTTCTCCAAACTTATTTTATGTTCTAAGTTTGGACCTATTGGTCCCCTCTTTTAGGTGTCTGCCTCAGAAAAGGTCAAAATTTAGTAGAATTGTAATTTGCTGATTTAAAATGTACAGGGTTTTCCCATAAGAGTGATATGATTTCTTTGAAAAAAGAACAGGAAATTCAAAAGTTGTTTATTTAATGTGAAGTAAAATCGGTACAATTAAGTTTTAATACAACATCATTCAAATGGCCTCCACGACTTCTTCTGCTGGAACGAATGCCATGAACCCAATTTCCGAGCACTTTTTCCACTAAATCAAGTCGTTTTTCATGAATGGCACGTTCAATATTGACTTGTAAAGCTTCACGAGAGTTTGGTTTATTTCGAAACACCAATGACTTCAAATAACCCCACAAGAAATAGTCTAATGGTGTTAAATCACAACTTCTTGGAGGCCATTCAATAACAAAATTTCTTGAAATAATCGAATCTCCAAACGCAACAGACTTTTTCTGGCCAGACCCCTAATTTGAATTTCTAAATATGTTCGTATATTATTTTGGTCTTTAGACTAAATGTAAAAAAAATATTTTTCATTATTATTTTTTGTTCATTTTGTGGAAGGATTGAAAAACAAGTATTATCAACTTTAGAATGTTGTTGGCACACAGGATTAGTACATTTGGTGCTGTAAAAACGTGTCTTCCTACGCAGCTTTTCGTCTTGCGTGAAACAAATTCTGCAATCTTTTCTGGAACTCAGTGTTCAAGGGTTAACGAGAGCTAAAATATTGCTCATGGGTGTCAAGGTCGCAGGTTGACTGGAAAGTGTCTTTTGGATTAAAAAAAATGGACTCGGCATCATTTTCAAATGTGAACTGAAAGTTTATTTTTTCTCTAGCTCCTTATGGCAAAAGGGATAGCTCTTAACGAGACCTAATTGTTCATGGGTGTCAGGTCGTAGGTCGACTGGAAAGTGTTTTTTTGGATTTAAAAAAATGGACTTAGCGCACGAAAAGTTGCAATTGGAGAACGATTATGTTGATAATTAAACTGAATAATTTGTAAACGTTGTTCTTGCGTATATCCCTCCATGATGAAATTTTAAACACTACTGAATACAACGAAAAACAAATGACAGATCATGACATATTACAAATGGCCGAAATGTCACTTCAAAATCATATCATCCCCATTGGAAAACCCGTTATATAGGAAATTAGTAAAAGATAGTATAACATATTTGTATTCGTCTTAAAGGAAACTTCCTGGTATATGTTTTCGAAAAAATAATGAGTCCCATTTTTTAATTCCTGTCACTGTGCACCGGGGTACGTATAAGTAATATAATTTGTTTAGCTTTAAATAGCTATGTGAATCATACGGCACCAGAAACCTTTTGTCTCTATAATTCTGTCTAAAGAAATGTGATGAAAATATGAATATATATAAAATATGTTCTTCAAAAGTTATCGCCATTTATCAATATCTTAACAATAAGTAGAACAACAAACAAGAAAGTTGTTCATATATAAAAGAATTTCGCTAAAAATCCTCTTGCCCTAAGGAATCGAAAATGTTCCTATGGGGTCAGTAAAAAAAAAACTGCTGTGCTCTTTAATAGTCGCTTTACGTTGTTCGTTATACGCTGTTGTGTAGACGTCGTGTCTTGTACAATTCTGCAACGTTTGCAATGCGGTTTTTATTTACGTTTCTCTTGTTCGTTTGTAATTTGGAAACCTTGACTTTGTTGTGTGATTGTGGTTTGCGTGTAACGTACACGTACATATGTGTTTAGTTTATTTATTGTCAAGACAATCCTCTCTCTCGAACAGAAACAGGCACACATACACACGAGCGCTTCAACATCATCATCAATACTATGATGAATGCCATCACCATCATCGTCGTCATTATGATGACCAACGTCGTCCTCACGAAGCCATCGTTATCGTTATAATACACATCATTGTATGCTTCGAGGTTAGGAGAGCAAAAGAGAGGAGAGATATTCAAACATTGTATGTATGTGCACACTCACACACACACGTCATCATAAACAGTTAGCTAAACAACATTTAGGGAAAAAATAGCTTAAAACCAAAAATGAAAATACCACATATAAATGACTTGAATCCACTGCTCATAAACACAACAGAAGCAGCGGCAGCAGCTGCAGCCGTCAAAATCAAGAACAACCAAAGAGCATTGTTGTTTGTTTATTTTCTCATTTTGTTTGTGCAGCGACGACGACGCCGACGGCACTCAGTATTCGTCGTATGCATTGCAGTTTGTAATGATACTCGCTTGAATGGCTGTCTCTCTAATTCATTGGGTTTTGTGTGCTTTGACTACTTCGTGATGTTCATTAAAAATGCATGAGTGTGTGTTTTCCATAATATGCGTCTCTCTGTGTGTGTGCGACGAGGCATGCGTCTGCAAACATGTGAATGTCCTTCTTAGATGTGTCCTTCTGCAAAATTGATACTTTGTTTTTTGGGTTCTTATCAAAGTACAAGTACTTATTTTTATTCTTCAAAGGACATACTCGTACATATAAGAAACTGAAAACCCACTTCTTTTATACTACACAGAATAATCAATTGTTATTTTATTTCCTTGTGCGATAATATCCTTTTTGTATGCCATGCATTATACATTCGGACATGATTATGTCCGAGCTAACATTTCAAGTAACGAGCGAGACATGCATAAATATTCAGACAGCACTAAAGATTAAATTTAATGCTTTTTATTTCTATATCTGAAGACGATAGTCGAAAGGGA
Source organism: Eudasyphora cyanicolor (assembly GCA_963930755.1). Lineage (NCBI taxonomy): Eukaryota > Metazoa > Arthropoda > Insecta > Diptera > Muscidae > Eudasyphora > Eudasyphora cyanicolor. The sequence goes on along the minus strand of OZ005738.1, from coordinate 185,282,648 downwards.
TTTTAAGAAAATAAGATCACTTTACTTAGAGTAAAGTTCACTTCAGTGAACTTTTATATAAGTAAACTGAAGTGAACCTCTCTATAAGTAAACTGAACTGAAGTGAACCTCTCTATATTTGAAAACATCACCAGAATTAATTTACTAAAATTCCTTGGTGACGTATGCTGAACAATGTTGCAAAGAATTTAAAATATTACTCATACGCATCCATGACAAAGGAATATTAATTCTACATTACTTTTAAAATTTTTATGTTTTCATCGTCCCCTTTTTCCTTCAAAGGCTATGCATCTTTCTTGTGAAAAAATTACAAACAGCAATCCCATCCATATCCCTAAGGTCTGCTGATAAATATTTCAAAAATTGTCTTAACCAGGTAACAAAATGAAAGTCTTTTTTCCGCAAAAAATAACCTTTTGTATAAATTTTACTAATTAATCAGGGTCGTCCAGTCCTGTAATTAATTCGTAAAATGGAAATATAACTCAATTATAATACATCCTTTTAATTTGGTCCCATGGAAGGAAATAATTTATTTACAATCAACTTTAGTAGATTTTTTTCTATTCTCTTCTTTTGTCACAACTAAATTATGATCCTTCTAACATTGTTGTTGTTGGTCCTTCACGCCTTTGTATCGTTGTCTTAGAGCTATATGTTGTTGTTTCTTATTTCTTTGTACATATACTCCTTGAAACATTCTCTATTGTAGTCTGTGGTTGGTTCTCCTTCATTACCTTTGCATTTATTAGATTTTCTGTGAGCTATTGTTTTTTTTGTTGCTTTGTTTTGTGGTGTCCCCATTGTTGTTGATGAAGACAATTTGTATGAGGTTACGTTTGTTGCTCTCATGATTTATTATCCTTCGTAGGATTTTGTCTTCGTAATTTCCTGCACGCGTGCCTAAGGACAATCCATATATAGAGGTGTGTATGTGTGTGAGAGAGCGAAGGTGTTGCGAAATATATATAATACTACATTCCCTCCTTTGTATTTTCCTCTATGTGTGCCTGTGTAAAGCTATGGTGTATTATGTGATTTACAATGTGTTAAGGAACTTTGTCATTGTTCTTCTTGAGTCCTTGACTACGGGTATCGGCATGGAGTTGGTATTCTTGGTATTGGCGGGATTTTGTCATTGATTTCGTATTAATGTCATGGCTTAAGTTTGATCCGCGTAAATGATGCGTTTCACTGCCGTGTAGTATTAGTTTTAAATTGATTTTTCATCAGAATCGTTCTTATGGGTTAAACGTTCGCTTTTCCCATATCGGGTGAGAATAATCAGAAAGTCATTGAATTCTTGCAATGAATCGTTTTGTTGTAAACCGAGGTTGGGTTTCAATCGATATTGCCTTTTGGCTAAACTTGGTGAATGATTTGTAAACAAATAAAACATCGTTGCCATAAATATTCTTTAGAAATTTATGGTGACGTCTCATCTCTAAATATTTTTTATGGTCTCATATTTATAATAATAATGTGGTATGCATAATTATTGATTTATTGTACAATTTATGAGACATTGATGGCAACACTAAATCAAAATGTAAACATTATTTAAGAGAAATTTAAATAAAAATATAAACACAAACTCAATAAAAAATAAAAAAAAACAAATCTCAATAAAAATTCTTGTTTACCACAGAAATCGTAAACAATATTACTCATACGCACATTGAAATACTAAAGTTTCTCAAGATGCAAAAAAACACAGAAGGAAATTGTTAACGCATTTTTCCACATCAAGGAAAATTTAATATAGGAAATTTTCTTTGTCTAGGGAGAACTTTTCTATAAGAAAACTTCACTGAAGTGCAATTTTCTATAAGAAAACTTCACTGAAGTGCAATTTTCTATAAGAAAACTTCACTGAAGTGCCATTTTCTATAAGAAAACTTCACTGAAGTGCAATTTTCTATAAGAAAACTTCACTGAAGTGAAATTTTCTATACGAAAACTTCACTGAAGTGAAATTTTCTATACGAAAACTTTACTGAAGTGAAATTTTCTATACGAAAACTTCACTGAAGTGAAATTTTCTATACGAAAACTTCACTGAAGTGAAATTTTCTATACGAAAACTTCACAGAAGTGAAATTTTCTATACGAAAACTTCACTGAAGTGAAATTTTCTATAATTAAACTTCACTAAACTGAACTTTTCTATACGAAAACTTCACTAAACTGAACTTTTCTATACGAAAACTTCACTAAAGTGAACTTTTCTATACGAAAACTTCACTAAAGTGAACTTTTCTATACGAAAACTTCACTAAAGTGAACTTTTCTATACGAAAACTTCACTAAAGTGAACTTTTCTATACGAAAACTTCACTAAAGTGAACTTTTCTATACGAAAACTTCACTAAAGTGATCTTTTCTCTACGAAAACTTCACTAAAGTGAACTTTTCTATACGAAAACTTTACTTAAGTGAACTTTTCTCTACGAAAACTTCACTAATGTGAACTTTTCTATACGAACACTTCACTAAAGTGAACTTATCTCTACGAAAACTTCACTAAAGTGAACTTTTCTATACGAAAACTTCACTAAAGTGAACTTTTCTATACGAAAACTTCACTAAAGTGAGCTTTTCTATACGAAAAGCTCACTTTAGTTTTTTTTCGTATAGAAAAGTTCACTAAAGTGAAGTTTTCGTATAGAAAAGTTCACTTTAGTGAAGTTTTCGTATAGAAAAGTTCAGTTTAGTGAAGTTTAATTATAGAAAATTTCACTTCAGTGAAGTTTTCGTATAGAAAATTTCACTTCTGTGAAGTTTTCGTATAGAAAATTTCACTTCAGTGAAGTTTTCGTATAGAAAATTTCACTTCAGTGAAGTTTTCGTATAGAAAATTTCACTTCAGTAAAGGTTTCGTATAGAAAATTTCACTTCAGTGAAGTTTTCGTATAGAAAATTTCACTTCAGTGAAGTTTTCTTATAGAAAATTGCACTTCAGTGAAGTTTTCTTATATGGTCTCATATTTATAATAATAATGTGGTATGCATAATTATTGATTTATTGTACAATTTATGAGACATTGATGGCAACACTAAATCAAAATGTAAACATTATTTAAGAGAAATTTAAATAAAAATATAAACACAAACTCAATAAAAAATAAAAAAAAACAAATCTCAATAAAAATTCTTGTTTACCACAGAAATCGTAAACAATATTACTCATACGCACATTGAAATACTAAAGTTTCTCAAGATGCAAAAAAACACAGAAGGAAATTGTTAACGCATTTTTCCACATCAAGGAAAATTTAATATAGGAAATTTTCTTTGTCTAGGGAGAACTTTTCTATAAGAAAACTTCACTGAAGTGCAATTTTCTATAAGAAAACTTCACTGAAGTGCAATTTTCTATAAGAAAACTTCACTGAAGTGCCATTTTCTATAAGAAAACTTCACTGAAGTGCAATTTTCTATAAGAAAACTTCACTGAAGTGAAATTTTCTATACGAAAACTTCACTGAAGTGAAATTTTCTATACGAAAACTTTACTGAAGTGAAATTTTCTATACGAAAACTTCACTGAAGTGAAATTTTCTATACGAAAACTTCACTGAAGTGAAATTTTCTATACGAAAACTTCACAGAAGTGAAATTTTCTATACGAAAACTTCACTGAAGTGAAATTTTCTATAATTAAACTTTACTAAACTGAACTTTTCTATACGAAAACTTCACTAAAGTGAACTTTTCTATACGAAAACTTCACTAAAGTGAACTTTTCTATACGAAAACTTCACTAGAGTGAACTTTTCTATACGAAAACTTCACTAAAGTGAACTTTTCTATACGAAAACTTCACTAAAGTGATCTTTTCTCTACGAAAACTTCACTAAAGTGAACTTTTCTATACGAAAACTTTACTTAAGTGAACTTTTCTCTACGAAAACTTCACTAATGTGAACTTTTCTATACGAACACTTCACTAAAGTGAACTTATCTCTACGAAAACTTCACTAAAGTGAACTTTGCTATACGAAAACTTCACTAAAGTGAACTTTTCTATACGAAAACTTCACTAAAGTGAACTTTTCTATACGAAAACTTCACTAAAGTGAGCTTTTCTATACGAAAAGCTCACTTTAGTTTTTTTTCGTATAGAAAAGTTCACTAAAGTGAACTTTTCTATACGAAAACTATACGAAAACTTCACTAAAGTGAACTTTTCTATACGAAAACTTCACTAAAGTGAACTTTGCTATACGAAAACTTCACTAAAGTGAACTTTTCTATACGAAAACTTCACTAAAGTGAACTTTTCTATACGAAAACTTCACTAAAGTGAACTTTTCTATACCAAAAATTCTTTTCCATACGAACACTTCACTAAAGTTAACTTTTCTATACGAAAACTTCACTAAAGTGTACTTTTCTATACGAAAACTTAGCTAAAGAAAATAAAAACTTCACTAGAATGAACTTTGCTCTAGGAAAACATCACTAGAGTGAACTTTCCTGAGAGAAAAATCACTGTGATGAAATTTGCTATGCGAATGTTCTTCGTGGCGTATGAGTCATACAGATTTCAAACAAAATAAATTACGTTACTTATACGCATCCATGTGGCATATTGTAGAAAAGTAATAGTGCTTATTTTATTTTAAGGTTGCTTCAGTCTGTACGTAGCTCCTTATATCGACTTAATTTTTTAGTATATATTTCTGTTTTTTCTCCATTTGTCGGCGGAAATCGTTTAACTATTTAAATCCAGTTTACCTGCCGCAAGAATTTCTTTAAAACAAATACACCGGATGTACATCTACTTTTTAAACAAATTGTTCATGAACTTTTTACCTCCGTCACTTTGAACGATGTCGACGAAGACAGCGACTGTGCTTGGGGGATAAATAAATTGTGGCTAAACTAGAAAACTAAATATGGAATAAAGTCATAAAATTGTTGCCATAATTGAAGTGGTGACGAGTTGATTATTGAGATAGCGTTGATTTTATTGGTTTAGTTAAAATTGAGTTTTAAAAACAATTGTCAATTGATTTATTTCTATTTATTCTGTGTTAGGTCACTTTGAACGCTGACAAAATTACGAAAATGTTCACTCTATTGAAAATTTTATCAGAATACACTTTTGCATAGGCGAAACTCACTTCACTGTACTTTAAATTTTTTCTTCGAAAAATTCTCATATACAAATTAACAGTTTGATTTTATACGAAAAATTCCTTAGTTTGTAGTTCTGAAACTAGGAAAGTGACTTTTCTATGAGCAAACTTCACTGGTGGGGATTTTTCTCTGAGATAGCTTCGCAGAAATGAACTTTTCTATAAGATAACTTCATTGAAGTGAACTTCTATCTAAGAAAACTTCACTGGAGTGAACTTTTCTAAATTAGTTATTCATGGAAATTAAATAGTATTTGTCAGTTTATTTCTTTAATCTTAACTAAACCTGTGAACAGGAGAATTATTTATAAAGATTAGTTCTTGTATAATTCAATTTTTCAAACAAAACATACATTTTTTACAGAGTTTTTGCGTAGTACAAAAATTCTTGGTGGCGTATGATTTATCGATTTATTCACATAAGTTTAGTAAATACTCATACGCACTGTGTACTTGTGTTACCAATTGTGTTTGACCAGACCGAAATAAAGCTGAAATAACGTGTGATTTTTTAAGAGCTTTAACATTTTATTTAAAAAAACACATAAAATTTAGAGAAATGTATGAATTCTTTTCTATAAATATAAAATTTCGCGGAAACTTTCTATAAAAATAAAATTTCGAGGAAATTTTCTATAAATATAAAATTTTGAGGACATTTTCTATAAATATAAAATTTTGAGGAAATTTTCTATAAATATAAAATTTTGAGGAAATTTTCTATAAATATAAAATTTCGAGGAAATTTTCTATAAATATAAAAATTTCGAGGAAATTTTCTATGAATATAAAATTTCGAGGAAATTGTCTCTAAATATAAAATTTCGAGGAAATTTTTTATAGATATAAAATTTCGAGGAAATTTTCTATAAATATAAAATTACGAGGAAATTTTCTATAAATATAAAATTACAAGAAATTTTCTATAAATATAAAATGTCGAGGAAATATTCTATAAATATAAAATTTCAAGGAAATTTTCTATAAATATAAAATTTCAAGGAAATTTTCTATAAATATAAAATTTCAAGGATATAAATATAAAATAAATATAAAATTTCGGGGAAATTTTCTATAAATATAAAATTTCGAGGAAATTTTCTATAAATATAAAATTTCGAGGAAATTTTCCTATAAATATAAAATTTCGAGTAAAATTTCTATAAATATAAAATTTTCTATAAATATAAAATTTCGAGGAAATTTTCTATAAATATAAAATTTCGAGGAAATTTTCTATAAGTAAAAAATTTCGAGGAAATTTTCTATAAGTAAAAAATTTCGAGGAAATTTTCCATAAGTAAAAAATTTCGAGGAAATTTTCTATAAATATAAAATTTCGAGGAAATTTTCTATAAATATAAAATTTCAAGGAAATTTTCTATAAATATAAAATTTCGAGGAAATTTTCTATAAATATAAAATTTCGAGGAAATTTTCTAAAAATATAAAATTTCGAGGAAATTTTCTATAAATATAAAATTTCGAGGAAATTTTCTTTAAATATAAAATTTCGAAGAAATTTTCTATAAATATAAAATTTTGAGAAATTTTTTATAAATATAAAATTCCAAGGAAATTTTCTGTAAATATAAAATTTTGAGGAAATTTTCTATAAATATAAAATTTCGAGGAAATTTTCTATAAATATAAAATTTCGAGGAAATTTTCTATAAATATAAAATTTCGAGGAAATTATCTATAAATATAAATTTTCGAGGAAACTCCTATAAATATAAAATTTCGAGGAAATTTTCCTATAAATATAAAATTTCGAGTAAAATTTCTATAAATATAAAATTTTCTATAAATATAAAATATCGAGGAAATTTTCTATAAATATAAAATTTCGAGGATATTTTCTATAAGTATAAAATTTTGAGGAAATTTTCTATAAATATAAAATTTCGAGGAAATTTTCTATAAATATAAAATTTCGAGGAAATTTTCTATAAATGTAAAATTTTGAGAAAATTTTCTATAAATATAAAATTTCGAGGAAATTTTCTATAAATATAAAATTTCGAGGAAATTTTCTATAAATATAAAATTTCGAGGAAAACAAAATATGTATTTCGAGGAAATTTTCTATAAATATAAAATTTCGAGGAAATTTTCTATAAATATAAAATTTCGAGGAAATTTTCTATAAATATAAAATTTCGAGGAAATTTTCTATAAATGTAAAATTTTGAGAAAATTTTCTATAAATATAAAATTTCGAGGAAATTTTCTATAAATATAACATTTTGAGGAAATTTTCTATAAATATAAAATTTCGAGGAAAACAAAATATGTATTTCGAGGAAATTTTCTATAAATATAAAATTTCGTGGAAATTGTCTAAAAGTATAAAATTTCGAAGAAATTTCTATATATATAAAATTTGGAGGAAATTTTCTATAAAAATAAAAAAATTCGAGAAAATTTTCTATAAATATAAATTTTCGAGGAAATTTTCTATAAATATACAATTTCGAAGAAATTTTCTATAAATATAAAATTTCGAAGAAATTTTCTATAAATATAAAATTTCGAAGAAATTTTCTATAAATATAAAATATCGAGGAAATTTTCTATAAATATAAAATTTCGAGGAAATTTTCTATAAATATAAAATTTCGAGGAAATTTTCCATAAATATAAAATTTTGAATAAATTTTCTATAAATATAAAATTTCGAGGAAATTTTCTATAAATATAAAATTTCGAGGAAATTTTCTATAAATATAAAACATTGAGGAAATTTTCTATAAATATAAAATTTCGAGGAAATTTTCTATAAACATAAAATTTCCAGGAATTTTTCTATAAATATAAAATTTCCAGGAATTTTTCTATAAATATAAAATTTCGAGGAAATTTTCTATAAATATAAAATTTCGAGGAAATTTTCTATAAATATAAAATTTCGAGGAAATTTTCTATAAATATAAAATTTTGAGGAAATTTTCTATAAATATAAAATTTCGAGGAAATTTTCTATAAATATAAAAATTCGAGGAAATTTTCTATAAATATAAAATTTCGAGGAAATTTTCTATAAATATAAAATTTCGAGGAAATTTTCTATAAATATAAAATTTCGAGGAAATTTTCAATAATATAAAATTTCGAGGAAATTTTCTATAAATTTAAAATTTCGGGAAATTTTTTAAAATTAAAATTAAATTTTTAAATTTAGTGTAGTAGATATTGGGGAATAGTAAAACAAAATCCAATTTTTGGGGTTATTAATTAATATTTTCAAAAAAGGTATAACAGGGTATATAGGTCGACAGAAAATTTAAGAAAATTTAGTGATTTTCTGAAAATTTCCTCCTTTAATTGTATAATAACGCAGCACTAGTACATAAGGGATATCGTCAATTTTCGCATCAAATTTTTAAATGTGTTTTAAATTTTCCACAGCTTTTCCAACTACCCCCGTACACATTTATATGTATGGATATGTCTCAGAAAACGATTTCCTTTTGTAACTTTATTTTATCTAACGATTATCGTGCTAAATGAACGATAATCATGTTCTATGTTAACGCCTCCTGCAAATCAAATCTATTTTCAGTTGGTTGTCTGCACTCATCCTCTCATTCTCTTGTCGTTCCTGTCGTCCTGACATTTTATCGTTTCCTTGAAAAGACCATTTATTATTTGGGGGGGTTTCCCTATCGTTATTGCCGTTTGTTTTTCTCTCAGTGATTGAGTTGTGGGTTTGATTTTGTTTTTTGTTGTTTTTGCTGAATGGGAAAATAAATATGTTTTGTTTCAGGGATTTTTTTGCGATGTCTATAGTTCCTCTCTCGCTCCCTCATTATCGCTCTATCTCTATCTCTTTCCGTTCATGACATATAATGATAAACTCGTTTTAATGGCTTTTGATAAAAGCCATAAAATTTAATGCACAAAACAGTCGTAACAACTTTTTTCGAACAGAAAAAAGGGAATTTACCACATTTGCAAGGATATATGTATGTAGGTATTTTGTGGGAAGTGTGTTCAAAACAGAAGGCAGGAAAAATGTCAGTGGTATACCAGAGTAATCTCTTTAAATAATTTTCCCTTGAATTTAATTAAATGTTTAGGAGATTTTTCCTCTTTAAAGGATTTCCTTTGCTTTTGGCAGAAACAATAAATTGTCTAGTGTTGACTGGAACCTAAAATGTAAGTCACTTCAGTTTCCCTTATCAAAATATTATCATCTTTGTAGACCATTTTCATAAAGATTAATGACATTAATTCCGTCGCCTATGAGAGGACAGCGACAAGTCATTAAATGACTAACCGACAGACGGAGAAAAAGGGATATTCTTTGTTGCGGCAGCTGATGGCAAGCAACGACAAATCGTAATTGCTTATTTATTTTTATTTCACCTGACATTTAAAAGATGCTAAATGCGATTCCACATTATTTTACGCACAGTGGGGGAGGGTTTCTTAGATCCCTTAATGTTTCATTTCCGCCGGAAGCTCTCTGACATCCAGACTACATACTCAAAACTCACAGAGACTCTCATTCTGACTCATTCTAATGTGAGTGTGTGAATGAATGCTTCCGTTGTCCTTTTCGAGTGGTATTTTAATGAAATTTGTCATTTTGTTAATGTGCCGAAATATGATTGTACAAAGTGTTTCGACACGGCATAAGTGTGAATGTTTTTGCTTTTTATGCAGCAGGATACAGAAGTAAAAATATTTTGGGCGCCTTTGAATACTCTCACCTTCAATATTTATTTAAGAGGTCAGGGTTGGACTAATCTGGGCACGCGAATTTAATGTTAGAAATAGATTTGTTTAGTATGTGCACCTAGACCTCTCTCTCTAAATCAAAAATGTTGTCATATAAATAAGATATTTAGAAGAAAAGATATATAATTCGCTTCGGAGGCTCAACATATATGCTGAAATATTTTGAGAATATAGTAGATATAGAGGAAAATACAAATAATTAAATTTTTGAGAATTTTCAAAATTATTTTGGGAATTGACCTTTGCAATAATATTGTTTCGCGAATTAATTTGGATTTGATTTGTGACGTCTAGACCTACAAACTGCAAAATATTTCATTGAAATATATTCGTTTTTAAATATTTTATTAAACAAAATAAAGCTTTCATTTGAAATGCCGCAATATGTTTCTTAGACCCGCCCTACTGTACATCCCTCAACTACATATCCACACAATTTTCTTCACATTCATAAACCTCCGTATGATAATCTAATTGTGCAGCCTTTGGGATACCACATTAAACAGATTTAATCCGTTGTTCTGTTTAATGCTAAGAATAAAATAGGTTTGTTCTCTTGCTCCTGCGACCACAAATAAAAGGCAATGTAATCCTCCATTGTCTCTAAGAATAAAGGGCCACAAAAATCAACACACACCCACACAAAAGTAATGACAAAGTGTAACTACACATATACACACACCCCCAAAATTTCCACAAAAGAATAACTTTTCTCATAAAGGAAACAAAACACAACTGAAATGAAAAATATTTTTTGCACAATTCCACATATTCTCTTTGAACAACAAATATGTTTGTTGTTGTTGTGCATGAATCCAGACTTACTTTTCTGTTTGTTTTTTCATTCGACCAAAGGAAACAACATTGAATGATAACAAACTTTGTGGAAAAACGAAAAGGATATAAAGGTTCTTCTGGAGAAAGAGAAAAACAGGGAAAATAATTATTTTGATTGAAGTTTATTATTGTTGTTTTTGGTTTTCTGTGGTTTAAAGTCTTTCATTGTAGCCTTCCATCATCAAGAAAGTAGAGTTTTTATTTGGTATCCTATTTTAATTTAATTACATGTTGGCGTGGTTTTCCATACCCTACAACGGAACTGCAGTACAAATCATTATGGCTGTACATTTACTCAGAGGTTTTCTTTATACTAGTGGCGTCCGACTCTGCAGCCCTTGCAGTCGAGCTATGCAGTTCTTGCTCTATACTAGAGTCGACCTGTGCAGATCTTGCTCTATACTAAAGCCGACCACTGCAGGTCTCTATACTAAAGTCAAACTCAGCAAGTCAAGCTCTATACTAAAGTCGACCTCAGGTCTTCCTCTACACTAAACTCGACCTCTGCAGGGTTTGTTTTATACTACAGTCGACCGCTTCAGGTCTTTATCTACACTAGATTCGACTCGAGGGTTCTTCCGCTGTACTAAAGTCAACTTTAGAAGACTTCTTCTATACCAGAGTTAAGACCTAAAGTCTTCCTCCATACTAGTGGCGACCACAGAGATCTTCCTCCTGACTAGGTTCAACCTCGGAGGTTTTCAGTTATACTAGAGTCAAACCCAGACGCCTTCCGGTGTACAATGAGGAGTCGGCTTCACATATTTTCCGCTATACTACAGTCGACCTCAGAGGTCTTACGCTATACTATTTCGACCTCATAGGTATTTCTCTATACTAATGTAGACCTTAGAGGTCTCCTTCCATGCTAGAATCGACCTGTGCAGGACTTGCTCTACATTAAAGTCAACCTCTGCAGGTCTTTATCTATAATAAAATCGACCGAAAGTTCTTACTCTATACTAGTGTCGACCTCAGAAGATTTTCTACTACTCTAGACTCGACTTCAGAGGTCTGACACTATAATGTCGAGTTCTGCAGGCCTTCCTATATACTAGAAACCACCTCAAAGGTCTTCCATCATATAGGGTGATCTAAGTAGAGATACTTTTTTCAATAGCCTTTTTTTGATAGATCACGTGTGAGTTGTGTCATGCTGTCATGTTATTTTTGTTAAGTATTGTTTGGCATGTCATCATGGAAAGACTTACGCCTGAACAACGTTAACAAATTATTCAAGTTTATTATCAAAATAATCGTTCGCCAATTACGCTAAGTCCATTTTTTTTAAATAAAAAAAAGACACTTTCCAGTCGACCCACGACCTTGACACCCATGAGCAATATTTTAGCTCTCGTTAAGAGCTATCTTTTTGTCATCGACCGATTCCCGATCCGACGTGCCGGAATCATCGGTCCATATTTCTTCAATGGCGACCATTATCGTGCTATGATAACCGACTATTCGATGTCTGAAATTGAAGCTCGTGATCTCGGCGACATTTGGTTTCAACAAGACGGCGCCACTTCCCACACATCGCATCAATCAATGGATTCATTGAGAGAACACTTCGGTGAGCAGATAATTTCACGTTTTGGGCCGGTCGATTGGTCACCAAGATCGTGTGATATCACACCGTTACACTTTTTCCTGTGGGGATATGTAAAGTCTAAAGTTTATGCGGACAAACCCGCTTCGATTCAGGCCTTAGAGAAAAACATCACGAGTGCCATTCGCCAGTTACCAGTCGAAATGCTCGAACGAATCTTTGAAAATTGGACTCAACGGATGGACCATCTGAGACGTAGCCGCGGCCAACATTTGATAGACATAATCTTGAAAAAATAAATGCCAAAGAATGTTCTTTCAAATGATAACAAACCTTCCCCATTCAATTTGAATTTTCTGTGTTTTTTCTTTAAAAAAGTAGGGAACCTCGAAGTGGATCACGCTATACTATAGTCGACTTTAGAGATCTTACGCTGTACTATAGTCGACCGCATAGGTCTTCACATATTCTATAGTCGACCTGATACATATTTCTCTATACAAAATCTACCTAAGAGGTATCCACCTATGCTAAAGTCGACCTGTGCAGAACTTGCTCTACATTTAAGCGAACCTCTGCAGGTCTTCTCTATTTTAAAATCGACCTCTAAAATCGAGGTCTACTAGAGTCGACCTCATAGGATTTTCTCTGCTCTATTGTCGACCTTACAAGTGCTTCGGTACTCTACAGTAGACCCCAGAGGTTTTCCTGTATACTAGAGTCGACCTAATAAGTCCTTCTATAGTATCCACCCTAGATGTCTTCCGTTATATTAGAGTCAAACTCAGAGGTCTTCCGTTATACTTGTGTCGTTATCAGAGATCTTGCGCTATACCATAGTCCACCGCAGAAGCTTTTCGCTATTCTATGTCGACCTCATAGGTATTTCTCTATACTAAAGTCGACCTTAGAGGTCTTCCTCTATCCTATAGTCGACCTGTGCAGAGCTTGTTCTACACCAAAGTCAACCTATGCATGTCTTTATCTATAATAAAATCGACCTTAAAAAATCTTCCTCTGTATTAGAGTCGACCTCAGAGGATATTCTCCGCTCTAATGTCGAACCTAGTGGTCCTTCGCTACTCTTGAGTCGACCCCAGAGGTCTTCCTCTATACTAGAGTCGAACTCGGTGGTCTTCCGTTATACTGTAGTCGACCTAATAGATATTTATCTGTACCATTGTCTTCCTCTATACTAGAGTCGACCTCTGAGGTCTTTCTCAATACTATAGTCGAGCTCAAACGTTGTCCTATATACCAGATCCAACCTTAAAGTCTCTATGTATTCTAAAGTCGACCCCAGATGTCTTCGTCTATACTATGGTCAACCACAAGGATCTTCCACCATTGTAGAATCAACCTCTTCAGGTCTTCTATACTATAGTCGATCTCGGTAGGTCTTCCTCTTTACTAGAGTCGACAACGACAGATTTTGCTCTGTATTAAGTCGATCTCGCTAGGTATTCCTCTATCATATGGTCGACCCACTATAGAGGTATTCCTCTATCATAGTATCGACCTCTGCAGATGTTCCGCCACAGTCGACCTAAACCTCAATTATAGAGTCGATTACAGCAGGTCTTCCTCTACCCCAGAGTCGACTTCTGCACGTCTATGTTAGAGCTGACAATGAAGGTTTCCTCTTTATTATAATAGATCTCCCCATTCAATTTGGATTTTCTGTCGACCTTAGAGGTCTTCCTCTATACTATAGTCGAACTGTGCAGAACTTTTTCTACACCAAAGTCAACCTCTGCATGTCTTTATCTATAATAAAATCTACCTTAAAAAAGCTTCCTCTATACTCGAATCGACCACTACAGGTCTTGCGTTATCCTAGGGTCGACTCTGTAGATATTTATTTATACTAGAGTCGACCTTCGCAGGTTTTTTACTGCACTGGATTAAACAACGACAAGGTCAGTCGCTATAATATCAGCAGGTCCTCCTCCACATCTACAGGCCTTCCTCAATACTAGATACAACAACGACAGGTCATCCTCTGTACTATCGGCAGGTCCTTCTCTATATTAGAGTCGATGTCTGCGGATCTTCCTCTTCAGGTGTTCCTATATCATAGAGTCGACGTCTACAGATGTTCCTCTATACTCTGGTCAATCCCGGTAGGTCTTCCTCCTTCATAGTATCGACCTCTTCAGATGTTCCTCTATACTAGTCGAACAGGGCATGTCTTCCTCTATACCAGAGTCGACTTGTGGTCTTCCTCTATACCAGAGTCGACAATGCAGGGTTTCCTCTTTACAATAATTGATCTCGGCAGCTCTTCCTCAATACTTAATTCGACCTCTGCAGGTCTTCCCTTATCCTAGGGTCGATCTCTGTTTATCTTCCGCTTTACTAGAATCGACCTCAGAGAATATACTAGAGTCGACCTCAGAGGTCATCCACTATACTAGAGTCGACATCGGCGGTATTTCTCTATACCACAGTCAACCTTAGAAAATTTCCTCTATGCTAGAGCCGACCATTGAAGGTCTTCCTCTGTACTAAAGACGACGTCTATACTACAGTCGGCCACGCAGGTTTTCCTCTTTACTATTGTCGATCTCGGCTGGTCTTCCTCTATACTAGGGTCGACCTCTATAAATATTCCTTTATAGTAAAGTTGACTTTTGCAGGTATTTTCCTACACTAGATTCAACAACGGTAGGTCTTTCTCTATACTATCTGCTGATCTCCCTTTATACTATAATCCACCTATACAGGTATTCTCCTATACTAGTGTCGTCCTCTGCAAATCTTCATATATACTAGTCAATTTCAGATGTCTTCCTTAGTATTAGAATCAAGCCAGGAATTCTTCTTTACTAGAGTCTACTTTTTCAGGCCTTCTTCTAAATTAGAGTCCACCTCTGCAGATATTCTATAACAGAAAATCTTCAGATGTCGTCCTTTGTACTAAAGTCGACCTCATTGGTTTATATTAGAGTTGACCTCTGCTGGTCTTCGTCTACATTAGAATCTACTTCAGAGGTCTTCCTCTCTACCAGAGTTGACCTCTGATGTCTTCCTAGAGTCAACCTCTGCAGGTCTTCCTTTATATTAGAGTCAATCTTAGCTTGTCTTCCTCTATCCTAAAGTCGTCATCTGCAGGTCTTTCATTATAATAGAAACTACCTCTGAGGTTTTATCTTCTTGTCGCTATAATATGTTTTTCTTCCATACACTGCGCCAGCGAGATGGTGTAGGGTCTTCAACAGTTGCTCCCAATGTACCTTAGTCTTCCCCTTCTCATCTTTTTTCTTGTGCATATTTTGTATTTGGGGCTTTTTAATTATTGTTGTATGTATTGTGTGTTGGCGTTGATGTCCTTGTTGTAGCTTTTGTTTTCATTTTTTTAATGCAACTAAAATCATGGTATAATTAAGAACATCATTAAAACAATCGTCATTAATTGCTGACAATTGCTGTAGCAAAACGAATGAAGTTTAAATGTCGAGTGGTTAAATGGAAACCACAAAACAAAATGTCTGCGTAAGACCAGCAACTTCATCATAGTCATTGGGACTTGGCCATTACCATTACTGGAGGGGGCCCGAACCGACCATCAT
This sequence comes from Eudasyphora cyanicolor, assembly GCA_963930755.1. Taxonomy (NCBI): domain Eukaryota; kingdom Metazoa; phylum Arthropoda; class Insecta; order Diptera; family Muscidae; genus Eudasyphora; species Eudasyphora cyanicolor. Next base: position 185,266,797 of record OZ005738.1, on the reverse strand, counting down.
TTCCATCCATCACAGATTAAAAAATAGTTTTGAAACATTTTCTTCTGGCAATTAAATTTGCCACACAAGTGCCAAATACGTAGAAACATAGTTGAGTGTAACAACATTTTTAAGATTTCAATCATTTGAATTTATTTTCACAATACTGTTATTATAAAATCAAGACAAATGGAATTCATTTCATTCGTAGATGTGTACCAGTATGTGTGCAAGTGCAACCATCAACTTCTTAATGGAATCTTAACGAAGGCAAACTTCCTCAATTATTCAAACTTTGAAAAAGAAAATGCTCTTTAAAGTTTCATAAACAATTTATGATGCATTTCGGATGTTGTGGATAAGTAAGGACCCAAGTAATGAGGATAGAATAATGTCAGAGGAGGACAACTAAATGATAGATGGACGGGTGCTATCCATATTTGAAAGACTTGGAAATGAATGAAACATCCAACCCCTTAAAATGTGGATGTGTAGAAATTTGTGGTCCAGACATGGTCAAAATTAGAAAAAATGCACTGCAAAGGCAAATAATTGTATCCAATCTAAATTGGATATCTGCACTTCTATTAATTTTGTCATCCAATGCGCTTCCTTCGTTGAGAGAGCAATTTCTCTGTGACAATCGATATTTTCGCCAACCAAACTGTTGTTGTTTCTTTTGTCTTAACTATATTAAAGTCGACCTCTGAAGCTTTCCTGTATACTAGAGTCGACCTCTGAAGTCTCCCTATATACTAGATTCGACCTCTGAGGTCTCCCTCTATTCTAGAATGCACCTCTAAGGTTTCCCTCTATGCAAGAGTCGACCTCTGAGGTCTCTCTCTCTTTACTAGAGTCGACCTCTGAGGTCTTTATCTATACTAGAATCGACCTCTGAGATCTTTATCAATATTAGAATCGACCTCTGAGGTCGCACTCTATACTAGAGGCGACCTCTGGTGTCACCGTCTATACTAGATTCGATCCCTGTTGTCACCCTCTATACTAGAGTCGACCTCTGAGGTCTTCCTCTATACTAGAGTCGACCTCTGAGGTCTTCCTCTATACTAGAGTCGACCTCTGAGGTCTTCCTCTATACTAGAGTCGACCTATGAGGTCGACTCTATACTAGAGTCGACCACTGAGGTCTTAATCTATACTAGAGTCGACCACTGAGGTCTTCATCTATACTAGAGTCGACCACTGAGGTCTTCCTCTATACTAGAGTCGACCACTGAGGTCTATCTCTATACTAGAGTCGACCACTGAGGTCTTCCTCTATACTATAGTCGACCACTGAGGTCTTCCTCTATAATAGAGTCGACCACTGAGGTCTTCCTCTATACTAGAGTCGACCGCTGAGGTCTTCCTCAATACAAGAGTCGAACTCTGAGCTCTTCTTCTACAAGGTGGCGCAAAAGTAATCCTCCTATCAGAAAATGCTATAAATTTTGCGATTGGCCCCTAATGTCAGTTCTGTTTTGACATTTGTGTAGTAAACACATGCGAAATACACGTTAATAAACAATGTTACGCTACACTGCTCCAGAACGCGGAATATTGCTGACTATTTATTTGACCAATAATCGGTCTATGACTTTGGCACAGATTTCCTGGCCGTCCAACGCCTACTGGTGAAACACTGCGACGTTTAGCCGCTCGCCTCGAAGAGACTGGCGACCGGAGTAGCCGTTCTGCAGAGAATATTGCTGCTGTAGCCGAGGATGTCATGGAAGCGCCGTCGACATCGACCAGACGACGTGCCACGCAAATGGGTATCAGTCGACGGTCTCTACAGCGAATTTTGGTACAATATTTGAAGATGTTTCCGTACAAAGTCCAGACGGTGCATCAGCTGTTAGCTGCTGACCGCCAATCGCGTCTAACATAACATCGAAAGGTTACTTTTGCGCCACCTGTTATATTAGATTCGACCTCTGAGGTCTTCCTCTATACTAGAGTCGACCACTGAAGTCTTCCTCTATACTAGTGTCGACCTCTGTGTTCTTCATCTTAATATTTTACTTTTTGTATTTTACAATATTTTTCCAATGACCATAGTCTCACAAAGAATGGGTAAAAATTGTTCAACGTTCTGCCCACGAAAAGTACGAAACTCCAAATAATATTTCTCACCAAGTAAGGTGCAGTTTAGTCGGTTCACACGGCTGAAATTTTAAAAATGTTAATATACAGCAAAATCTTTGCCTATTGAAAATTTTATTTACTTTTTTTGTATGGAGATATTTACACATTTCCACCAAATTTTCGCAAGATTTATGGCGATAATTTAAGCAATGGCTACAAAAAGAAAATGAACGTGATGCAACAAAAAGAGTTTATGTGATCAGACGTTTAAAATTTGTTTTATGAGAAATGTCAAATAAAATGTGTTTTGTGTTTATGGCAAACATAAATTTTAATTTTTTTTGGAAAGTAGCACACACAAATTTTTTGTCAGGCTACATACATACATACATATTTATTTAATGAATATTAAAAATTCAACAACATTTGCTGCATGTTTATAAAAAGATAAATATATAGAGAGCGCCCCAGTAGGTGAGTTGCTAGCTGGCTCGCCTAAGAGTTTGGGGTCTTAGATTCGATTCCCACCAGAGGCTCTGGTCTGTCACTGCAAAATCCAGCCACATGGTCTTTGTAACCCGGATCCCCTGGACCGTAAAATTAGAATATAAATTTACTTTGTATTGTAATTCATATAAATAAATGAATAAAATAAATATATAGATACATTTTCTACAGTACTTTGAATGATTTTGTTTTGTTTTATTATATTATACCTATTACCAATTGAGTCTGAGAGAAATTTTATAATTTTTCTCATCTTCTCACTACCTTCACTTTTCACACGTCAATTTTCCCTGGACAAGCGATTGACACCTCAATTGATTTCACAGTGACAGTTGTGACACCGGTGTTCACCGTTGATAGACAAACAAACGTCATTGTAAATTAATAATCAGACTCATCATTATCGTTGTATTCTTTGCCATTTGCCGGCTATCATAAAACGATTGACAGATGGACTCCCACAATTATTATATATGTATATAGATGTAGCAATTCATATTCAGTGTATTATGTACAATAGGGCTGTACCGAAAAAATCTACTAAACAAAAGTGCCATTAAACATTTCTAAAATGTAAACAAGGAATTATGAATTATGCCATTATTAAAATTTGTACGAATTGTAATTATTAATTTTTCTAAATTTGTTGCAGGCAGATCGGACTTGTTCTCGAGTTATGTCAAACACTTACTAACTTCAAATCGATATATTTCGATTTCTAGACGAAGTATTTTATTTGTACACTCTAACGTCCACAAACTTTGTGTAAATGGCTTTCATTCCTGATTCCCTCAATTGCGTGGCAAAATAGCATCTGTCCATATTGCTTATATATGTGACTACTGGTCCGCTCCCAAACTGTGTGTGTCTGACACGAAATGGACGTGCGAGTCTCTCTCAGAATGTCATTGACAACATATGACATGAAATAAATTTATTTACATTTTGCGGCGGTTGTTTAAAACAATTATTACTAGTTTTGCTGTTTGCTTTCTTCACACAAATAATAACTATGCCCCATGCGGCTGTATTCGCACACACACATACATGCAAATATTTAGTGTACGTTTTATTGAAAAATTAGTTTTGCGGCTAGTATAGTACGCATGGGTGTATTATACTAGCTATAAAACTACTTATACGTATGTATGTATAAATATTAACAAATATTGGGTTGTCCAATAAAATAAAGCTTTTAAAATATTTCGTATTTAAAAACTTTCAATTGTCATTATTTTATTTTATTTTATTTTATTTTATTTTATTTTATTTTATTTTATTTTATTTTATTTTATTTTATTTTATTTTATTTTATTTTATTTTATTTCATTTCATTTTATTTTATTTTATTTTATTTTATTTTATTTTATTTTATTTTATTTTATTTTATTTTATTTTATTTTATTTTATTTTATTTTATTTTATTTTATTTTATTTTATTTTATTTTATTTTATTTTATTTTATTTTATTTTATTTTATTTTATTTTATTTTATTTTATTTTATTTTATTTTATTTTATTTTATTTTATTTTATTTTATTTTATTTTATTTTATTTTATTTTATTTTATTTTATTTTATTTTATTTTATTTTATTTTATTTTATTTTATTTTATTTTATTTTATTTTATTTTATTTTATTTTATTTTATTTTATTTTATTTTATTTTATTTTATTTTATTTTATTTTATTTTATTTTATTTTATTTTATTTTATTTTATTTTATTTTATTTTATTTTATTTTATTTTATTTTATTTTATTTTATTTTATTTTATTTTATTTTATTTTATTTTATTTTATTTTATTTTATTTTATTTTATTTTATTTTATTTTATTTTATTTTATTTTATTTTATTTTATTTTATTTTATTTTATTTTATTTTATTTTATTTTATTTTATTTTATTTTATTTTATTTTATTTTATTTTATTTTATTTTATTTTATTTTATTTTATTTTATTTTATTTTATTTTATTTTATTTTATTTTATTTTATTTTATTTTATTTTATTTTATTTTATTTTATTTTATTTTATTTTATTTTATTTTATTTTATTTTATTTTATTTTATTTTATTTTATTTTATTTTATTTTATTTTATTTTATTTTATTTTATTTTATTTTATTTTATTTTATTTTATTTTATTTTATTTTATTTTATTTTATTTTATTTTATTTTATTTTATTTTATTTTATTTTATTTTATTTTATTTTATTTTATTTTATTTTATTTTATTTTATTTTATTTTATTTTATTTTATTTTATTTTATTTTATTTTATTTTATTTTATTTTATTTTATTTTATTTTATTTTATTTTATTTTATTTTATTTTATTTTATTTTATTTTATTTTATTTTATTTTATTTTATTTTATTTTATTTTATTTTATTTTATTTTATTTTATTTTATTTTATTTTATTTTATTTTATTTTATTTTATTTTATTTTATTTTATTTTATTTTATTTTATTTTATTTTATTTTATTTTATTTTATTTTATTTTATTTTATTTTATTTTATTTTATTTTATTTTATTTTATTTTATTTTATTTTATTTTATTTTATTTTATTTTATTTTATTTTATTTTATTTTATTTTATTTTATTTTATTTTATTTTATTTTATTTTATTTTATTTTATTTTATTTTATTTTATTTTATTTTATTTTATTTTATTTTATTTTATTTTATTTTATTTTATTTTATTTTATTTTATTTTATTTTATTTTATTTTATTTTATTTTATTTTATTTTATTTTATTTTATTTTATTTTATTTTATTTTATTTTATTTTATTTTATTTTATTTTATTTTATTTTATTTTATTTTATTTTATTTTATTTTATTTTATTTTATTTTATTTTATTTTATTTTATTTTATTTTATTTTATTTTATTTTATTTTATTTTATTTTATTTTATTTTACTTTATTTTATTTTTATTTTATTTTATTTTATTTATATTATTTTTTAAATATTGATTGTATTTAATTGAACTCGAGGTCAATAATCGTAGTTTATTAAATTTTATTATTTATTTTCTCGATATTTTTAATCTTTTTATTTTATCATTATTTTTTGTCTTCTTCATAGCTACAGAACACCCTAATAAATACACACGACTCAGGATTTTCCTGGCATTTTGTGAGTGAGACCTCACAGACTCATTCTCTAGAATATTAAAGCAAAATGTTAATATTTTACCTTATGACTTCTTTAACAAATTTAATTAAGTACTGAAATGAGCGCTGAGGAAATCCCAGTGTAAAGAAAGACCCATATGTTTGTTTGTGTGTAGATGTATTGTACATATATGTGTCCGAATGTGCAAATATTTATTTAGTGACTACTTTTCTGTTGTTGTTGCTCACCCAATCAGTTAATGAAATACAAATTGGCTGACGAAGCGAACAAAAACAAGAATTCTGTTCATCAAATGGATGCACATGACTAAAATGACTTGGAAGACCAGAGAAAAAAGTAATGAACAAAAAAATAAATAAAATAAAATGCTCTATATACATATGTTACATACATACAAATGTATTACATATAAAAATATGTACATACAACATCTACATATGTGTACGTTTATTAAGGCGGGCCGATTTGCTGAAATTTAACATTTATGAGAATTAACCTCGAAATCGAAAAAACTTTAGTTCTATTAAAGATATAAACGATGTATTGCAACCGTCAGACATGCAATCGATTCTTTTGCAAAATTTTGTTCATTTATTTGAATAATCATGTTTTTGAGTAAAAACATGGTTTGTAAAGGCTACTTCATCTAGTGCTAAAATATTTGCCAAATTCGTAAAACAATTTTAGATAGAAAAAAGCAAACCTTTTTTTGGTTAAATTAAACCGATTCGGCCTAATGTTCATATATGTATGTATGTCTGCCTGTATACAAATGAAAGTTAGTTCACATTTTAGATGCTTGGTTTTTTGTTTAATTTGTTTAGTTGTCACCGGACAGCAGCAAAACATCTTGGAAGTCCGATTAGCTTGGCCATTATTTCTACGCGTGCCAAAGAGGCCTCAAGCGGCCGAATAGCAATTTTAGGCCAAAATCAAAAATAAATTTCGCGATACAATTTTTTGTTTCTTTGTTTGTTTATTTGCATATTTTGTTTTGCAAAAAAAGTAATTTGTTTGACTCATTGTGTATTTTGTAATCACCTAATAATAGGCAAAAGTAATAGACAACAAAACATATTTGATATCCAAAACATGAACGAACATATTCAACGACTACAGACAAAATAATACGACGAAAAAAATCAAGAAAATAAGAAAAACCACAGACTCAGAATGTGGAAAATATGTGCCGACGTTTTGACTTTGAGTTTTCCGAAATTATGAAAGTGCCAACGTTTAATAAATTACAATGCTTTAGTTGTTGGCGAGTCGCTATGTGGACGTGCAAGTGAATGTCACAAGAAAAACGCAAGTTAAAATAAATGAATATAATACATTAGAAAGTACTACCTACTACATCAGAAAGAAAAATTAAAAATACAGAGAAAAATTAAAAAAAAAAAATAATAAAATACAACCGAGAATCTTTAACAACGCGACTTCAAACGCGCCATGACCCATAACTTTCAAGTGAGCTACACGGCCCTTGGAATGTCTGATGATAATCATACCAGCTACTCGATGCCCTCCGTGGCCTCGTCTAGCCGTAACCGCAATGTCAACTTCAACGAGGATCTCAACGAGGCGTCCGGATATCCGCCGCAACAGTTGCCGCCACAGCCGCGACGCAGTTCGAAATTATTCTTTCAACGGCCCCGCTCCATGTCCGCCTGGAGCGACATCAGTCGCAGCAGTATGCGATTGGATGAAAGGTAAGTGATCCTCACCCAGACAACCTTCCCCTCCAAAAGAAAACACCCACAAAACAGAAAATACCTATTGGGAAAATAAAAAACATCTTTAATCAAAAATCAATATATGCACTGACAAAAAGTGTCCTAATATTTATTAATGAAAATGACATTGATTTGGCACGAAAGAATATATAATATTAATATTAGAACATTTTATACTTAAGCTAAGGAAAATTCATTTATAACCAATTAAGTTATCTAAAATTTATTTACAAAATGGATTTGTATATAATTGCCAACGCCAACTATTTTTAGTGTAGTTTTTTGTATAAACATATGTATCTTATTTTTTTCATTTTAAATTATGTCAATTTGTGTTTTCTTTTTAACTAAACCAACTCTTTTTTTATTTGGCCATACATATTTATTGTCCAAAATTCCCATTGGATAGATGATAGATGGCCAATGGGCACATGTGTATCCCACTATTTGTTTGTATTGGACGTTTTGCACAATGTGTGTTTAAGTTATTTTTACAACGTGTGTGTTCGTTTGGTTATAAATCATTTTAGAAGCTATATATTATAAACAAATTTCAAAGAAATGAAATAACCGATCACACTAAAGGAATATTAAAACAGAGCAAACCAACAAATGTAAACGTAAATGTTCGGTATGTTGAAAAAAAAACAAAATTCTTTTTAACGGCCCAAAATATTGAGAATATTGTAAATTATATTTCTTTTTAATTAATTTTTTTTACGAACTACTTTTTTAAAACAATAAAAACTTTCCTTGAAATTGCATTTTTCTGCAAAATTTTGTTCAAATAACATTTTTCTACAACATTTTGTTGAAATTACATTTTTTGAGAACATTTAATGAAAATTGCAATTTTATGCAAATTATCATCATAATTAAATTTTTTTACCATTTTTTGACCATGCTTTTTTTTGGAATATTTTTTCAAATTTGCATTTGTTTTAGAAAATTCCTACAAATTTGTATTTTTCTAATAATTTTGTTGAAATATTGTTTTTTTACCTGATTACATTGAAATATTTTTTATTTTTTTACAAAATTAAATTGGAAGTGAATTTTTTTGCAAATTTTCGCCGATATTGCATTTTTCTCGAAAAAAATCGTTGATTTGTATTTTCAGAAAATTCTTTTAAAATCGAATTTCTACAAAAAAAAAATCTTGAAATTTAATTTTTTTTACATTTTATTGAATTTTCACATTTCTTGAAAATGTTTTATTACATTTTAATAAAAAAGTGCAATTCAAATTTTGTTGAAATTACATTTTTTGAGAAAATTTAATGGAAATTGCAATTTTATGCAAATTTTCATCATAATTAATTTTTTTTACCATTTTGTTTAAAAATGCGTTTTTAGAATATTTTTCAAATTTGCATTTTTTTTTAGAAAATTCCTACAAATTTTTATTTTTCTAGTAATTTTGTTGAAATATTGTTTTTTTTTTACCTGATTACATTGAAATATTTTTTATTTTTTTACAAAATTAAGTTGGATGTGAATTTTTCTGCAAAATTTCGCCGAAATTGCATTTTTCTCGAAAAAAAATTGTTGATTTGTATTTTCAGAAAAATTTGTTAAAATCGAATTTCTACAAAAAAAATCTTGAAAATTAATTTTTTTCTACATTTTATTGAATTTTCAGATTTCTTGAAAATGTTTTGTTACATTTTAATAAAAAGTGCAATTCAAATTTTCTAGAAAAATTAAATTTTGAAGTAAGAAACAGTTTTGACAAAATTTTGTAGAAAAAAGCAAATAAGAAAAACAAATTTTTAAAAATTTTACTTTAAAAATTCGATTTCTTATATTTTTTTTCGATTTACAGTTGTGATGAAATCTGCAAGAAAATATTAATTTAGGCAAGATTTTCTAATTATTCAATAAAAATGCATTTTTGATCAAATTCAAATAAGTCTAAGAAATGTTCTAGAGGGCGGAATTTTTTATAAAACTAATTTCGAAAAATTTTTCTTTAAAAAATCGTTTTACATATATATTTTTTTTAATATAATTTCTACTTAGTTAAGAATAACTATACAGTTGCTAGAAAATATAATAATTTAGGCAAGATTTTTTAGTAATATATCGTCAATTTTGAAGGAGATAATTTTATAAAAGTACTATTTTCTATAAAAGTACAATTTTCATGAAATTTTTAATAAAATAATATTGCATTGCATTTTCTAGGGCAGGCCTAAGCAAAATGTGAGACAAAATTAACATATTATGTAGCATATCTGAGGGCAAAAAAAATAAGTTAAATCTATTCTGATATTGAATATTTTTGTTTTACAAATTAAAAAAAAAAATAAAAAATTAAAAATATTTAAAAAAATTAAAAATATTTAAAAAAAAATTAAAAATATTTAAAACAATATATAAGCTTGGTCTTAAAATAAATAATTTTTGTGTAAATTGCATTCTAGTTTAATCAAAATTGCATTTATATGGAAAATTTCTACAAAATTGAATTTTTCTACAAAATTTCTTTGAAATTGAAGTTGTCTTCGAAGTTTCTTTGAAATATTATCTTTTTATCGTCAAAAGTGTGCTTTCCCAGGAAATTTCAACGAAATTAAATTTTTCTCTTTTTTCTTGAAATTCACAAAAACAAAACTCTGTTGATTTAAATTTATTGCTATTCCGTTTTCTAGAAAATTGTTCTGAAATTACATTGACTTTTATTCGAAATTTAACCAAAGTTACATTTATCTAGAATATTTTTCAAATTGCACTTTTTTTAGAAGATATCTTTGAATTAGCATTTTTCTTGGATATTTTTGACATTTTTTTAATCTCTGAATTTCTATTTTTCTGAAAAATTTTGTTGAATTTATATTTATCTACTAATTATTTTTTTACCATATTTCGTTGAAATTACATTACAATTAAATACAATTACAATTCTTCTTGAAAAGCACGACCAAATTGAATTTTTCCAAAAAATATATTGAAATTTAATTTTTTTTAGAAGTGCTGTTACTTTTAATCTGGTCTGTCGCCCTTAATCCGTGATCATCTACCTATACTCAGGACATCGTCTTTGAATCCCGTCATCGACTGTTAATTCGTCACATCTATTTGAAATTACATTGATTTTTTACAACATTTCATCAAACTTGAATTCTTTAGAAATATTTTTCAAATTGCATTTTTTAGAAATTGTCCTTGAATTTTTCTAGAAAATCGCCAAAATTAAAATTTTTGTCGAAATTGCATTTTCTTCAACATATTCTTGAAATTTTAAATTATTTTACTTAACTTCCAAAAATTTGTTTTTCTTTTAGAAAATTTCTTTTTTTCAATTTCAATGAAATTACATTTTTTCTACAAAATTTCGTGGAAATTAAAATTTTCTACAAAATTTCGTTAAAATTGCATTTTTTTGAAAATTTCTTCAAAATTGAATTTTCTAAAAAATTTCGTTGATATTTTATTTTCTACAAAATTTCTTTGAAATTTATTTTTTTACAAAATTTCATTGAAATACATTTTTTTTTAGAAATTTCCAGTTAACACCCGTCTTCTACTCTTACTCAGGTTGTCGGCCATCAATCATTAACCGATATGCAATCCAGCCATCGACTTTTAATCAGATAATAATCGACCTTTAATCCGCCCATCGGATTAACGACCCTTAAGCCGACCATAGACCTTAGATCCGATCATTGGCCATTAATCAGACTATAGGCCATAGACCTTTAATCCGTCCATCTACATGTAATCCGTCTATCAATGCAGTCGATAACCGATGGTCGGATTAATGGCCACTAATCGGTCGGATTAAAGGTCGACGACGGGATTGAAGACCGGATTTAATGCCAATGACCAGAATGAATGACGAAAAACGGATTAAACGTCGATGGACCGATTAAAGGTCGATAACAGATAGGTGGACTATAGATCGATTGCCGGATTAATGGCCAAGGCTACTGTTTGGTAAGGTGTTAACAGAAAATTAAAAAAAAACAATGCAATTTCAATTAAATTTTCTAGAAAAATTAAGTTTCAGCTAAATTTTGTAGAAAAATGAATTTCAAGTAAATTTTATTAAAAAAGGCAGTTTTGATGGAATTTTCTAAAGGATTCGGGATTTTTTCTAGAGAAATACTATTTTAACAAAATTTTGTAAGAAAATTTAATTGCATTTAATTTTCTATAAAAAAGCAATTTCAACACAATTTTTGTAAAAAAAAGTTAATTTCAAGAGAATTTTGAAGAAAAATGCAATTTCGACGAATATTTCCTCGAAATTTTAATTTTTTAGAAAATTTCCTCGAAATTTTATATTTATAGAAGATTTCTTCAAAATTTTATATTTATAGAAAATTTCCTCGAAATTTTATATTTATAGAAGATTTCATCGAAATTTTATATCTACAGAAGATTTCCTCGAAATTTTATATTTATCGAAGATTTCCTCGAAATTTTATGTTTATAGAAAAATTCCTCAAAATTTTATATTCATCGAAAATTTTCTCGAAATTTTATATTTATAGAAGATTTCATCGAAATTTTATATTTATAGAAGATTTCCTCGAAATTTTATATTTATAGAAGATTTCATGGACATTTTATATATATAGAAGATTTTCTTGAAATTTTATATTTATAGAAGATTTCCTCGAAATTTTATATTTGTCGAAGATTTCCCCGAAATTTGATGTTTATAGAAAAATTCCTCAGAATTTTATATTCATCGAAAATTTCCTCGAAATTTTATATTTATAGAAGATTTTATCGAAATTTTATATTTATAGAAGATTTCCTCGAAATTTTATATTTATAGGAGATTTACTCGAAATTTTATATTTATCGAAGATTTCCTCGAAATTTTATGTTTATAGAAAATTTCCTCGAAATTTTATATTCATCGAAAATTTCCTCGAAGTTTTATATTTATAGAAAATGTCCTCGAAGTTTTATATTTATAAAAAATTTTCTCGAAAGTTTATATTTATAGAAAATTTCTTCGAAATTTTACATTTATTGAAAATTTCCTCGATATTTTATATTTATAGAAAATTTCCTCGTAATTTTATATTTATAGAAAATTTCCTCCAAATTTTATATTTATAGAAAATTTCCTCAAAATTTTTATATAAAAAATTTCCTCGAAATTTTATATTCATGGAAAATGTCCTCAAAATTTTACATTTATAGAAAATTTCTTCGAAATTATATATTCAGTTGATCGTGGCTAAATTACTATTTTTTTTGATGTTTTATTTAAAATATTTTATTTGGTAATTTTTATGGAGATTTTGATTTTTGAAAATCTAAAAAAGTACAGAAAAAAACAATTTGTTGACCAACTACGAGTATCAGATTATGTTAAGTTACATACATAGGCTTCTATATTTTTTCAAAGTATTTATTATTCAATAATTTTAAGTTTAGTTTTTAAAAATTTTCAAAAAAATAATAGTCATGATAATAATGCAGAATAACTGTGAATTTTTCCCATGTATTTTTCTTCAGATATTCTATTTAAATAAAACATTTAAAGAAGTGTTATTAAATATTAAAATAATACGTTCTGTTGTAGTTTTGCACAAATTTCATTGGAATCGGTTAATTCATTAATTTTTCGTAAGACTTCTTAAGTCAATTTTGAACACTTTAAAAAATCAAAATTCCCATAAAAAATCCAATAAAATCTTTTAAATATAACATCCATAAAAAAGAGTAATATATTTATTTAATGTAATCGCGGCTTCACTGGAAGAACGGCCTAGATTACTTTTCCAAGGACTGTAGTCTGGCTAAGAATGTTCATACCCTTTCTGGCAGCGCCCTCACCCAATACCAAATTCTATTTAAATTTCTCTGAATTTTGCGACTGAGATTTTCTTACTTGTTTGCTTTTGCATTTTATTATATACAATTTATTTTCTTGTAATGATTTATTGTGTTTTAAATAGACATATTTATTCCGAATAATGCAGAAGTAATCACCCACCACTGAACCAGAAGCTTCACATAAAATGTCTTTGGGAAGCCTTAACAAAATTCATATCATAAATCTTTTTCATTCTCCATGAAATGGTTTACAAAACCTATTACAGAAATGTCAAAATTCTAATCACCCAAACCATTTAAGATTACTTTCAAATGCCCTACTAACATACAAAAAAACAAAAAACGATTTTTGTAAGCCACAACATACCTGAATACATATGCACATAATTCTGCTGACCTCCATTAACTCTGACCCGGATTATTTTCATAAAGTTATATGAGGTCAAGTATTTGCTAAACTTAAATAGATACAATCGACCTTTATTCAATTCTGAATGGTTTGAACCTTTATAAATTGTTTAAAGCACCCTTGCATGTCGTATGAAAGAGGGAATTCTGTAACGATTTGCCTTTAAAAAAATGGAAATTCTGTGAAAACGAACTTTTTTTGAGGTAAAAAATGATTCGGGAAATATTGGGGGAAGGGAAGATAAATGCAAAACAATCTATTATGCATAAAGTTAAGTGAATATCTATATTGTTTATATACGTATCTTTTTTTCCAGCGTTTTATTTTTTCGTGTCCAAATGGTAATGTTAACAAATAACAAAAATGCAGATTAACCAAATTTCTGGCAAACATAAATTGTGAATATCCTTTAGATACAGACGAAAACACAGACAAACAAACAGATAGTCAGAGGTGGATCTAATAGGGATGTACGAGTACAACGGATCTCTCATAAGGATGTGTTCATGTCAATTTGTTTCTTTGTTTGTTTACATATCAAATGACTTAGTTGAACGGGTGGGGAGGGGAATGGATTTTACTCAAGTCATCATCATCATCATCTTCCTAAGGATTTTCATCATCGTTGGTGTTGTCGTAAATAATAAAGTCTTTCCCCTCCATTTCCATTTCCCTTTCCAATTCCTTGCAGTGAACAACTTAAGCTGCAGATTTAGATTAAGACACATAAAAGAGATTTTTAAATTTATAGAGGAACACCACCGCACTTTACACTCTACATTTGGGAGGAAAGGTGTATGTTTCGAACCTTTTAAAGAGCAAAATAGGATTTGCATATATTTGTTCCCCAAGGGGCTTAGTTAGATAAACGTTATCCACAGTCACTGAGAGGGCGAAAAACATACGTAAAGAAATAATCCCTTTAGAGCTAGGAAAGCATCAAAATTTGATCTTCTGGTCAAAACATTCAATAATAGAAAATTTGAGAAATTTTTTAGGGAACCAAACTTTCATCAAGCAAATTAGTATACATTCAATTTTAACGAGATCGGTTAAGGCCTGTCTGAGTTTGATGGTCTTGAATTTTGACATTTTGGTCAAAATGTTCGCATCCATATAACCAATTACATATTGTGTTTAGAAACTGTTACCATAAGTGTTATGTATAGCTTTTTTTAAATCTTTTCATTTATTATTTTATTTATATGAATTAAAATACAAAGTGAATTTCTATTCTATTTTTACGAGCCAGGGAAACGCCGGTTGACAAATACCATGTTGCTTCTTATATTTTTGTAGCGACAGACCAGAGCCTCTGGTGGGAATCGAAATTTCTGGCAAACTCACGACCCCAAATTACCTTAAAATTTTATATCTATAGAAAATTTCCTTGAAATTTTATATTTATAGAAAATTTTCTTGAAATTTTATATTTATAGAAAATTTCCTTGAAATTTTATATTTTTAGAAAATTTCCTTGAAATTTTATATTTATAGAAAATTTTCTTGAAATTTTGTATTTATCGAAAATTTCCTCGAAATTTTATATTTATAGAAAATTTCCTCGAAATTTTATATTTATAGAAAATTTCCTTGAAATTTTATATTTATAGAAAATTTTCTTGAAATTTTGTATTTATAGAAAATTTCCTCGAAATTTTATATTTATAGAAAATTATATTTATAGAAAATTTCCTCGAAATTTTATATTTTTAGAAAATTTCGTCGAAATTTTATATTTATAGAAAATTTCCTCGAAATTTTATAATTATAGAAAATTTCCTCGAAATTTTATATTTATAGAAAATTTCCTCGAAATTTTATATTTATAGAAAATTTCCTCAAATTTTTATATTTATAGAAAATTTCCTCGAAATTTTATATTTATAGAAAATTTCTTCGAAATTTTATAGTTATAGAAAATTTCCTCCAAATTTTATATTTATAGAAAATTTCCTCCAAATTTTATATTTATAGAAATTGTCCTCGAAATTTTATATTTATAGAAAATGTCCTCCAAATTTTATATTGATAGAAAATTTCCTCGAAATTTTATATTTATAGAAAATTTCCTTGAAATTTTATATTTATAGAAAATTTCCTCGAAATTTTATATTTATAGAAAATTTCGTCGAAATTTTATATTTATAGAAAATTTCGTCGAAATTTTATATTTATAGAAAATTTCGTCGAAATTTTATATTTATAGAAAATTTCGTCGAAATTTTATATTTATAGAAAATTTCGTCGAAATTTTATATTTATAGAAAATTTCGTCGAAATTTTATATTTATAGAAAATTTCGTCGAAATTTTATATTTATAGAAAATTTCGTCGAAATTTTATATTTATAGAAAATTTCCTCGAAATTTTATATTTATAGAAAATTTCCTCGAAATTTTATATTTATAGAAAATTTCCTCGAAATTTTATATTTATAGAAAATTTCCTCGAAATTTTATATTTATAGAAAATTTCCTCGAAATTTTATATTTATAGAAAATTTCCTCGAAATTTTATATTTATAGAAAATTTCCGCGAAATTTAATATTTATCATAGTTTTGTTTTTGACTGTTGAGTTCGAGATCGTTGTTTTTGTTTTCTGTTAAACAGAAAAACAAACCTTCTTTAAAAAAAGAAGAATAAGAAATGTGTGAAATGTATTAAGGGTGTCACTGGTTGGTGGACGATATCGTATCGGAAGCTACCAAGCAACCTCATCGGCACCTTGGACAAAATACCCTGTCAATAATTGGCACAATATGAGAGCAGCTCAATATGAAATAATTGAGAACTGACTTCAAAGTCCCATATCTCCAAAACATTGCAGACAGTATTTCTCAACCTTAATACATCCCCACACTTCTTGGGGGCGAACTCAATAGTAAAAAACAAAACTATGAAAAGTCACAACAGATCGAATAACAAAAACAAAAACAATGATGTTTAATATTTATAAAAAATTTCCTTGAAATTTTATATTTATAGAAAATTTCCTTAAAATTTTATCTTTATAGAAAATTTCCTTGAAATTTTATATTTATAGAAAATTTCCTTAAAATGTTATATTTATAGAAAATTTCCTTGAAATTTTATATTTATAGAAAATTTCCTTGAAATTTTATATTTATAGAAAATTTCCTTGAAATTTTATATTTATAGAAAATTTCCTTGAAATTTTATATTTATAGAAAATTTCCTTGAAATTTTATATTTATAGAAAATTTCCTTGAAATTTTATATTTATAGAAAATTTCCTTGAAATTTTATATTTATAGAAAATTTCCTTGAAATTTTATATTTATAGAAAATTTCCTTGAAATTTTATATTTATAGAAAATTTCCTTGAAATTTTATATTTATAGAAAATTTCCTTGAAATTTTATATTTATAGAAAATTTCTTCGAAATTTTATATTTATAGAAAATTTCTTCGAAATTTTATATTTATCGAAAACTAGCTGTACCCGGTTCACTTCGTTGCCCCAGACTTCAGATTTCCGATCCCGTCCATTTATCAAAACATTGCTCATGTAGATAGGGACAAAAGGAACCTCGTTAATCCATTCGTAGGTACGGAAAGTAGGAATAACATAAAAAAATTGGCTTATATGGGCGGACCCATGCCCCCTCAATCAAGAACTTATAAAGCCTATGTCACCCTCTAAGCTTATCTGAAGATTCCCTGAAAATTTCATCAAAACCGATCCAGCCGTTTTGGAGTCGATACGTAACATACACACATCCATTTATATATATATAGCTGGACCCGGTCCACTTCGTTGCCCCAGATTTAGATTTCCGAGCCCGTGAATTTTTTAACCAATCACGAATACTGCCACGAAAAACATCTCCATAAAATAACAAACCAACAAACACACATTCTTCTTTATACATACATATATATATTTTTCTTCTAATTTTTATATCTATAGAAAATTTCTTCGAAATTTTATATTTACAGAAAATTACTTCGAAATTTTATATTTATAGAAAATTTCTTCGAAATTTTATATTTATAGAAATTTTCTTCGAAATTTTATATTTATAGAAATTTTCTTCAAAATTTTATACTTATAGAAAATTTCTTCGATATTTTGTATTTATAGAACATTTCTTCGAAATTTTATATTTATAGAACATTTCTTCGAAATTTTATATAATTATAGAAAATTTCTTCGATATTTTATATTTATAGAAAATTTCTTCGAAATTTTATATTTATAGAAAATTTCTTCGAAATTTAATATTTGTAGAATATTTCCTCGAAATTTTATGTTAATAGAAAATTTCGTCGGAATTTTATATTTATACAAAATTTCCTCGGAAATTTCTGTTGATAGAAAATTTCCTCTGAATTTTATATCTATAGAAATTTTATATTTATACCAACTCGGACTATCCTTAGATCTCGTTTGTGTCATAACTACTACAGGAGACTAATAGACTAATCTTGGTTCTAGTTTCATCCCGATCAGAAGACATCGGTTTTTAAAATTCACTCACTTGCCATGAAATCCCCCATATATAGATACTTATTATATTTGGTGTTGCATTTGTGAAAGCAACTAAAAGGAAATCATCTAATCTTGCTTCCCCAATGCCTTCATATCAACAAGTACGAGTATGCAATTAACATCTGTGTTCTACAAATCCCCTTTTAATTCCTCTGTTTCGTGTGAAGAGGTTAACAGATTCATTTGTGTTTTGTTTTGCATTTGTATTTGTTCTTCTCCACAAGATTCAACGACTCTTCTAGTTCTTGCAACAACGAAATTACCCTTTGGCCTGCTGTAGTACTCGTGTGTGTAGGGAATGCTAAGAATGTCCTTGACCGACTTAAAGTGTTTTTAATACGAGTCTTTTTATTCAGTTTCGCCTGAGGGACGGTTGTGTGGGTGGTTGCGCCTGGGGTGTTGGAGTGAAGAAGGATACATTTTAATATATGAATGCAAGGATATACTCGTCGTATCTGGAGATTAGTGAAAACACACACAGACACACACCGAAATATACATACATTTATTTTTGAAATGCTAACAAATACCACCAAGAAACTTTAGTCATAACAGCTGCAAATACAAACACGAACATACAGAGACGAATGCCAATGTTTACCTTAGGACGTATTGATTATTTTTTTGTCATGTGGGATTTAGCTTGGTAGTGTTTATTGAGCACTTGTCTAACCTTTATATCTTTTAAAAAGAAACTTCGAATTCAAAGTGGCTAATAATCAACAAAATTGAATGTACATAATCCGAAAAAAATTAACATACTTTTTGTGAACAAACCTTTCACTTTTCTGTTTTCGAATTGCTTTGTATCGCCCACATCAAAGCCAATACAGTCTACATTGCAAATAGTCGCCACCCCCCAACTGTACCTCGCAGAAGGAAGGTAAAATATGAAATTGTTAAGTAAATCCAATCATATTTCATATGATTTTTTTTTGTTCAAATATTTACTATAGTTGTATTAACATAAAGCTGCAAAAGGATCAACGCGAATGTAATTGCGAATTCATACGTTTGGGAGATTACCTTTCACATACATTTTTGTAAAGCTCATACTTGATTTACGATTTGTCTGCCAAATGAAGATGTCGGCGAATATATATGTATGTATGCAAATTGTGAATGCAGATTTGCCGAAGGTGATATAGTGTGGGAAAAGCAAACAATGTCTCAGCCTGAAAATGTCAACAGAACTGACAAGAAAATTATTTTCACATGAGAAATGATTTAAGAATTTTTATCTGAAATACATTTTTGTTAAAGGCGAAAATACCTAAAAGTGGAGTCAGCCCCAAAAAATAAATTTTCAAGTATTAGTATGCACTGTTATTAATGGTATGATCTGTTTAATTTATATACCTTTAGGTAGTATGTACCAAAATGGTCTTGGCAACTTCGGCCCCTTTTTTGAAGCTGATAGTGACCAATAGACTATTACTATGTGTTGAATTGCAGAGGATTCGGTTAAGTAGTATAAGTTGTTAGAGAATCAATATTTCACTGAAATTTAACCCTTTGGTTGGTGGACCAATATGGCCCGTCTTCGAACTTAGTGCGAGGTAGAAAATAGTATTGCCGGTTTCAAAGTTTGAAGTCCATTTGTTACTCCTGTCGAGAGTTATCGTGCCCATCAACCAGACAGACAGACGGACGGATATTGCTCAAATGCCTTGGAAAGTCCTCAAACTGATTTCCGCCAAACATACTTAAGATTTAAGGTTACTTCTTCGATGTGTTACACTTTTG
Organism: Eudasyphora cyanicolor; assembly: GCA_963930755.1. Lineage (NCBI taxonomy): Eukaryota > Metazoa > Arthropoda > Insecta > Diptera > Muscidae > Eudasyphora > Eudasyphora cyanicolor. Next base: position 185,246,871 of record OZ005738.1, on the reverse strand, counting down.
GTCTATAGCAAATGATGCTATGGGCCCTCCTCCACTAGAGTGAGGGTATAAACAAAACTCTTATTTCACCCCGCAATATAATGGCAATTACCACTTTTCACATTGCACAAAGCTCTGTGCTCATGTTCATTGTGTTCGCCTTGCAATTTGTTTCCGGTTCGTAAATGCTTTCCTGCAAAAGTACAATAACTCATCCTGTTGCATTGCCACAATACGTATGTATATCCTTTAATGTTTTTTTTCACATTTTTGCCATAATGTGCAAAATGTATATTTCTTGTGCTTTTGGTTTCTCTGCCACCACTTTTTTTCTTTGCCACCAAAGTAATTTGTAGACATCGCGTGTTAATTTTTATATTTTTTTTCAAATTATCATATCCGACCAATCTTAACACGGCAAAATACTAACACTTTGTATGAACTTTTGAACTAATGGCTGTGGAACAGCTATTGGAGTTGTTTTGTTTTTTTTTGCCGTTTTCACATTAATTTGCATATTCAACAAGTTTTAGTTTAGACTTGTGCTTTAAACGATGGGCAATTAATGTAATATTTGTGCAAATTTCTGTCGAAACCATTTTGTGGTGCGCAATCGAAATTAAATCTACGCTGTGCAGAACTGTTTGAAACAAGCTTGAAAAGGATTTTTCTTTGCTTAAATTTAAGTTACAAGTGGTTTGGCTTGACTTGCACACGAGGATGAAGGTCGAAGTTCGAAGGATATTCAGTTTACAATTCTGTTTCCAAAAAAGTCATAAGTTCTTGCGTTCACCCCCCGAAAGGCATTTGGTATTTCGCGTAGGTCAAATGATTTATTTGGCATGTATGTGTGTGATATAGCGGTTGCTGTGAAAGTTCAAGGCGTTATAGAAAAGAAAAAGATCTCTCACTTAGCCTTGTATATTCAAAAATCATTATAAAATAGCCCGAAGACACACATAAACAAGTAAGATAATTACAGTAAGGAAAACAGACGAAGGGAATATTTTGCTGATTCTATATTTCTATGTCAGAATGGATCAGTCAATTTGTGTGGGAGGTACCAGAAGGTGCACGGGAAATTCGAGGGCGGTTCCAAAATTAGCCAACCAACAAAGAAAACACAACAAATTTATGAACTTTTATCTTTATTTCTCAACTTAATATCCTTTTAGCTCGATACCCTGTTTATAGTAAGAACTGCCAAGCTTTTGAAAATAGCCATCTACCGCAACCGCCACCTTCATTGCTGGCAAATCTTTTTTCGCAGAGCCATTTTTTGCAAGTTTGGAAAGAAAAATATTCCGAGGGAGCTAAATCTGGAGAATAAGGTGTGTGCGAAAGTCATTGATTTTGGTCAACGCAATAGTGGTGGTGCATTGTCTTGACTTTGAGCAACCGCGGCACTCATCTTGCGAAAAGTTTTAGGTAATATAGAATATTCGGTTAAGTAGAAGAATTATGCACTGATTTAAAATAACCTCATTTTATTCATGACCAATCTATAGATCAAATAATAAAACAAGTAAGAAAGTTTCAGTCGGGTAAACCGACTAAGGAATACCTTCACTTTGTGAGCAATGTAATATGGAATATTCCACGAATTGTTCCGTTATTTTGTATGGGAGGTACCAGAACGGGTTTAACAAATACACCTATTTTTCGCTGAACAGTAGATACTTTAAATACATTGCACTGTGCCGCATTATAATAGTTTATGTGATCTCGTAAATTAACGTTATGAGATAATAAATTGTGGTATGATTTGGGCATTTTGTGTGGGAGGTATAAAAAGGGGCTTGGCAATAACGCCCATTTTTCACAGAGCTATAGACACTATAAAAACATTACACTGTACAAAATTTCAAGTATTTTTATACACTGGCTTTAATGTTTTAAGCTGTTAACTTTTTGTGCAAAAAGGTAGCTTTGTGTGGGAGGTAACAAAAGGGGCGTGGCAACAACACCCATTTTTCCCTGGACTATAGGCAATATAAAAGCATAATACTGTACAAAAAATTTCAGCAGACAGACAGACATACAGACAGATAACGCTAATTTTTCACTGGACTGTAGGCACTATAAAAGCATTACACTGTACAAAATTTCAAGTATTTGTATACACTGGTATTAATGTTATAGGCTCTTAACTTTTGGTGCAAAATGCAAAATGGGAGGTTCCAAAAAGGGACGTGGCAACTTCGCCCATTTTTCTCGAGCTAATACCGACTAATAAACTAATACTATGTGTGGAATTTCAGAAGATTCGAATAAGTAGTATAGTATAGCAGTTATTAAATAATCAATATTTCACAACATTTTAGCCCTTTGTGGGGGAGGTACTAGAAGGAGTGGACCAATATGGCCCATATTCGAACTTAGCCGGAGTTGGAAAAAAATATTACCACATACCAAATTTGAAGTCAATCGGTTTCGAGAGTTATCGTGCGCACCAGCCAGCAGACAGACAGACAGACGGACGGACGGACATTTCTTATTCGACTTAAAATGATCAAAAACGAATATCCTCCGAACATACATAAGGTCTTAGATAACTCCTCCGATGTGTTATACTCTTGGCCGTAGCAAATGATATATACCCTCGTATCACTAAATTGAGGGTATAAGAAGTATGAAAGTTCAGTCGGGTAAACCGATGAGAACAATTTTTAACTGTTAATTGTGGGGAGGAATGGAATATGGAATATGGCCCATCTTCGAACTAAGCCTGAGATGGAGAAAAATATTACCGCATAACAAACATGAAGTCAACAAAATGCATATTTGGGTTTTACGAAATTATTAATGGGCCATTTTTTTAAAATAATAAAAAGGAAAATAATTCTGCTGTTTCCTAACCAAACAACCGATTGCGTCTGTATCGTGAATGTCGGAGCAGAATATCCACCGATATCTTTCACTTCAACTTTACCGAACTGGCAACAAAATTTGCTATATGATTATGGCCATTTGATATTATATTTCCAAAAAAAGAAGAGATTTTGTGTATTTTTTTGCGAAAAAAGTATATGTCGTATTTTGGAGTTTTAAAAGAAGTTATCTAAAAAATGCATAAAATATTTATATTCATCATGAATGAAACTTTCTAGATCATTTTAACGAAAGAAGAAATGTTCTGGAATTTTACCAGTGCAAAATATACATATACCGATTTCTCTCACATCAACTTTTCTGAATTGACAACAAAATTTGCTATACGATGTTATGTTATGGACATATCAATTTATATTTTCAAAATAGAGACAATTTTTGTATTTTATTGCGAAAAGGTATATATAGTATCTTGGAGATACAGAGGAAATTATAAAAAGAAAGTTAACATGTTTATACGAGGGTAGCTATATATATATATATATATATATATATATATATATCTGGCCTAGGCAACACTAAGTGTTCACGACAAGTGTGCATCGATGAATTTAAATCGTTGTATGCCGATGAAGCACCATCCTATAGCACTGTGAAAAACTGGTTTAATGAATTGAATCGTGGCCGACGCTCGCTCAAACACGGAGGTCGTGAATGTCGTCCAAAAATGCCAGAGAACATTTATGCCGTGCGTGAACTGATAATGCAAGATCGTCATGTGACATACCGTGAGATAGAGGCATCCTTGGGTATTTCTTCCACCAGCATACATTCGATATTGCATGAACACCTGGTCGTAAAAAAGGTTTGTTCTCGTTGGATCCCGCACTATTTGACAATGGCTCTAATAAAGGCTCGTGTCGATTGGTGCAAAGAAATTTCGAAAAAATTAGATCGCGGTGCTTCAAAAGAAGTTCATAAAATCGTCACAGGGGACGAATATTGGATCTATGCGTATGAGCCCGAAACAAAACAGCAATCGACCGTGTGGGTCTTCGAAGACGAGCCAAATCCAACGATAGTTGTTCGTGGAATAAGCACTTCGAAGCAAATGGTCGCCTGTTTCTTCGGCAAAACTGGTCATGTGGCGACTGTCCGCTTGAGCAACGTAGGACGTCCAATTCTGAGTGGTACACCACAATTTGGTTGCCTGAAGTCTTCGGAGAAAATCGAAAAACGAACAAGAGAAGACAAATCATTGTGCACCATGGTAATGCGAGCTCTCACACATCGGCTCAAACCAGCGCCTTTTTGCCCGGCCAAAACGTTGAATTGATGGGTCATCCGCCCTACAGCCCTGATTTGACACCCAATGACTTATTCTTATTCACTCACATCAAGAAAAAACTGCTTGGTCAACGTTTTTCGACGCCTGAAGCAGCTGTCGAAGCGTTCAAAAACCATGTTTTGGAGGTGAATTTTCAACACACTGTAACCAAAACAATTCGCGCTCAAATGACAAAATGGTCTGAGTAAAGTTATGCTAAAAATGTTCATACTTTCCAATGGAAGTTCCAGTTTTTATCTGGCAACACCAGCATTGACAAGGCCAGATATATATAGCAACCCTCGCATTCGTCTTAAAGGAAACTTCCTGGAGAACGCTTTCGAAAATAGAAGGGCCAAAAAGATTGTATAAATAGCGGGTCTAAAATTACACAATTTTTTTACGAAAATTTCAAAACATTCCCACTTTTTCGATAAACGAAAAACTAGGATATAAAAATCTTGACCATTTTTTATATGTAAGTAATGTGTAACACGATATACTGCCAAAGGAATTTCGAGCCCAGCTTTAAGTAAAATAGATTTTGGGGAATACTATGAAATTCCGTTTTGGGGAAGTTTCGAATTTATTTTGGGAATTGTGGAATTTGCTATTGCAGGTATTATAATGTTAAAATTAGCCTCGATATCTTGTGTTAAATTACTTATACAAAACCAATAAGGAAACACAAAACCCGGGCGGGCCAACTGTATTACTACTATTATTACTATTATTACTCTATTACTATGAACAGTTGCAGGTTAAATAGAGTACATTTTTAAATTCTAGGCATATAGAAAATTACCGCGAAATTTTATATCAATAGAAAATTTCCTCGAAATTTTATATTTATAGGAAAATTTCGTCGAAATTTTATATTTATAGGGAAATTTCCTTGAAATTTTATATTTATAGAAAATTTCCGCAAAATTTTATATTTATAGAAAATTTCCACGAAATTTTATATTTATAGAAAATTTACTCGAAATTTTATATTTATAGAAAATTTCCGCGAAATTTTATATCAATAGAAAATTTCCACGAAATTTTATATTTATAGAAAATTTCCACGAAATTTTATATTTATAGAAAATTTCCTCGAAATTTTATATTTATAGAAAATTTACTCGAAATTATATAGTTATAGGAAATATTCTCGAAATTTTATATTTATAGAAAATTTCATTGAAATTTTATAATTATAGAAAATTTCATTGAAATTTTTTAATTATAGAAAATTTCCTTGAAATTTTATATTTATAGAACATTTCCTTGAAATTTTATATTTATAGAACATTTCCTTGAAATTTTATATTTATGGAAAATTTCCTTGAAATTTTATATTTATAGAAAATTTGCTCGAAAGTTTATATTTATAGAAAATTACCTCGAAACTTTATATTTATAGGAAAATTTCCTCGAAACTTTTTATATTTATTTATTTATTTTTTGAAATTTTATATTTATAAATACAAAAACATAAATTTACGCATGATGGTTTAAAAAATGCGTCCCGTAGAACGCCAAGATGTCAAATAGGTAGCGATGTTCCCCATTTTTACTAGGAACGATAAGGCCAATATAAAGTATTATATTTTCAAGTTCTGCCACATTTATTGAAAAAGGTGTTCTCTATATAGAGTGTCGAGAAGATACAGCGGCGAGGACCTATGGGGGTTGCATCAAAACATGATCCTATGTACCCCATTTTTGCCGGGACGATTAGATCCAATATAAAGTATGAATTGAACGGACAGAATGGCAGACGGACATACAGACAAATCGGCTCAAAAATTGATTCTATGCTGATCACTATAAACAAAAATGGGTCTATCTCTTTGTTTTGTAGGCGTTACAAACAAATGCACAAAGTCATAATACCCTGTACCACTGTGTGGTGTCGGGTATAAAAAATACTTGAGAGATATTATTTTTAACGATTTTATGAACCCATAAAGTTTCTCTCTACCTTTGACAAAAAATGATGTTAATTTTTTTACTATCATTTCCTACGAATCGGTATATATTAAATCGCTTTCTTTCTCGTTATGTTTTCTGGATAAAGAAGAAAATTGTCTATTAAATGGAAAAATGTTGCCATTAGGTATACCCGCTGAAACAGAAGTCATGCCTCTCTTCCGACATTTTTGTCGACTGTGATTTTCATACATAACAAAATTTTATTCATATTAAATAAGAAATTTAAAATTTTCAACAACTTTCATTTTCCCAGCAGCCTCCATAGGGAAAAAATATGTAAATTTCCAATTTATAGCCAATAAAGCGTAAAAGTTTCACACACGAAGCGAAACTTTGAATTCCAACTTTATTGGGAATGCCGATGTCAAGGGGGATTTCGAATATGTTGTTCATCTGTTGTTGTTGTTGGTTGTTACTGCTGTCCTTGTAATTGGTATTTAATATTCGCATTGTTCAGAAGGCGTTTCCCCGGAAAAAAAGTGTCATATATCAAAAGTGCTTAACACTTAAAAACTTAACTGTAGTCAAGGCACGCAGATATAATGTTATCTTTTGGCCTTGCTAAGGTAGCTTTGGTTGCCAAAAAAATAGAAATATAACCACCAGAAAAACGCCAAAGCGAAAGTATCAAGTTCAGGTCTATACTTGACAAAATAAAAAGTTTGTTTTTTACATGTTTACGTTTCTTGCTTTGCTTTGGAAATTCTATGCTTCTTTAAAGTTATTTTTTCTTTCCCTTTTGCTTTTAACACAACAGCCCTATTTTGTTTAATGATAATAATGTTTAACGTTTCTTTTTTTATTTTTCTTTACAGGTCAGTGAAGCAAAACATTTTTATATTTCATAACATTGTAAAACTTCCCCTTTTGTTGGGGGGAGAAGCGGAGAAAACAAGGTCGTCTCTCCGTCAGCACCACCACTACTACTCCCTTGTCTATGTATGCGTCTAGGAAGGACAACAAATCCTTTGAATAGACTGGTGAAACATCAGTGGCAATTACACTATTACATGCAATGCAACATTAACGGTAAGCAACGCTTGAATTCCATAAATTATTGTCACTTTAATTAGGTTAAATGCGGTTGTGGGGTTTACTCCTCTCATCCTTCGCGAGCACAGTGTTGGCAAAAGACTATTTGGAAATAATTGTGTATCTTTTGAATGGTTGTAGTAGTAATATACTTATAAAGGTCGTCCTCAGAGGTCCTTCTCTCTACTAGAGTCTACCTCTGAGGGCTTCCTCTATATTAGAGTCGACGTCAGAGGTCTTCCTCTATACTAGAGTCGACCACAGAGGTACTCCTCTATATTAGAGTCGACCTCAGAGGTCTTCCTCAATACTACAGTCGACATCAGAGGTCTTCCTCTATACCAGAGTCGACCTCAGAGGTCTTCCTCTATACTAGAGTCGACCTCAGATATCTTCCTCTATACTAGAGTCGACCTCAGAGGTCTTCGTCTATACTAGAGTCGACCTGAGAGGTCGTCCATTATACTAGAGACGACCTCAGATGTCTTCTACTATACTAGAGTCGACCTGAGAAGTATTCCTCTTTACTAGAGTTGACCTGAGAAGTCTTCCTTCCTCTAAAAGGCCATCCTCTATATTAGAGTCGACCTCAGAGGTCTTCTTCTGTAATAGAGTCCACCTCTGAAGTCTTTCTCTATACTAGAGCCGACGTCAGAGGTCTTCCTCTAGACTAGAGTCGACCTCAGAGGTCTTCCTCTATAGTAGAGTCGACCTCAGAGGTCTTCCTCTAGACGCCCTCAGATGTCTTCTACTATACTAGAGTCGACCTGAGAAGTATTCCTCTTTACTAGAGTTGACCTGAGAAGTCATCCTCTATACTATAGTCGACCTCTGCAGGTCTCCCGCTATTCTAGAGTCGATCTCGGCACGTTTTCCTCTATTCTAGAGTCGACTTCAGAGGTCCTTCTCTATACTAGAGTCGACCTTAGAGGTCTTCCTCTATACTAGAGTCGACCTCAGAGCTCTAACTCTATACTGGAGTCGACCTCAAAGGTATTCCTTTATACTATAGAGGACCTCTGCAGGTCTTTTTCTATACTAGAGTCGACCTAAGTGGTCTTCCTCTATACTAGAGTCGACCTTAGAGGTCTTCCTATATATATTAGTGTCGATCTCTGCAGGTTTTACGATATTCTAGAGTCGACCTCAGAGGTCTTCCTCTATACCAGAGTCGACCTCAGAGGTCTTCCTCTATACTAGAGTCGACCTCAGAGGTCTTCCTCTATACCAGAGTCGACCTCAGAGGTCTTCCTCTATACCAGAGTCGACCTCAGAGGTCTTCCTCTATACTAGAGTCGACCTGAGAAGTATTCCTCTTTACTAGAGTTGACCTGAGAAGTCTTCCTCTATACTATAGTCGACCTCTGCAGGTCTCCCGCTATTCTAGAGTCGATCTCTGCACGTTTTCCTCTATTCTAGAGTCGACTTCAGAGGTCCTCCTCTATACTAGAGTCGACCTTAGAGGTCTTCCTCTATAATAGAGTCGACCTCAGAGCTCTTACTCTATACTGGAGTCGAACTCAAAGGTATTCCTCTATACTATAGACGACCTCTGCAGGTCTTTCTCTATACTAGAGTCGACCTAAGTGGTCTTCCTCCCTTACTAGAGTCGACCTCAGAGGTCTTCCTATATATTAGGGTCGATCTCTGCAGGTTTTCAGCTATTCTAGAGTCGATCTCAGAGGTCTTCCTCTATACTAGAGTCGATCTCAGAGGTCTTCCTCTATACTAGAGTCGACCTCAGAGGTCTTACTCTATACTAGAGTCGACCTCAGAGGCCTTCCTCTATAATAGAGTCGACCTCAGAGGTCTTCCTCTATTCCTGAGTAAACCTCAGAGGTTTTCGCCTATACCTGTATCAACCTCACAGGTTTTCACCTATACCAGAGTTGACTTTAGAGGTTTTCCTCTATACTAGAGTCGACCTCTGAGGTCTTGTTCTATACTAGAGTCGACATCAGAGGTCTTCCTCAATACTAAAGTCGACATCTGCAGGTTTTCTTCAATATTAGGGTTGACCTCTGCACGTCTTCCTTTATATTAGAGTCGACCTCTGAGGTCTTCTTCTGTACTAGAGTCTTACTACTTGAGTTATTTTATCAAAATTTATTCGTCTTAGATTTTCTTAATTGTTACAATAATATTTGCCTTTTGTAACCACTGTGCGCAACCTGAAAATTTTTTTTCGCTTAATTGCTGTTAATTTGTCTCGCAGCGGTTATTGAATGGATGCATCCTGTGGTTTATTTTCTTTTTTTTTCGCTGATGAACGCAAATAAATATCACTTAAAATAGTTTGGCCATTTCTGGTGAAGAAAATACCACAAGAACACCTTCATTCTCTTTGTATAGTTGTGAGACGTTTAACAAAATTGCTACAAGTTAAGCCTTAATACAACGTGATTGGAACAATGCCGTCTCTGATGGCCATTATTTGTTATTAACTTGTTAGCCCATGGATGCTCATACATGCTCACTCTCTACCTTACATGACCGGAAGTGTTTAGAGTGTTCTGAAGGGGACTAAAGCGTCACATCCGGTATGAGTACCATAGAGTCCTTACATTGTTTTTTCTCACTCTCTCTGTCTCCATTCCAATAAACTGACATGTGGGGATTATTGCTGATTTCTTTTTATTGTTCATTTTGTCAGGGCTATTCGGAAACGTGTTTTAATTTCATCCTTAGGCCGCTGTCTCCTTGTCATCACTGTCCAACTACATACTTAGTACCTGCAGACATTTATTTTTCCACTTCCGCCGAAATCAGAAAGTAATACTTAAATAATTTATGCCATTAAATGGGAATTTGCTTTAGGAAGTCGGGGGAGAAAGAACATCCGCAATTTTTGGCATTTCATACTTTGATGTATATGCTCGTATAATGCTTCAGTTTTATTGTTGTCAGTCTGGATTTTAGCCATCACATAGCTAATTAAAGATGAAAAGCTAAATTGCATTTACGAGTAGGTACTTTTTTTATAATTTTCCTTGACTGACAGTTAGTCTTACGCTAAGGCTGCACAAATGGAAATTATTACATATTTATGACTTGGTCATGCGTATTAGAAAATGACAAAAATGTAGAGAGCTTAAAAAGAAACGTTTTTTAATTTATTTGATAGACAGAGGCTTTAGTTCGAGGCAAGAATAATACTTCTGTCATATCAGTAAGTAATCACCAATAAAATATTTTGAGACCGATAGCCATAGCTCTGCCATTATTAAACGTTGTTTAATTTATTTAATGGACAGGGGCTTAAGTTCGACTCAAGAGTAAAATTTCTGTCATATCATTAAATAATCGCAGCAAAGATTTTTTTGTACATTTCCTTTGAATATGTTATTTTTCAAATTTACCTATAATAATTATATTATGTTTATAAAAAAGAAATTACTCAAGGTATAAGGTTAAACCGTCTTACTTAAGTGCAATAAATATAGATAAATAAGCATATTCATTTAATAAAAATCAATCAATATCAGTAAGTAATTATCAATAAAATATTTTAAAATAGAAAGCCATATTATCAGCGTATCTTCACATTCACTATTTTTAAATAAGAGCATACATAAATAAATATACATATTTTTATATATGTCATGACTTTCAAATGCATACTATTTTATTTGAGATTATAGAAAACCTATTTGAATAACAAATAATATTTATACCATTACGGAAATATACGAATAACCACCCTTAACAAATTATATTGTTTTAAAAATAAACCTCAACCATTGTAATAATAGTGATTAATATTATTATTCGTAAGTACTGCGTACTAAGTGCTAAGCATTTACATATCCTTCAATATTATTTATATTCGATGTGAATCAATCAATACAAGTATTCATAAGTGTGTACAATAGACTGAGTCAGAAAATGGAAAATATTTTTAAGACATATTTAAGCATAAATTGCGAACCATTTATCTTAATTGGTTCAGGAAAGCTTTATAAAATTCCAAATTAAGTAGCCTTCATCAAATTCTAATTCTATTTTTCATTCTATCAACGGTTTCAAAGATATCTTACAAGATATTGCACAAAAATTATATAATTTTCAAAAAGTTTTGTATATACCAAAAAGCCTGAAAACATCTATAGAAACTGTTTTTACTATAAACAGAAAAGGCCGGAAAACATCGATAGAACACTTCGAAGAACTTTTATACAGTTTCGCTGATATTCTTTCTATAGGAAATATTTTTCTGTAAAATTTGTTCTACGCCATAAAATAAATTGTTTATAAATAAAAAAATGTCTAACAAAATTTTTAAAAATAAAAAATGTTGAGGAAACTGCAAAATTCGGAAATTTTCTCAAAAATAATAAAAAAACCACATTTTTTAATTATAAAGGCGAGAATTTCTATAAATTAAATTTAAAGTGATCTGCAGATATAACATATTTTTAACATTTATAGAACATTTTGTGAAATTTAATTTATTGACAAATTTAATTTTAAAAAGATATCATGGAAATTTTTTGTCTGTCGAAATGTTGTCGGATCTATATAAAACCCATAACAAATTTCGAAATTCTATATTTGAAGAAAAGTTTGGTCGCACCATTTTGTATTTAGTGAATTACGCCTAAATTTGATTATCTATAGCAATTTAGTCTGAAATTGTTTAATCACAGATAATGTGTTCAACGGTTTTTCATCTGTAGAAAATGTCGTAGAAATGTTTTACCCGTAGAATTTTTTTCCAAATTTAATATTTTTAGAAAATATATATTTTTTAAATTTTTAGAAAGTTTCGTCGACATTTTTGTATCTGAAAAATGTTAAATTCATTTTATTGTAGAAAATTGTCTAAATTTTTTTCTTTTCTGTCATCAAAATGCAAATTTTGCATAATAAAGCACACAAATCGAATGCCAAGATGAATTTAAGAGGACTCTAAGATAACTTATTTCCAATATAAAAATATTGCTGGATCAATTTTAAAATTTTTTGGTTAATGGACTGCTGCTGGGACTTGGCCAGAAAAATGTTATCGACATTTTTTTTCCAAATTTTTTATTTAAAACATTTTATCGGTTTTTTATCTTTAGTGAAATTATTTTATCTGCAGAAAATTTTCTGAACAGTTTTCATCAAAATGAATATTTCATCCAAAATTGTATCTAAATAAATTTTTTTCAAACATATCAATTTATAAACAAGTAAGAAAACTTCAGTCGGGTAAACCGACTAAGGTATACCCTCACTTTGTGAGTAATGTAATATGGAATATTAAACGAATTATTCTGTCAATTTGTATGGGAGGTACCAGAATGTTTTTAACAAATACACATATTTTTCTCTGAATAGTAGATTCTTTAAATACATTGCACTGCGCCGAATTATAAGCGTTTTTTGCACTGGTAACGTTATGAGATATTAAATTTGGTATGATTTGGCCATTTTGTGTGGGAGGTACAAAAAGGGGCGTGGTGATAACGGCCATTTTTTACAGGGCTATACGGACTTCAAAAGCGTTACACTTTGCAAAATGTTGTTCCATTTTCGTGCATTGGTACTCATGAGCTCTTAACTTTTTGTGCAAAATGGTACCTTTGTGTGGGAGGTACAAAAAGGGGCGTGGCAATAGCGCCCATTTTTCACAGTGCAAAGGACACTATAAAAACATTACACTGTACAAGTGCTTTTATACACTGGTATTAATGTTATAAGCTGTTATCTTTTGGTGCAAAATGGTACCTTTGTGTAAGAGGTACCAAAAGGGGCGTGAATATGACACCCATTTTTCACTGGACTCTAGGCACTATGAAAGCATTACACTGTACAAAATTTCAAGTATTTTTATGCACTGGTATTAATGTTATAAGCTGTTAACTTTTGGTGCAAAATGGTGCATTTGTGTGGGAGGTACCAAAAGGGGCGTAGCAACATGGCCCATTTTTCTCGAGTTGATAGCGTCTAATAAACTAATGCTATGTGTGGAATTTCAGAAGATTCAAATAAGCAGTATAGCAGTTATTAAAGATTCAATATTTCACAACATTTTAACACTTTGTGGGGGAGGTACTAGAAGGAGTGGACCAATATGGCCCATCTTCGAACTTAGCCGGAGATAGAAAAAAATATTACCACGTACCAAATTTGAAGTCAATCGGTTACTTCTTTCGAGAGTTATCGTGCGCACCAGCCAGCAGACAGACAGACAGACAGACAGACAGACAGACAGACAGACAGACAGATAGACAGACAGACAGACAGACGGACGGACATTGCTCATTCGACTTAAAATGACCCAAAACGAATATCCGCCGAACATACTTAGGGTCTTAGATCACTCCTTCGATGTGTTACACTTTTTTTCGTAGCAAATGATATATACCCTCGTCATACTAAAGTGAGGGTATAAAAATTTATACTCATTTTTTAATACAGTAAATTTCATATTTTTTTTTTGCTTTTACCTTAAAATTTCTTATGAATTTCTTATGAAAATTTGTATGAAATGTAAATATGTTTATTCAAATTTCCCCGCAAAAAATATCTTAAAAAATTCTATTTATTTATTATACATTTATTTATTTCTAAAATTAATGGATTCATTAATTTTTTTACAGAAAACTTCCCAACCATTATTTATATGCAGAAAGTTTCTTAGATATTTTTAGAAATTTTCTTGGTGTAGAACAGTTTGTCAAATTATTTTATCTGCAGAACACATCATCAAAATGAATATTTCTTACAAAAATGTATCTAAATAAATTTTTGACAAAAATGTTAATTTATAAAAAAAAGTTATATATGCGATTTTTTTGTCTATATGTAGTAAATTTCGTTATTATTTTTATTTATTATTTTTTTAGGAACTTTATGTTTATATTTTTTAAATTTTTCTTTAATTTTTTTTAAGATACGTATTTTTTTTAGAAATTTGCATTTATAAAAAAATTCTAAGAAATTCGATTTATAGAAAGAAATTTATTTGTATTTTTTCTGCAAATATTTACAAATAAAAATCTTAGAAATTCTGTTATAGAAAATTGTTGAGATTTGCTTGATTTATGGAAAATTCGTTAGTTTTTTTGCAAAAGCATTTTCTAAGTGCAAATTTTTTTTAGATAATAAATGTAAAGTATTCTTTATTTAATTTTTTGCTTATAAATTTTTTAGATATATTTTTTTTTACAAATTTGTTGTTGAATTTGTAATTCTCTAGCAATGAATACATTCATGCACACACATATATGTACATATTTGTTCTATTCCCTTTTTGCCTTCACAAGAATCCTTGTGAGTAACATAAATATTCATAGTGTTAAGTCTTGTAAATAAACTCATAGCGTGCAGTCGCACATGCGCAACAGCAAAACCAACCGCATTTTCCAATAGGTTATGAGCCCAGGTAGCCAACAAGCTGCGTGAAAAGTGTCAATAGTGTTCGTGTATTTTTAAATCGTTTTGATAAAACAGTAAAAATGAATTCAATGTTCAACATTAAAAAATTGGATGAAAGTAATTACGACACATGGGCAGTGCTAATAAAAAATGTGCTGGTGTTCCAAGACTTGTGGAACGTTGTGTCAGAAGAGAATTCTGAGGAAGATGCGACAAAAGCAGCCAAGTGGAAGAGTAGAGACGACAAAGCATTGGCAACCATAATCCTTAGTGTGACAGCGATGCAGTTGCAACACATCAAGAGCTGCACAAAGGCCAAGGAAGCGTGGGACAAACTCCAAGAGGTTCATCGTCCAAAAGGTCCCGCAAGAAAGGTATCGCTCTTCAAGAAGCTGCTTGCCATGAGAATGAGCGAAGATGAGTGTATGCAGGCGTACATTTGCCGTTTCGCAGCGAATGTAGAACAACTGGCAGAAGTAGGAGTCGAACTTCAGGAGGAGTTGTTTTCTATTATGCTCCTAGCCAGTTTACCAACTTCATACGAAAATCTGGTCGTCGCATTGGAAGCCCGCGACAATTTACCCTCTCTGTCATCGCTAAAAATTAAATTGATAGAGGAAGGAGAGCGGAGAAAATCCCAACAAGACAGTAATGAGACTGGACATGCATTTGCAGCTCGCAGCGGAAAATCCCTTAATTACCAAAGGCGCCCGCGAACCGACCAGGCCAGCAGTTCTCAACAACAAGGCAGTAAAAAAGGGATCAGATGCTATAAATGCCGCAGAATGGGTCACTATGCATCACAGTGTAAAGAAGCAACAATGCAGAATGAGGGAAAACCAGGCAATAAAAACTCATTGTTTTCGGCTGCCGGTTATAAGAATCTCATCAATGAAAACATCTGGTGCATAGACAGCGGCGCTTCATCTCATTTGTGCTGCAGACGCGAATTGTTTCATGAGTTGAAACAACATCGCGAGAAAGTGATTTTACCTGGCGACAACAGCATTGACGCCGAAGGAATTGGCACAATTTGTCTACGGTATAAGGACACCGAAATCACATTAGTGAATGTGTTGTTTGTTCCCGGTCTGCAGTGCAATTTCCTGTCGGTGTCAAAGGCGATTCAGCATGACCATAAAGTGATATTTAGTGGCGACGGAGCCGAGATAATAAACAAAAATGGTCATTTGGTTCTGCGTGGTCATAAAATTGCTGATCTGTTTATTTGTAAACAGAATGAGACGACATTGTTTTCTTCGAGGAAATCCGCTGAAGAGGCAATGAAATGGCATTGTCGTTATGGTCATCTCAATTTTGGCAGTTTAAGAGAATTGCAAACGAAACATCTGGTGCGTGGCATGGAATTAGAAATTCCCAACGATGTAAGCTGCACAGTATGTATGACCAGCAAATGTGTGCAGAGACCGTTTGGCGACGCAGAAAACCGAGCTAAGGAAATTGTGGAAATTTTCCATGCTGATGTTTGTGGTCCAATGAAAACATCATCAATTGGCGGATCACGATATTTGCTTACATTCATTGACGACAAATCGAGGTATGTCTTCGTTTACTTCCTTAAGCGAAAGGAAGAAGTATTCAGCAAGTTTAAGGAGTTCCATGTGATGATCGAGAGGCAGACAGGCAAGAAAATGAAAATTTTGCGAAGTGACAACGGCACCGAGTTCGTCAACAGAGCGTTCGATGAATACCTGCAGAAACATGGTATGGTTCGTCAGCTAACTGTCCCTTATACACCGCAGCAAAATGGTGTAGCGGAACGTTTCAATCGAACGTTAATTGAAATGGCCAGATGTATGCTCATTGGAGCGAACTTTGGCGAATATTTATGGGCAGAAGCAGTAAACACCGCAGCATACCTACGCAACAGATCTCCTACTAAAGCTCTAACTAGCAGTACGCCATTCGAAGTATTCCATGGCAGTAAACCAAGAGTTGCGCATCTAAAGGTATTTGGATCAGTAGCGGTGGCATTAAATAAACGCCAGAAAACTAAGTTCGCACCAAGGGGAGTGCAGTATATAATGGTTGGTTACGCAGACACGTCAAAAGCCTATCGCCTGTATGACAAAGAACAACGTCGACTTATTGTCAGTAGAGATGTATACTTTATCGAGAACGTTGCCGAAAATGATGCTGACATTTCAATTCAGTTGATGGTACAGCCTTCAAGAGAAGAAGAGGAAATTGATATTTCAAGTACCGAGCATCCAGTAGATAATAATGCAATTGTTCCTAATGAAGATGAAAGCGACAGCGAATACGATTCTGTGGAAGAAGAGGCCGAAGAAATTGCAACGCCGAATGAAGCACCACACACTTCAGATGCTGCAGCCAGAGGTCGAGGTAGACCAAGAATTCTACGCACCGGAACTCCAGGTAGACCAAAAAAGATATACAATACCCTGAATATGGTTCGGAGCACAGATGTGCAGATCCCTCTAACTGTTAACGAAGCGTTGTGCAGTGAATACGCCGATGAGTGGTGGTCAGCAATGCAAACAGAATATGATGCGCTGCTTGCAAACGATACTTGGCAGATGGTTGAAAAACCGCCTAATCAGAAAGTGGTATCAAATAAATGGGTGTTTGCATTGAAAAGCGACAAGGACAACAACATCGAGCGTTTTAAGGCCAGACTGGTGGCAAAAGGATGTTCCCAGACGTATGGTGTCAACTACACCGAAACATTTTCTCCAGTAGTTCGATACGAAACTATTCGGATGATGTTTGCCATAGCGGTTGAATATGGCTTGCATCTACATCAGATGGACGTTTCATCAGCATATATAAACAGCGAATTAAACGATGACGTTTATATGACACAGACAGAACCATTTATAGACAACCAGTTTCCGCATCGTGTACTGAAGTTGAAGAAAGCCCTCTACGGTTTGAAGCAGTCAGGCAGACAGTGGAACTTCAAACTAGATAGCATACTGAAGAATATTGGGTTTCAACAATGCGAGAGCGAGCCATGCGTTTACACTATGCAGAGAGGTAATCACATCAACATCATCGCAGTATACGTCGATGATTTATTAATAGCATGTTCAAGTAAAAGCGATATGACAGAAATAAAATTGAGCATTGCGAAGGAAGTCAAAGTTGTGGACAAGGGAATGGCGAAGTACTTTCTAAGTATGGAAATAGAACGCCAAGGCGAATTAGGTGAAATTTCAGTAAGCCAAAAGTCCCAAATACGCAAGTTACTTGAAAATCACCGAATGGAAGATTGTCGACCGGTATCAACTCCATTAGACCCAAAGCAGCAGATCAAGTGTGAGAGCAATGAATGCAAATTGGCAGATCAAGTACAGTACCAATCTCTTATCGGATCGCTTATGTATATAGCAATAAACACCAGACCCGATATCCTGCATTCCGTGAGTAAACTATCGCAGAGAAACAGCAATCCTCATAGTGAGCATATGAATGCAGCGAAACGTATTCTCAAGTATCTTCATGCAACGCAAGATAAATGCCTACACTACAAGAAGACTGGTGAGCCGATCATATGTTATACAGACGCAGATTGGGGTGGAGACTCCACTGACAGAAAGTCTTACACAGGATATACGTTTATGATGGCCGGAGCTGTTATTTCTTATGAGTCGAAGAAACAGGCAACTGTTGCACTCAGTAGCACAGAAGCTGAATACATGTCAATGTCATCAGCGTGCAAAGAGGTGACATATTTGAGAAAACTTTTGAAGGATATGAAACTTCAATGTCCTGACGCTGTCATTGTAAATGCAGACAATATTAGCGCAATAAATTTGGTGAAGAATCCAGTGTATCATAGTCGAAGCAAGCATATCGATATCAAGTATCACCATATCCGAGACGTTTACCAACGAGGAGAAATCGAACTTCGCTATTGTCCAAGCACCAACAATATTGCCGATATTCTAACGAAGAATCTTTCAAAGATATCCCATAGCAAGTTTATGCAGATGATGGGAGTATACTAGAATATGTTTCTAATAATATTAGTTTAGAATAAGTTTTAGTTTTGAATTTAAATTTTTGTTTGTTTTAAAATTTGAAAGTATTCATTGAGGAGGAGTGTTGAATTTGTAATTCTCTAGCAATGAATACATTCATGCACACACATATATGTACATATTTGTTCTATTCCCTTTTTGCCTTCACAAGAATCCTTGTGAGTAACATAAATATTCATAGTGTTAAGTCTTGTAAATAAACTCATAGCGTGCAGTCGCACATGCGCAACAGCAAAACCAACCGCATTTTCCAATATTTGTATTTACAAAACATTTCTTAGAAATTTGTATAAAATTTAAATCCGTTTATTTAAAAATTTTCAATAATTTCCCGCTAAAAATGTCTTAGAAATTTATATTTATAGACAATTTCTGACAAGTCTGCAAAAATTGTAAAACTGCAAAGTTCCCATATATTATTTACATGAAGAAAGTTTCTTAGATATTTGTAGAAATGTTCTTAGTAAAAAACATTTCGTCAAATTATTGTATCTGCAGAAAATTTTCCGAAAAATTTCTACAGAATATATCATCAAAATAAAAATGTTTTTATCTTCTTAAATTTTATCTAAATAGAATTTTTGTAAAAAATGTTTTTATCTATAAAAAATTATTTCCATATGCATGTTTTACGTATAGATAATTTCGCAGTTATTTTTTATTTATAATTTTTTGTTTGAAATTTTTTTATTTAAAAAAACATATATACTTTTTTTTTTTAAAAAAAATTTATTTTCTTAAATTTTATCTAAATAGAATTTTTGTAAAAAATGTTTTTATCTATAAAAAATTATTTCCATATGCATGTTTTACGTATAGCTAATTTAGTTATTTTTTATTTATAATTTTTTGTTTGAAATTTTTTTATTTAAAAAAATATATATATATTTTTTTTTTTAAAAAAAAATTATTTATGACAAAGTTTTAAGAAATTCGATTTATATTGTAATATTTTCAGAAAATGTTTACAAGAAAATCCTAGAAATTATTTTTACAGAAAATTTTAGAGATTTACGGCCAATTACACAATCTCCGGTTATCCTACAGTTATAGCTGTCAAATTGTATGAAATTTTTTTTATCCCCTTACCTTAGAGAGGAGGGTATATATCATTAGCTACGAGCCAAAGTGTAACACATCCAAGGAGTGACCTAAGACCCTAAGTATGTTCGGCGGATATCCGTTTTGGGTAATTTTAAGTCGAATGAGCAATGTCCGTCCGTCTGTCTGTCTGTCTGCTGGCTGGTGCGCACGATATCTCTCGAAAGGAGTAACCGATTGACTTCAAATTTGGTATGTTGTAATATTTTCTTCTATCTCCGGCTAAGTTCGAAGATGGGCCATGTTGGTCCACTCCTTCTGGTACCTCTCCCACAAACGGTTAACATTTAGTGAAATATCGATTATTTAATAACTTATATGATACTTACTTGAATCCTCGGAATTCTACACATAGTATTAGTTTAGTAGTCACTATTATCGAGAAAAATGGGCGAAGTTGCCACGCCCCTTGTGGTACCTCCCACACAAATGGACAATTTTGAACCAAAAGTTAATAGCTTATAACTTTATTACCAGTCCATACAAAAACCTGAAATTTTGTACAGTGTAATGGTTTAATAGTACCTATAACGCAGTGAAAAATGTGCATTATTGCCACGCTCCTTTTGGTACCTCCCACACAAATGGACCATTTTGTGCCAAAAGTTACCAGCTTATAACTATAATAACAGTGCATATAAATCCTTGAAATTTTTTACAGTGCAATGCTTTTATAGTACCTAGAGTCCAGAGAAAAAGGGGCGTTATTGGCACCCCCCTTTTGGTACCTCCCACACAAATGGACCTGTTTGTACCAGAAAGTTAACAGCTTTTAACTATAATATCTTATCTTCTTACTGGTTTAACTGTGATTTAACCCTAACCGGAGGTTGCGAAATTGGGGGTTATTATTATTTAAGGAAAATTTGTTTGTTTAATGTTTACAGAAACATTTTTATGTGCAGAACTTTATATAGATAAATAATTTCAAGAATTCTTTAATTTTTTGCTTATACATTTTATGTTATAGTTTTTTTAGAAATTTCTATTTTTAGAACATTTCTTAGAAATTTGTGTAAAATTTTTATATGTTTATTTAAATGTTCCCGAAGATTTCTCGCAAACAAATGTCTTCGAAATTTTTATTTATACATAATTTCTGATATTTATGGGAAAATTATTAAATTTTTTACAGCAAACTTCCCGCACATTATTTTTATGAAGAAAGTTTCTTATACATTTTTAGAAATTTTTCTTAGACATTTTTGTATTTAGAAAAAAAAACTAATTGTGGAAGTTTTGTTTTACTGCATATGTCCTTAATATATTTTACCTATAGTTAATTTGTTAAAAAATTATATTTCCGTACAAAATTTTCGCCCGAAATATTGCGTTTGTCGATGAAATTTCTAAATATAAAAAATATGGAAGTGATACTTTAGAGATAAAGAATATTGCCTATATGTAAGAAAATTTTCTGCGATTTTGCTGTCTTGAGGAAATATTGACGATTTTTTTCTGTTGAAAGCATATTATATTTATTTCTGAATATTGCATTGACCATTTAATTCTGCACAAAATATAGTCAAATTTTTTATCAGCGGAAGATTTTGTCGGCATATGTGATCAATAGAAAATTTCGCAGCCCACTCTAATATACATGTAAATCTATAACACCTAAAAATTCCCATGCCTTAACATTTTCCTACGTATGTATTATTATATTTTATATTACGACTTCATTACTGTTTCATTTTTATTGCTTTTTGTTTTGTTTACCTCGAAATCAAAGGAGGCAAAAAAGCAAAAAATCATGGCAGGACGATTTTGACAAGGTTACATTTGACACCTCAGGAAAGTTCTTTAGTAAGTGTTGACTTCTGTGCTTTGTTAGTTCGTGCTCTCCACCATTAGAATGAAACGGAGGAAATGTTATTTAGTCCCGTTTTCTTTAATTTTAAGGGTGTGTTTGGTCCAAGGGGGAGCTCCTTCTGCCGACGACAACGTCGTCATAGCCGTCGACGTCGATGTCGACGTCCTATGAGCGAGTATTAGAGGGAGTGTTTGTTGTTTTTCTGTACCACGTGTTCTTGCTATTTATGTTGTAACGACTTTCAAACGTGCACTCAACTGGGCACCCATACTCATGAATAAGATAGAGAGAGAGTAATATCAGTACAAAAGAAACACATAAGAAGAGTGTTTGAGAGCATCTCTGCAGGTTATACAGCAGCAGGAATATGCATAACAGCTTCTGCAGGATACCCAAAAATGGAGTGAAGGAATTTTCTTCCTTGTTTTCCTCTTTGATGTTCTTTTGGTGGTGTTTTTAGCGTTTGTTTTGATTTTCTTATTTGTTTATTTTTGTTTTCTTTCTTCCTCATGTATACTCAAAGCTTTTTATTGCTTTGCCTACTCGAAGCTTTGCTGGAAGCCTTTGTTGGCAGTAAATGCAACAGATGGCGTTGTTGGTTTTTCCAATACAAATGTTCCCCTCTTCGTTCGATGTGCTCTGGAATGAAAAAAGCTTCTTCGCCAGCTTTAAGTATTGGTGTAATAAAACTCTTGTTTTTATTTGAATTTCTTTAACTTTGATATTTAAAGCTAAAACCATGAACTAGTTTTATTTTTAGCTATGAAGAATTTTTCTTTGAAACATAGATTAGAATGCAGCAAAAGTTAATAGTTTCTTAATTTTTTTATAGAAATTCTCTATAGAAAATACAGGCAAATCCCGGTATAACGAACGATATATTGTCAGACCAATTCACTATACCAAATAATTCGTTATATCGCGAAGTTTTTAGATTTGTTTCGTTGGATTTTAAACATAACATTTAATTAATTTTACGATTATACAAATTGTTTAACTTTAACATACAAAATGGCTTAGTTTTGTTCCATTTTATATATAATATTTAAAAAACCCCTTCATGTAGCTTTCTTAGTAATTCTATGGCTTTAATTTGAGTGCTTTTCCATTTACTAGAACATCAAGAAACCACTCGTAGTTTCTTTTCCATCTGTGAATATACCTTTTTTTAAGAATTCGACGATTTTTGATACATTGTTATTTGCTTATAAATTAGAGAACATTTAATTTCGCATTTCTTTAATGTGAATATTGATGCTTTGGAATCCCATTTTTCTTCGGAGTGACTGAAATCTAACATTCATCTAACATTGAAATTTTTTGACGTAAGGAAATTCTGTTTGTTCTGCTCATATGAGTCAAAAACGAGCAAGTAATAAAAACTAACGGTACTGCAACGAATCTAGAGTGTTTTTCCTTCTTCTTAAATTTTTTTATTTTAGTTTTGTCTTTAATTGTAATAGTTTTTTTTCCAATCGTTCGTTATATCGAGTACAAATAATTGAAGTCGTTCGATATACTCGTACGTTATATCGGGTTTTCGTTAAACTGAGTATTCGTTATACCGCGAGTTGCCTGTATCTAGAAAATTTTTATTTATAGGAAAATTTTAAATAATTTTTCTTTTATTTTGTCGAAAGTTTAAAGGTTTTTTTTAAATTGTCTACATATTGAAAATTGTCATAAAAATAATTTCTTAAGAAAAATCATCAAAATTATTTATTTATAAAAAATTTTGGGAAAAATAAAAGAATTTTTTTTTTTATAGAAAATTTCATATAGATTTTTTATTTATAGAAAATTTCATAGACATTTTTTATGTATAGAAAATTTAATAGATATTTTTTATTTATAGAAAATTTCATAGTTTTTTTTTATTTATAGAAACTTTCTTTGGAATTTTTTATTTATAGAAAATTTCATAGGAATTTTTTATTTATAGAAAATTTCATAGAAATTTTTTAATTATAGAAAATTTCATAGAAATTTTTTTTTAATGAAATTTTTTTTAATTTCATAGAAATTTTTTATTTATAGAAAATTTCATAGAAATTTTTTATTTATAGAAAATTTCATAGAAATTTTTTATATAGAAAATTTCATTGAATTTTTTTATTTATAGAAAATTTCATTGAATTTTTTTATTTATAGAAACTTTTATAGAAATTTATTATTTATAGAAAATTTCAGACATTTTTTATTTATAGAAAATTTCATAGATATTTTTTATTTATAGAAAATTTCATAGGAATTTTTTATTTATAGAAAATTTCATAGGAATTTTTTATTTATAGAAAATTTCATAGAAATTTTTTATTTATAGAAAATTTCATAGAAATTTTTTATTAATAGAAAATTTCATAGAAATTTTTTATTTATAGAAAATTTCATAGAAATTTTTTATTTATAGAAAATTTCATATAAATTTTTTATTAATAGAAAATTTCATAGAATTTTTTTATTTATAGAAACTTTCATAGAAATTTATTATTTATAGAAAATTTCAGACATTTTTTATTTATAGAAAATTTCAGACATTTTTTATTTATAGCAAATTTCATAGAAATTTTTTATTTATAGAAAATTTCATAGAAATTTTTTATTTATAGAAAATTTCATAGAAATTTTTTATTTATAGAAAATTTCATAGAAATTTTTTATTTATAGAAAATTTCATAGAAATTTTTTATTTATAGAAAATTTCATAGACATTTTTTATTTATAGAAAATTTCATAGAAATTTTTTTTGAAAGTTTCTTATAAATTGTGTATTTATAGAAAATTTATTAAAAAAAATTTGTATTTATACAAAATTTCTTAGAATTTTTGTATTTATAGAAAATTTCTTGGTAATTTTTTATTTATTGAAAATATCTTAGAAATTTTTTATTTATAGAAAATTTCTTAGTAATTTTTTTTTATAGACAATAAAATATCTTAGAAATTTTTGAGAAATTTTGTATTCATAGAAAATTTCTTAAATAAAAATTTTTATTTATGGAAAACTTCTTAAAAAAAAATTTTATTTATAGAAAATTTCTTAGAAATTTTGTATTTATAGAAAATTTCTTAGAAATTTTGTATTTATAGAAAATTTCTTAGAAATTTTGTATTTATAGAAAATTTCTTAGAAATTTTGTATTTATAGAAAATTTTTTAGAAATTTTGTATTTATAGAAAATTTCTTAGAAATTTTGTATTTATAGAAAATTTCTTAGAAGTTTTTGATTTATAGAAAATTTCATAATTTTTTATTTATAGAAAATTTCATAGAAATTTTTTATTTATAGAAAATTTCATAGACATTTTTTATTTATAGAACATTTCACAGACATTTTTTATTTATAGAAAATTTCACAGACATTTTTTATTTATAGAAAATTTCATAGAAATTTTTTATTTATAGAAAATTTCATAGACATTTTTTATTTAGAAAATTTATTAAAAAAAATTTGTATTTATACAAAATTTCTTAGAATTTTTGTATTTATAGAAAATTTCTTGGTAATTTTTTATTTATTGAAAATATCTTAGAAATTTTTTATTTATAGAAAATTTCTTAGTAATTTTTTTTTATAGACAATAAAATATCTTAGAAATTTTTGAGAAATTTTGTATTCATAGAAAATTTCTTAAATAAAAATTTTTATTTATGGAAAACTTCTTAAAAAAAATTTTATTTATAGAAAATTTCTTAGAAATTTTGTATTTATAGAAAATTTCTTAGAAATTTTGTATTTATAGAAAATTTCTTAGAAATTTTGTATTTATAGAAAATTTCTTAGAAATTTTGTATTTATAGAAAATTTCTTAGAAGTTTTTGATTTATAGAAAATTTCATAATTTTTTATTTATAGAAAATTTCATAGAAATTTTTTATTTATAGAAAATTTCATAGACATTTTTTATTTATAGAACATTTCACAGACATTTTTTATTTATAGAAAATTTCACAGACATTTTTTATTTATAGAAAATTTCATAGAAATTTTTTATTTATAGAAAATTTCATAGACATTTTTTATTTATAGAACATTTCATAGACATTTTTTATCTATAGAAAATTTCATAGAAATTTTTTATTTATAGAAAATTTCATAGAAATTTTTTATTTATAGAAAATTTCATAGAAATTTTTTATTTATAGAAAATTTCAGACATTTTTTTTATAGAAAATTTCATATAAATTTTTTATTTATAAAAAATTTCATAGAAATTTTTTATTTATAAAAAATTTCATAGAAATTTTTTATTTATAAAAAATTTCATAGAAATTTTTTATTTATAGAAAATTTCTTAGAAATTTTTTATGTATAGAAAATTTCTTAGAAATTTTTTATTTATAGAAAATTTTTTAGAAATTTTTTCAGATATTTTTTATTTATAGAAAATTTCATAGAAATTTTTTATTTATAGAAAATTTCATAGAAATTTTTTATTTATAGAAAATTTCATAGAAATTCTGTTTATAGAAAATTTCATAGAAATTTTTTATTTATAGAAAATTTTATAGAAATTTTTTATTTATAGAAAATTTCATAAAAATTTTTTATATATAGAAAATTTCATAGAAATTTTTTATTTATAGAAAATTTCATAGAAATTTTTTATTTATATAGAAAATTTCATAGAAATTTTTTATTTATAGAAAATTTCATAGACATTTTTTATTTATAGAAAATTTCATAGAAATTTTTTATTTATAGAAAATTTCATAGAAATTTTTTATTTATAGAAAATTTCTTAGAAATTTTTTTTATAGAATATTTCTTACAAATTTATATTATAGAATATTTCTTAGAAATTTTTTATTTATAGAAAATTTCATAGACATTTTTTATTTATAGAACATTTCACAGACATTTTTTATTTATAGAAAATTTCACAGACATTTTTTATTTATAGAAAATTTCATAGAAATTTTTTATTTATAGAAAATTTCATAGACATTTTTTATTTATAGAACATTTCATAGACATTTTTTATCTATAGAAAATTTCATAGAAATTTTTTATTTATAGAAAATTTCATAGAAATTTTTTATTTATAGAAAATTTCATAGAAATTTTTTATTTATAGAAAATTTCATAGAAATTTTTTATTTATAGAAAATTTCAGACATTTTTTTTATAGAAAATTTCATATAAATTTTTTATTTATAAAAAATTTCATAGAAATTTTTTATTTATAAAAAATTTCATAGAAATTTTTTATTTATAAAAAATTTCATAGAAATTTTTTATTTATAGAAAATTTCTTAGAAATTTTTTATTTATAGAAAATTTTTTAGAAATTTTTTCAGATATTTTTTATTTATAGAAAATTTCATAGAAATTTTTTATTTATAGAAAATTTCATAGAAATTTTTTATTTATAGAAAATTTCATAGAAATTCTGTTTATAGAAAATTTCATAGAAATTTTTTATTTATAGAAAATTTTATAGAAATTTTTTATTTATAGAAAATTTCATAAAAATTTTTTATATATAGAAAATTTCATAGAAATTTTTTATTTATAGAAAATTTCATAGAAATTTTTTATTTATATAGAAAATTTCATAGAAATTTTTTATTTATAGAAAACTTCATAGACATTTTTTATTTATAGAAAATTTCATAGAAATTTTTTATTTATAGAAAATTTCATAGAAATTTTTTATTTATAGAAAATTTCTTAGAAATTTTTTTTATAGAAAATTTCTTAGAAATTTTTTTTATAGAATATTTCTTACAAATTTATATTATAGAATATTTCTTAGAAATTTTTTATTTATAGAAAATTTCTTAGAAATTTTTTATTTATAGAAAATTTCTTAGCAATTTTTTATTTATAGAAAATTTCTTAGAAATTTTTTATTTATAGAAAATTTCTTAGAAATTTTTTATTTATAGAAAATTTCATATTTTTTTATTTATAGAAAATTTCATAGAAATTTTTTATTTATAGAAAATTTCATAGAAATTTATTATTTATAGAAAAATTGTATTTATAGAAAATTTCATAGAAATTTTTTTATTCATAGAAAATTTCATAGACATTTTTTATTTATAGAACATTTCACAGACATTTTTTATTTATAGAAAATTTCACAGACATTTTTTATTTATAGCAAATTTCATTGAAATTTTTTATTTATAGAAAATTTCATAGAAATTTTTTATTTATAGAAAATTTCATAGAAATTTTTTATTTATAGAAAATTTCATAGAAATTTTTTATTTATAGAAAATTTCATAGAAATTTTTTATTTATAGAAAATTTCATAGACATTTTTTATTTATAGAAAATTTCATAGAAATTTTTTGAAAATTTTTTTTGAAAGTTTCTTATAAATTGTGTATTTATAGAAAATTTATTAAAAAAAATTTGTATTTATACAAAATTTCTTAGAATTTTTGTATTTATAGAAAATTTCTTGGTAATTTTTTATTTATTGAAAATATCTTAGAAATTTTTTATTTATAGAAAATTTCTTAGTAATTTTTTTTTATAGACAATAAAATATCTTAGAAATTTTTGAGAAATTTTGTATTCATAGAAAATTTCTTAAATAAAAATTTTTATTTATGGAAAACTTCTTAAAAAAAAATTTTATTTATAGAAAATTTCTTAGAAATTTTGTATTTATAGAAAATTTCTTAGAAATTTTGTATTTATAGAAAATTTCTTAGAAATTTTGTATTTATAGAAAATTTCTTAGAAATTTTGTATTTATAGAAAATTTCTTAGAAATTTTGTATTTATAGAAAATTTCTTAGAAGTTTTTGATTTATAGAAAATTTCATAATTTTTTATTTATAGAAAATTTCATAGAAATTTTTTATTTATAGAAAATTTCATAGACATTTTTTATTTATAGAACATTTCACAGACATTTTTTATTTATAGAAAATTTCACAGACATTTTTTATTTATAGAAAATTTCATAGAAATTTTTTATTTATAGAAAATTTCATAGACATTTTTTATTTATAGAACATTTCATAGACATTTTTTATCTATAGAAAATTTCATAGAAATTTTTTATTTATAGAAATTTTTTATTTATAGAAAATTTCATAGAAATTTTTTATTTATAGAAAATTTCATAGAAATTTTTTATTTATAGAAAATTTCATAAACATTTTTTATTTATAGAAAATTTCATAGAAATTTTTTGAAATTTTTTTTTGAAAGTTTCTTATAAATTGTGTATTTATAGAAAATTTATTAAAAAAAATTTGTATTTATACAAAATTTCTTAGAATTTTTGTATTTATAGAAAATTTCTTGGTAATTTTTTATTTATTGAAAATATCTTAGAAATTTTTTATTTATAGAAAATTTCTTAGTAATTTTTTTTTATAGACAATAAAATATCTTAGAAATTTTTGAGAAATTTTGTATTCATAGAAAATTTCTTAAATAAAAATTTTTATTTATGGAAAACTTCTTAAAAAAAATTTTATTTATAGAAAATTTCTTAGAAATTTTGTATTTATAGAAAATTTCTTAGAAATTTTGTATTTATAGAAAATTTCTTAGAAATTTTGTATTTATAGAAAATTTCTTAGAAATTTTGTATTTATAGAAAATTTCTTAGAAGTTTTTGATTTATAGAAAATTTCATAATTTTTTATTTATAGAAAATTTCATAGAAATTTTTTATTTATGGAAAATTTCATAGACATTTTTTATTTATAGAACATTTCACAGACATTTTTCATTTATAGAAAATTTCACAGACATTTTTTATTTATAGAAAATTTCATAGAAATTTTTTATTTATAGAAAATTTCATAGACATTTTTTATTTATAGAACATTTCATAGACATTTTTTATCTATAGAAAATTTCATAGAAATTTTTTATTTATAGAAAATTTCATAGAAATTTTTTATTTATAGAAAATTTCATAGAAATTTTTTATTTATAGAAAATTTCAGACATTTTTTTTATAGAAAATTTCATATAAATTTTTTATTTATAAAAAATTTCATAGAAATTTTTTATTTATAAAAAATTTCATAGAAATTTTTTATTTATAAAAAATTTCATAGAAATTTTTTATTTATAGAAAATTTCTTAGAAATTTTTTATGTATAGAAAATTTCTTAGAAATTTTTTATTTATAGAAAATTTTTTAGAAATTTTTTCAGATATTTTTTATTTATAGAAAATTTCATAGAAATTTTTTATTTATAGAAAATTTCATAGAAATTTTTTATTTATAGAAAATTTCATAGAAATTCTGTTTATAGAAAATTTCATAGAAATTTTTTATTTATAGAAAATTTTATAGAAATTTTTTATTTATAGAAAATTTCATAAAAATTTTTTATATATAGAAAATTTCATAGAAATTTTTTATTTATAGAAAATTTCATAGAAATTTTTTATTTATATAGAAAATTTCATAGAAATTTTTTATTTATAGAAAATTTCATAGACATTTTTTATTTATAGAAAATTTCATAGAAATTTTTTATTTATAGAAAATTTCATAGAAATTTTTTATTTATAGAAAATTTCTTAGAAATTTTTTTTATAGAATATTTCTTACAAATTTATATTATAGAATATTTCTTAGAAATTTTTTATTTATAGAAAATTTCATAGACATTTTTTATTTATAGAACATTTCATAGACATTTTTTATTTATAGAACATTTCACAGACATTTTTTATTTATAGAAAATTTCACAGACATTTTTTATTTATAGAAAATTTCATAGAAATTTTTTATTTATAGAAAATTTCATAGACATTTTTTATTTATAGAACATTTCATAGACATTTTTTATCTATAGAAAATTTCATAGAAATTTTTTATTTATAGAAAATTTCATAGAAATTTTTTATTTATAGAAAATTTCATAGAAATTTTTTATTTATAAAAAATTTCATAGAAATTTTTTATTTATAGAAAATTTCTTAGAAATTTTTTATTTATAGAAAATTTTTTAGAAATTTTTTCAGATATTTTTTATTTATAGAAAATTTCATAGAAATTTTTTATTTATAGAAAATTTCATAGAAATTTTTTATTTATAGAAAATTTCATAGAAATTCTGTTTATAGAAAATTTCATAGAAATTTTTTATTTATAGAAAAGTTTATAGAAATTTTTTATTTATAGAAAATTTCATAAAAATTTTTTATATATAGAAAATTTCATAGAAATTTTTTATTTATAGAAAATTTCATAGAAATTTTTTATTTATATAGAAAATTTCATAGAAATTTTTTATTTATAGAAAACTTCATAGACATTTTTTATTTATAGAAAATTTCATAGAAATTTTTTATTTATAGAAAATTTCAGAGAAATTTTTTATTTATAGAAAATTTCTTAGAAATTTTTTTTATAGAAAATTTCTTAGAAATTTTTTTTATAGAATATTTCTTACAAATTTATATTATAGAATATTTCTTAGAAATTTTTTATTTATAGAAAATTTCTTAGAAATTTTTTATTTATAGAAAATTTCTTAGAAATTTTTTATTTATAGAAAATTTCATATTTTTTTATTTATAGAAAATTTCATAGAAATTTTTTATTTATAGAAAATTTCATAGAAATTTATTATTTATAGAAAAATTGTATTTATAGAAAATTCCATAGAAATTTTTTTATTCATAGAAAATTTCATAGACATTTTTTATTTATAGAACATTTCACAGACATTTTTTATTTATAGAAAATTTCACAGACATTTTTTATTTATAGCAAATTTCATTGAAATTTTTTATTTATAGAAAATTTCATAGAAATTTTTTATTTATAGAAAATTTCATAGAAATTTTTTATTTATAGAAAATTTCATAGAAATTTTTTATTTATAGAAAATTTCATAGAAATTTTTTATTTATAGAAAATTTCATAGACATTTTTTATTTATAGAAAATTTCATAGAAATTTTTTGAAAATTTTTTTTGAAAGTTTCTTATAAATTGTGTATTTATAGAAAATTTATTAAAAAAAATTTGTATTTATACAAAATTTCTTAGAATTTTTGTATTTATAGAAAATTTCTTGGTAATTTTTTATTTATTGAAAATATCTTAGAAATTTTTTATTTATAGAAAATTTCTTAGTAATTTTTTTTTATAGACAATAAAATATCTTAGAAATTTTTGAGAAATTTTGTATTCATAGAAAATTTCTTAAATAAAAATTTTTATTTATGGAAAACTTCTTAAAAAAAAATTTTATTTATAGAAAATTTCTTAGAAATTTTGTATTTATAGAAAATTTCTTAGAAATTTTGTATTTATAGAAAATTTCTTAGAAATTTTGTATTTATAGAAAATTTCTTAGAAATTTTGTATTTATAGAAAATTTCTTAGAAGTTTTTGATTTATAGAAAATTTCATAATTTTTTATTTATAGAAAATTTCATAGAAATTTTTTATTTATAGAAAATTTCATAGACATTTTTTATTTATAGAACATTTCACAGACATTTTTTATTTATAGAAAATTTCACAGACATTTTTTATTTATAGAAAATTTCATAGAAATTTTTTATTTATAGAAAATTTCATAGACATTTTTTATTTATAGAACATTTCATAGACATTTTTTATCTATAGAAAATTTCATAGAAATTTTTTATTTATAGAAAATTTCATAGAAATTTTTTATTTATAGAAAATTTCATAGAAATTTTTTATTTATAGAAAATTTCATAGAAATTTTTTATTTATAGAAAATTTCATAAACATTTTTTATTTATAGAAAATTTCATAGAAATTTTTTGAAATTTTTTTTTGAAAGTTTCTTATAAATTGTGTATTTATAGAAAATTTATTAAAAAAAATTTGTATTTATACAAAATTTCTTAGAATTTTTGTATTTATAGAAAATTTCTTGGTAATTTTTTATTTATTGAAAATATCTTAGAAATTTTTTATTTATAGAAAATTTCTTAGTAATTTTTTTTTATAGACAATAAAATATCTTAGAAATTTTTGAGAAATTTTGTATTCATAGAAAATTTCTTAAATAAAAATTTTTATTTATGGAAAACTTCTTAAAAAAAATTTTATTTATAGAAAATTTCTTAGAAATTTTGTATTTATAGAAAATTTCTTAGAAATTTTGTATTTATAGAAAATTTCTTAGAAATTTTGTATTTATAGAAAATTTCTTAGAAATTTTGTATTTATAGAAAATTTCTTAGAAGTTTTTGATTTATAGAAAATTTCATAATTTTTTATTTATAGAAAATTTCATAGAAATTTTTTATTTATGGAAAATTTCATAGACATTTTTTATTTATAGAACATTTCACAGACATTTTTCATTTATAGAAAATTTCACAGACATTTTTTATTTATAGAAAATTTCATAGAAATTTTTTATTTATAGAAAATTTCATAGACATTTTTTATTTATAGAACATTTCATAGACATTTTTTATCTATAGAAAATTTCATAGAAATTTTTTGAAATTTTTTTTTGAAAATTTCTTAAAAATTGTGTATTTATAGAAAATTTCTTAAAAAAATTTTTATTTATACAAAATTTCATAGAATTTTTGTATTTATAGAAAATTTCTTGGTAATTTTTTATTTATCGAAAATATCTTAGAAATTTTTTATTTATAGAAAATTTCTTAGTAATTTTTTATTTATAGAAAATAAAATATCTTAGAAATTTTTGAGAAATTCTGTATTCATAGAAAATTTCTTAAATAAAAATTTTTATTTATGGAAAACTTCTTAAAAAAAATGTTATTTATAGAAAATTTCTTAGAAATTTTGTATTTATAGAAAATTTCTTAGAAGTTTTGTATTTATAGAAAATTTCTTAGAAATTTTGTATTTATAGAAAATTTCTTAGAAAAGTACTTAGAAATTTTGTATTTATAGAAAATTTCTTGGAAATTTTGTATTTATAGAAAATTTCTTAGAAATTTTGTATTTATAGAAAATTTTTTAGAGTATTTAAGAAAATTTCTTAGAAATTTTGTTTTTATAGAAATTTTTTTAGATATTTTGTTTTTATAGAAAATTTCATAGATATTATTTAATTATAGAAAATTTCTTAGAGATTTTGTATTTATAGAAAAATAGGCATATTTTTAAAGCCCCCTTTAGTTTTTAAACTTTTTTTTAAAATATTTTTAATTTACATCTAAAAAATTTCTTTGCATTTTTGTCTTTTTATATGGAACAATATTGAAAACTCTACTAAATGTATAATCAAATATGAACAACCTCTTATGGTAAGGACAGACTTGCGGATTACGAAAGTTGATTGCTCTCACCTTTCGTTATCCACGTCCACGTCCATGTCCTTTTTATGTTTTTGCTTATGTATTGCTGCTTTCATAGCCATCAATCATTTATTCAACAAAATACAACAAACGATGAATCTTGTTGTGTCAATATTTGGACTCGGTCTGCCCTTTACTATAGATTATCTAAAACTTTCCCAACACCCCTTAAAAATATCTGTGTTTTATTTGGCAAACATTTGGTGTTAATCACATTTTTAAAATACACATTGATATAGACGATTTCATACGTGTCTGCCTCTTTCCAAAGATCCCAACCAGAATTGAGTAAGTGGGTGACATGTAATCGAAACCACTCCATTTCGAATACAATTTTCCATAATCGTTCATGTCACGACACATGTCCTGAGACACACCCGTCAAACATCCTTCCACTACAGCCAACAAAATACTCGAATTAGACAGGCCCATACATAAGCCTCAGATCGACCAGTGACAATAGAGGGCTAGAGAGGATGGAAGGAAATCCGCAAATGGTGACTCGATTTATGAGAACAGTATTTTATCCTTTCGGTGAGGAAGGAGGAACACATTCCAGTTATCATAAACAGGTGGAGATGTTCGGGACCTCGCTTTCCTATACATATGTTAATATCAGAGAATGACAATAATGTCATCGTCATAGTCATAGCCATTGTGTAAGTACTTGATTCTCTGTGCGTTTAAGAGTTATAAAGGAATTTGTGTTATACAAATGTTCATCATTCTAATGCGAAATATTTCAAGCAGTTTCACTTCTCTTAGTATAAATTCCACTGTCACTATCACTACCGACTACGACATCATCAGTTCAGTTTATTCGATAAATGCCCACTTTATCAGCTATTAGTGAAATGAATTTTATTTTCCATGTGAGTATGCCCTCTTCGTTTAAAAAAGGAGTAAGTCACATTAAGAAAATTTCGCTCGAGTTCCCTGAGTGGGGCGTGGGAAGGGACTTGGCGAATAAGTTTACTTTTCGCTGAACAGTAGATATTTCAAAGGCATTGTACTATACCGAATTGACTGTAGTTACTAGAATAGCATTACATTGCACAAATGTTCTTACTTTTTGTACAAAATGAAATTGCTCAGATGATTTTCCTATACTATTTCAAAAAATAATAAAATTCTAAGATTTTTTATAAATGCAAATTGATTCATTTTCTGCAAATAAAGAAAAACATTTGCAAAAATAAAAAAAATAAATTAATTTTCTAAAAAAGATTTATTTCTGGAAAATTTCTTAAAATTGTTTATTTGTTGAAAGTTAGCACGATATATAAACATAAATAAAGCTTTAAACAAAATTCTGGAATTTAAAAAATTTAAATTATTAAAAAAATGCTATAAATTAAATTATTAGAGAAAAATATGTTTTATTTATAGATTTTTTTTATTAATAGAAAGTTTCTTACGATCTATAAGTTACAGAAAATTTTGTAAATTATTTAATTATAGAAATTTTTTTGATAATGACAAATTTCTTAAATTATTTTACTTATATTTTTTAACTTTTTTAATTAATAAAAAAATTCATAATTTTTGTAATTGTAATTTATAATATATAAATAAAGTAATCAATTTCTGTAATTTAAAAACGTAAATCATAAAAACATTCCTGTAAATTAAATTGTTAGACAAGAAAATATAAATACGATTTTTTTAAATAAAAATCCGATACGATTTCTATGAATAATAAAATTCTACGAATTTTTTTATAAATAAAAATTTTCTGACAAATTTTATGTAAAATATTTTTTTCTTTTTTGAAAAAAAAAATTAATAAAATTTTTTAACCAATTTTATTTCTGGAAAATTGTTCAACATATTTTTATTTATAGAATGTTTCTTATATAGATTTTTTACTTATAGAAAATTTCTTAAATTTTATTTATTATAGAATATTTCGTACTTTTTTAATTATAGAATTTTTTTTATATTTATTACTTATATTTTTCGATTACAGAAAATGACATAAAATTTTTAAATTATAATATATAAATAAACTCCTTAAAATTTTGGAATTAAAAACAAATCAATATTATCACAAATTTGAATGCGCACTTTGTTTTACAACATATAAATACAAATTTCCTATACAATTTCTATAAATATTAATATTCAAAGAATTTTTTATAAATACAAATTTTCTTGCAAATATTCAGCAACTAATAACATTTTTGAATTTTTTGAAACAAAAATAATTAATTTTGTAGTAATTTTTATTTATGTTTTGGAAAATTTCTTAGAAATTTTTGTCTCCGAAATCTTTTTTTAGAAAATTTCTAGAAGTTTTTATTTTTGGAAATTTCTTAACATTTTTATTTTAGGAAATTTCTTAAAAATTTTATTTCTAGAAAATTTCTAAGAAATTTTGATTTTAGGAAACTTCTTAGGAATCTTTATTTTATAAAATCTCGTAGAAAATATGTTATTGAAAAAAATTTCTTAGACTTTTTTATTTTTTTATTTTAGAACATTTTATTTTATATATATTTTTTTATTTATAGAAATTTTTTTAGAATTTTTTTATATATTTGTTTTTTATAAATTTTTTTTGCAAATTTTTATTTATGAAAAATTTATTATTTTCTTAAGTTTTAAAATTGTTTTTTACAAATATAAAGTTTGTTTAATTTTTTATCGATTTTTTTATGGTAAATTTCCTAATAATTTTAGTTTATCGAAAATTTCTTACATTTTATAAGTTATGAAAATTTTTGTAATAACAAAAAATTTGAATTTAGAGATTTTCTTAATTTTTGGAAAATTTCTAGGAAATTGTTATTTAGATTTTTTTTATAAATTTTTATTTTAGTATTTAATATATTTTTTTAGTAATTTTTATTTTAGAAAATTTCTTAGAAATTATTATTTTCGAAAATTTCTTAGAAATTTGTGTTGATAGAAAATTTTCTAGAAATTTTTATTTATAGAAAATTTCTTAAAAATGTTTATTAATAGAAAATTTCGTAAAAATTTGTATTTATTGAAAATTTCTTAGAATTTTTTATTTATAGAAAATTTCTTAGAAATTCGTAGACAATTTCTTAGAAATCTCTATTTATAGAAAATTTCTTAGAAATTTTATTTATAGAAAATTATTTATTCAAATTAAATTTTTATTTTGTATCAAATTTATTATTTCCTTAATTTCTGAACATTTTTTAAAAATGTTTTTACAAAAGTTTCTTTAATTTTTTATAGAATTATTTTATAGTAAATTTCTTAATAATTTTAAGTTATCGAAAATTTCTTACATTTCATAAGTTATAGAAAATTTCCTAAATTTTTGTAATTAATTTTTGAAAATTTCTTAGAAATTGTAATGTTAGAAAGTTTCTTAGAAATTGTTATTTAGATTTTTTTTAGAAAATTTATTTTAGATAATTTTGTAGAAATTTTTATTTTAAATAATTTCGTAGAAATTTTTTTTTATATAATTTCTTAGAAATTTTTATTTTAGATAATTTCTTAGAAAATTTTTATTTAAGAAAATTTCTTAGAAATTTTTGATTTAGAAAATTTCTTAGAATATTTTATTTTAAAAATTTCTTAGAAATTTTTATTTATACGAAATTTTTTAGAAATTTTTGTTTATAGATATTTTTTTAGAAATTTTGTTTATAGAAAATTTCTTAGAAATTTTTATTTATAGGAAATTTCTTAGAAATTTTTATTTATAGAATATTTCATAGAAATTTTTATATATACAGAAGATTTCTTTGAAATTTTTATTTATATAGAAATTTCTTAAACGTTTATTTATTGAAAATTTCTTAGAAATTTTATTTAAATTTATAGAAAATTTCTTAGAAATTTTTATTTATAGAAAATTTCTTAGAAATTTTTATTTATAGAAAATTTCTTAGAAATTTTTATTTATAGAAAATTTCTTAGAAATTTGAATTTTGGAATATTTCGTTAATTTTTTTAAAATATAGAAAAATTCTTAGAAATTTGAATTTTGGAATATTTGTTGAAATTTTTTTATATATAGAAAATTTCCTAGAAATTTTTATTTATAGAAAATTTCTTAGAAGTTTTTCTTTATTTTTTATTTTTATTTTATATTTATGTTTGTTTGTGTATGGAATAGTGCTTGATATTTATCATTTGCATTAGCTTCCTTCGAAATTTGTTATTTATAAGAAAACGTTTTTGGAACTTTCTTATGTAAAATTGTTTTATTTCTTTATCATTATTTTGAAAATTTTAACGTTTAAAAAGATTCCATGAATTACATGTTCATAACACATTTTTAAAATGTTTATAATACATTTTTAAAAAATAAATTATTTCTAAAAGCATTTCTATGTATAAAAATATTTCAAGACATTTTGTAATTTTTTATTTAGAGAACTTTTCTTGAATATATAACATATTTATAGAACATTTTTGAGATCTTAATTATTTAAAGAACATTTCGTAAAATTCACTATTTGTAAAAATTGTCCTTAGTTTACTTCGATATTTGCAATTTATCAACATTTTTTTTATTTGTAGAAGAAATATTACTTAAAAAATTGTTCAGCGATAGAAAATGTCTTTAAATTTGAAATTTCAAAAAATTATGTATAAATAAAAAAAATCTAAGAATATAATATAAAAAAAATATTCCAAGAATTTTTATAAAACTTTAAGAATTCGTTTATGAAATTCTTAGTTATCAAAATTGTTTTTTTTTTTACTGTTTATTATTTAAACAAAAAAATAACTTACGAGTTATCGAAATGTGTTTTTGGATAATAATAAATTTTGTATTGGTATTTTTTTGGGAAGAAAAAAATAAAAGAATTAAATATGTTCTTACGCCGTTTTCGAAATATCACATACATATTTATTTTTGACTTAGCCAAGTTTCACACTTATAGCGACATTCGCCATAGTTATTTGGCCTGATTACGTTAATGGGTATATGGCTAGTTACAAGTAGATGTAGTGTATATTCTCCCCCCAGAAATGGATGTGGTTAAATGTCTAGTGTCAGTCATTGCGTTTGGCTTCCCCCCCTCCTCTTCTTCTTTATTCACCCATCATCTAGTGGTTGGATGTATGCCTTTGGTTTCGATAGATTTTTCAAGTTTATTAGTCAAATGTCAAGTTAGTTGTCCGTCCGTCTGTCTGTCTGTCTGTTGTGACTGTCTGCAAGGATGAATTTCCTATAAACTCTCACATGATGGACTAACTCCAAATACAGGCCAAAGTGAATGTGTTTGAGAGCAAAACTATGCGAGTGAATGTTGATGTCATCTGTATATTAATGTACAGAATGATTATGTGTCGGTCTGTCCTCTGTGTGTGTATGAATCAAATACGGGTACATACATTTATTTGCTGATTTTGTTTAATATGCTATGATGACATACATGTCTGATTATACAACGACTGTTCGTTCTTCCATTCATATGATATACTCCACTCGGCATCCGAATGTACTCCAGGCCATACTCGTACCATATAACGTGGCTTCCTTCATAATTGCGGAGACCATTGAGAGGAGATTTGTGTTTTTGATAAATGTTGGCCTGGTTAGCACAGATGGTAGTTCATATACACATGAATATTCACACATTCACTGAACAAAATTTACTTAATTTTAAAGATTTTATGTCAGAGTCATCCTCATATTTAAAATAAGTATATTTCATATTTATATTAATGCAAATTTTTCTTAATATTAAGTATATTTATCTAATTCTGAGTTTGTACTTTCCTATCTGAAAGATTTATAAGTCTTTGGGACAACATATTTAAGACTAACAAATTTTTTTTCAGTGTCCATATGAATGAGCGCCTTTCGGTAGTCGATGATTGCGATGAGATGTCTTTCGAAATTACGGCCACTTATACAATCATAATGTCATTTGGGGTCCATAAGTGATGATCGAATATGGATTTGTGGTAATGGGAAAATGGGCAGGCATAATTTCCTGTATGATGTGATGTGTTGTACTCATATTCCACTTATTAATAAATATTAAATTATCTGAGTAAAACACACACCCAGAATACGGTCGATGCGGAGAGAAACTAATTGGAAGAGATTGACAAAAATCTCTAGGAAGAACAGAGGACTGACAAGACGGTGTATTTATGTAGTTAGACAGAAGCTTTAAACACTACGGGTTCGTTGAAAATTTCGTCAATTTGTTAGCTTAAATAAAATGTCTTTAGCTGTTTTAACTTAACATTAATTTTGGAAAAATTTTATTAAATATGTTTTTATAAAAATATTTTTAAATTAAAAATTCTAATTTTTATAAATTTCTTAGAAAGGTATGTGCTTATAGAACTCTTAGAAATTTTTTCTGTAGTAAATTTCTAAAATATGGTTATTTATAGAAAATTTCTTGGGAGTTTTTACTTATTGATTTTTTTCTAAGTTTTTTTGTTTATAGAAAATGTTTGGAAAATTTCTTAAAATTATTTATTATTTTTAGAAAACGTAAAATAGGCTTTGTCCATAAAAATTCTTTAAATGAAGAAAGATTTTTATAATTTTTTTTATTTATTGAATAGGATATAAAAATAAAAGGTAAACGAAACATTCTTTATTTCAAGAATTTCTAAAAAACCTTTCTTCGAAAAGAATGTATTTTACGTTTTCTAAGATTCCAGATATTTTCTATAAATAATTTTTTATTTTAAGCTCAGACATTTTCATTAAATAGCACTTAAAAATGTTCTATATAAAAACTTCTAACAAATTTTCTATAATTAAAAAGTTCTAATAACTGTTCTATAAATTAACAGAAATTTTCAATAGGTATAACAGTTCAATTACATTTTGTAAAAAAATACAAAATAAAATAAATATAATGGTAAAATATTTTTTTTATTTATTGAATTTTTATATTTACATAAAACCGGTTAAGTATCTGTTATCGATATACAATTTCTTCGAAATTTATGAACTATAGATAAAATATAATTGAAATTATATATCTATAGAAAGTACCCTTTGTTCTTTTTGGAAAATGTTTAAAATATGTTTGTTTCTATAAAGAATTAAAAAATTAAGAAAAAATTATTTTTTAATAGAAAAATCCTTAGGAGTTTTTATAAATCTTTAAAATTATTTTTTAATGAATAGAATAGAAATTGAAATTTTTGTAAAAAGTTTTTTAGAAATTGTTTGTATACAAAAAATTTCTTATACATTTTAGTTAGTAGAAAATTTGTTAAAAGTTTTTATTTAAAAAGAAATTGGAGTTTATAAAATTTAGAAATGTTTACCTACAGATTTTCTTGATTTTTTTTGTTTATAGAAATTTTTTTAAGGAATCTTTCTTAATTTTCTCATTTTTGGAAAACTTTTAAATATGGTTTTTATAATAATTTTCTTAGTTTTTTATTTATAGAATATTAAACTGAGTTTAGTTCTTAAAAATCTTAAAGAGTTTCCTATAAATATTTATTTATAGAATAGTTTCTTCAAGTAAAAATGTATAAGAAACTTTCTATGTATATTTCAAGAGTTTCTAAGAAACTTAAAAATAAATTGTGGAAATAACATATAATTTTAAGAAAATCTACAAACATTTTCTACAAATATTTTTATAAATCAATAAGTAAAAACTCCTAGGAAATTTTCTTTAAATAAATTCTTATATATTTTTTATAAAAAAAAAGTTGTACAAAATTCTCTATAACTAATTTTTTTTTAAAAATCTTCTATAAATTAAAATAAATTATCAAAAAGTTTTATTTAAATATGTT
The DNA here is from genome assembly GCA_963930755.1 of Eudasyphora cyanicolor. NCBI lineage: Eukaryota > Metazoa > Arthropoda > Insecta > Diptera > Muscidae > Eudasyphora > Eudasyphora cyanicolor. Next base: position 185,205,424 of record OZ005738.1, on the reverse strand, counting down.
TTTTATAAAAAGTTTTTTATTTATACAGCATTTTTTAAAAATTCTAATTCATAGAAAATTTGTCAGAAGTTTTTTCTATAGAACATTTCGAAAAAGTGGTTATTTGTAGAAAATATTTTGGAAGTTTTTACTTATTGATCTTTTCTCATTTATTTATTTATTTATATGAATTACAATACAAAGTAAATTAATATTCTAATTTTAAGGTCCAGGGAAAGGCCGGGTTACAAAGACCATATGGCTTAATGTTTTGCAGCGACAGACCAGAGCCTCTGGTGGGAATCGAACCACGACCCCCAACTACTGGGGCGCTCAAATTCTCATTTTTTTGTTTATAGAAAATGTTTGGAAAATTTCTTAAAATTATTTCTTATTTTTAGAAAACTAAAAATATGGTTTGTGCATAAAAATTCTTTAAGAAAAAAAAATTTCCTATACATTTTTATTTTTAAAATGGTTTCTTTACATACAAATGAAAAAAAATCTATATTTCAAGAATTTCTAAGACACTAAAAAAATGTGGAAGTATGAAATAATTTTAGGATATTCTCCAAACATTTTCTATACATATATTTTTAATCAATAAGTTAAAAGTTCTAAGAAATTTTCGATAAATAACTTTGTGTAAATTTTCTGTAAAACAAGTTGCCAACAAATTTCTATAAATTAAAATAAATTTTCAAAAAGCTTTATTTAGACATGTTTTTTTTTAGTAATTTTATTTTATATAGAATATTTTTTAAAAATGTTAATTTATAAAAAATTTCTTAGAAATGTTTAATTATAGAAATTAATTAGTTAGAAGTTTTCTCTATTGAAAATTTTTAAAAATTGCTTATAGAAAATTTTTTAGAAGTTTTTTTACTTTTAACTATTTTTTTCAATTTTTTTTGTTATAGAAAATGTTTGGAAAATTTCCTAAAATTATTTCTTATTTTTAAAAAACGTAAAATAGGGTTTGTTCATAAAAATTCGTTAAATAAAGATATTTTGCTATACATTTTTATTTATTGACTGGTTTCTAAAATCAAAAAGGTATAAGAAATTTTCGATATTTCACGAATTTCCAAGAAACTTTTTACGAAAAAACTTATTTTACGTTTTCTAAAAATATTAAAAAATTTTAAGAAATTCTCCAAACATTTTCTATAAATAAATTGTTCTTGAAAATTCAATATGTACAAAATTTTTTCAATAACAACATAGAAATTTTCTATAAAAAACTTGTAACAAATTTTCGATAATTAAAAATTTCTAAAAAAATTTCAAAAGTAAAACATGTTTATAAACGGTGTAAAGTTTATACACTTTTATTCTTACATTTTTTTAAAACTTTCTGAATAGAGAACCTTTCAAGAATATTGTGTGAAAGTATGAGGTGAATCGGAGCAAAACTGACAAAGATACGGCAGTCTAAGCAACCGCGCCTCTTATGTGACTCAGTACATCAGAAAAACGCGTTTTTCCCAAAACCAATGTTTTCAAAGACGGCGCCCCTCATAACTCAAAAACTACTGAACCGATCCTTTAAAAAATTTTAACACTACTTCTTCACATGATTTCGAGGTAGGGCTGTCGAGTTTTTTTAGATTTGTTAATTTTTTTTATTTGGACAATAACCAATCAGTCAATTTTTCTCGCAAAAATCGAATTTTTCACTTCAAAATGTTTCCAAAAATTGAAAATTTAAAATTTCGAAAAAAACGTTACCCGGCTATAACGATTATCTAACTAAATAAAATTAATTTTTTGTCATTTCTGATGGTCCATTATCGAGTTATGAGGGGCACCACAATTCAACTTTTTCGCGACGCTTCCGCATAAATGCTGTCGTTGCCATATTTTTAAATATTTTTATGAAAATTTTACACAATAAATTTAGAAAGTCATACTTTAATGTAACATTGCACGAATTAACATTACCCCCTCTTAAAAGAAATTTTCTTTAAATAATAACTTAGAAATTTCCTAAAAAAAATATCTAACAAATTTTCTATTATTAAAAATTTCTAAGAAATTTTCTATAAATTAAAATAAATTTTCAAAAAGCGTAAGAATTGTATAAAATTAGTTATAAGAAAATATAAACTTAAATAAATATAAATGTAAATACATATATATTTTTATTTTGTGAATATTTGTATTTACAGAATAATTATTTTACCTATAAAAAATCTCTAAAACTAAAAAAGAAAATTTTGTTGAACTTTTTTATCTGTTAATAACTTGTTTTTGTTTTTCTATAAAAATGTTCTTTGATATACATTATTTATAGAACATTTTTAAAAATTTGTTATCTGTAGGCATTTTTAATTTTTTTTTAAACAGAAAGTAACTGAACGGTATGCTTCATCAACCGAATTAATTCTGATTGAATAAAAAAAATTTATACAAAATATTTTTGTATATAACAATGTGCCAAAATAACTGACCTTTTAAAATGTTAGCAATAATTTTTTAAAATTTCATTTCGAATTATATACTTTTTTCTATTTTCCCATTGTTTTTGGCGCTGACTGTAGTATTGGCGGTTGACATTGGGTTTTGACCAAAATCATATTTGCCCTCTGTGTCATCATCATCTTCATCAGAGACAGTCGCGCGCGTGCCCTTTCTGATTATTTTCCCCGCTGTAATTGTTGTTGCGTGTGTTATTCATATGTGGCCTTGACCACTGAACCGATAATTTTCACTTAAGTGTTTGCTCTTCAGCTGCCGCTGCAGCAGCACTTGTACGAGGGCAGGGGTCACAGTCAGGGTTTCTGAGTACCCCCTGCCATAAAGTTGAGATGCTGCTTCCCTCCCCGTCATTTTTCAATGAATTGCTCTTTATACATTGCACATTATTTCAAATGGCACAGTAAGTGTGGATTTCCACACATTCGTCTTAAATGGAAAACAATTATTTGCTACAATTCCGCACACAAAAATTCACATCTTGCAAAAACCAGATAATATTCGCACAACAACACTGACAATAGCACTTATGACAGGGCCATAACAATATTCGACGAGTATTAGTATATCATCACAGTGGCACAGTGGGGGATGTCATGATAAACAACATGTTGTTTTAATGCTGTTGACGATGACTGTATAGGAGGCTTTTGCTTTTGCACAACAATGATGCAGAATCACCTGTTGCTAGCAGCTTTTCCTCATTGCTTCAGTTATTGTTGTTGCCATCTCCCCATTTCCACCCCTTTGCATTTGGACCATTTTAATTTATGATGTGAGTCGTCCAGTGGGACAGGCCATTGTTTGGATTTTTCTTGGGGCTTAAGCGGCCATAAATCGTCATCCCAACTCTCCGCTCATGTGGCGAAATCCATTGCTGTTGAGTTTTATTTTATTTTCGGCTAGATGCATTTCGCGTTTTCGTTTCGATGAAGTTCACATTGTCAGGGTCGCGTTTGGTTTTGTATTCAGGCCGCTTTTTGTTACGTTTGTCAACATCTTTTAGAGTTTCAAAGTTTTATTTTATCTTTGATATTTTGCCAACAATTAAACGTTTCCCAAAATACTAAAGATTTTCAAAAGTTGAAAATTATGTGGTGTAATTTTATGGCTTTTCTTTAAGAAGTTTGCCAACAGGAAGTAAATAATTGATATATTGTGTGACATTTAGAATTGAGACTTTAGTATCATTTGAATGTGTCATTTTTCTTATGAATGGTATTTTCATGACATGCACTGAAATTTGCTGATTTCTATAAAATTAAAAAAAATCTTCTGTAAAACGCGAATTCTCTTCCTAGCAATATGGATTGATTGGCTTCATGATTTCCCAGCCAACTTTATGATCTTATATCTAGTATAAGTTCATTAAGTTTACTACTGCTTAAATTTCTTAAATTTTTTTAGTTTTTACAAGTTTCTTAGTTTTGTTTTCACAATATTTTTATAAGTAAAAAATGTTGTAGCAATTCTTATTATTCCCAAAATTTGTATTACTAAATTTCATAAAATTCTAAATACTATTAATCAAAAAATGTTTAGCAATTCATTATTTATAGAAAATCACATAGACATTTTTAATTTGGAGAAATTATATTATGGAAGTTTTCTTTAATACTTTTAAACAATTTTCGGACATTTTTTATTTATAGATTTTTTTTCATAATTAATTGGAAATGTTTATGGTTTAATTTTTTATGGTTTAATATAAATTTTCTATAAATTAAAAACTTCTATAATAAAATATTCAAAGACAATTTCTATACATTTTAGATTTCATTTTATGTTTTTCTCTCTGTGGACTAGAGCAAAAGATCATTTTAAGTGAATGAAGTTATTTTGAATAACCGAGTAGAAAAGTGAATTCTAACAAAAATTGTAACCAAAATAGAAAAATATTTCAAACGCTCCGCTTCTGTATTTCGAATTTTCCGGTCGGAAACGAGTTTCTAACTTTGTTTCTTTACAAACAAATGATTCCCTTTAGCAGTTCTTTACTTATCGAAACACAGATGGACATTTATAATTTAGTGAAATTAATTTCTAGAAAATTTCCTTGATTATTTTGTTGCAGAATAAATCATAAATGTTTTTAATTTATAGTTCAATAAAAATATGCTAAATAAATACAAAAATGTAATAAAATTGTTCTCAATAATTTTTGAATTTTGAAACAACTATAATTATACTCCCACTTTAGTGTGACGAGGGTATATATCATTTGGTACGGAAAAAAGTGTAACACGTCGAAGGAGTGACCTAAGACCCCAAGTATGTTCGGAGGAACTCCGTTTTGGGTCATTTTAAGTCGAATGAGCAATGTCCGTCCGTCTGTCTGTCTGTCTGTCTGTGTGTCTGCTGGCTGGTGCGCACGATAACTCTCGAAAGGAGTAACCGATTGACCTCAAATTTGGTATGTGGTAATATTTTTTTCTATCTCCGGCTAAGTTCGAAGATGGGCCATATTGGTCCACTCCTTCTAGTACCTCCCCCACAAAGGGTTAACATGTTGTGAAATATTGATTCTTTAATAACTGCTATACTACTTATTCGAATCTTTTGAAATTCCACACATAGTATTAGCTTATTAGTCGTTATCAACTCGAGAAAAATGGGCGAAGTCGCCACGTCCCTTTTGGTACCTCCCACACAAATGCACCATTTTGCACAAAAAGTTAACAGCTTAAACATTAATAACAGTGTATAAAAATACTTGAAATTTTGTACAGTATTATGCTTTTATATTGCCTACAGTCCAGGGAAAATGGGTGTTGTTGTCACGCCCCTTTTGATACCTCCCACACAAAGGTACCTTTTTGCACCAAAAGTTAACAGCTTATAACATTAAAACCAGTGTATAAAAATACTTGAAATTTTGTACAGTGTAATGTTTTTATAGTGTCTATAGCCTTGTGAAAAATGGGCGTTATTGCCACGCCCCTCTTTGTACCTCCCTAATCTAATGTTCAGCAAAAAAAGGTGTATTTGATAAACCCCTTCTGGTACCTCCCACACAAATTGACAGAATAATTCGAGTAATATTCAATATTACATTACTCACAAAGTGAGGGTATACCTTAGTCGGTTTACCCGACTGAAACTTTCTTACTTGTCTTGTTATACCCCACACCACACTTTGGTACAGGGTATTATGACTTTGTTTATAAACTGTTACAAATAGGTAAAATAAGAGCTCTTTATCATTATTTTATAAAAAAAAATTTAAAAGAAATTTTATGTGCATTTTAATTTTTGAAAAAGTGAAAAAAAATTGTTTTTGTGTTTTACGAAATTTGTAATTGCTCTCGAACGGCTTAACCTATTTTAAATTTAATTTTTTCCAAAAAAAAAATTTTAAAGAAAAATGGTAGCGAGATCATGTTTTACTTATTTGAAACTGCTTATACAGATTGTAGCCAAAAATAGACTATATAGGTTGATGCTAAATATTCTGACCATCAATAAATACAAAAATATTTATATTAAATAAAACCAGTAAGGAAAGTCTAAAGTCGGGCGGTGCCGACTATATAATACCGAACACCACTCTCGTAATATTGAATAACTCTGATATATAAATTTTGTAATTCATGTATAAATTGTTTACATAAATTTACTTTTGAGACATTTTATACTTAAATAATACCCTGTACCACAGTGTGGTGTAGGGTATAAAAACGATTGGATCTAAAGAGCCAAATCGGATGAAACATATATATGGGAGCTATAGCTAAATCTTTACCGATTTTCTTCAAATTTAGTAGTGTTGGTTCATGGATCAAGAAACTCTACAATTCTAAATTTCAAAACGATTGGATGTAAAATACAGCTTTTATAGGACTAAAGGGCCAAATCGGACGAAACATATATATGGGAGCTATAGCTAAATCTTTACCGATTTTCTTCAAATTCGGTAGTGTTGGTTCATGGATCAAGAAACTCTACCATTCTAAATTTCAAAACGATTGGATGTAAAATACAGCTTTTATAGGACTAAAGGGCCAAATCGGACGAAACATATATATGGGAGCTATAGCTAAATCTTTGCCGATTTTCTTCAAATTCGGCAATGTTGGTTCATGAATCAAGAAACTCTACCATTCTAAATTTCAAAACGATTGGATGTAAAATATAGCTTCTATAGAACTAAAGGGCCAAATCGGACGAAACATATATATGGGAGCTATAGCTAAATCTTTACCGATTTTCTTCAAATTCGGTAGTGTTGGTTCATGGATCAAGAAACTCTACCATTCTAAATTTCAAAACGATTGGATGTAAAATACAGCTTCTTCAGGACTAAAGGGCCAAATCGGACGAAAGATATATATGGGAGCTATATCTAAATCTGAACCGATTTCAAACAAATTCAATAGCGATCTTAACAGCCGCGAAATACTCTAAACTGCAAAATTTCAGAACGATCGGAGTGAAATTGCGACCAGTAGTCGACGAACAACTTTACATGGACAGACGGACGGACGGACGGACAGACATCGTTAAATCCACTCAGCTAGTGATTCTGAGTCGATCGGTATACTGGGTCTAGCTGTTTTATTTTCAGGTGTTACAAACATCTGCCGTGAAACAAACTTATAATACCCTGTACCACAGTGTGGTGTAGGGTATAAAAATGTGAAAACATTTTTTTTTCAATAATATTTGAATTTTGAACCAATTATGATTTTTTTATTATAGAAGAGATCTTAGAAATTTTTAATTTATCAAATCAGGTAACAGTCGTGCAGCATATGGCAGCTAGACGGACAGGCTCGATGCTAAATTTAATATACGCTAAATGTGAAAAATAAAAACCAAATAATATCTTTAAATTTTAAATGTTTTACGATATACTGACTGATGTTTTAAATAAAGAACAATCAACATTATAGCAATTTTAATTGGAACGACTTCCGGTGCCTCATCATTGTATAACTCAAAAACTATTTTGATGTTATTCTTTTGGCCACATCTGTCCTTTGAATTCATAGATTGTCTCTGTTTCTGGGAAAAAATACATTTCGAACTAATTTTACATTGAAGTCAATGTTTTTTCGTTTACTAGGTTTATCCTCTATTGATTGTCTCTATGATAAGCTTTAAGCAGTTCTCTCTCTGCTTCCATAACGAAATCATTATTCTTTTACCTTTGTCTGCAATACTAGAAAAATCTTAAATTCCATGACATTTAAAGTAAACCATGTCAGTGATTGCAACAAAAAAAAAAAAAACATAGCAGAATTGGCCTAATCTCTGTCATCTTTTATTCCATATTAGAAAATTTCTGGAAATTGCAGCAGATATTACGAGTAGTACATATATGACAAAGTAAGTTCCCGCTAAAAGTGTATTCCCCCATAATCATTTCAAATGTTAACTTTACATTTAAGCTTTTTGTAAACAATGCTCAAAATCCAAAAATTCTCTTTAATTTAAGTTAAATGTAAGTAACAGCGGCAAAGAGAGTAGTCAAACAGTTAACAGTGGAATTTGTTACATTCCACAAACGAAGAAAAACTGTTCTACTATTACTTTTGCTTTAGTTTCCGGTTGATTTAAAGTTTAAGGACTTGCGCTTTGTCATTCCCTTTATTTGGTTGGATACATATAACAGACGCTTGAAAGTTATTCGTTTGTTCCTTCGTTCAAATACTGTTGTTAACATTGTTTTTCCTGTGACTGTTATCTACAGAAAGTTTTCCTTGCAATGTTATTGTAAGTAACAATGGCAGTGGCAAAGGCAAAGTTTTGCTTTTAGTTAATTTTTATACGTTAGTGACGAAACACGTTTAAAAGGGGAAATACGGTTTAACACAACTCAACCTTCCGACCAATGAAATTACAAAAAAAAAAAACAAAAAAATAAAAATGAAAAATAAAATGAAATTATTTTGAGTTTTTTCTACCTTCACATGTGTACATAAATTAAAAAATAATAACAACAAAAAGATTACAAAATAAAATATATATAATTAAAGAAATATTTATCAGAGTGCTAAGATAATTGATATAGAAAAATAAATAATTTTAGAAGTGTATTAAAAAAAAATAATTGTGGTTTAATGTAATAATTAAAATCAACAAAAATATTTAAAAAAAATTTAAAAAATAATATTTGTAGAAACAAAAAAATAAATAAATAAAATAGAAATAATTATTATAATAATAATAAAAATATATAAGTGTATATATTGTTTTGGTTAAAAGTGCAAGAAAACCACAACAGCTTTTGTTCGGCTAGTTTTAATCCAAATAACTGAGAAATTAAATTGTGAAAGTGTTTGAAGATTTATTTTGGTAATTTTTAAAACAAATCACTTTCCGTTTCCCGTTTCCGGAAAATCACTGAAGTTAGTCATATCTACGCAGACACACACACACACTCGCACAAATAAACCGGCTCATGACTCAAACAAAATGTACACCGCAAAAAAATTTTAAAATATTGGCATTGATGTCAAGCCAAAAGCAATTCAAATTTCAAATAAGTGAACTGAAAAATTTACCACATTTTTTAGATTTTTGCTCCAACATTTTTTTAGAATTTAAAACAAGTATAATATGTAATTAGAATTAGTAAAATTTACTTAATAATGTGTTGAAATTCCATTGTTTTTTGTAGATCAAAACGACGTATTTGAAGCAAAGTCATTAGAGTAAAGTATTGTTTTTTTAAATACTAAATATTAAAAAAAAACATATGTTTCAAACAAAAAAGCATTTTTTGGAATGTTCTGAATAGGCGTGTTCCCCCAAATCGGAATCAAAATTTTGTGATGTTAATTCTTTATACCAGAGCTTCCCAACTGGGGAGCCGCAGCTTCCTAGGGGGCCACAGCCATCTTCCAGGAAACCGTGAGGATATTGTAATATTTTTATTGAAAATTTTTATGAAACAGTTTTGAAAATGTCAAAAAAAGGTTTTTTTAAAAAAATTAAACTCTTCGGAAATGGTTCAACCAATTCTAACGAAACATGTGTCATTTCTAAGACAACATATATCGCTATTTTAGGAAACATTTTCCGTAAAATAGTTCAGACCTCGAGCTTGAATTATAATGGAAAAGGTCGAATAAATCAAAAAAACATTAACTGTGGAACAAAAAAAAGATAGTTCTGGCGAAGGATTCTGATATAGGGGATAAAAAACAATATACGACGATTTGAAAGTTTAATTATACTTATATTTTGCAAACCCTTCGGAGTTTTGGGAGTGGAACTTAAGATAGTGCGATTTGCAAGTCCAGGGTCATGAACATTATAAACATAATAAGATTATTTTTATACCCTCCACCATAGGATGGGGGGTATATTCATTTTGTCACTCCGTTTGTAACACCTCTAAATATTGATCGGAGACCCCATAAAGTATATATATTCTCAATCGTCGTAAAATTCTAAGACGATTTAGCCTTGTCCGTCTGTCCGTCCATCCGTCCGTCCGTCCGTGTGTGGTAATCACGCTACAGTCCGCAATAATAGAGCTAGGTTGATCAAATTTGGTACAAATACTTCTTATAGTTGTAGGTTGTTTGGGATTGCAAATGGGCCATATCGGTCCATATTTAGATATAGCTCCCATATATAGTATCTAACTTGTTGTGATTCCTACTGTTCTCATCTACTATATTTTTTGTGTTTGCGGTGTTATTTTCTTTAGTTTTGAGTTGTTTTGTGAGGTCACATGCTATCCATGGTGGAGGGTATATAAGATTCGGCATGGCCGAACTTAACGCTTTTACTTGTTTTTTGAGCAGGGGAAAAAAGGTAAAAAATTATTTTTTTTTCAAGTTTTTTTTTTTTATTTTTTTCCTTTTTCTTATTTTTTTTCAAAATTCCAAACGGTTTGCAAGATATGAGCTTGAGAAAAGGATCCCTTTTTTCTTTGCAAAAAAGACACCGAGGCCCCAAATCTTTGGGGGTCCATAAAAAGTGCATGACTTTGGGCTAACAGAGACACGTGTTTGTTTGGGAGACGCGTGTTTTTTTGGTCTTTTATTACGTAGTGGTGTCCGTATATGGCTATATTTTTTGTTTTGCACTGTGTAATTAATTCATTAATAAATTAAACGAACATAATTATGGTGCTGATTTTAGAGGGGGATCAATATTTCCCGCTTTTGCACTTTCGTATGGTGAATCAGCATAGAAATCCGTGTGATCCTTACATTTTAGGTTTAGGATGTCTTCAGCAACATTACTTAGAACATTACGAGTAACATTTTTGTTGAACATGTTAACCCTCTAGCTCCTAAATGTAGGGGTCTATTTGGTCTCCTTTGTGGAAAAATGTTAAAAATCTCCCGTAAAATAGGTGTTTAGCGAGTCAAAATGTTCTACAAAAATATTTGTCATACAATTCTACTATAAGTCTCTGAATTCACCAAAACTCAAAGTTTAACTAAAATGCCAGAAATAACTCAAAACATAAAATCCATTTTTAGGTTTTGCAACAATTCCAAAAAGTACAAAATTTACCTAAACATGCATCTCATATTTTGACTTATATCTGGCATTTAGGTTGAATTTAAAGTTTTGGTGTCTTCTTATAGTAGAATTGTATGGCAAATTTTTTGTAGAACATTTTGAGTCGCTAAACACGTGTTTTAGGGGTTATTTTTACCCTTCTTCACAAAAGGCGCCGAATAGGCCACTATATTGAGAAGCTAGATGGTTAAAATGCTCTAGAAAAATATTTGCCATAAAATTCTGCTATTAGTTTCTGAAGACAACAAAACTCTAAAGTCGACCTAAATGCTAGATATAAGTTAAAACTTCAGATCAATTTTTAGATTTAGGACCAATTCCAAAAAGTACGCAATTAACCTAAAAATTGATCTTAGTTTTGACTTATTTCTGATATTTAGGTTGAGTTTTCGTTTTTTCCGAGAATAATTGCAGAATTTTATGGCAAATATTTTTGTAGAACATATTAACCATCTAACTCCTCGATATAGGGGCCTATTTGGTCCCTTCGGTGGATAAGGGTAAAAATCGCCCCCAAAACAGGTGCTTAGCGAGTAAAAATATTCTACACAAATAATCAGCGACATTACTTAGAACACTACGGATAATATTATTCGTTTCTTCAAAAACTTATAACAGAATTTTATGGCAAATATTTTTGTAGAACATTTTGATTGTCTAGTTCCTCAATCTATGGGCATATTTGGTCCCTTTTGTGGAAGAGGTTAAAACTCACCCCTATAACAAGTGTTCAGTGAGTCAAAACGTTTTGCAAAAATATTTGCCATAAAATTCTACTATAAGTCTCTGAAGACACCAAAACTCCAAACTAAACCTAAATGCCAGATACAACTCAAAACTTAAGATCCATTTCTTTTAGGTAATTTCGTACTTTTTCGAATTGGGGCTAAACTTAAGTTTCGAATTATTTCTGGCATTTAAGTTGAGTTTTGCGTTTTGGTGTATTCAGAGACTTGTATGGGGTTTTCCAATAAGAGTGATTTGATTTCTTTGGAAAGAAAACACACTTATTGTTAAGGAAATACAAAAGTTTTTTTTTATTTAATGTGAAGTGCTATCGATACAATTAAGTTCTAAATAAAACGTCATTAAATGGCCTCCGCGACTTCTTCTGCAGGATCGAATTCGATGAACCCAATTTTCGAGCACTTTTTCCACTAAATCAAGTCGTATGTCATGAACGTTCAATATTGACTTGTAAAGCTTGAGTCTGGTTTATTTCGAAAGACCAATGACTTCAAATAACCCCACAAGAAATAGTCTAATGGAGTTAAATCACAACTTCGTGAAGGCCATTCAATATCACTATTTCTTGAAATAATCGAATCTCCAAACTATTCTCGCAACAAATCAATTGTTTCATTTATTTGTGGAACGTAACCACAATTGGTCAATGGCAAAAATATAGCTCTTAACGAGAGCTAAAATATTGCTCACATTTTCAAATGTGAAAGGAAAGTTTATTTTTGCTCTAGCTCCTTAACGGTACGTCGGATCGGGAACGTAGCCACAATCGGCCAATGGCAAAAAGATAGCTCTTAACGAGAGCTAAAGTATTGCTCATTGGTGTCAAGGTCGTAGGTCGAAAGTGTTTTTTTGGATTAAAAAACTGGACTTAGCGCACGAAAAGTTGCAATCGGAGAACGATAATTTTGATAATAAAACTGAATAATTTGTAAACGTTCTTCTTGCGTATATCTCTCCATGATGAAATTGTAAATGCTACTGAATACAATGAGGTGTCCACGACAGAAATGGTTAAAGAAAATTCGCAAAATGGTAATCGATGACCGTCGGTTGAAGGTCTATGTGCCAGGCATCATAGGCATTTCAAAAATCGTTATACATCTCAAATTGACGGAAAATTTGATGATGAGTAAGCTGTGCGCATGATGGGTGCCACGTTTGCTCACAATCAAGACAATGCACCAGTTCGCACCTCCACTATTGCAAAGGCCAAAATTAATGAATTAATGTTCGAATTGTTTCAGCATGCATCTTATTCGCCAGATTTAGCTCCCTGGATTAATTTTTTTTTGTTTCCTAACTTGAAAAAATGGCCCGGCGCAAAAGATTTACCATCAATGAAGAGGTGGAGGTTGCGGTTGATGGTTGTTGCTTACTATAACCAGAGCATCCAAGCTATTGAAAATCGCTGCAAAAAGTGTATCAAGCTTAATGGAGATTATGTTGAGAAATGAAGAAATTTTTTTCGATAAAGCCAGGGTACACTAAATTAAAGGAAATCTACAAATGTTGAAAATATCACATTCACGTAGAAACAGAGATTTAGTAACTGTCGTTAAAACAATTAGAAGAAAAACGATTTTTTGTAAAAAAAATATATCTACAATTATGCTGAGGGCCGCAGAACAAAATTCTCGATATACACTGAAAAAAACTTTGTCATAAAATTAAAGAAATGCTCCAAAGACGACATTAGTCTTCAAAATAAGTAAATTTTTTACTTAACATTAAGAAAGTTTGCTTAAAATTAAGTAAATTACTTAGTATTATTGAAATCATTTATATTTTAAGTACAAAATGTACTTATTTTAAAAACTAATGACGTCTTTGGAGCATTTCTTTAATTTTATGACAATTTTTTTTCAGTGTAGCAGTGGTAAAAATTAAATTTTCTCTGAAAAAATGTTCAAAATCAAGTCTCAGATAAAATACTCACATATTTAGCTCCGAACTGGGGCTAAACCTGAAAAACCCTAATGACATTTTGTAACATTCGATAAGAATTTTCTGGAACTGAAGTCAAAAGGGAGTCAACGTTTTAAGTATTGTATTGTGTAATATAATGTTCTTATGTATACATAAGTATACTTACCTCATAGTTACTCTGAAAAAAGCGAAATCAATGAAAAGGATTTAGAAGTATTGTTTTCTAACTGTCATTTTCAGGATTTAAATGACTATTGTAACTTGTTTGTTATCTACCCTTCCATCTAAATATTTAATAGTTGTTTGAATATTAACTCACCGTACCTAATTAATTGTACTTTGGATTTTTGGGTATAATTATGCTTTTCCTAATAGTTAAAGTTTGTGTTTATTACTTCGAAAAGTTTTTTTTCAAATGACCTGTCAACTGTTCTGACACCTAATGAATATGTTTTTGAAGGTAGGGGAAAATGGAGTTGGGTTCTCAATGACATTTAAGAAAACATTCAAGGTTCCTTATTTATTGTAAAACTTAAAGCAGTTTTGACATTTATATTTATAGACGTTTATTAGTCTGTAATTATTCATTGAAGGTCGCACTGAATTTGGTCTCAGGTAAAACAACCTTCAGAGAAATGTTGTGTGGTATTTAGCATTATTATGGGAGGAAATGGAATATACTAGAATGGATAGATACGTTTCGTCACTTATTTTTCACTCTACAGGTATTGCAAAAGTTTTGTAAAATATCGATTATTAAATTGTCTATTCACTGCACAGTCATTGGATGTGGCCAAAATGTCAAAACTTTTTTTATTAAGATATGTTACATTATCGCATTACCATTAATTGCATGGCTGCTGCAGCGGCGTGATGTTGGTTACCCTGTGATTGCCGATCTTTTGATAACACTATGCAACAAATGAACACTTTTTGAAAAATACATGGACTTGACAGTATAGGTTCGATTATACTATCAAAGGGTAGTATAACCCTATACTCGGTTTGGCGAAATTGGTGACCAATTTTTTTTATGGGCCTCCAAAGTTTCTGAAATTCAGTGGGCCCCCCGAAAAAGGTGTCATCAGTTTTTCACCAACCACTAATTCAGACTTGGTGATACCGCTTAACTATGTGTGGCAATAATGTAGCTAAGAATATGCTGAACAAAAATTCTTAAAATTTTTGGCGAAAAAAATAAATTTTCTGATACTTTTTTTTGAAAAAGTGATGGCAAAAAATATTTTTTTTTTTCATTTTTTTCAGCATAACATTTTTCACTAACAAAGCTTGGCAAAATTGTAGCCAACGTAAATCTGAAAAACTTTTGTGAACATATCAATACAATCTGAACGTGTCAAGGCACCCTATATAGCTCAAAAAACCACATTGTACCTTAAAAATGTTAGTATTTCACTATTATGTAACAAAATTATGTTGTTTTGGTATAGTGTATGTACAGCAACATTATAGAAAATATTAAGGCCAATATTTTTGTGGAACATATTAACCCTCTAGCTCCACCACATAACTGTAAGTTTTGGCCCCATTTTAACAAATCGTAAAAAACACCCCTTTAAGGGCATTGATGAAATGTTCTACAAAAATGTTCGCCATAAAATTTTACTATATGCGTCGGAACACACCAAAGCCCAAACCATAACACAAAAACCCAAAAAACGGTCAAATTCCAGTCAACAACGCTCTTTACTGGTATCTTTATTGCTTCGGCCACTAGATCGTACGACTAACATTGCTGCATGAAAAGGAATTTGACCTTTTTTTGGTGTTTGTGTTATGTTTTGAGCTCTGGTGTGTTCTGACACATATAGTAAAATTTTATGGCGAACATTTTTGTAGAACATTTCATACCCGCCCTCCCCCTTTTAAGGGGTGTTTTTTACGATTTGTTAAAGAGGGGCCAAAAATTACAGTTATGTGGGGGAGCTAGAGGGTTAAAATGTTCCACAAAAATATTGGCATTAATATTTTCTATAAAGTTGCTGTACATACACTATACCAAAACAAAATAATTTTTTTACATAATAGTGAAATACTAACATTTTTAAGGTACAATGTGGTTTTTTGAGCTATATAGGGTGCCTTGACACGTTCAGATTGTATTGATATGTTCACAAAAGTTGTTCAGATTTACGTTGGCTACAATTTTGCCAGGCATTGTTAGTGAAAAACTTCGAGTCCCCGGAAGTTATGCTGAAAAAAATGAATAAAAATATTTTTTTCCTTTACTTTTTCAAAAAAAAAGTACCGGAAAAACAATTTTTTTTCGCAAAAAATGTTGAGAAACTTTATTTAGCATATTCTTAGCTACATTATTGCCAAACATAGTTAAGCGGTATCACCAAGTCTGAATTAGTTGTTGGACAAAAGCTGATGACACCTTTTTCGAGGGGTCCACTGATTTTCAGAAACTTTGGAGGCCCATAAATAAAATTGGTCACCAATTTCGCCAAACCGAGTATAGGCTTATACTACCCTTTGATAGTAGAATCGAACCTATACTGTCAAGTCCGTGTATTTTTTTTGACTGTTGCACAGTGTAATAACTATATCCTATGTAAATCCCATTTGCACTTCGGCAGTATTTTTCTATGCCAAATTTTGCTCCCTCCCCTACCGACTCCAGCAACATTTTAGTAGATTATAAATATAATATAAATTTTCGCAAATTCACTGAATTTGATAAGAGAGTTTTACTGTGGATTTGGTTTTAGGAACATTAAGCTTCTTAAGAAGATTCTATTATATTTGTATATTTTAACTAATTTTGGTAAAATAAAAAGGGGGACAAACTTTAGTTTCTTCAAAGCATTTGGTTCATTTTAAAACTTTCAATTGAAATATCTTTTAATCCTTCCACTGAAGAAATGTTTTCCCCGAATCTTTTATTTAAGAGCGTTGCCATTAATGATGCCATTGCATGCACTCTTCGGTAATCACAACAACGAAATGATCTTTTAGACATTAGAAACGAATGAGAATTGCTTATCCAGATGAACCAGCAGGAACCGCACATAAGAAGCAGCATTAGCATTTACTTATGCAGCATTTAACTGCCGAACTGCCGAAGTGCTGTCAGTGAATATTTAATGACCCACAGTCACTTCCTCTGCATCTGCCACTTCCGATTTCACAGTTTACATTCAGTTTCAAATATTTAATGCGTTCTCCCTCTCTTCACCTCTCTATTTCGGCTATAAACATAGATTTTTATGTGCTCCCGAATTAAAATGGTTGAATGACATGTCGTCGTCGTTGTTGTTGTAGTCCTTCTAGTCGCCGAAATCCTCAGTTTTTTTGCCTTTGGCATTTTTACAACTCTCAACACTGATTTCAGTTTGACATGCAATGCACCGCATCGCATTGCCATCAATACATGCACCAGAATTACCCAGAAAGGGAGAGGGAGAGAAACAGGAAGAGGGGACTAGTTTTGAAAGGATGTGGTCTAGGATAACGTTAAAGCGCTTAAGTTTTATATTGTTTCATATAATAATAACTTCAGCTTAAACCACAAACTCAAATGGTGCATTTAACTTTAACTGGAGGAGAGTAGCAACAAAAAAAAAAAAAAACAGCATTCCGAAATGCAAACAAAACAGATACGAGTACAAAATAATTAAAAAGTTAACAAAAAATACAAAAAAAAAATACATAAATAAAATTCTTCAAACAAAAACTGTTGTGAAAAATTAATACACCTATGGGAAAACATGCGAAAAACATAGCAATAAATATGTAAATAGTCTTGGGCATTCATTCGCATATGCACTTAAATACAGTGGAGGTCAGAATTATTGTGACAACAACAAATTAAAGACCAATGCCGATTTCTTTTCTGCAAAAAAAGTGCAACATTTTCGTTGCCCTTTTCCCGCATTTTCGAATTTTGAAATAGGAACTATCTATATTTAATTCGAGAGACTACATCACTTCTACCTAAAAAGGGAAAATATTTTTCTGAATTTCGTGTCGACGGTGCAACATTTTTTTTAGAATCGAAATCACCATAAAATTAAATTTCCAGTTTCTCAAGCATTGTTTCCCATTGTAATCGCGTGAGTACTAAACTATGTCATTACAGATAATTCTAGATCATTGTTGAAATGTATTTTTTTTGCTTATTTGCAGAGTATGCAGTCTTCTTTGAATACCTATGGGAATCTTTTATCCCATAGAAGACACTCTGGCCTTAGCGTAGGGCTTCTGTTATAGTAGATACGATTGTGTTCACAAAATTAGCCGACCTAAGAAAGAAAACCAAACTGTGGGACAATTTTTCTTTATTTCTCAATATAATCTCCTTTCTAGCTCGATGCACTTTTTCCAACGATTTTCAATTGCGTGGATACTCTGTTTATAGCAAGAAGTGTCTAGCTTCTGAAAATAGCCATCAACCGCAACCTCCACCTCTTCATTGCTGGGAAATCTTTTTCCGCCGAGCCATTTTTTTAAGTTTGGAAACAAAAAATAATCATAGGGGGCTACATCTGGCGAATAAGGTGTGTACTGAAGTAATTCCAACTTGAATTCATTGATTTTGACCATCGTAATAGTGACTGGGTGAACTGATGCATAGTCTTGATTGTGAGCAAACGCGGCACCAATCTGGCGCACAGCTTTCTCATCATCAAATTTTCCGTCAATATGGTATGTATAGTAATTTTTGATATGCCTATGACTTCAGCTAGCTCACGATTCTTCCAATACTATTTTGTGGATTTTTTAACCATTTCTTGGGTGGACACCTCAATTGTTGGACCCCGTTTAAACTCTGCCACCAAATATTTTATAGTTGTTAGCGAAGGAGCAGACCCGCCAAAGTAGAATCTAGCTCGGTTTTAATATTAGCTGGACTGAGACCTTTCAAATGAAAGTATTGTGTTACATATCGGTTACCAATTTTTTTCTTGTTTATAAATTCACTGTGACTGTTTACTTTTGAGTGCTCAAAAAAAAACTAAACAACATCAATAAGGTTGCCACTTTTCAAGAAAGTAATTTGTATCCCCTCACCTTAGAGAGGAGGGTTTATATCATTTGCTACGAGGCAAAGGTGAAACACATCGAAGGAGTGACCTAAGACCCGTTGCATTTTCGGCGGATCCGAATCCGTTTTGTGCCATTTTAAGTCATTTGAGCCATGTCCGTCCGTCCGTCTGTCCGCTGGCTGGTGCGCACGATAGCTCTCGAAAGGAGTAACCGATTGACTTCAAATTTGGCATGCGCTAATATTTTTCTCTATCTCCGGCTAAGTCCGAAGATGGGCCAAATTGGCCCACTCCTTCTAGTACCTCCCCCACAAGGGGTTAACATTTAGTGAAATATTGATTCTTTAAAAACTTTTATACTACTTACTCGAATCTTCTGAAATTCCAAACATAGTATTAGTTTATTAATCGCTAACATCTAAAGAAACATAGGCGAAGTAACTACGCCCCTTTTGGTACCTCCCACACAAATGGACCATTTGGCACCAAAAGTTTACTGCTTATTGCTTTATTATCAGTTCATACAAATATTTGAAATTTTATACAGTGTAATGATTTTTGGTACCTCCCACACAAACGGACAAAAGTCAACAGATTACCAGTACACATACTTGAAAGTTATTAAATACAATTTAAATTTATATTAATTTAATTAAAATAAAAAATTTCCAAATATTTGTTTGAGATTAAAGGAAGAGGGGTTCCTTAAGTCGGTTTACCCGACTGAACTTTCTTACTTGTTAAAATTTCAAATAACCATAACATTTTGGATTTTTTTTCAAAAATTTAATAAAAGCGACAACCTGTTTTACCATTTAGCAACTTTTAATAATTTTTTTAAACAAAAATAATATTTATTGATTAATATTAAATATAAAAATAAAATATTGATCGTTTTGTATCTTTCGATGATCGTGTATCGTTCCATTTTTAGTAATGGCGTAGTTTCTACTTGTCAAATGTCAAAGAATAAAAGCTTCAAAAGTGACAGCTACCGAAATGCCGGGTCAAATATAACATCTCTTGTTGAAAAACCCTTTACTATATATTCGAATCCTCAGTAGCTTATTTTTCTCTAAAAATCCTTCTAGTAGGTCTTCTCCTAGAAAAGCCTCTAAATGGCCTTAAGGTATTCCGCTTAAACAGCTCTCTCGTCTAGAAGTCATTAAGAGGGTCTACTAATATAGAAAGAGGACCATCTTCTATTGATGTGTTATTCTCCAATTAATGGTTCTATTTTTATTAAAAGTTCTTGTCTTCATTTGTCGAAGACTTTTTGAAGGTTATTTTGCTATGGAAGATGTTAACAAAATCCTTCTCCTCCAAATCTCTTCTCTACAAAAGTGCGTAAAGAAAATATTCTCCTCTAAATTTTTATTACATTTATGAGAGATGCATTATACCAAAATTGTAGTAAAGGATGGAATATATCATATATACATATATCAAATCTATATATATAAAAATGGAAAAATGTTTGTATGTATGTATGTGTTTTATAGAGGCTTAAACCACTGGACCGATTTAAAAATTTTTTCTTTTGTTTGAATGCTATTTTGTCGAGATGGTTTTGGAAAAAAAATTTTGCAAAAAGTGGGCGGCGCAAATGTGGGCGTGACAAATCGTTTGTTTTCAAAAATGGACGGGATAGGAAATCTAAATCTGGGGCAATGAAGTGGACCGGGTCCAGCTATACAATATATTAAAAAACATTGAATTGCCATAAAAGTGTATTGTGTGGCACCTATAGTGATTTTTTACAAGGAATCTTTTTGTAGAATACTTCACCTAAAAATACACCGATTTCTACTACTTTTGATATACGAGTATAGTTATTTTGTAGGGATATTACACTGTGCAAAAGTAAAAAAATACACATACTTGACAGTATAGGTTCGATTCTACTATCAAAGGGTAGTATAACCCTATACTCGGTTTGGCGAAATTGGTGACCAATTTTTTTTTGCCAAACACTGTTATTGAAAAATTAGCAATCCCTGAAAGTTATGCTGAAAAAAGAGAAAAAAAATATAAATAAAAAATATTGTTGCATAGTGTTTCTCTACACTTTTTCAAAAAAAAGTACCAGAAAAATTTAAGAAACTTTTTTCATCATATTCTAAGCTACATCATTGCCAAATATAGTTAAGCGGTATCACCAAGTCTGAATTAGTTGTTGGACAAAAGCTGATGACAACATTTTCGAGGGGCTCACTGATTTTTAGAAATTTTGGAGGCCCATAAAAAAATCGGTCACCAATTTCGCCAAACCGAGTATAGGGTTATACTACCCATTGAAAGTAGTATCGAACCTATATTGTCACGTCCGTGTATTTTTCAAAAAGTGTTCATTTGTTGCATAGTGTTATCAGAGGTAAAGGGATCGGCGTAGGTGGCGGATGGTTTGGAAGAAATACTTCCTGAAGTGTCTCCTTTATGTTGTTCTTTGACGTGGTACATCTACTCCGAAAGCCTTCAAGCCACAAACAAAGTGGTCTGCAGCAAAACTTTTTTTTTTAATATTAAAAAATTTAAAAAAAATATATGGGCATTTGGGCTCGAGATGTCAACCGCAGCCAAAAAATTGAAAGTCTATAAAAGTATGTTGTTTTACTATTTTTTATAGGGAATCTATCAAATTTAACTAATTTTCCCAAATACTTCATACATTCATAACACATTTTAAAATATTTGGGTGCAAATTCGAACAATTGCAAAATTTATATTTTAAACATTTGTATTGCATGTTATGTTCTTATTAATGGTCTATCTTTTAAATCTTGATTTATATATAAGGGATAGAAGAAAAATAATTTTTGTTGTGAAAATAAGTATATTGAATATATTTAAATCATTTATAATCAACCTTTGGATGTCTAGTTGCATAAAAAGTAAAAAAATAAACAAAAAAAGAACGATGGAGTAAAATGTAGCATGCGACATGTCGCGTGCGAATGTGTTTAAAATTAAATAAAAAATAAACTCCATAATATTTTTGAATAAAATAAAAAACATTATTAAGATACATGAATCCATGACATTTTAAAATTAGTTGCATTAAAATATTCCTTCAGGTTTCGCTGAAATCAGTTTTTGAATGGTTTGCTTTGAAAGCGACTTCTGTTTTTGTCGCGTGGTTTTTTGTAATTATATTGAAAACGAACAATTGGCCAAAATCAACCTTAGCACCAATTATAGTGCTAATCAAGAGCTATAAGTATCGCCTTTTGTCAAAATGATATAATGTTTTGGCATATGTTTTTTTCACTTTGAATGCGTGCGAATGTCGCATTCGACGTTGGAGAAATGCTCATATATAAAACAATTTAGGCCCACTTCCATCCAAAGTTTAAATGTAAGAGAAATAATAGAAGTTTACAACTAAAAAATTCGCGAAAATCGGAGAGTACAAACAATTTAAAAAATAACTTAAAAATCGCACACAAAACAAATTTTAATATTTTGTTTATATTATTTTCTGAAAAGTATCAAAAAAATTGCCAACATTAAAAAAAAAGATTTTTCTAATCGGATCATAACTTAAGATGTTATGACCAAAAACCCGATACACGGAGTGATATCTTAACGATTTTTTAAATATCAATAATTTCTGAACGACTTATCGCCAAAATCTTAATAAATTGCTCGAAGCATTTTTTCAGGTGCACTAAAAAATATATAAAAAGGGGAACAATTAAAACCGTTTATTTTTTTGAAACCGTCGATTTGCCGTGGAATTCCCATTTATGTACTCGTATGTATATGTTTGAGGGAGATCAGTTGCAGGACATTCTAAGTCATTTTACCTATGTCAGTTCATCCGTCTGTCTGGCTGTTATGGACTATAATTCTCGAATGGAGTGGCCGATTTACTTCAAGTTTGTTATGTGGTAATATACCAACCCAGCTACAATTAATATCGCCTGATATTAATAAAGGTGCTATCAAAAACCTGAAATTTTGTATAGTGCTTTGTTTTGGTCGACAAAAGATGTCCTTAATTAAAATCCGTTTAAATCCTTCGACACAACTTTTATGACAAATCAAAATGATTCATAAAAATCTGTACAGTTCTGCCCGCCACAGTATGCATTTCATGCACAAAGGCAATTTTATTCATAACATTTGTAACAACATCCATACAGCTATCCATCCTTCCATCCATCCATTCATTCATTTATGCCGGGATGTGTTTCGTGTTTGGATGTATTTTCCCTTCAAACATTCCATATCACAAAGTTGGTTCGAATGGTTCATGGCTGGGATTTCGAGGCAGTATATTTACGACTGGACAGAGGAAAATACACATACATTTACTACAGCACAAACTCATATTACTGCAGATGTCTGTATTTGTGCACTACGTTCTATAGAATTCACACAATAAATTTACAAATACATATGTATGGGGAAATTCATACGTATGTATGTGAATCACTATAACAAACAAAAACGAAAGAATTGTTATTTATGACCAGCATGAGCGTGTATTTCAAAGTATATATATGTATATATGTATGTATATGTATTTATACATTATGGTGCAAGTGTACATCATCTCGTATATCAAAGCCATTGGCGTTTTTCTATTGACCTTATCCACACAATGGACTGCCACAGTTTTCAGAAGCGGTAGTTCTGTGTATGAGAGAATGCAAGGCATACTTGAGTGAAACCACATGGAACCAGTCGCTTTCTATCTCTCGCTCTCTTTATCTCTCATACATGAATTGTGTTGGTGACCGACCCAACACACTGTGTCATATGGTTGCACATATGGATCCTATTTTGTGTGAGCCAAAGGGTAACCTTTTGTTGTCATCTATAGAGGATTGACAGGTTTGTCCTTAACATTTTAACTTCTCATCCCCCGGGAGATGTTCATTGTTAGTGCTCGGGTTGCCCTACATGGGGATTTTTTTATGAGTCACTGGAAATGTTTTTTTTTTTAAAGAAGAGAGATCTGTTTAATACTTCACAACTTTATAGGATGGATCATGATTTTCCTTAGGAGTGCTTTTCTTGAGTTGTTTATAGAGTGTGCCAAAAATTTTGACAGATATGACCAACATGAAATGTCATTTTAAAAGAGAAAAACTCTACATGGAATTTCCACAGTTAGTGTCACATTTTCTAAATGTTACCATTTTCTTGCTTTAGAGATGCATCTGTGACAGAATGGTCTTCATGTCGGAGAGCAAAATAAAGGAGACCCTCAAATATATACTTTCTTATTGAACCTATTTAAATAGTAATTGTCTTAAAAAATATATTTTGTGAATTGCTTCGTTATGCTCACCAGACTACAAAAATTTACGGTATTTTAATTTCTAAGTAGGGGAATTAAATCGACCATTTGCAATAATTTCCGTTTCGTTTTTCTCCATTTTCTCGTCCAAAATTTATCGATATTTAAAAAATCGTTAAAATATCACTCTGGGTTTCGGGGTTTTGGTCATAACTTCTTCAGATATGGTCCGATTTGAAAAATCGTTTTCTTTTGAAATGTTAGTAAGGGGTTTTCCAATAGGGATGATATGATTTGGAAGTGACGTTTCGGCCATTTGTAATAAGTCATGATCTGTCATTTGTTTTTTATTGTATTCAGCAGTGTTTACAATTTCATCATGGAGAGATATACGCAAGAACAACGTTAACAAATTATTCAGTTTTATTATCAAAATAATCGTTCTCCAATTGCAGCATTTCGTGCGCTAAGTCCATTTTAAAAGCCAAAAAGTCAACCTACGACCTTGACACCCATGAGTAATATTTTAGCTCTCATTAAGAGCTATCATTTTGCCATTGACCGATTCCCGATCCGACGTACCGTTAAGGAGCTAGAGCAAAAATAAACTTACCACTCACATTTGAAAATGATGCTAAGTCCATTTTTTTAATCCAAAAAAAAAAAACACTTTCGAGTCGACCTACGACCTTGACACCCATGATCAATATTTTAGCTCTCGTTAAGAGCTATCTTTTTGCCATTGACCGATTGTGGCTACGTGCCACACAGCAAATGAAACAATTGAATTGTTGCGAGAAAAGTTTGGTGATTCGATTATTTCAAGAACTTGTGATATTGAATGGCCTCCAAGAAGTTGTGATTTAACACCGTTAGACTATTTCTTGTGGGATTATTTGAAGTCATTGGTCTTTCGAAATAAACCAGACTCTCTTCAAGCTTTACAAGTCAATATTAAACGTGCCATTCATGACATACGACTTGATTTAGTGGAAAAAGTGCTCGAAAATTGGGTTCATCCAATTCGTACCTGCAGAAGAAGTCGTGGAGGCCATTTAAATGACGTTTAGAACTTAATTGTATCGATTGTACTTCACATTAAATAAAAAACTTTTGAATTTCTTTAACAATAAGTGTGTTTTTTTTTCAAAGAAATCGTATCACTCTTATTGGAAAACCCTGTATTTTTTCGTAATTTTAAGAAAAACTATATTAAAAATTGTTTTATGAACAATTTTTAAGTTTTGAAATAAATATTTCTTTTTCTAACTGTTTGTACACTCCGATTTTCACGAATATTTTATATTTTAAACTTATTCTAATCCATTTAACTACGATATATTAAAACCAGTAAGGAAAGGCAGAAAGTCGGGCGGGGCCGACTATATCATACCCTACACCTCCCTAACAATGCGATACTAATTTGGAATAATTGGTAAATGGGTAGGAACATATACATGTGACTATATCTAACTCAGAACCGATAATCGCTTAATTAAGCAAAATTCGTTCCTAAATTGAGAAACATCTTTCTGGAAAATTTTGTAATGATCGGAAGTAAAGTACAACATCTGAAGCGCTTTGATACCAAATCAGGAGGAACATATATATGGAGGTTATATATAAATTTGAACCGATTTTCCCCGAATACTCATTCATGTAAAACGACCTCTTTCTGTCGAATTTCGTACTGATCGGATATAAAATATAGTCTCTACAGCGCTTACATGTCAAATCGGGGGTAACATATATGGGGTCTATATATCTATATCTGATCCGATTTTATCCGAATTTGGCAGTATTCCTTCATGTAATAGGAAACCTCTTTCTGCCGAATTTCGCACTGATCGGATGTAAAATACAGTTTCTACAGCGCTTACATGTCAAATCGGGGGTAACATATATATGGGGGCTATATCTAAATCTGAACCGATTTTTAACAATTTCAATAGGGATCGTCCTTGGGCCAAAAAAGGGCACTGTGCTAAATTTCATCATAATCGGACCATAAATACGACCTGCACTTTGATTACAAGAATACATGGACAGACCGACAGACAGACAGACGGACATGGCTAAATCGACTCAAAAATTTTTTCTATGACGATCGGTATAATAAACTATGGTTCTATTTCTTCTCTTTTTGGGCGTTACAAACAAATGCACAAAGTCATAATACCCTGTACCACAGTGTGGTGTAGGGTATAAAAACGGTTGAATTGTCATAAAAGTGTATAGTGGGCACCTACAATGAAAAAAAAAATTGTCATAAAATTAAAGAAATGCTCCAAAGGCGTCCTTAGCCTTCAAAATAAGTATATTTTGTACTTAAAATTAAGAAAATTTACTTAAAATTAATTAAATTACTATATATTACTGAAATTATCTATATTTTAAGTACAAAATGTACTTATTTTGAAAACTAATGACGTCTTTGGAGCATTTCTTTAATTTTATGACATTTTTTTTCAGTGTATAGAGATTTTTTACAATAAATCTTTTAGTCCAATACATCACCCAAATATCCATCGATTTCTACTCCTTTTGATAAATATAAAAAATTCGCGAAAATCGTAGAGTACAAACAATTAAAAAATTACATTGCAAATACCAAACTTCAAAATCGTCCAAAAAGTACCAAAAAATACCAACATTTCAAAAAAAAAATATTTTCCAAATCGAACCATAACTTAAGAAGTTATGAGCAAAAAATCGATACACAGAGTGGTATCTGAACGATTTTTGAAATATCTATAACTTCTGAACGTGTTCAGGACTACTAAAAAATCATACAGATGGCCCAGCCTGACTTTGAACTTTCCTTATTAGAGTATTTCACTGACGGTGGTGAGGATATACTGCAATCGTACGGTGATTTTCTCTCGGTTCCAAATATCGCTTGCGTCAATGCTTTTAATATTAAATTGCCAAGCCCAAAAATTGTGGTCAACATATTTGAAAAGATTTTGCTAATATCTCACCACGCATTGCGTTTTTGTCCTCCAATAATAACTTTGATTTAAACGCTTTATTATTTGTGGTTTTTCTCACACCCTCTCTCTCTTACACACATACTGACTCCCTCTTCGTTGGCCAACATTACCAATTAAACCGAGAATTTCGAAAAGTGTCCTGCAATGTTGTTGTGTCTATATTTCTGCGTAGAAAAAAAACCGCAAATGTAAACCGAAAACCGAAAAATTGAGCAAAGCCAAAACTGAAATGTGTTGATAAGTAAAATAAATGAATAAACAAATACTCGTACATAAATAGAACAAATAGAAGTATGTAAACAATAAGAGAGACCACTGAGCCAACGACATTATTAATAATATCTATGTGTGTGTGCAGATGTGTTTGTGTTTGTAGAGGTATTAAACAAAAGCGGAAATACATTGAGATGTGTGTACAATATTGAAAGGAAACAGGACAAGACGGATACCACTAAGGAACCAACAGCGACAAACCAGAAATAAACAAAGACACATTACTTTTCAAGAAGGAGTATACTCCCCTCCCATATGTGCATTAGGTTGTAACGAAAGTCGATTTTTTCTTGAATCTTCTCTTAGGTGATAACTCAAATTACACTGTGCAACAAATTTTGGGTTATCAAACATGATAAAGAAATCCTGTTATACCATTTTGGAACTGTTATACATTTTTTACAAAAAAAAACTGCATTGGTCGGTATTAAATATTCTGACCCATACTTTAAAAATATGGCACAAATACTGAAGGTACATTTCATGAAAATTTTTATTAAAAAAAATTTAAAAATCAACTCTACCTTGGTCAGAATTTTTAATATTAACCTATGTTTTTTTTCCTAAGAAATTTATAAAAAGTTGTTAAATGGATTATTATTTTTAGATTTTTTTTTGCAAAATTTTATGGGGGTTTTATATTAAACAAAATTTAAAAAAATAAATTGTTTGTTTTACAAAATGTGCAATTAATGCTCTTAAACGGCTATATCGTATTTTTTTGAAATTTTAAGGCGATTTAAGTTTTAAAAAAATTAAAAAAGTGTCAGTTTTTGGTTTTACGAAATTTGTGCTATTTAACGGCAGAACCGATATTTTTTTCAAAGTTTACCTCGATTGAAGGAACAAAACTGGACATTTTTTACTTGATTTTTTTATAATTTATATTTATATTTATTTTTTTTTTTAACTTTAATTAAAAAAATTGCTGCCCCTTCGATTTTTTCAAATTCACACAGAATATGAATCAGACTCTCACAAATCCAAAACAGTAATTGGATTTTTGGGGATATTTGTATATATTTTTAGTAGTTATGGACGAAATTCTAATGCATCTACGCCAATTTGGGAAAATTGTTCTTCAGTTTCCCCCTTTTTTAAATTCTTTTGTAAGAAATATTTTGCAGAAAACAGAGGAAACATTTCAAAAATTGGCAGACATGCCTTAGTTTTCGCCCATAACATTTACAAATATTGCTTCCTCAAAAATCCAAAATCGAAGATGTTAAATTAAAATTTTAAGAAAAATTATAAATTAAAAAAAAAATCAACCAAAAAATGGCCCTTTAAGTTCTTTTTCAAACGACGTAAACTTTGTAAAAATCGGTTCAGTTATTTAAGAACAGTGAAAAATTTCGCAAAACAGAAAAAATGATTTTTGTAATTTTTTTAAAATATAAAATCCCATAAAATTTGGCAAAATTTTATTTCAAAAATAAATGATAGCAGGATCTTATTTCACCATTTGGCAATGTTTTTATAAACTTTTTAGGCAAAAATAAAATTCATAGGTTAATATTAAAAATTGTGACCCACCATAAAAAATTGCTGAAATTTTTTTTTTTGTGTTTAGGACACCAAATTACACCTGAAAATGTTGTGCACAGCTTTCCGTAAAAAATTGCTGAATTTTTTTTTTGTGTTTAGGAAACCAAATTACACCTGAAAATGTTGTGCACAGCTTTCCGAGATATTTTTGTAAACTAGTGTTATAGATATGTGATGAAGCCCTTTTGATTTTTTGTGATTTTTTACTTAAAAAATATTTTTATATTATTATTTTGTCTTATTACAAACTTATCTTTTAGATACTTACATGTTATTCAAAATTTTTAATTTTTTGTTTAGGAAAAAATGTATTATTTTTAAAAATTTTAAAATTTTTACATATTCATATATGTAATTAAAAATTACGATTTTTGGTGGTATAGTTGCCTATATATACCGAAAGAATATATGCAGAAGTTAAGATGTTTTTTTATTTTGTCCATGTAGTTTCCGTTACACCCCAGTGTACATATGCAGAAATAAGTAAAGCAATTAAATTTAACCTACAAAACTAAGAATTAAACTAATACATCCGTACTTGGTGTACCTTTTCGTTACATTATATTACTTACGTGTATTTGTATTGTTGTAAAGCCGAGTGTGCGCGCGTGTGCATGTGTGACAGTGTCGACAAATGTGTGTTCATAAAGCCCAACAATTGTTTGATTCGTTAAAGAAAAAGTGCACACCAAATACGCAACATATACACACATACATAACACATATATAAAAAATACAGAAAGAAGCTGCGCTAAGCACAGGAACTGGAACAGCAGCGGGAGCAATAGCAGCAGCAACTTAATCCCTATATGTGTATATACATATGTTAACAATACTTCTGTGAGGGACCACCAACGCGTCGTTTTCAACCAAGTTTTCGTACAATTCTTCCTTTTATTTGCCTTCAACATATTTAAGTAATCGTCCTTTTTTGGAGGACTCGCGCTCTCACTCTCTCTCTATCGCTACAACATCAGTACCCACGTTAACTTTAAGGAGCAACCAGAACCAGCAACAGTAAAAATCCGTCCTTATTTTCCAAATTGCTTAGTTTAATCAAACTCGGGCAAAAATAAACTCCAGCAGCATCCGACAGACTACAGATGAGATTCTGGTAAGTTTTTGCACCCACAAAAAATCCTTTATTGTTGACCTCTCTTCTATAGAGAACGAGAAAACCTTTGGCTCAAGTACTAATAATCCTTCACCTCCTCCTTCGCTCTCACCGTGTGTGATAGTGAACGAGTGAATCCTAAGGACTTTTTTTGTACAGCTTTACAGCTTTAATTCTGGCATTTGATTCATTCATTTTATGATTTTTTTTCTTTGAGGGAGAAAACGAGAGCATAAAGTTGAATTGGATTGGCTTCAACTTACACCTCTGAACCTCTCCCTCTCTTGCTCGAATGTTAGTTATTTGTTGCTTCGCTGATTTTTCCCATATAATCTCTGTCCATTATAAATAATAAATCAATCTCCGCTCTCTCAGTGGAACAATGAAAACTGAAGTGTAACAGACTCAAGTAAAACTGAAATGAATAGCGTAAAAAGTGTACTTAACGTCTGGACGAATATACAGCCATTAATTTTTCTCATCAAAAATAAAAAAATAAGGCAACAACTGTTCAGAGCTTTTTTGGTGGATTTTTTTCGTTTATTTTTTATGCTTTAATTAATAAATATTTTAATTTCGAAAACGATTCGTGCATACAAACTTGTTTAGTGAATTATTTATCATGTGTCAAAATTAAGGTACAACGACACGGTGGCAAAAAAGGTGAGGTACACCCTCATTTTGTGCGAAAAATGTAACGGGTGTTTTTGTAGACTTATAGAACTTTCAATTCAAATAAAGCAAAGACAAATATTATTAATATCAAATAAACTGGATTTATAGGACAGATATATTTTTGCCATTAATTTTTAAAATATGATTTGGACCATATGGCATGTGCCTCCGTCTAGTTCGAACCATATGTCAGTATGATTAATGTCAGCTAATTAAGGTACAAACAAATTTGTAATCACTTCTCTAGACCGTTCACCGTTGTCAGTATTATTCAGTCCATCATCGTTTTTGCAGACTTTTGGACCAATGACTCCGCCCATAAAGCGCATCAAAAAGTAATATTCTGTGAATGTAATAGTGTTTGGCAAAAGCTTGTGGATTTTATACTAAAAATGTGACAATTTTGCTCATTTACGTACCCATTCAACCAAAAATGAGTTTTATCTCCGAACAATGTTGGCAGTTTGAAGAACAGAACCATTATTTTAAACAATTTGCACGAGTTGCTCTCGTATAAGTCGCTCCATGATGAAATGGAAAACCAAACTAAACAAAAAGCGACGATTAGCTGTTAATAATAAGAAACATTTTTTAAGTACAAAATTTCTTAGAAATTTTCTAAAAAAAAAAACAAAATTTCTACGAAATTTTCTATAAGTACAAAATTTCTACGAAATTTTCTATAAGTACAAAATTTCTAAGAAATTTTCTATAAATACAAAATTTCTAAGAAATTTTCTATAAAAAAATTTTCTACAAATACAAAATTTCTAAGAAATTTTCTATAAATACAAAATTTCTAAAAAATTTTCTCTAAATACAAAATTTCTAAAAAATTTTCTTTAAATACAAAATTTCTAAGAAATTTTTTATAAAGAAATTTTCTACAAATACAAAATTTCTAAGAAATTTTCTATAAATACAAAATTTCTAAAAAATTTTCTCTAAATACAAAATTTCTAAGAAATTTTCTATAAATACAAAATTTCTAAGAAATTTTCTATAAATACAAAATTTCTAAGAAATTTTCTATAAATACAAAATTTCTAAGAAATTTTCTATAAATACAAAATTTCTAAGAAATATAAAATTTCTAAGAAATTTTCGATAAATATAAAATTTCTAAGAATTTTTCTATAAATATAAAATTTCTAAGAATTTTTCTATAAATATAAAATTTCTATGAAATTTTCTATAAATATAAAATTTCTAAGAATTTTTCTATAAATATAAAATTTCTAAGAATTTTTCTATAAATATAAAATTTCTAAGAATTTTTCTATAAATATAAAATTTCTAAGAATTTTTCTATAAATATAAAATTTCTAAGAATTTTTCTATAAATATAAAATTTCTAAGAATTTTCTATAAATATAAAATTTCTAAGAAATTTTCTATAAATATAAAATTTCTAAGAAATTTTGTATAAATATAAAATTTCTAAGAAATTTTGTATAAATATAAAATTTCTAAGAAATTTTGTATAAATATAAAATTTCTAAGAAATTTTGTATAAATATAAAATTTCTAAGAAATTTTGTATAAATATAAAATTTCTAAGAAATTTTGTATAAATATAAAATTTCTAAGAAATTTTGTATAAATATAAAATTTCTAAGAAATTTTGTATAAATATAAAATTTCTAAGAAATTTTGTATAAATATAAAATTTCTAAGAAATTTTCTATAAATATAAAATTTCTAAGAAATTTTCTATAAATATAAAATTTCTAAGAAATTTTCTATAAATATAAAATTTCTATGAAATTTTCTATAAATATAAAATTTCTAAGAAATTTTCTATAAATATAAAAATTTCTAAGAATTTTTCTATAAATATAAAATTTCTAAGAAATGTTCGATAAATATAAAATTTCTAAGAATTTTTCTATAAATATAAAATTTCTAAGAATTTTTCTATAAATATAAAATTTCTAAGAAATTTTCTATAAATATAAAATTTCTAAGAATTTTTCTATAAATACAAAATTTCTAAGAATTTTTCTATAAATATAAAATTTCTAAGAATTTTTCTATAAATATAAAATTTCTAAGAATTTTTCTATAAATACAAAATTTCTAAGAATTTTTCTATAAATATAAAATTTCTAAGAAATTTTCGATAAATATAAAATTTCTAAGAAATTTTGTATAAATATAAAATTTCTAAGAAATTTTCTATAAATATAAAATTTCTATGAAATTTTCTATAAATATAAAATTTCTAAGAAATTTTCTATAAATATAAAATTTCTAAGAATTTTTCTATAAATATAAAATTTCTAAGAAATTTTCGATAAATATAAAATTTCTAAGAAATTTTGTATAAATATAAAATTTCTAAGAAATTTTCTATAAATATAAAATTTCTATGAAATTTTCTATAAATATAAAATTTCTAAGAAATTTTCTATAAATATAAAATTTCTAAGAATTTTTCTATAAATATAAAATTTCTAAGAAATGTTCGATAAATATAAAATTTCTAAGAATTTTTCTATAAATATAAAATTTCTAAGAATTTTTCTATAAATATAAAATTTCTAAGAAATTTTCTATAAATATAAAATTTCTAAGAATTTTTCTATAAATACAAAATTTCTAAGAATTTTTCTATAAATATAAAATTTCTAAGAATTTTTCTATAAATATAAAATTTCTAAGAATTTTTCTATAAATACAAAATTTCTAAGAATTTTTCTATAAATATAAAATTTCTAAGAAATTTTCGATAAATATAAAATTTCTAAGAAATTTTGTATAAATATAAAATTTCTAAGAAATTTTCTATAAATATAAAATTTCTATGAAATTTTCTATAAATATAAAATTTCTAAGAAATTTTCTATAAATATAAAATTTCTAAGAAATTTTCTATAAATATAAAATTTCTATGAAATTTTCTATAAATATAAAATTTCTAAGAAATTTTGTATAAATATAAAATTTCTAAGAAATTTTCTATAAATATAAAATTTCTATGAAATTTTCTATAAATATAAAATTTCTAAGAAATTTTCTATAAATATAAAATTTCTAAGAATTTTTCTATAAATATAAAATTTCTAAGAAATTTTCGATAAATATAAAATTTCTAAGAAATTTTCGATAAATATAAAATTTCTAAGAATTTTTCTATAAATATAAAATTTCTAAGAAATTTTCTATAAATATAAAATTTCTAAGAATTTTTCTATAAATACAAAATTTCTAAGAATTTTTCTATAAATATAAAAAATTCTAAGAAATTTTCTAAGGAATATAAATATAAAATTTCTAAGAAATTTTCTATAAATATAAAATTTCTATGAAATTTTCTATAAATATAAAATTTCTAAGAAATTTTCTATAAATATAAAATTTCTAAGAATTTTTCTATAAATATAAAATTTCTAAGAAATTTTCGATAAATATAAAATTTCTAAGAATTTTTCTATAAATATAAAATTTCTAAGAATTTTTCTATAAATATAAAATTTCTAAGAAATTTTCTATAAATATAAAATTTCTAAGAATTTTTCTATAAATACAAAATTTCTAAGAATTTTTCTATAAATATAAAATTTCTAAGAATTTTTCTATAAATATAAAATTTCTAAGAATTTTTCTATAAATATAAAATTTCTAAGAAATATTCTATAACTATAAAATTTCTAAGAAATTTTGTATAAATATAAAATTTCTAAGAAATTTTGTATAAATATAAAATTTCTAAGAAATTTTGTATAAATATAAAATTTCTAAAAAATTTTGTATAAATATAAAATTTCTAAGAAATTTTCTATAAATAAAAAAATTTCTAAGAAATTTTCTATAAATATAAAATTTCTATGAAATTTTCTATACATATAAAATTTCTAAGAAATTTTCTATAAATACAAAATTTCTATGAAATTTTCTATAAAAACAAATTTTCTAAGAAATTTTCTATCAAAACAAATTTTTTAAGAAATTTTCTATAAATACAAAATTTCTAAGAAATTTTCTATAAATACAAAATTTCTAAGAAATTTTCTATAAATACAAAATTTCTAAGAAATTTTCTATAAATACAAAATTTCTAAGAAATTTTCTATAAATACAAAATTTCTAAGAAATATAAAATTTCTAAGAAATTTTCGATAAATATAAAATTTCTAAGAATTTTTCTATAAATATAAAATTTCTAAGAAATTTTCGATAAATATAAAATTTCTAAGAATTTTTCTATAAATATAAAATTTCTAAGAATTTTTCTATAAATATAAAATTTCTAAGAATTTTTCTATAAATATAAAATTTCTAAGAATTTTTCTATAAATATAAAATTTCTAAGAATTTTTCTATAAATATAAAATTTCTAAGAATTTTTCTATAAATATAAAATTTCTAAGAATTTTTCTATAAATATAAAATTTCTAAGAAATTTTCTATAACTATAAAATTTCTAAGAAATTTTGTATAAATATAAAATTTCTAAGAAATTTTGTATAAATATAAAATTTCTAAGAAATTTTGTATAAATATAAAATTTCTAAGAAATTTTGTATAAATATAAAATTTCTAAAAAATTTTGTATAAATATAAAATTTCTAAGAAATTTTCTATAAATAAAAAAATTTCTAAGAAATTTTCTATAAATATAAAATTTCTATGAAATTTTCTATAAATATAAAATTTCTAAGAAATTTTCTATAAATACAAAATTTCTATGAAATTTTCTATAAAAACAAATTTTCTAAGAAATTTTCTATCAAAACAAATTTTTTAAGAAATTTTCTATAAATACAAAATTTCTAAGAAATTTTCTATAAATACAAAATTTCTAAGAAATTTTCTATAAATACAAAATTTCTAAGAAATTTTCTTTAAATACAAAATTTCTAAGAAATTTTCTATAAATACAAAATTTCTAAGAAATATAAAATTTCTAAGAAATTTTCGATAAATATAAAATTTCTAAGAATTTTTCTATAAATATAAAATTTCTAAGAAATTTTCGATAAATATAAAATTTCTAAGAATTTTTCTGTAAATATAAAATTTCTAAGAATTTTTCTATAAATATAAAATTTCTAAGAATTTTTCTATAAATATAAAATTTCTAAGAAATTTTCTATAACTATAAAATTTCTAAGAAATTTTGTATAAATATAAAATTTCTAAGAAATTTTGTATAAATATAAAATTTCTAAGAAATTTTGTATAAATATAAAATTTCTAAAAAATTTTGTATAAATATAAAATTTCTAAGAAATTTTCTATAAATAAAAAAAATTTCTAAGAAATTTTCTATAAATATAAAATTTCTATGAAATTTTCTATAAATATAAAATTTCTAAGAAATTTTCTATAAATACAAAATTTCTATGAAATTTTCTATAAAAACAAATTTTCTAAGAAATTTTCTATCAAAACAAATTTTTTAAGAAATTTTCTATAAATACAAAATTTCTAAGAAATTTTCTATAAATACAAAATTTCTAAGAAATTTTCTATAAATACAAAATTTCTAAGAAATTTTCTATAAATACAAAATTTTTAAGAAATATAAAATTTCTAAGAAATTTTCGATAAATATAAAATTTCTAAGAATTTTTCTATAAATATAAAATTTCTAAGAAATTTTCGATAAATATAAAATTTCTAAGAAATTTTCGATAAATATAAAATTTCTAAGAATTTTTCTATAAATATAAAATTTCTAAGAATTTTTCTATAAATATAAAATTTCTAAGAAATTTTCTATAAATATAAAATTTCTAAGAATTTTTCTATAAATATAAAATTTCTAAGAATTTTTCTATAAATATAAAATTTCTAAGAATTTTTCTATAAATATAAAATTTCTAAGAATTTTTCTATAAATATAAAATTTCTAAGAAATTTTCTATAAATATAAAATTTCTAAGAAATTTTCTATAAATATAAAATTTCTAAGAAATTTTCTATAAATATAAAATTTGTAAGAAAATTTATATAAACTGAAAATTTTTATAGAACTGAAGATAGCCATCAACCACAACCTCCACCTCTTCATTGCTAGCAAATCTTTTTCCGCCGAGATATTTTTTCAAGTTTGAAAACAAAAAATGACCCGTGGGAGCTAAATCTGGCGAAAAAGGTGTGCTGAAACCATTCCAATTTTAATTCTTTGATTTTTACCATCGCAATAGTGGATGTGTGAGAAAACGCGGCATCCATCTTGGGCACAGCTTGCTAATCATCAAATGTTCTGTCAATATGCGATGTATATCACTTTTTGAAATGCCTATCACTTCAGCTAGCCCACGAACCATCTAAATTTGTCGATCACTACACTTAATATTGATTGCACTGAGACCTTTCAAATGAAAGAATTGTATTACATATTGTATTAAAACATATGTTTTAGAAGTTGCCACTTTTAACAAAAGTATTTTTTTTCAAACTACTATCGCCATCTATACGTGAGTTCGGTTAATTTGGCGACCGCCCTCGTATTTTAATAGCTGAATATTTTTTTCATTATTTATTCTTCTTTGCAATCAATGCTGTTTGGTATTTTGCCACACCTTTCCTTTCCATTACTATACATCGTTTTTACTTCAAAGGTGGTCGCTTGCATTCGCCTTAAAAACACCCCAAAAATCAAAGAAAATATTTGCTGTGACATTGTGATTTATAAAATATTTCTGCACAAATAAGTATAGTAATTTTTAAAGAATTTCTTTATATCTATGTGTGTTTTTCTGATTAAAAAATGTGTACTCTATGAATGCCAATGCAAAAAAAAAGTGTGAATGGCGGAGGGCGGATCGAATACTAGGAATAATCTACTATGTCTCATACTTTAGCGGATTATATACAATATTGGAATGAATTTTTAATCCCAGTTCCAGAAGCCAATTATAATATAAATTGGAAAATCATTATATGTTTTTTCTGAATCGTATTAAAATAAAGTATTTTTTTAATTAAATTTCATGATAAGAAGTCTTATACAATCACATATTTCTAAAGATGTTTACATAATAAAGAAAATTAATTAATAATAAATTTTTTGTGAAGGCTTCTTCAAATAGTTTTATTTTATTGTGAATAAATACTTAAGAGAATGCATTTTAACACAAATTATATTTATTATATTTTTTCTGAATTGGCGTATTTTAGAAACAAATTCAATATTAGGATTCCCACAAGAATAATGAAAATGAAGTGCTTTAATCGTCCATTGTAGTCTTTAGAAATCGAATCAATTATTCTATTCTAGTCAAATTATTAAACGATTAAATGATGTGTGTGATATCAATTCTGTTGAAAATATATTTATATATGTAAAATATGCTTTCTACACTTTCTGTTCAAACCAAATATTTCTAGTTATTAGACTTTGTTTTTCAGTTTTTGTGTTTATGTGTTTCACAAATTTGTCTGTCTGTCTCTTGAATAAAACTCTGAACTGGGAACAAAGTTTAGTATCTACCTCAATTATTTTTGCAAATTCATTTTCATATCATTTTATCATATATTTTCGTATTCTCTATTACTTTGTTTTTCTCCCAAATTCGTTTTAGATGATTGGTCAATTCGTTAAAGTAAACTTTATTATAGTCTGAATAAATTATGTATTTTATGATTTTTGTTTCTGTTCTACGAGTACTTCAATTGGAATCAATTCACTTTGGATCTGACCCTATATTATCTAAGCAATAAAGTTGATGTCAATGCCATCGATCCCAGTCCAAGGGTCACCCGATTTAATTCGTAAAATATACGGCCAATGAGTAGTGAGTGCACCTCATATTGATTTTGTGCGAATATTTATGAGAAATCATTGAATCTCACCTAAAGTGTTGGCATTTATTGCCAATCTCTTAAATTGAGATATATATTATTATTCTCAACTCAGACAAGAGTCAATCACTGGACTCTGAAGGCAGTGCTACTGCTGTCCAGGTGAATAAATTATTTCGTCTAGATAATAAATGATTTTTATGTGGTTCATTACTAGTAAATAAACATTACACTTTTCGTCCGAAATAGCTTATTAAATCATATGGCTTCCATACATTAATGTGCACAGATACTTAGGATTAAATGAGAAGAAAGGAAAATATCAATATTTTATTATTCTATAAATAAAAAAATTCTTTGAAATTTGTTTATAAATACAAATTTCTAAGAAATTTTCTGTAAACAGAAACACAAAATTTTCTATAAATAAAAAAAGTTCTAAGTAATTTTCTACAAATAAAAAAAGTTCTAGGTAATTTTCTATTAATATAAAAATTACTAAGAAATTTTCTATTAATACAAACAAATAGTTCTAAGAAATGTTCTATAAATACAAAAATATCAAAGTAAATTTCTATAAATATAAAAATGTCTAAGAAAATTTCTATAAATACAAAATTTCGAAGAAATTTTCTATAAAAATAAAATTTCGCGGAAATTTTCTATAAATTCCAAATTTCGAGGTACTTTTCTATAAATACAAAATTTCGAAGAAATTTTCTATAAATACAAAATTTCGAAGAAATTTTCAATAAATACAAAATTTCGACGAAATTTTCTATAAATACAAAATTTCCAAGAAGTTTTCTTTAAATGCAAACTTTTCTACAAATGCACGAAATTTTCTATAAATACAAAATTTCTACGAAAAAA
Source organism: Eudasyphora cyanicolor (assembly GCA_963930755.1). Taxonomy (NCBI): domain Eukaryota; kingdom Metazoa; phylum Arthropoda; class Insecta; order Diptera; family Muscidae; genus Eudasyphora; species Eudasyphora cyanicolor. The sequence goes on along the minus strand of OZ005738.1, from coordinate 185,166,316 downwards.
TTTTCTATAAATACAAAATTTCTACGAAGAAATTTTTCTATAAATACAAAATTTCGAAGTAATTTTCTATAAATACAAAATTTCGAAGAAATTTTCTATAAAAACAAATTTTTTAAAAAATTTTCTATAAAAACAAATTTGGAAAAAAAAATTTGTTCTAATTATAAGAAAAAGATTCTATAAATAGAAAATTGTGAAGAAATTTTCTATAAAAACAAAATTTCTAAAAAATTTTCTATAAAAAACAAAATTTTCAAGAAATTTTCTATAAAAACAAAATTTCTAAGAAATTTTCTATAAAAACAAAATTTCCAACAAATTTTCTATAAAAACAAAATTTCTAAGAAATTTTCTACAAAAACAAAATTTCTAAGAAATTTTCTATAAAAACAAAATTTCTAAGAAATTTTCTATAAAAACAAAATTTCTAAGAAATTTTCTATAAAAACAAAATTTCTAAGAAATTTTCTATAAAAACAAAATTTTTAAGAAATTTTCTATATAAACAAAATTTCTAAGAAATTTTCTATAAAAACAAAATTTCTAAGAAATTTTCTATAAATAAAAAAATTTCTAAGAAATTTATAAATAGATTTTTTAGAAATTTCCTATAAATAATAAATTCATAAGAAAATTTCTAGAAAAACTAATTTTTAAAAGGACACAATTTTTTAAAAATTTCGTATTTAGAAAATGTTTTAAAAAATTTTTTATAAATACAAAATTTCTACGAATGTTTCTATTAATGCAAAATTTCTAAGAAATTTTCTTTAAATGCAAAATTTCTAAGAAATAACAATAATATTTCTAAGAAATAACAACAAAATTTCTAAGAAATAACAACAAAATTTCTAAAAAAACTTCCTATATTTAACAAAAATTTCTGAGAAATTTTCTATAAATAAAAAAAATTCTAAGAAATTTTCTATAAATTAAAAAATTTGTATAAATAAAATAAATTCTGTTAAAATTTCTGCAAATATAACATTTCTACGAAATTAGCTATAAATGCAAAATATCTAAGAAATTTTCTATAAATACAAAATATGTAAGACATTTTCTATAAAAATTTCTAAGACATTTTTTATAAATAAAAAAATTTTCTATAAATAAAATGAAAAGAAATTTGCTATAAATAAAAAAAGTTGTAAGAAATTTTCTATAAATAATTTCTAAGAAATTTCATAAACAAATGTTTAAGAAATTTTCCAAAAATAAAACAATTTCTAAGAAATTTTCTATAAACAAAAAAAATTTCAATGAAATTTCTATAAATAAAAAAATTCTTAAGAAATTTTCCATAAATTAAAAAAATTTTATAAATAAAAAAAATTTTTAAAAAGTTTTCTATAAATATTAAAATTTCTAAGAAATTTCCGATAAATACAAAATTGCTAAGACTTTTTCTATAAATACAAAATTTCTAAGAAATTTTTTGAAAGTTTAGATTTGTAAAAATAGTTTTTTAAATATGCAAATTGTTAGATTTTGGTTTGAAAAAAATATTTGTGTGTAAAAATTGAAACAAATGTTCATAAATAATACATCTGACAAAGATATTTTCTACAAAATTTTCTATAAATACAATTTTTCTAACAAACCATTTTTAAGAAAAATAATATTAAAAAAATATATAAAAAATAATATAAACAAATTTCAAAGGAATTTTAAATAAATAATTTTTTTAATGAATTTCTCAAAAAATGTTAGAAATTGAATTTAAAGAAAAAAATTTCCGACTTTTATGATTATACATTTCTTTTTAAATTATATCATTCAGGAACTTTTTTCCGCAGAAAAATGTTCGTTTGAGGGAAATGAAAAATGTATGAAAAATGTCAAAAACAAAACTATGAATAAATTTTGTATACTTACAGGCTTCTGGACATTGTTTATTTAATGTGTCAACAAATCTAAGAAATAAATGTAACAATGTTGAATGATTTAAAAACCACATTTTAATAGATCACACATGGTCTCAGTGGCCTTTTGATATCATCGGTCTGGCGTCGTACTCAGACAACATATCCTAACCTAAGACTGAATTAAACCGATTTAAACTATTCTAAGAATGATTTTTATTGAAAGATAACTAAGAAATTGACGTCAACAAATATTATTGATTGATGACAAAAATATCAAAGAAAATATTATGTATGAATACACAAATTTCTAAATAAATATTCTTAAAATTCATGTTTTTATAAAGAAATTCTAATTTTTTCTCAACAAGTTTAAAGTTTCGTGAGATGGGGCGTAAGGTCTACAAAATTTTATTTGTTTTTTTTTTGCCAGTGGGACGTAGAAAATCCAATCAACAATCTGTGCACGTATCGCGTATTAGGGATAAGTAAATAAACATAAATAATACCAAAAGATGGTTTCGTCTTCTTCTTCTTGAACACTTTCGATAACAGTTGTATCGCAACATTTTGCCGGGGTCTCCACCTTTAGGACTTCGATTGAAGATCAATATAAATAAACGAAAATTGAAAGATTTACCCCCAATGCGTCGTACAACACAATAGTGTCCGTTATCCCAAATAAAGGATAATGTTATTCAACCGTATGGTTCATAGCACATATGCTAAGCACGAGCGCAAATACACACAAGTACTCACTTGTACGTACGTATGTACAAGTCCTCATCGGCAGCTGTACAAATATTTGGTCTATAAAATCAGACACAAACATAGGCCTCCATTTGAAACCTCCGTCTCCGACTCCTTCCCCACGGACAATGACTAAGGCCAGTGTTGACCTGAAAAAGCAATGCAACAATGAACGCACAGACTCATAATACTCATTCTACTCATTCCACATAGTTATTTGTATCTCTATCCGAATTAATGAATATGAACGGGGTCCCTATTGCCAATGGTAATTGTGAAAGCTTTTAAATTCGCTTTTACCAATCACTAGAATTCAAGCACTCATATGTATGTATAAGTACATGTGCGAATGCATATACTCTAGAATGACCCTTATTGGAGAAAGTGGGGTAAGTCCATGAATAAAAAAAAATAAAATAAATTTATGCAATGAATACACAATAAACATTTCATGGAAAATTTCTGTAATAGTAAATTTTCTTTGAAATCTTTTGTTTATAGAAAATATTTTTCACATTTATAGCCATAGGGATGTCAAAATATTTTTTTTAAATCTCAAAATTTTTTATTTATAAAAAATTTCCAAAATTTTTTATTTATTTACAATTTCTTAAAATTTTTTTTACTTAAAATTTTTTTTTTAGAAATCTGTAGAACTTTTATATTTTTATAGAAATTATTTATATTTATTTTTTTTAGAATTTTTTATAGAAATCTGTAGAACATTTTATATTTTTATAGAAATTAGTTATATAAAATTTTTTTAGAAATTTTTTAATTTTAGATTTTTTATGGAAATCTGTAGAACATTTTATATTTTTATAAAAAGTCTAGAATTTCTAAGAATTTTTATTTTGTAGACAATTTGTTAGAACACTTAATTTTATAAGAAATAAAGTTCTTTTTAAATATAACAATTTCCTATAATTAAAAATCTTCTGGAATTGTTTTGAAAATAACAAATTTAAAGAAAATTATTTTCTAAGGAAATATACAAGTTTTTCTGCAATAAAAAATTTTACACAAAACAATTATGAAAAATGTTCTATACATAAATCATTTCTGTTAAATTGTTCAATGCATTTTTCTTTTGAAATAAAAATAATTATAAATAAAAATGAAATAAAAAAATAGAAAACATAAATTTTTAAACGTTGTTATGGAAAGTGTATTCAAATTATTAATTTTTCTAATATTGATTTTTTTCTGTTATAGAATTTTTTTTATATTTAAAGGAAAGTTTTTGGATTTTTTTTAAAGAAAATTCATTTACTTATAGAGTATCTCATAGCCATTTTTCTTATATATATTTATACATTGAATACACAATAAACATTTCTTGTAAAATTTTTGTAATAGTAATTTTTTTTCGAAATCTTTTGTTTATAGAAAATATTTTTCACATTTTTAGCAATAGGGTCAAAATATTTTTTTATAAAAAAATCTAAGAATTTTTTATTTGTAAAAAATTTCAAAGATTTATTATTTATATAAAATTTCTTAGAAATTTTTTAATTTTTAATTTTTGTATAGAAATCTGTGGAACAATTTATATTTTTATAGAGATTATTTATATAAATTTCTTTAGAAATTTTTTAATTTTAGAATTTTTTATGGAAATTTGTAGAACATTTTATATTTTTATAAAAAATTATTTATATACAATTTTTTAGATTTTTTTTTTAATTTTAGAATTTTTTATAGAAATCTGTAGAACATTTTATATTTTTATAGAAATTATTTACAACTTTTTAGAATTTCTTTAATTTTAGAATTTTTTATAGAAATCGGTAGAACATTTTATATTTTTATAGAAAGTCTAAGAAGTAACAAATTTAAAGAAAATTATTTTCTAAGAAAATATACAAGTTTTTCTGCAATAAAATATTTTACACAAAACAATTATGAAAAATGCTCTATACATAAACACCTTCTGATCAAAAAAATTGTTCAATGCATTTTTCCTTTAAAATAAAAATAATTATAAATAAAAATAAAATAAGAAAAAATAGAAAACATAAATTTTTAAACGTTGTTATGCAAAATGTATTCAAATTATTCATTTTTCTAATTTTGATTTTTTCTGTTATAGAATTTTTTTATATTTTTAAATTTAAAGGAAAGTTTTTGGATTTTTAAAGAAAACTCATTTACTTATAGACAATCTCATAGCCATTTTTAGCAACGATTTTTTTATATATAGACAATTTTTTAACATTATTTTTTATAAAAACATTTTAAAGAAATTTGTTAGGAATAACAATTTATAATATTTTTGTAACTTAAAAATTCTGAGAAATTGTTTGTAAAACTGAACAAATCGGAGAATTTTTCTATAATATAAACATTTTTAAGAAACTTTCATTATGGAAATTTCTCAGAATTTTTAAGTTACAAAAATATATTAATTTTTTATTCATAGCAATTTTTTTAAAAATGTTTTTATAAAAAATAGTTAGAGACATTTTTATTTACAAAAAATTATATATGTAAAGGAAATTCTAATATTTTTTAAAGATAATTTGTATTTTTTATTTTCAACTGTGCTTAAAGAAATCATAAAATCATTCAGTCGTTAAAAATTTCTCAATTTTTTTTGTTATATTTAGAATATATTTAATATTTTTTTTTCAGAAAATATTTTTCATTGAGAGATGTTCATTTAAATTTTTTTTAATTTTTTTAAGCAAAAAATCGATTAAATCGCGTATATTTATTTTAGCAAAAATGTTTTTTTGTCGAGGTCTTTCGACTTCAGAGATAAATTTTATAGGCAAAAAATGGAGAAATAAAATTTATATCTACAAAATATATCTGTTTTCAGAAAAAAAAATATTTTGTATATATTTTCTATATTTTTAAAACAAACTTTAAATAACATAAATAAACAATTCGTTAGAAATTTTTATTTTTTTAATTTTTTTATGAAAAGGATAGGATTTTAATTTTTTTAATAAATTTTTTTTTTATAATTTTTTCTACATATTATAGAAAATTTCTTATAATTTATATTTAAAGACATTTTTCTAGATTTTTAATTTTGAAGAATATTCTATACAATTTCCGAGACACTTTTTCATATTTTTGTAGAACATTTTATATTTTTATAGAAATTATTTGTATAGAATTTTTTAGTTTTTTTTTAATTTTAGAATTTTTTATAGAAATCTGTAGAACATATTATATTTTAATTTTAGAATTTTTTATAGAAATCGGTAGGACATTTTATATTTTTATAGAAAGTCTAAGAAGTCTAAACTTCTTAGAATTTTTATTTTGTAGACAATTAATTAGAACACTTAATTTTATAAGAAATAAAGTTCTTTTTAAATATAACAATTTCCTATAATTAAAAATCTTCTGGAATTGTTTTCAAAATAACAAATTTAAAGAAAATTATTTTCTTTTGAAGAATATTCTATACAATTTCGGAGACACTTTTTTAAATGCAATTTTTAAGTTTAAGAAAATTTGTTAGACAAAAATATAAAGTTTGCCTTTATAGAAAATTTCTTAAAAAAATATTTGTAAAAAATTCTGAGGCGTTTTTAATTACAGAATTTTTATATTTAGGATTTTTTTATTTTAAGATAGATTTTTATATATTTACAACTATGTTTATAGAAATATTCTTTGAAAAATTCATTATTATTCTTTGAAAAAAATTATTTTTCAAAGAATATTTCTATAAACTTAGTTGTAAATATAAAGAATCTATCTTAGAATAAAAAAATCTATCTTAAAATAAAAAACAAACTTTAAATAAATTTTCTTTACATATAAAATTGTCTCAAGTTTTTTAATAAAGACAATATTAGGATTACATATTTAATTTTTATAAAATATCTTAGGAATTTATTTTATTTGTAGAACATTTTTCGATATTTTTGCCATTAATTAATTTTTCAAAGAATATTTCTATAAACATAGTTGTAAATATAAAGAATCTATCTTAAAATAAAAAAAATCTATCTTAAAATAAAAAAAAAAAAATAACTAAATTTTCTTTACATTTACATTCGTTAAAATTCTCTCAAGTTTTTTAATAAAGACAATATTAGGATTACATATTTAATTTTCATAAAATATTTTAGGAATTTATTTTATTTGTAGAACATTTTTCGATATTTTTGGCATTATCTATAGAATTATTAATAGATATTATTAATTTTTGTTTAAGGAAATTTCATTGAAATTATTATTTGTTTAAAATTTTATGGTTTTTTATTTCTAGATGAAATTGGTCATCAATAATATTTTTTTAAAAAAATTTCGTTAAAATACATTTTGTCGAAAACTTTTAAATTCAAAGATACATTTTATAAGTAACAAATGGGTTATTACATTAGCTATATATTAAATATTTCTAAGAAATTTCTGTAAAAATAAACAAATTCTAAGATAACTGTTTTTAACACAAATTTTAATAAATACAAATATTTTCTATATATAAAACTATTCTAAGAAATTTTTTGTGGAAAATGACTTATATTTGTAGAATTTTATTTTTTATGTGTTATAGAAAATTTCTTAAAATTCATATTTAAAGAAAAGTTCTTGGATTCTTAATTTTGAAGAAATTTCTATAATTTATAGAAAATTTCGTAAACATTTGTATGTATAAGAATCTCTTTTGTTTGAAAATTTTTATAATTGAAATATAAATTTTATAATTAGAAAAAAAAGTTAATAAAAATGCTATCTATAAAATTTTTCTAAGATATTTTCTGTAAAAAAAATCTTACACAATGTTATTAAAACAATTTTTTTAAGAATCTCTTTTGTTTGAAAATTTTTATAATTGAAATATAAATTTTATAATTAAAATAAAGTTAATAAAAATGCTATCAATAAAATATTTTTAAGATATATTCTGTAAAAAAAAGACAATATTTTTAAAACAATTTTTTATATCGGGTGTTTTTTTTAGGGGTATAGAACTTCGAATTGAAATAAAACACAAGAAAATCGTTTTAAGGTCCATCAATTTGGCTTTATTGGAAGGATAATTTTATGCCATTAATGTTTAAATATGATTTCGGGCATGTGGCCGCCGCGGCTGGCTCGAATAAAGCCAATTCTACAGGTCCAATTTTCAACCACTTTTTCGAGCATATGGGGCCGTATGTCGGCAATAACGCCACGAATGTTGGCTTCCAATTCCCCTAACGTTTTTGGTTTGTTGGCGTAGACGAGCGACTTCACATATCCCCAAAGAAAATAATCCAATGGTGTCAAATCACACGATCTTGGTGGCCAATTGACAGGTCCATTCCGCGAAATTATGCGCTCATCGAATGTTTCCTTCAATAAATCGATTGTGACGTGCGCTGTGTGGCATGTAGCGCCGTCTTGTTGGAACCACAACTCATCCACATTCATGCCATCGGGAACAAAATAGTCGGTTATCATGGCTCTATACCGGTCTCCATTAACGGTAACTGCCTCTCCAGCATTATTTCGGAAGAAGTATGGCCCAATGACTCCACCAGCCCATAGAGCACACCAAACAGTCAGTTTTTGTGGATGTAATGGCGTCTCAAGGGTCTCATGTGGATTCTCTTCACTCCAAATGCGGCAATTTTGCTTGTTGACGTAGCCTTTCAACCAAAAATGAGCCTCATCACTGAACAAAATTTTGCGATGAAAATCAGCAACTGAACCATTATTTTCGAAATAAATTTGCACGATTTGCAAGCGTTGTTCTTTTGTCAACCTGTTCATGATGAAATGGCAAACCAAACTGAACATAAATGACATTAGAGTTGCCAGATTTGACCACAAAATGCCAGTTTTATCTCTATTCGAAAAACAAAGCTGTAAAAAAAACACCCAGTATATAAAACATTTCTTAAAAATTTTCTACAAATAAAAATTTTTAGAAAATGTTTATTTTTTAATTTTTCGTGGAAAATGAATTCCATATTTGTTATTAAATTTTAAATTTCATAATTTATCATAGAAATTTTCTTAGATTTGTTGTAATATATACATATAATAGATTTTTTAGAATTTCCTAGATTCCTAATTTTTACGAAAATTCTGCAATTTTTAGAAAATTTCTTAGATATTTTTATCTAGTGAATTTTTATAAATATTCGGTGCATTATTCTATTAAAAAAAATTCTTATGGCGATTTCTTTCGTGCAAAAAAGTGCAAATTTTCAGTGCCCTTTTCCCTAAAACTGGACTTTTATACTATACTCGTATTTTGGAATTTTGAAAAATGAGCTGTGTTTAATTCAAGGGACTGCATGAGTTCGGCGAAACGAAATTACCATTAATCATTTTTCATTTATAGAAAAATCCTCAGAATTTTTATATTTAAAGAAAACTAATTTTTATTAAATTATTGTTATACATTTTATTATTTACAAAATAAGTTTTGAATTAATTGTACACATTTTTGTTAGTAGAAAATTTGTCCAATTTTATTTATTTAATAAACTTGTGTATAATTTTTTATTTTCAGAAAAAAACCTTAGAATTCTTATTTATAGCAAACTTTTAGATATTTTTATGAATTTATTTCCCAAACATTTTACAGCATTTTTTAAACAGTTTTTAGTTTTTGATATTTTCTTATTTTTTTATTTATGCGAAATTGCTTCGAATTTTTATTAATACTGAAATACATTGAAATCATTTTTAAAGAGAAATCGCATATTTATTTCTCATACATTTTTTTTTACAAAAACCTTCTTAAACTATTTTTTTTGTGGAAAATATCTCATAGAATTAGTTTGGAGAACATTATTTAAATTTTTTATAATTTTTCTTGGAAAATTTTCTACAATTTTTATAGAAAATTTTTTATTTTAAAATTTATCAGAAAATTAGTATTTATTGAAAATTTCACACAAACGCTATTAATTGTCGAAAATTTAAAAAAAATGGACAAAATATCTTAAAAATTTTTATTTATAAAAAAAAAATGTTTTTTATAGGAATTTATTTGACACAGTTTTATAAAATTTCTTTAAGGTAGTTGTTATTAAAAAAAATTCTTCGAGTTATTTACGAAACAGTTGTTTATTACACAAGCAATTTGTTTTGTTTATTTACAAAAATAGTTGTCATAATTGTAAGTGTTAGCCCATTCTTTACATTACTGGCTCGTTCTCATTTCTATCAAAACTGTGTGTCCATATTGACCCAATGAAATGGCCATCGTGAATTTAAAAATTGCTTTCGTTTGGTTTAATTTAGTTTTGACTGGGCAATGCGCATTCTACGGTGTGACGGTGTCGCTATGTTCCAAAGTGGGATTTCCACTTTTAAATGGCTATCCAGCTGTTTGACTGGCCCGCTGGCTGGCTGCCAGTATGGGTGGCACAATGGTCGGGGGTTTGCCTATACTTTGTGGTTTATTTTAGTGGTATATTTGGTTAGTCTATTTCAACATCAGATATGCATGTCTGCCTATGTATTCGATTGCGTGTGTGTGTGTGATAGTGTGGGCAAATGATTTCATTTGCTCCCAATGAGGTTTGCCTCTCTGGGCTTCGGGCTTTGGAGCTGTGAAGGATATGTGTATGAATATGTATGAATGCGTGTGGATGGCGTCCCTGCAGTGACCATAATTTAATCTTTAACTCCTGACCGGATTGTTGCTGTGTATAAATTGTGGGGCATTAATTAAATTGTATTAAATATGCATCATTCCACTTAATCCCCCGCCAGCTCCCCATCCCCAGAGAGTAGCACTACACGTGCAATAAAATATTCGCTTGGAAAGTTTTTGAAAATCGATAAAGAATTAGTTCGAGTAACAATTCAAAGGCATTGAGAAATGTTAAAAGAAATGTTTTAAATCCAATTTTCCCAAGAAAGGCTTCCAATTAATTTGTTGTGTTTAGTTTTTCACAATTTTCTAGAAAAGAAAAATCCTTTGAATTTGCCAACAAAGTTCCCTTTTTACTGCGGCCCCACTTATAGTGCTGTGCAAAGACTTTTCTTTGCGTCCTATGTATTCCGGATAATTGCGATTGCATTTTTCAACATGAATAGTATATGAAATGTATGATTTGTTTGTTTTTTTTTGCTCTGTATTCATAAAACTCTTTTCTGGTTATTTAACCATAAATCCTGTAAATTGTATGGTATTTTTTATATTATCCCATAATTTAATTATGAAATAAATTTTGTTACAATTTATAGTGGGTTTTTATATACTTATTTACATATATGAATGTATGTGGGTAGAACACATGGCTACACGTGTGAGTGAGCCACGGCAGGTATAATTGTAAATGTGGCACTCCCATGCGTATGAGTGATGCTGACATTTATTAAATATTACTCATACGTCATCATGGTCATTTTTTGTTTATTTTCCAAAGGGTTATTATGTATGCAAGAATTGGCAGCATTAAATTTTATATTAATTTTTCAACAATGTTATTTTCTCATTATATGTAGAGAACTTTTTTTTGATGATTTGATATGATTAATTAATTTTATTTGACGGATGTTTATAACCAAATCTAATGGTTTTTTTTTCAAATATAAGTGAATATGAATAAATTTAAGAGCCTATGTTGTATACAATGCAACAAAGCTTTAAAAAGAAAAAAAATGTATATGAATTGTGCTTAAATTTAGCTTAGTTTAGTTTATTTATTTAAAATAAAAATAATGTCTAAGAATTTTCTATCGATAAAAGATTTGTAAACAAAATTTTCATAAATATTATTAGCTTATTTGTATTAAATTATTAAGCAAAATGGAAATATGCAAATTTCTTATTCAACAAATTTCCCAAATATACAAATACATTTTAAATGTTCTATATATAAAAAACGCAATTTTATGGTACAAAATAAAAAAATCCAAGAAATTTTGATAAATATAAAAAATCATGTATATAATAAATGGGTAAAAATAAAACAAATGTGTCATTTTTTGGAAGGTCAAGATTTTTTTGAAATTTGTTATTAATCTGGTTGAGAATTTGAAAAAAATAAAACAATTTGAATTTTGATTTTTTCGCGAGATATGACCTATACAGAATTCTGAAAAAAAAAATTCTATAAATAAGAGATTTTAAGTAAGAAATTCCATAAAGTTTTATATAAGTATAAAAATGCAGTAATTTAAATAATTTTTAGAACTTTTTTCTACTATACAAAAATGTTCTATAGATAAAATAGACATTTTATATAAATTAGACGTTTTCCATATTAAATAATTCTGAACATTTTTCATAAATATAAATTCTAAAATTTTTTCACAATTAAAAAAATTCTTAATTATGTTTAGATTTTTTTCTTTAAAATTTTTTTTTAATAATTCTCGAAATTTTTTTATATTTTTATCTATTAAAAATATTTATTTATGAAGCCGTTTAAAAATATTCCTAAATCAATGAAAAATCCTATGATTATTTCTGTAAACAAAAAATTAGACATTTTCTATCAATAAAATTCTAAGAATAGTATATCGACAGTTTATATTCAATATCCTCTATCTTAAAAAACACAATTGTTCAGTAGAGCCCAAAAACCGTTTATATCCCTAATTTTTAATAAAATTAAAATTGTTTGTTCTACAATGATTATTACACCTAACTACGTGAACTACTTAATAATATATTTTTTAATATTTGCACCACGAGCCATTTTATGGAACATAGAGGGTACTGCTATTCAAAAATTCTTCATGTATAAAAAAAGATAGAGGGTTTTGCATAGTAAAAAAAGTTATTTATGAATTCCACAATTTTTTTTAATATATAATTATACATATTGTAATAAAAATAATAAATAATAATAACAATGAATTAATAATTGAGTTTTTATTTAAGTATTATCTATTTCTTGGGGTTCATTTTTTAATCCATTTTCAAATTGTCATAGAAAAAATGGTATTCTTGTGGAATCACAGGTTAGATATAAAAATAGTCATAATTTGAAAACTAAAAAAATTTAACCAAATTCGGGTTCTCTCACTCACTCTCACTCTTTTCACCAAAGAACCATCTTTTAGAAGAAAAAAAAAAACAAAAAAAAAAAATAGTCCCAAATTATATGAAGAGATAGAGGTTATTGCATTCAGAAAAACTAAGTGTGTAAGATAGAGAAATTACAAAAATTACCATAAAATCTCAATTTTTGTTTTTTTTTTATTTCCAAATTTGTACCATAGATGCGCCTTATTTTACCGAATATTTTAACATAAAAATCTCATTTTTGCAAAAATTGAAGATAGAGGGTTTTGAATATAAACTCTCGATATAATTTTCTATAAATAAAAAAACCAGAAATTTTCTTTAAATCCAAAAAAAAAATCTGAGAAGTCATCTGTAAATAAATGAAGGAATTGTCTATGAATAACAAACTTTAAAAAATAATTATCTATAAATAGTAAATACTGTAATAATTTCTATAAAGAAACAATTATAAGAAATGTTAAGACTTTTTTATCTATAACAAATTGTAAAAATGGTCTAATGTTTCTATAAATAAAAAATGTTTTAATCTTTTTTTATATAAAACATTCTAAAATATTTTCTATAAATAAAAAATATTTTAAAAATTTTGTTTTAAGTCAAAAAAGTTTAGGAATTTTTCTGTAAATAAAAAATAAGAAATTTTCTACAAATAAAGAATCATGGAAAATTTTTATCAAATCTAAAAATTTTAGGAAATTTTTTGTAAATAAAAAATATGAAATTTTTTGTAAATAATTTGAAATTTTCTATAAATAAAAAATTTTAAGACATTTTCTGTACATAAATCCAATTCTAATAAATTTTATATACATAAATTAGGTCTAAGAAATTATCATATAAGAAATTAACTATAAAAAATGTACTACAAATTATTAAAAAAATACCTACATAAGTAATTCTAATTTTAATTTTTATAACTGTAATTTTTTAGGAAATTTTTAATAAATAAAAAATTCCAAGAAATTTACTATAAATCAAAAATTTCTACGAACCTTTTTATGTACATATAAAAAAAACCTAAGGAATTTTTTAGGAAAAATATTTTTTAAATCGAAAAAACCAAAGTAATTTTCAATAATAAATACAAAATTCTATAAAAATTTTCTGTAAATGAAATTTTTTGTTACGAAATTTCCTATATATAAAACAATTGTAAGTTATTTATTTATCGTTCTAAAGAAATTCTATGAAATTTGCTATAATAAAAAATGTCTATGAAATTTTCTATAATAAAAAATGTCTATGAAATTTTCTATAAATAAAAATTTTCTATAATAAAAATTTTCTATGAAATTTTCTATAAATAAAAAATTTCTATGAAATTTTCTATAAATAAAAAATTTCTATGAAATTTTCTAAAAATAAAAAATTTCTATGAAATTTTCTATAAATAAAAAATTTCTATGAAATTTTCTATAAATAAAAAATTTCTATGAAATTTTCTATAAATAAAAAATTTCTATGAAATTTTCTATAAATAAAAAATTTCTATGAAATTTTCTATAAATAAAAAATTTCTATGAAATTTTCTATAAATAAAAAAATTCTATGAAATTTTCTATAAATAAAAAATTTCTATGAAATTTTTTATAAATAAAAAATTTCTATGAAATTTTTTATAAATAAAAAATTTCTATGAAATTTTCTATAAATAAAAAATGTCTATGAAATTTTCTATAAATAAAAAATGTCTATGAAATTTTCTATAAATAAAAAATTTCTATGAAATTTTCTATAAATAAAAAATTTCTATGAAATTTTCTATAAATAAAAAATTTCTATGAAATTTTCTATAAATAAAAAATTTCTATGAAATTTTCTATAAATAAAAAATGTCTATGAAATTTTCTATAAATAAAAAATGTCTATGAAATTTTCTATAAATAAAAAATTTCTATGAAATTTTCTATAAATAAAAAATTTCTATGAAATTTTCTATAAATAAAAAATTTCTATGAAATTTTCTATAAATACAAAATTTCTATGAAATTTTCTATAAATAAAAAATTTCTATGAAATGTTCTATAAATAAAAAATTTCTATGAAATGTTCTATAAATAAAAAATTTCTATGAAATTTTCTATAAATAAAAAATTTCTATGAAATTTTCTATAAATAAAAAATTTCTATGAAATTTTCTATAAATAAAAAATGTCTATGAAATTTTCTATAAATAAAAAATTTTTATGAAATTTTCTATAAATAAAAATTTTTTATGAAATTTTCTATAAATAAAAAATTTCTATGAAATTTTCTATAAATAAAAAATTTCTATGAAATTTTCTATAAATAAAAAATGTCTATGAAATTTTCTATAAATAAAAAATTTTTATGAAATTTTCTATAAATAAAAATTTTTTATGAAATTTTCTATAAATAAAAAATTTCTATGAAATTTTCTATAAATAAAAAATTTCTATGAAATTTTCTATAAATAAAAAATGTCTATGAAATTTTCTATAAATAAAAAATGTCTATGAAATTTTCTATAAATAAAAAATTTCTATGAAATTTTCTATAAATAAAAAATTTCTATGAAATTTTCTATAAATAAAAAATTTCTATGAAATTTTCTATAAATAAAAAATTTCTATGAAATTTTCTATAAATAAAAAATGTCTATGAAATTTTCTATAAATAAAAAATGTCTATGAAATTTTCTATAAATAAAAAATTTCTATGAAATTTTCTATAAATAAAAAATTTCTATGAAATTTTCTATAAATAAAAAATTTCTATGAAATTTTCTATAAATAAAAAATTTCTATGAAATTTTCTATAAATACAAAATTTCTATGAAATTTTCTATAAATAAAAAATTTCTATGAAATGTTCTATAAATAAAAAATTTCTATGAAATGTTCTATAAATAAAAAATTTCTATGAAATTTTCTATAAATAAAAAATTTCTATGAAATTTTCTATAAATAAAAAATTTCTATGAAATTTTCTATAAATAAAAAATGTCTATGAAATTTTCTATAAATAAAAAATTTTTATGAAATTTTCTATAAATAAAAATTTTTTATGAAATTTTCTATAAATAAAAAATTTCTATGAAATTTTCTATAAATAAAAAATTTCTATGAAATTTTCTATAAATAAAAAATGTCTATGAAATTTTCTATAAATAAAAAATTTTTATGAAATTTTCTATAAATAAAAATTTTTTATGAAATTTTCTATAAATAAAAAATTTCTATGAAATTTTCTATAAATAAAAAATTTCTATGAAATTTTCTATAAATAAAAAATTTCTATGAAATTTTCTATAAATAAAAAATTTCTATGAAATTTTCTATAAATAAAAAAATTCTATGAAATTTTCTATAAATAAAAAATTTCTATGAAATTTTTTATAAATAAAAAATTTCTATGAAATTTTCTATAAATAAAAAATGTCTATGAAATTTTCTATAAATAAAAAATGTCTATGAAATTTTCTATAAATAAAAAATGTCTATGAAATTTTCTATAAATAAAAAATTTCTATGAAATTTTCTATAAATAAAAAATTTCTATGAAATTTTCTATAAATAAAAAATTTCTATGAAATTTTCTATAAATAAAAAATTTCTATGAAATTTTCTATAAATAAAAAATGTCTATGAAATTTTCTATAAATAAAAAATTTCTATGAAATTTTCTATAAATAAAAAATTTCTATGAAATTTTCTATAAATAAAAAATTTCTATGAAATGTTCTATAAATAAAAAATTTCTATGAAATGTTCTATAAATAAAAAATTTCTATGAAATTTTCTATAAATAAAAAATTTCTATGAAATTTTCTATAAATAAAAAATTTCTATGAAATTTTCTATAAATAAAAAATGTCTATGAAATTTTCTATAAATAAAAAATTTTTATGAAATTTTCTATAAATAAAAATTTTTTATGAAATTTTCTATAAATAAAAAATTTCTATGAAATTTTCTATAAATAAAAAAATTCTATGAAATTTTTTATTTTTATTATTTATTTATATTATTTTCCCACCAGAGGCTCTGGTATGTCGCTGCAAACTCTAGCCACATGGTCTTTGTAACACGGCTTTTCCTTGGACCGTACAATTAGAATAAAAGTAAAAGACTATAAATAAAAATAATGGCGTTTTCCATAAGTAAACATTTCAAAGAAATTTTCCTTAAATAAAGGTTTCAAAGAAATATTCTACACTGTCTTACCAATTAATAATGCTATAATTTGGTGAATTTTGCTATTTTTATTTAAAAACTTCATATTATATTATAGAAACATATTAGATTTTAAAACAAACGAACAAAATACAAAATATTTTATTATTAGATGTAGGCATATTTAGCGCGGTCGATCCTGTCTGTTCTTCTATAAGTTCGTCTGCCTGTCCATCTAGCTGTTCGTCTGTCTCTCGGTCTTACCGTCACACGATATACGAAGGTACGATGATGGTACTTTGTTCCACACCGCCGAAGGGCAATCTTCGATGGTGTTGACCATATTTTTTAGTCTATTAGTTTTAAGTCCAGGAAATTTTGATGGTATTGGCACTTCGAGCGCCAACTCCTGTAAAACAATTTACACACAGCTTTTAACAAACTTTGTTCCATCGCTATCAATCATCATTTAAAGTTCACAAATGCCTTATTGTCCTGCGTTTTTTTGTTGTAATTGTCAATATAGTCTTCTTAATTTGTCACTCAAGGATCCAATTAGGTTTTCTTTATTGGCTTCCGTTTTGTCGCATAATTTGCTCAACAGCGTTTTTTGCGTTCAATCGTTGTGACCCAAAATTAAATTTTCCTATTGAAACCTGTAAAATTGGCATTTAATAATTTCATAGCATTTAATTTTCCAATTTTGTTTGTCAAACCTTACATAAAGCTGTCACGTAAAGGTGGCGTAACAATCAATTCACATTTATTGCAGGAGGGCTTCCTTTGTGTCCTTGTCGTCGAAGGCGTTCGTTTTGTGCTTATTTTGGGGCAATTTTGGCGAGTGAAGTGTGAAAGCAAAACGTAACAAAATTTGTATTTATGATTTTGAAAAGCATAAATATTTCATAATAATTTCAAGAATACCCGCCCTCAAGATGGATGGTTGGCAGACAATGAAAACAAAAGAAAGAAAGAAATAAATGCGAGTCATACGAGGAGACCTTGGTGGAGGAATATGAGGGATGTTCTTATTTTCAATATTCTTTAAATTTTTCTCAAATTAAAGTTGTATTAAATTATTCCAAAATTTTTTATCTGTTTAATACGAGTTGAATAGGAATTAGTTTCAAAAAATTCTTCTCTTTGAATTTGGGAATATATCCAAATGTTATTAAATAATTGCTCCAGCCTAATAAACAAATATATAAATTTTTCGTGGTATACATTCACACATGTAAAATCTTTTGCGTATACAATTTAGAAACGCGTAAGTCTGTATGTAAATGTAAATTTCGTATATAATAATGAATAATTAATTTTGTGAATACAAAATTTGCATTGGTAAACATTTTTCTGTTGCGTGAAAGCAGCCAACGCCAAGTGACAGAATAACAAAGTTGAGTGACAGAGGAGTATTGGGAATTAGGGATTTAAAATTATGTTTGTCAGGAGCAGAGAACCGCCGACCAGAGGTATGTCTTCTTTCCTGCAGCGTTTCTGAAAGGATGTGCGAGAAATTATTTTCCGAAAGAACCGTTGTGTCAGTGATAGAAATTCAATTCCAGGAACATTAATTTTGTGAAACTATAAAAAATGCATATAGGAATTAAAAAGTATTCCCACGTTTGTAAGAAAACGTGCATAAATTAACATTTAAAATGTATCAAAAGCGTGTTGGTGATTGTATGGGATATTTCCAATACTTGTATTGTATTTAAAGCAAGTATATATAGAATTTCTTAAAGACACAAACACATATGTTATAATCACATCGATTTTTTCTCATTGTTTTAATTTATTAAATTGAATTTCTTTAAAGGATATTTTTCAATATCTTTTAAACGAATCATTGCAGACAAATAAAACTGTCATAAAAGTTCAGGTTTATTTATTAGTTAAATCGTATGTTTTTCTTATACGTATGTGCAATAAGATTGCGAAATATTATTTTTGTACGTAAAAATTCAAATAAAACAAGTAAGAAAGTTTCAGTCGGGTAAACCGACTAAGGTATACCCTCACTTTGTGAGTAATGTAATATTGAATATTCCACGAATTGTATGGTAGGTACCAGAACGGGTTTAACAAATACATCTATTTTTCGCTGAATAGTAGATACTTTAAATACATTGCACTGCGCCGAATTATAAGCGTTTATTTGCACTGGTATATTAACGTTATGAGATATTAAATTTTGGTATGATTTGGACATTTTGTGTGGGAGGTACAAAAAGGGGCGTGGTGATAACGGCCATTTTTTACAGGGCTATAGACACTCCAAAAGCGTTACACTGTGCAAAATGTTGTGGCATTTACGTGCATTGGTACTCATGTTGTGGACTCTTAACTTTTTGTGCAAAATTGTACCTTTGTGTGGGAGGTACAAAAAGGGGCGTGGCAATAGCGTCCATTTTTCACAGGGCTATAGACACTATAAAAGCATTACACTGTAGAAAATTTCAAGTATTTTTATACACTGGTATTAATGTTATAAGCTGTTAACTTTTGGTGCAAAATGTTACCTTTGTGTGGGAGCTACCAAAAGGGGCGTGAATATAACACCCATTTTTCACTGGACTGTAGGCACTTTAAAAGCATTACACTGTACAAAATTTCAAGTATTTTTATACACTGGTATTAATGTTATAAGCTGATAACTTTTGCTGCAAAATGGTACATTTGTGTGGGAGGTACCAAAAGGGGCGTAGCAACTTGGCCCATTTTTCTCGAGTTGATAGCGACTAATAAACTAATGCTATGTGTGGAATTTCAGAAGATT
This sequence comes from Eudasyphora cyanicolor, assembly GCA_963930755.1. Taxonomy (NCBI): domain Eukaryota; kingdom Metazoa; phylum Arthropoda; class Insecta; order Diptera; family Muscidae; genus Eudasyphora; species Eudasyphora cyanicolor. Next base: position 185,146,837 of record OZ005738.1, on the reverse strand, counting down.
CGAATAAGTAGTATAGCAGTTATTAAAGATTCAATATTTTACAACATTTTAACACTTTGTGGGGAAGGTACTAGAAGGAGTGGACCAATATGGCCCATCTTCGAACTTAGCCGGAGATAGAAAAAAATATTACCACGTACCAAATTTGTGAAGTCAGTTATCGAGAGTTATCGTGCGCACCAGCCAGCAGACACACAGACAGACAGACAGACAGACAGATAGACAGACAGACGGACGGACATTGCTCATTCGTCTTAAAATGACCCAAAACGAATATCCGCCGAACATACTTAGGGTCTTAGATCACTCCTTCGATGTGTTACACTTTTTTTCGTAGCAAATGATATATACCCTCGTCACACTAAAGTGAGGGTATAATCATCCACATTCAGTTTATGGACATCAAATGTATGTATTTTTGTGAGTGTATTTTAATGTGATTAATGAGATGAACAGTCTAGGTTTTTTACTTCATATTGCATCGTTTAATCAAGAAATGTACTTTCAATAAAAAAAAATGAAATTTATAATTTTTTTTTAAATTTTGTGTTTCAAGCTAACTTTTTAAAAATGTTGTGTATTTAGATTTTTTTCAGAATTTTATGTTTATAGATAACTTTGTATTGATAGAAAGGTTTCTATTTATGTAAATTTTTTCAAAATTTAGTTTTTTTTGGAAATTCTGAAATGAAGGCAAATTTTTGTATTTAACCAAATTTTGTTAGAAAATGTTCAAATTTTATTTATAGAAAATGTTTTCCAAATTTAGTATTTGTAGCAAATTTTATCAAAATATTTTATTGGTAGAAAAAGTAGACCAAAATTTATATTAATAGTACACGCTAAAAAAAATCGCTTCTGTGGTATATTGTCCCAAACATATTCGGCTTGAAGCATATATTTAAGTACACTCTAAATATATAATATTTGGTACACACAAAAATTATATATTTGAGAAGATGTTCTTCTAAACATATCCTTGTTTTCACCCTAATACCTTTTATTTGGGATTTTAATTCCGAAAGAAAAATGTATTTAAATTTAAGTATTCCGAAAATATCGAACCTTAATTGTGTTAAGTTTTTCAGTAATTTAATGATATTTTTTTAGAAATTTTTAATTGAAATCGTATAATTTTTGATAACATTAATGTACTTGAATGATTGAAAAAATTGCTGACATGAAATAACCAGAAATTTAAAATGAGTTCCTTAAAACAGAATTCAATGCTGCTAATGGTATTTTTGACTGGGAGAAATAATTCGAAACGAAGGAAAAATTAAAAATGAAATTAGAAAAATTCACCAAAGTTTTGAAAATCTTTCTTAAATTATATATATTTGAAGATATTCCTAAACAATAATTTTATTGGTATATAAATACATATTTTATTTGAGAACATTAGTTTGCAAATATATTTTGTTGTAATATATTAATATATGCGTTCCAAGTAAATTTTATTGATTTTCAAATAAAATTTATTTACTCAGAAATATAAAACATTTAAAAATTTGTGTTCCAAATATATTTTCATTCGATTCAAGCATATCAAAAAAGGCGATTTTGACCCGTGTATATTTTCTCAAGGTTTTTTTTGTAGAACCATGTCCAAAATTTTACAGGCCTACCTTAGTATTTGGTCCATAACTTTTACAATTATTGAGTTCCAAAAATCCAATTACTTGTTTTAGATTTTAATAACATATTTTTTTATAGAAAATGTAGACCAACATTTATATTAAAGTATATTTTCTCAAAATTTTTTATTGATAAAAAATAAGAAATTATAGGAAATTTATTCTCAAATGGGTCAGAATTTTTAATATTAACCTAAAAGAAAAATGTTCAAAATTGGAAGGCTTACCTTAGTATTTCGTCCATAACATTTACAAATAGTGATTTCTAAAAATCCAATTACTGTTTAAGATATGTTAGAGTCTGGTACAATATTAAAACTGTAAGGAAAGGCAGAAAATCGGGCGGGGCCGACTATATAATACCCTACACCTCCCTAACAATGCGATAAGGGTCATTGCGATAATAATTTGGGGTAGTTGGTAAATGGGTAAGAACATATATATGTGGAAATATCTAATGCTGAACCGATAATCGCTAAATTAAGCAATATTCGTTCCTAAATTGAGAAACATCTTTCTGGAGAATTTTGTAATGATTGGAAGTAAAGTATAACTTCTAAGGCGCTTTGTAACCAAATCAGGAGGAACATATATATGGGGGCTATATCTAAACCGATTTTCTCCGAATTTTTTATTGTATCTAAGTGTATTACAAGACTACTCCCTGTAAATTTTTGTACAAATCGGTTCAAAAATGTTGCTTATATGCCAAATCGGTGGTACATATGTATATATGGGAGCTATATGTAAATCTTAACCGATTTTAACCAAATTCAATAGGGATCGTCCTTTGGTCTAAAAAAATATATGTGCAAAGTTTCGTTGAGATCGGACCATATTTGCGACCTGTACTTTGATTACAAGAATACATCTACAGACAGACGGACATAGCTAAAGCGACTCAAAAAGTGATTACAAGTCGATCGGTATAACATTAAAAAAATCATAATTCAACCAAAATTTGGGCCGGTATGTTCACTTTAAAAGGACGTAAGTACATTCTCGAAAAACAAAATTTTTTTAAATCCAATATTTTGCGAACAGTTTCTACAAATATATAGTTTTTGAGAACATTTTCGTCAAGTACATTTATCACTTGTTTATAAATAGAAAATGTTGATAACATTTTGTACAAATATTTATTTAAAAAAAAAACAAAATTTTGACAAAACATTCTACAACATTTTTTTATTAATAGAATATTTTGAGAACATTTTCCGTAAATAAAAAAAAATTAAATTTTTTTATAAATACAAAAATTTGCAAATATTATTATAAATATAAAATTTTCTGAACAATTTCTGTAAATAAAATATATTGATAATGCTTACAAAACTTTTTATAAAGATTGAATTTTTAATTTTTACAAAATATACTGTAAATACAAAATGTTGACAAAATTTTTTATTAATAGAATAATTTGAGAACATTTTCCATGAATACAAAATTTCGTTAATTTTTATACCCTACACCACACTGTGGTACAGGGTGTTATAACTTTGTGCATTTGTTTGTAACACCCAAAAGGAGAAGAAATAGACCCATCGTTTATTATACCGATCGACTTAGAATCACTTTCTGAGCTGATTTAGCTATGTCCGTCTGTCTGTCTGTCCGTCTGTGCATGTATTCTTGTAATCAAAGTACAGGTCGCAATTATGATCCGATCTCGACGAAACTTTACACACATTTTTTTTTTGGCCCAAGGACGATCCCTATTGAATTTGGTTAAAATCGGTTCAGATTTAGATATAGCCCCCATTTATATGTTACCCCCGATTTGACCTGTAAGCGCTGAAAAAACTGTATTTTATATCCGATCAGTGCGAAATTCGGCAGAAAGAGGTATCTTATTACATGAAGGAATACTGTCAAATTTGGAAAAAATCGGTTCAGATTTAGATATAGCTCCCATATATATGTTACCCCCGATTTGACATGTAAGCGCTGTAGAGACTGTATTTTATATCCGATCAGTACGAAATTCGACAGAAGGAGGTCTTTTTACATGAATAAGTATTCAGGGAAGATCGGTTCAGATTTACATTAAAGCTCCATATATATGTTCCTCTTGATTTGGTATCAAACCGCTATAGAAGTTGTATTTTACTTCCGAAAAAAAAATTTCCAGAAAGATGTTTCTCACTTTAGGAACGAATATTGCTTAATTTAGCGATTATCGTTTCAGAATTAGAATACGTTTCTACCCATTTACCAATTATTCCAAATTATTATGGCAATGACCCTTATCGCATTGTTAGGGAGGTGTAGGGTATTATATAGTCGGCCCCGCCCGACTTTCTGCCTATCCTTACTGGTTTATAAATAAAAAATGTTGACAGAAATTGCAAAATGCTGGAAACGCTTAAAAAAAGTTGTTATAAAGATTACATTTTGATAGATTATCTATAAAGACAACACTTTCCCAGTTTTATTTGTATATGTATACAAAATTATCCGAAAATTCAAAATTTTTGATTTTTTTTTAATTGCAAAATTTGTTATAGCAAAAAGCAGATTCTGTGATTATATGACTATGAAATACTAACAAACAAGTACAAAATATTGGCATATAAACGAAAAATACAAAATTTTGCAATATTTATTACACAATTTCTTATAACTCCAATATTTAGAGGATTTTTCTACTAATACAAAGTTTTGAGAAGACTTTCTATAAATAAAAAAATATTGATCTCTAGTTTATAAATACAAAATTTGCTAAATTTTCTATAAATATAAAATTTTCTGAACACTAATAAAAGTTTCTATAAAGATTTAATTTTGATAATGTTTCTATAAAGACAAAAAAATATTGCCAGTTTTATTAATATATACAAATTTTTTCAAAAATGCAATATTTTGGTTGTATTTTTCCCATAACTTTTACAAATATCGCGTCCCCAAAAATCCAATATTGTTTTGGATTTCTGAGAGACTGGTGAATATTCTGTGTAAATTTGAAAAAAGTCGAAGGGGTAGCAATTTTTTTTAAATAAAAGCTATTAAAAATTTTCGAAAAAAAACTTAGAAATTTTAAAAAAATCAACCTAAAAATCCAGAAAATCACTTTCAGACGCCGAAAGCTTTGCAAAAATCGGTTCACAGTTCAAGAGCAATTAAAAATTTCGTAGAACGCAAAGATCTGTTTTTAAATTTTTTTAATTAAAATCCCCATAAAATTTTGTAAAAAAAATGTTTTTAAAAATAAGTAATAGCGAGATCTTATTTTAGCATTTACCAACGTTTTCTAAACTTTTTTGGCGAAAATAAAACGCATAAGTTAATATTAATTTATGATATAATTTATATTATAATATCTTATATTATAATATAAATTAAATTTTATGTAAAATACAAATTCTGCAAAATTTTGTATTTGGAGAAAAAATTTAGCAAAATTGTGTCTTCACTGTCTCATCGGGTATATAGACAATTTTGTCAAAATTTCTTTTTATAGAAAATTTGGCAAACATTGTATACTTGTAGAAAATCAACAAAGTTTTGTATTTATGGAATATTTTGCCAAAATGTGCATTTATAGTAAATGTAATCAACATTTCTTATTTATCGAAATTTTTGCAAAATTTTGTACACATTACGTATTTTACAATTTTTTTTATAATTTCGTATTTAGAAAATATTGCAAAAGTTTGTATTTATGGAAAATTTAATATAGGAAATATCTGAAAAATGTTGGGTTTATAGACAATTTTGTTAAAATATTATTTAAAACAAATATAGTCTAAAATTTTTATTAATAGAAAAGTTTGTAAAATTTTTATTTACAGAAAATTTTGTAAAATTTTTATTTATAGAAAATTTTTTAAAATTTTTGTTTTGAATTTATAGAAATTTTTTTTTGAGCTTTTTTAATTATTTCTTCTATTGAAATACAATTCCTTACAAGCTAGTTTAAGAATGTTCTGCCAAAACAGTTGGTATTAATAAAGGAATTTTTGTAAACATTTTATTTATTGAAAGTTTTTCCGAAGAGGTCCTTGTCTAGTTATTATTCATCACTTTAATTAAACATTTTTTATTTACAGAAAATATAATAGTTTTTTATTATTAGAACATTTGAAAATGTGTGGTCGAGGGACTTAAAATGTTGCATGTCGTAATATTTTTTCCATGTTTGGTTTAATTACAAAATATACTATATACAGGGTTGCCCATATTCGACGGACCCATGTTTTTTTAAAAAAAATCAAAGAAAAAATAAAAATTTGGCGGTTGGCAATCTTAATCATTTAATTTGTTCCAAGTAGATTTGTTTACATCAATTTTTGAATATGATATCTCTCAAATGGCCGCCTCTGGCGTTGATGGCGTATTGTGCCCTTTTTGCAGCATTTTCCATTGTTTTCGCCAACATTTCGCCGGAATAGCGGCTATTTCTGTATTGTATTGATACATCCTTTTCGTATTTCCCAGACAAACACATATACTTGAAATTCGGCACAATACGATTACAGTGTAGCGGGAATGTGTACTGTTAATATAAAAAATTGGCATTTTTGTCAAGTCTCCCATTCTGCCACCCATAAACATTTTCAAATTCAAACGAAACTCCTGAAATTGACGATATATTTAAGTTTACTTGCTCGAGTTCGTTAATCGCAAACAATTGTTCGAAATGAGATTTAACTTATCTCAAGGATTTTCTTAAATTTTACCAACTATAGAATACAATGGAAAGACTTAAATCTCTAAACTATTTTCAAAATAAATTTTGGTTGAACTAATAACTTATCTTTTGGCATGGCCTTAGAACTTTTGAAACCAACCTCTTCATCAAACCATCACAAAAATGGCGGACAAATATTATTCCACATTTCAGTGAATGATGAGAGAATGCGGTGGCCTCTGTTTATATGTAGAAGGGAAGGAGGTGAATGGGCGGATCTCACATCCAAAATATGATTTCCACGAAAATAAATTTCCTGGGGAAGAGGACTTGTAAATTAGTTTTGAATTGATGACTGACTGAATAATAAAATTATGAGCGATAATACTCTAATATTATAATATACGGGTATACTCGAGCAATAACAACAACATCAGCAAAAAAAACCGCAACCAGAACAATATTGCCTTCAGCATTGTGAGCAACAAACACCAGCAACATCAGTAACGACAACAACAACAATAGCAGCAGCAGGAAATTTGTTTGTATTTGAGTTATTGAGTTGAACGTTATAAATTTTTCAATTTTATTATAAAGTTTTTCGGTAATTCCTTTAATATTTGATGGGAGTGGCGGATGTGTTAATCTTTTTGTAAATTCCTGAAGGAAACTCTAAACAACCATGAAATATGAGACCAGATACAAGAAGGGCCAAGTACACTCGTACACCAGCCCAGATACATGTGTGGTGTGGTTGTTTGTATTCGCATTTACATATTTTCTCACCCGTGTATGTATGTGTAATGATGATACATTAGTCCTGCGGCATTAACATACTTGTGTACGTATGTGTGTCTATACGCTGTGTATAAGTAGTTGTTTGTTTGCCCAACTGTGTTTGAGTTTTCAAATATTCTCTCTTCTAATCACTCTCTCTCTCCTTCTTTCCCTGAGATCATCCATTGATTATAGCTATGTATGTATATGGTCAGTATGAAATTAACATTTTCATATGCTATCAGTTTTCAGTTCCACAGTTTGTTTGGCAAAGTCCGCCAAGTGGAAATCCGCTGATTAAAGTAAATGTCAACATTCTATCAAATTGTCAGTTTAATGGATAATAAATTTGATTTCCCTTCACTTCATTTTCACTTTGCAACAAAACAGCAACACAACAACGCACATCAATTTAACGGGTAATGCAAAACAGCCAATAGTCAGTAAATAAAAACTCGAGAAAACAATTTTCATTAAAAAAATGTGCTCGAAAAATTATCAGAAGCAGTCTAAAGTTTCCTCACGTTTTCATAAAACGGAATCGAAGCTAAAAAATTATGTATTTTTGTAAATTTTAGTTTTTTTCTCAAAACATTTATAGAAATATTTAATTTAAAAATATGCAAATATTTAATTAAAGTGATGAAATAACTGGACAAAGACATATCCGAAAAAATTTTCCCTGAACAAAAAATTCACAAATTTCTAGAAATTTAAAATGCAATCTCCCTAAAGACATTCTAAGTCGACTTGGCATGTTTTAGAATGTAGGTATCGATAAACATTAGCTTAAAGTGTCAAATAAATTTTTTATAAATGGAAGTCCTGACAATTAAGAAATCTAATCCAACATTTCTTAGAAGTTTTTTTAAAAGTTTTTAAAAATTTTCTAAAAATAAAAATTTTATAAAAGAAAAGAAAAAAAATTTTAAAAAGATAGAATTGAAAGAAAATATATTTTTTTTTTCTAAATAAAAAAATTATAAAAAATATATTGCAACCATATCCATATATTTTTTATTAAAAAAAAACAGACAAGTACTAAAAAGGTATATCTAATTTACTATAAATAAATAAATAAAATAAAAAAAATATATATATAAAATATAAAAATATATAACATGGAATTCTAAGATTTTTTTATAAAAATTTTAAGATAAATTAGTATTTCTATCAATTTTTTACTTATAAAAATATTTTGAAAACTATATTAAAATAAAAAAATTCCAAACAGATAATACAATTCTAAAAAATAATTAATATATATTCACTACACAATAATTCTATGAAATTTTCTATAAAAAAATTGTCTATAACATATAATAAAATAAATTAACTACAAATAAAAAAATTAAAAGCAGATTGTCTTATTCCTATATAATTTTTAATGAATAAAAGGAACATATAAATACAAATACATTTAAAACTTATAAAACTTAAACAAAATTTTTATAGAAGTTGTCAATCAATAATTTTTTTTTAAGTTATCGATAAATAAAAAAATATTTAAAATATTTTTAATTTACAGAAAAATTCTCAAAAATTTTCCGTAAAATAAACTATTAAATTTTATTTTTGTTAATCGACCTTAATTTTTGTACGAAAAATTTTCGGAATTGGAATATCTGCAAAATTTTGTACTTATAAAAATATTTTGAAAAATGTTCTTTAAATGATAAAGTTCTTAATAAAAAATTTAAAAATTTGTCTAAATTGTTCAAATACGAGTACACACTGAAAAAATATATAAAATGTAATTTAAAATTTATGGAACTTGGTTCACATTTTTTATTATAGAATATCTTAGAAGTTTTTATTTTATAGAAAATGTTTATAGAAACACAAACTATACAAAACACACTATAAACAAATTATTCTAAATAAAAAAATAGAATAAAATGTTTCTAAATATTTATGAAAAAATTCTATAAATTAAAAATGCCCTAGAATTGTTAATTCGTATAAAATTTCTATTAATAAAAAATTCAGAAAAAATTTCTATTATATAAATTTCTGTAATATAAATTTCTTCAAATATAAATTTGGAGAAATAAAAAAATTTCTCCAAAATAAAATTTCTATTAATAAAAAATACAACGACAATTCTATAATATAAATTTCTTCAAATAAAAAATTTCGAGAGAAATAAAAATTTCTCAAAAAAAAATTTCTATTAATAAAAAATTCAAAGAAATTTTCTATATAAATATTAAAATTTCTCCAAAATTAAATTTTTATTAATAAAAAAATTTCTATAATATAAATTTTTCCAAATAAAAATTTGGGGAAATAAAAAAATTTCTCCAAAATAAAATTGGGAGTAAAATAAGATTTCTCCAAATAAGATATCTATTAATAACAAATGCAAAGAAAATTTCTATATATGATATAATTTTTCTCCAAATATAAATTGGGAGAAAAGTAAAAATTTCTCCAAATAAGATATCTATTAATAAAAAGCAAAGAAAATTTCTGTAACAGAAATTTCTGTTTATAAAAAATTCTAAGAAAATTTTTATAATATAAATTTCTCAATATATTTTTTTTTTAAATTTGGAGGAGAAATATTAAAATTTCTTCAAATAAAATTTCTATTAAAAAAATAGCTTAGAAAATGTCATTATATAAATTTCTCCAAATATAAGTTTGGAGGAGAAACATAAAAATTTCTTCAAATTAAAATTTCTCAAAAAAAAAATTCTATTAATAAAAAATTCAAAGACAATTTCTACAAAAATATTAAAATTTCTCCAAAATAAAATTTCTTTTAATAAAAATATTTCTATAATATAAAGTTTTCCAAATTAAAATTTGGAGAAATATAAAAATTTCTCCAAAATAAAATTTCCATTAATAAAGAATTCTAGAAATTCTAAGAATATTTCTATAATATAATTTTTAGTAGAATTCTAAGAAATTTGTTATTAAGCATTTTGAGAATAATTTGAATTTCTACCAACGCTATGCTTTTTAAAATATTGTAAAACAATTATATTTAAATAACAAACTTCTTAAAAACAAAAAAATGCGAACGAAAATGTTCTAAATTTTTTAAATTTTTGTACAGGGTTTTCCAACAAGAGGTGTTATTTTGAATCTCCCGGTATTTCGGTAGCTGTCACTTTTGAAGCTTTTATTCTTTGACATTTGACAAGTAGAAACTACGCCATTACTAAAAATGGAACGATACACGATTCAACAACGCATTGAAATTATTAAAATTCACTACAAAAATGGTGAAAATCTTGCGGTCACAGTTCGCAAAACTAAAGCATTTTTGGGTCGTCGTGAAGCACCTTGTCGGACCGCTATACTGAAATTGGTGGAAAAATTCGAGCTGTTGGGACAAGTTAGCGATGTGAAGAATAAAACGCGTGTACGTCACACAAAAACAACTGAGAATATTGCTGCTGTAGCCCAAAGTGTTGAAGAAAACCCAGATTTGTCCATTCCTCGTCGTTCTTTGTAATTGGGCTTTCCACAAACGTCATTACACCGTATCTTGCATAAAGACTTGGGTCTTAAGGCTTATAAAGTTCAGTTAACACAAGAACTCAAGCCAGCCGATCATCAACAACGTCGTGTCTTTGCTGTCATCTTGACTGACGAGGCCCATTTCCACCTCGGTGTCCACGTCAATAAGGAAAATTTTCGCATCTGGGGCTCGGAAAACCCAAGAGTTATTGTTGAGAACGTGTGACTGTTTGGTGCGGTTTATGGTCCGGCGGGGTCATTGGACCTTACATTTTCGAACATGAGGTTGGATCAACAGTTACGGTGAATGGATTGCGCTATCGAGAGATGATTAATGATTTTTATGGTTGGAGTTGGATGGAATTTATGTGGACAACGTTTACTTTCAACAAGACGGCGCTCTGTTATGGGAAAAGTTTCCGGACCGTGGTATCTCTCGAAGAGGTGATCACAATTGGCCACCGAGATCTTGTGATTTAATACCTTGCGACTTCTTCCTTTGGGGCCACGTAATAGATAAGGTCTACGCCAACAGCCCAGCGTCGATTCAAGACCTCAAAGATAGATTTCGGAGGCTATCGAGGACATAGGGCAGCCACTGTGCGATATGGTTATGGAAAATTTAATGAAAAGGATATGGTCCTGTAAGCGTGGTCGTGGTGGCCATTTGGCTGATGTTGTTTTTCATTATTAACGGCATACCTTCCTCTTTATTGTGAAATAAACGTCCGATCATTTATCTCAAAAAATGTCATATTTCTTTGAATACCAAAATAACACCTCTTGTTGGAAAGCCCTTTATTTGAATGAACTGATATTAAAGCTATAAACAGTTAACATTTGGTGCAAATGGTCCATTTGGTTCCTGCTTTCGAGAGTTATCGTGCGCACCAGCCAGACAAACATACGGGTGGACGGACGGACATTGCTCATATGACTTAAAATGACCCAAAATGTATTTCCGCCAAATATTCTTGGGGTCTCTTAGGTCACCCCTTCGTTTTGTGGCACTTTTTGCCAGCAGCGAATGATATATACCCTCCTCTCTAAAGTGAGGGGAAAAAGGACCTACCTAGGATATATAGAAATTTCTTACAATTCTTGAGTATTTTATAAAAAAAAAATTGTTGGATATTTTTTATTTAAAGAATTTTTCATTATAATTTAGAAAAATTTTGTTATATTTTATTTCGACCAATACTCGTATTTGTATATTTTTATAGATTTTTTTTGATAAATTTAAAACTTCTTGATTCAAAATTTAAATATTATGGAGAAAATTATATTATATTTTTTTATTTATATACAAAATAAGTACATTTGTTAGTAGCCAATAAATAGCTCGAGAACATTATTTTATTGTTATTAAAACATTTTATTTCATTTCTAATATTTGGCAATTACTTTAAATTACTTTATCAGGATAAAATAGTAAAACAACAACACAATTTAAATACTTAAACACTGAGAGCAAAACAGAGAGAGTAAAAACAAATTCTAATTTATTTCAAAAAAACCTTTATTCACTTTGACGGAAAGCTTTTATCTTCAACTCACCTCCACATTGAGAAAAACATAAAATAAAATTTTAAATTTAAATTAAATTTATATTTATATATATAAATTATAATTTTTATAAGGTAAAAATATGAAAATACTAGCATTTAAATACCCGGCGATGCCCGGGTTGCCTTTGAAAACAGTGATCCACACATTAGTATTATTTTTGTTTTTGAATAAAAAATAAGGACCCAAGAACTAAAAAAAAATGTTGGCTATAGCAAAATTTATGTAAAAATACGTATTTAAAATCGTTGGTTTACAAATACCTTCGAATATTTGATCATACGCCGATCATTAAAAATATGTTTAACATCCAAAAACTCAAACAAATTCACTGACAACAGTAAAAAAATGTACGATATGTGTGCAAACTTTCAAATTAATACTTTTATGGGGTCAGTGGTCAAGAGGTCACCAAATAAGTGGCTGAGAAACAAATGCATAATATGCTATGTATGTTTCAAATTTCGATATACTCGTATACATTTTTGTTTAAATATTACCGGTGTATATAGCGAGCGATATATTTCGAAAAGACTTTTAAACATTATGTCTCCGTTTTTGTGTACCTCTTGTCCTCAGGCCGGACGACGCATTTCCTTGAATATCGTTTTATGAATGAAAATTGCTTTGGTCACTACTGACAACAATCTTAGAATTTAAAATTGTGTTTTCCTGTGTATACTACATATTATTTTATCTTTGTAAAATTTAAGCGCGAGAGAAACGACTATGTTAATAGTCCGTAGGCTATACCACACTGGAGTTTCTAGCTTTCTACCTGTTATATGAGCCGCAACGGTCAAGCGGCCAAAAGTCGCTTGAATTAGTACTAACATTGCCATTTTGGGCCCTTTAAAGTACAGAAAGAGTGGAAATTGCATTGGTCACTGCTACGCTGGCCACAGTCTGAGATTTGACCGAATTGACAACGTTATATATGTATATCTTACCACATTAAGTGGTGAGAGATATATTTTGAACAGGGGTTAGAAGTTTTACAATCTGTAAAATAGTGAACATTGTTTTGGCCACTTCTTCACTGACCACTGTCAGAGAATTCAAAATTATTATATTTACAAAGTTTTAACTTTGTGTCCTATAAGAGGCTTCAGAAAGGACAAAAACAATTGATAGCGCTATAACTGACCACTGGGCGAAAAATGTCTACGTGAGTAGCCCGTGGTTTATACAACACTCATGTCTATGAGAGTGCAATTTATGGGATTTTTAATGTATTGAAAGAATGAAAAACTCTTAAAGAATCTTGAAATCCAGTAAAGATTGAAAATGGTTTTGGTCATTGCTTAACTGACCACAATCGTAGAATTCAAAATTGTGTATCATTTTAGGCGCTTCTGAAATACAAAAAAAATATTTAAAATTTTGATAGCGCGACAACTGACTACGTGTCAAAAACGACTGTGTGAATAGTCCGAAGGGTATACAACACTCAAGTCTATACCAAAGCAAAATTTAAAGCTTCCTACTTCTTAAAGATACCGTAATGGTCAAGCGGTCAAAAGTCGCTTGGTGTAAAATCGCATGCCTTGGAGATCAGTATACAAACATAAATTATTAGGATTATAGCTCTTAAAGGACTATTAAAGTACAGAAAGTGTGGAAATTGATTTGGTCACTGCTAAACTGACCACAGTCGGAGAAGTGACCGAATTGTCAATGTTAGATAGGTTACCACAGTAAGTGGTGAGCGTTATATTTTGAAAAGTCTTTAACAATTTTAAGACGCGGTTTTATGTCCGGTTTGACCTCAGACTGGACATCGAATTGTTGTTTTCGCATCTCCATTGAAATCAGTCTGTATATATAAATTTGTAAATCATTCGCTCTTAAGGAACTTTTAAAATCAGAGAAATAATGAAAATTGTTCGGGTCACAGTTAAACTGACCACATTCAGATATTCAAAATAATTTTTCGCGCATATATTTGCGGTTTATAGTACTTCATATATACAAAGTTTTAACTTTGTATCTTGTAAGAGGATTCCGAAACGACAAAAACAAATCGCAAGTTTTTGAAAGAGCTACAACTGACCACTGGCCGAAATATGATTAAGCGAGTAGTCCATAGTTTATACAACACTCCAGTCTATGTGTGTGCAAAATTTCAGCTCTCTAGCTTTAACAGAAGCCTCTGTTGTCAAGTGGTCAAAAATCACTTGGCGGAAAATCGAAAATCAAAGTAGCCTATGGCACTTCCCAGGCATTGGTCTATCTGTCCACCAAGTTTCAAGAAAATCGGTTCAGCCGTTTAGGCGTGATGCTGGAACAAACAAACAAACAAACAAACAAACAGACAAACAAACGATTTTATAATATTAATAGGATTATAAAATGTTTCTAAATAATTATGAAACAAATCTATAAATAGAAAAAGCTCAAGAATTTTTTGTATACGTATAAATTTCTATTAAAAAAAATAAAAAGAAAATGTCTATAATAAAACTTTCCCCAATTTAAAAATGTCTATCTGATTTTATATAAATAAATAATTGCTAAGCATTTTATGATTAATAAAAAAAAATTGAGTAATTTTTTATTACAAAATTTGAAAATAATAGTTATTCCTACGAAATTCCCAGCTTATAAAAATATTATGAACAATAATAAATATCAAAAATTATTATCCAATAAAAAATTCAAAAGCAATTTTCTAAAAAAAATAAATGTTCTATAAATAGAAAATCCACGTAGAGATCCTTTTTTCAATATCCTTTTTTTTGACAGATCACGTGTGAGTCGTGTCATGCAGTCATGTTGTTTTTGTTAAGTATTGTTTGGCATTTCATCATGGAAAGACTTACGCCTGAACAACGTTTACAAATTATTCAGTTTTATTATCAAAATAATCGTTCGCCAATTGCGCTAAGTCAATTTTTTTAAATCCAAAAAATACACTTTCCAGTAGACCCACGACCTTGACACCCATGAGCAATATTTTAGCTCTCGTTAAGAGCTATCTTTTTGCTATTGACCGATTTCCGATCCGACGTACCGGAATCATCGGTCCATATTTCTTCAAAAATGATGCCTGTGAGAACGTAACCATCAATGGCGACCGTTATCGTGCCATTATAACCGACTATTTGATGCCTGAAATTGAAGCTCGTGATCTCGGCGACATTTGGTTTCAACAAGACGGCGCCACTTCCCACACGTCGCATCAATCGATGGATTTATTGAGAGAATACTTCGGTGAGCAGATAATTTCTCGTTTTGGGCCGCTCGATTGGCCACCAAGGTCGAGTGATATCACACCGTTAGACTTTTTCCTGTGGGGATATGTAAAGTCTAAAGTTAATGCGGACAAACCCGCTTCGATTCAGGCCTTGGAGCAACACATCACGCGTGTCATTCGCCAGTTACCAGTCGAAATGCTCGAACGAGTCATCGAAAATTGGACTCAACGGATGGACCATCTGAGACGTAGCCGCGGCCAACATTTGATAGACATAATCTTCAAAAAATAAATGCCAATGAATGTTTTTTCAAATGATAATAAACATTCCCCATTCAATTTTAATTTTCTGTGTTTTTTCTTTAAAAAATTAGGGTACCTCGAAATGGATCACCCTATATAAAAAAATAAAGCGTTCTTCCCACAACCAATGTTTTCAAAGACGGTGCCCCTCATACCTCAAATACAACTAAACCGATACTTTTGAAATTTTTAACACTATTTCTTTACATAATTTACGAGGTAACGCTGTCGAGTTTTTTTTTTAATTTAAATGAAAACTTTAAATAAATTTATTTTTTTTATTTCTGATGATCCGGTATCGAGTTATGAGGGGCACCGCAATTCAACTTTTTTTCGAGACGCTTTCGCAGAAATGCTGTCGTTGCCATATTTTTGAGTATTGTTTTTTTATGAAAATTTTACACAATAAACTTTGAAAGTTATACTTTAATGTACCATTGGTTTCAATCAAAAAAATTTAGCTGTTTCGCCACAAAAAAAATCATAAAAATGTGCCTTTTTTGTACGAATTAACGTTAAAAAGTGCAGCATTTTCTTTCCCCTTTTCACGAAACCTGCATTTTTCTAATACATCGAAAGGAGCGCACACCTTTCGACTTAAAAGGGCATCTTTTTTCTTGAAACGAAATCGTCATTACGCTCCAAATCATCACCGAGATAACGAAACTCTCTGATTTCCCTGCAAACTTTGTGGTCGAATATATCGTAAAACAAGAGCTAACCTACAAAAACGGCTGCCACCACTGGACTCAACATGGTCGAAATTGGTCTCCTGTTACATTTTCCTGAAAAATGTTTTTTTTTTAAATTTTTATGAAGTATTTTTCATTGAAAATACTGTCATTATTCATTAGTTCTGTTGCCGTTGAGTAATGTTCACGTTCGAACACCCAATCAAGTGTTCTAAAGTTTTTAAAAGCTATGGATTTTTTTTGGTTTAAACACATTGGCTCGTTGATAATGGCCATAATGTAAAGTATGCATGACTGGCGGCGGAAGTGTGTGCGTGTGAACGTGTAAAAGTGAGTGTGTATAAGTACACATTCGACCAAATACAAAAAGAAATATTGAAACTCACATAGGAATTATGAGGCGGTCTGTCATTGATGACAACGACGGTGACGCTGACACTAATGATGGCGATGTCGATAATGCTGATGAAGCGTACACTGCGGTTGCTGCTGCTGCTGATGATTATGATTATGACTCTGATGCTGCTGCTGCTGCTACTGTCCTCCTCAGTTCAGTTCAGCTCGGCTCTGCTCTGCTGATGCTAATCATGTTAATGTAAATTTTATATTCACAATTACTTCTCTGAAATTGTGACGCTGTTTAGTTTAGATTTGAGTGACAGATTTGGAAAAGAGCGAACGAGAAATAAAATCAAGTAATTGATTTGTGAAAAAAAATCAATAATTTCATTAACATTTTCAAAGAAATTGTGTCAGTGAATGTTGTAAATTCCCCATTTGATTACAATCACTTGTTTTACAAATGGAAATGGATTTCGTTTTTTTTTGGAAATATCACTTCCGTGGAGATTTGAACAAAAAAATTGATTTTTTCTAGCTAAGCAGATAATTACATTTGTTTGTTTTATCTATACCAACAAAAACAACATGCAAATGGAGATATTCCCATGAAATGTATTGACATTTGTCATTTAGGGATTATGGCAGATTGAGAACTAATGTTTTATTAAAAGCGCTTTAATATTCAAGAATGATAAATGAAATTTAAACTGTAGAATTTTGTATGCAAGCTGAATTGGTATTCTACTAGGATTTAATACGTATATGAGCAATTTTCAATGTTCAAAAAAAAAACCAAACATTTAGACAATTCATTTGTCCCCAATAAACTATGTATGAGAACTATTTGCAAATTTCAACAGAATAGAGTAAAATATATCCTCACATCGGAAATATTAATTTGTTTTCATGAAATACATAACAAATCTTGTTTCCCTTTTCATCCGGAAAACCTAATTAGTGTTTTATTACTCAAACTAAGTAATTAAAACTACATTTAGGGTTTCATTTGTAATTAAACACAATTCTCCAAATAAGAAGAAAACTCTCCTATTACAAAGGAACATCTTCTGATTTGCAAATTGATAGCCATAAATCTTTCCTACACCTGTGCCTTGTTGCAATGTACACATATACAAACCCTTACCAGGAAATCCCGGAAAACACAACTCTTGACAACACCTGACAACCATTGGTCCCAATAATGGGTAAATTGTTATACTGTCAGTATATGTACATCCTTATGTAGGTATGTGTGATAATGGTTATATCAGTGTGAGTAAGAGTATACAAACTTTTCGTTAATGATTTTGTCATTCGGCGTCAGTTATCGATGTTTATTTATAAAACGAAAAATAATCACTTCAGGCGTCAAAGCTACACCTTTTCTGTTTTAATTTACGCGATATGTGTACATAAAATCAATGCCAAACCACATTTACGGCACTGAGTGAGTGAATTATTTTTTGACATGGAAATTTGGTATTTATAGAAATTTTCTATAGATATACATATAAAATTTCGATGAAATACATATTTTGTTTTTGCACTTAGGCTCAAGATCGTTATTGTTGTTTTCAGTATATGAAAACAACTTTGACAACAAAAATTAAAGAAGAAGTAAGTGACATGTATATATAAAATAAAAATAAAATAAATATAAAATGTCGATGAAATTTTCTATAGAAATACAAAATTTCGATGAAATTTTCTATAGAAATATATAATTTCGACGAAATTTTCTATAGAAATATCAAATATCGACGAAATTTTCTATAGAAATATAAAATTTCGACGAAATTTTCTATAGAAATATAAACTTTCGACGAAATTTTCTATAGAAATATAAAACTTCGACGAAATTTTCTATAGAAATATAAAATTTCGACGATATTTTCTATAGAAATTCGACGATATTTTCTATAGAAATACAAAATTTCGACGAAATTTTCCAGAGAAATAAAAAATTTCAAAATTTTCTATAAAAAAAAAACTTTTGACAAAATTTTCTATAGAAATATATAAAATTTCAACAACATTTTCCATAGAAATGTTAAATTTCAATGAAATTTTCTATAGAAATGAAAAATTTCAATGAAATTTTTTATGGAAATATACAATTTTTATATTTCTATAGAAAATTTCGTCGAAATTTTGTATTTCTATAGAAAATTTTATATTTCTATAAAAAAAAATATAATTCTATCGAAAATGTCGTCTAAATTTTGTATTTCTATAGAAAATTTTACATTTCTATAAAAAAAAATTTATAATTCTATCGAAAATGTCGTCTAAATTTTATATTTCTGTAAGAAAATTTCGTCGGAATTTTATATTTCTATAGAAAATGTCGTCGATATTTTATATTTCTATAGAAAATGTCGTCGATATTTTATATTTCTATGGAAAATTTCGTCTATTTTTTGTATTTCTATGGAAAATTTCGTCGAATTTTTTTATTTCTATAGAAAATTTCGTCGAATCTTTTGTATTTCTATGGAAAATTTCGTCGAAATTTTTTATTTCTATAGAAAATTTCGTCAAAATTTATATTTCTATAGAAAATTTCGTCGAAATTTTATATTTCTATCGAATATTTCGTCGAATTTGTATATTTATATCGAATATTTCGTCGAACTTTTATATTTCTATAAAAAATTTCTCATTTCTATCGAATTTTTCGTCTAAATTTTATATTTTTTTCGTATATTTCGTCGAAATTTTATTGTTTTTTTTTTAATATTTCGTCGAAGTTTTATATATCTATTGAATATTTCTTCGAAATTTTATATTTATATCGAATACTTTGTCGAAATTTAATATTTATATCGAAAATTTCGTCGAATTTTTATATTTCTATCGAATATTTCGTCGAATTTGTATATTTATATCGAATATTTCGTCAAACTTTTATATTTCTATAAAAAAATTCGTATTTCTATCGAATTTTTCGTCGAAATTTTATATTTTTTTTTGAATATTTCGTCGAAATTTTATTGTTTTTTTTTTAATATTTCGTCGAAGTTTTATATATCTATTGAATATTTCTTCGAAATTTTATATTTATATCGAATACTTCGTCGAAATTTTATATTTATATCGAAAATTTCGTCGAAATTTTATATTTATATCGAAAATTTCGTCGAAATTTTATATTTTTGTCGAATATTTCGTCGAAATTTTATATTTCTATCGAATATTTCGTCGAAATTTAATATTTCTATCGAATATTTCGTATTTCGAAATTTTATATTTCTATCAAATATTACGTCGAAATTTTATATTTTATCGAATATTTCGTCGAAATTTTATATTTCTATCGAATAGTTCGTCGAAATTTTACATTTCTATTGAATATTTCGTCGAAATCTTATATTTCTTTCGAATTTTCGTCGAAATTTTTTATTTCTATCGAATATTTCGTCGAAATTTTATATTTCCATCGAATATTTCGTCGAAATTCTATATTTCTATCGAATATTACGTCGAAATTATATATTTCTATCGAATATTACGTCGAAATTATATATTTCTATAAAATATTACGTCGAAATTTTATATTTCTATCGAATATTTCATCGAAATTTTATATTTCTATCGAATCTTTCATCAAAATTTTATATTTCTATAGAATATTTCGTCAAAAGATTATATTTATATCGAAAATTCGTCGAAATTTTATTTTTTTTCGAATATTTCGTCGAAATTTTAAATTTTTTCGAATATTTCATATTTCTATATATTATATTTCTATAGAATATTTTGTCGAAATTTTATATTTCTGTAGAATATTTCATCGAAATTATATATTTCTATAGAAAATGTCGTCGAAATTTTGTATTTCTAATGGAAATTTCTTCGAAATGTTATATTTCTATGGAAAATTTTCGTCGAAAGTTTGTACTTATATAGAAAATTTCGTCGAAATTTGGTATTTTTTATAAAATATTTCGGAAATGTGAAGTCTCTTCGAAATTTAGTTTTACCGAAAATTTTATAGAAATTATGTATCGCTATAGAAATTTCCTTCGAAATTGCAATGCCCTGATGCTGTATTCAGTTCTTTCAATTTTACGCTCATTATTTTTCGATTTAATTTCATTGTTGTTGTGGTTTTTGCCGTTCATATTTAATTCCATTAATCGTTAAACATTTGATCGAACCCGATATAGTAAAGCTGTTGCTTTCATGTGGTTTTGGAATCTTCCAATTTTTTGTGTTTTGTCATTTCATTTGATATTCAATAATTATTATTTTCTTTCATTGCCTTCGTTTCGCTCCTCAGAATGTGTGTATGATTACAAATTAAATGTAACTCCGGGTCTCAAACATCAAAGGACCTCTTTCAAATATGGGAACGCATATACGACAACATGTACATATGTATGTGTGTGTACTTGAGTGTGAGGTTGTGGTCTTCGTAACAGAAAGACCAAACGAACGTGTCATTGCCGACACAAAAATCGTTATCCAGAGCTTTTAACCAAAAATGTTTCAGGTCAGAGAATGGGGAAAAACTCTGAGTTTTGTAAGTATTTGTATGCCACTTTTCCTTTGGGGCAGAGTTTGGGTATCGGTCAAGGTTGACGGTGATTGTGTGTGTGAGTATATCACACACACAGGGAAGTCCTATATATCCATGGCAGCTTTTACTGAATGGCACTGTGTTGCTTTTGTATCTCTATATGAGTTGGACCCCTCTGGCTATAAATAAAAAATTCCTTTTATATATGTATAAATACCTACTTATACATATTGGAGTGCATATATGTAGTATACGATTATATTAGTGTGTATTTATCCATTTGTTCGTATTATATACCGATTTTTTGTGTACGAAGTTGTATTTATATTAAGGTAGGTTGAACAATTTATAATGTACGATTTTTTAGAAATATCAAATCTTTTATGGAAAAGCTATTTTCCGATCATTTGACATAATTTTTAGGAAAACTGCTCTGGTTTTAAATAATCTGAATATTTTCTTAACATTGGGAAAATAGTGTAAATATTGTGAACTCAAAATTTGGAAAAAATCTAATAATTGAAATTAAATTGAAGATGTAAAAATATTATTTTAATGGAATATTGCCAAAAACACAACTCTTGACAACACCTGACAACCATTGGTCCCAATAATGGGTAAATTGTTATACTGTCAGTATATGTACATCCTTATGTAGGTATGTGTGATAATGGTTATATCAGTGTGAGTAAGAGTATACAAACTTTTCGTTAATGATTTTGTCATTCGGCGTCAGTTATCGATGTTTATTTATAAAACGAAAAATAATCACTTCAGGCGTCAAAGCTACACCTTTTCTGTTTTAATTTACGCGATATGTGTACATAAAATCAATGCCAAACCACATTTACGGCACTGAGTGAGTGAATTATTTTTTGACATGGAAATTTGGTATTTATAGAAATTTTCTATAGATATACATATAAAATTTCGATGAAATACATATTTTGTTTTTGCACTTAGGCTCAAGATCGTTATTGTTGTTTTCAGTATATGAAAACAACTTTGACAACAAAAATTAAAGAAGAAGTAAGTGACATGTATATATAAAATAAAAATAAAATAAATATAAAATGTCGATGAAATTTTCTATAGAAATACAAAATTTCGATGAAATTTTCTATAGAAATATATAATTTCGACGAAATTTTCTATAGAAATATCAAATATCGACGAAATTTTCTATAGAAATATAAAATTTCGACGAAATTTTCTATAGAAATATAAACTTTCGACGAAATTTTCTATAGAAATATAAAACTTCGACGAAATTTTCTATAGAAATATAAAATTTCGACGATATTTTCTATAGAAATTCGACGATATTTTCTATAGAAATACAAAATTTCGACGAAATTTTCCAGAGAAATAAAAAATTTCAAAATTTTCTATAAAAAAAAAACTTTTGACAAAATTTTCTATAGAAATATATAAAATTTCAACAACATTTTCCATAGAAATGTTAAATTTCAATGAAATTTTCTATAGAAATGAAAAATTTCAATGAAATTTTTTATGGAAATATACAATTTTTATATTTCTATAGAAAATTTCGTCGAAATTTTGTATTTCTATAGAAAATTTTATATTTCTATAAAAAAAAATATAATTCTATCGAAAATGTCGTCTAAATTTTGTATTTCTATAGAAAATTTTACATTTCTATAAAAAAAAATTTATAATTCTATCGAAAATGTCGTCTAAATTTTATATTTCTGTAAGAAAATTTCGTCGGAATTTTATATTTCTATAGAAAATGTCGTCGATATTTTATATTTCTATAGAAAATGTCGTCGATATTTTATATTTCTATGGAAAATTTCGTCTATTTTTTGTATTTCTATGGAAAATTTCGTCGAATTTTTTTATTTCTATAGAAAATTTCGTCGAATCTTTTGTATTTCTATGGAAAATTTCGTCGAAATTTTTTATTTCTATAGAAAATTTCGTCAAAATTTATATTTCTATAGAAAATTTCGTCGAAATTTTATATTTCTATCGAATATTTCGTCGAATTTGTATATTTATATCGAATATTTCGTCGAACTTTTATATTTCTATAAAAAATTTCTCATTTCTATCGAATTTTTCGTCTAAATTTTATATTTTTTTCGTATATTTCGTCGAAATTTTATTGTTTTTTTTTTAATATTTCGTCGAAGTTTTATATATCTATTGAATATTTCTTCGAAATTTTATATTTATATCGAATACTTTGTCGAAATTTAATATTTATATCGAAAATTTCGTCGAATTTTTATATTTCTATCGAATATTTCGTCGAATTTGTATATTTATATCGAATATTTCGTCAAACTTTTATATTTCTATAAAAAAATTCGTATTTCTATCGAATTTTTCGTCGAAATTTTATATTTTTTTTTGAATATTTCGTCGAAATTTTATTGTTTTTTTTTTAATATTTCGTCGAAGTTTTATATATCTATTGAATATTTCTTCGAAATTTTATATTTATATCGAATACTTCGTCGAAATTTTATATTTATATCGAAAATTTCGTCGAAATTTTATATTTATATCGAAAATTTCGTCGAAATTTTATATTTTTGTCGAATATTTCGTCGAAATTTTATATTTCTATCGAATATTTCGTCGAAATTTAATATTTCTATCGAATATTTCGTATTTCGAAATTTTATATTTCTATCAAATATTACGTCGAAATTTTATATTTTATCGAATATTTCGTCGAAATTTTATATTTCTATCGAATAGTTCGTCGAAATTTTACATTTCTATTGAATATTTCGTCGAAATCTTATATTTCTTTCGAATTTTCGTCGAAATTTTTTATTTCTATCGAATATTTCGTCGAAATTTTATATTTCCATCGAATATTTCGTCGAAATTCTATATTTCTATCGAATATTACGTCGAAATTATATATTTCTATCGAATATTACGTCGAAATTATATATTTCTATAAAATATTACGTCGAAATTTTATATTTCTATCGAATATTTCATCGAAATTTTATATTTCTATCGAATCTTTCATCAAAATTTTATATTTCTATAGAATATTTCGTCAAAAGATTATATTTATATCGAAAATTCGTCGAAATTTTATTTTTTTTCGAATATTTCGTCGAAATTTTAAATTTTTTCGAATATTTCATATTTCTATATATTATATTTCTATAGAATATTTTGTCGAAATTTTATATTTCTGTAGAATATTTCATCGAAATTATATATTTCTATAGAAAATGTCGTCGAAATTTTGTATTTCTAATGGAAATTTCTTCGAAATGTTATATTTCTATGGAAAATTTTCGTCGAAAGTTTGTACTTATATAGAAAATTTCGTCGAAATTTGGTATTTTTTATAAAATATTTCGGAAATGTGAAGTCTCTTCGAAATTTAGTTTTACCGAAAATTTTATAGAAATTATGTATCGCTATAGAAATTTCCTTCGAAATTGCAATGCCCTGATGCTGTATTCAGTTCTTTCAATTTTACGCTCATTATTTTTCGATTTAATTTCATTGTTGTTGTGGTTTTTGCCGTTCATATTTAATTCCATTAATCGTTAAACATTTGATCGAACCCGATATAGTAAAGCTGTTGCTTTCATGTGGTTTTGGAATCTTCCAATTTTTTGTGTTTTGTCATTTCATTTGATATTCAATAATTATTATTTTCTTTCATTGCCTTCGTTTCGCTCCTCAGAATGTGTGTATGATTACAAATTAAATGTAACTCCGGGTCTCAAACATCAAAGGACCTCTTTCAAATATGGGAACGCATATACGACAACATGTACATATGTATGTGTGTGTACTTGAGTGTGAGGTTGTGGTCTTCGTAACAGAAAGACCAAACGAACGTGTCATTGCCGACACAAAAATCGTTATCCAGAGCTTTTAACCAAAAATGTTTCAGGTCAGAGAATGGGGAAAAACTCTGAGTTTTGTAAGTATTTGTATGCCACTTTTCCTTTGGGGCAGAGTTTGGGTATCGGTCAAGGTTGACGGTGATTGTGTGTGTGAGTATATCACACACACAGGGAAGTCCTATATATCCATGGCAGCTTTTACTGAATGGCACTGTGTTGCTTTTGTATCTCTATATGAGTTGGACCCCTCTGGCTATAAATAAAAAATTCCTTTTATATATGTATAAATACCTACTTATACATATTGGAGTGCATATATGTAGTATACGATTATATTAGTGTGTATTTATCCATTTGTTCGTATTATATACCGATTTTTTGTGTACGAAGTTGTATTTATATTAAGGTAGGTTGAACAATTTATAATGTACGATTTTTTAGAAATATCAAATCTTTTATGGAAAAGCTATTTTCCGATCATTTGACATAATTTTTAGGAAAACTGCTCTGGTTTTAAATAATCTGAATATTTTCTTAACATTGGGAAAATAGTGTAAATATTGTGAACTCAAAATTTGGAAAAAATCTAATAATTGAAATTAAATTGAAGATGTAAAAATATTATTTTAATGGAATATTGCCAATTTTCAAATAAATTTATTTTTAAATTTCCTTTTTTTTATAGGAAATATTGTTTCCCCCATTTAATAATTCACTCCGCCTTCATATATGTTACTTATTTTATAACTTATTGATCACAGACACATTTGTAAACGCGTTAGGCATATTTTCTATGCAGAAAAGTTGCGGTTGTTTTATTTTGTAATGAAGCAAACTTTTTTTCTGATATCCATTATGGGGAAAATCACAACAGGAGGCAGACAGAATGACATAAAATTTCATATAATACTTAAGGTAACCTACATTTTCTTTCTTTCTGAGCGTTGAATATTCCCACATGGACAAAGTTAATCTTTGGCACATAAATGGCACTTAACCTTTGGCAATCTTAAAGACATCACACTCGGTGTTCGACTTGGTGACTTTTTGGTAAAATGACTAAGCGACACACTTAGGCAAATAGAGAGACAATTCACACCGAAACTTTATTCTGATGTTCAAATGTAATGGATGTGCGAGTATTTACAAGCAGTAGTTGATGTCATAAATCGCCCATCCTGTCCAAAAATGGTAAAGAAATATAGAAACTAGAGAACTGGTAGAAATATATTGTACAGAGGCATAGTCTTCTATATATATAAAAATGGAAAAATGTTTGTATGTATGTATGTGTTATATAGACGTTTAAACCACTGGACCGGATTTTAAAATTTTTTCTTTTGTTTGAAAGCTATTTGGTCTGAGATGGCTTTGGAAAAAAAAATTGCAAATAGTGGGCGGGGAAAATGTGGGCGTGGCAAATCGTTTGTTTGTGTGTTTGTTTCACTGCAGTTCTGCTGGCAGTCTACGTCAGTGGTCCAAAAATGGACGGGATCGGAAATATGGGGCAACGAAGTGGACCGGGTCCAGCTAGTAGTTTATGAAACCAAAACAAATTTTTTATGGTATTTTTTTTTATTTTTTTTCTAAATTTCCAATTTTCATAGAATTTACCTCTAGTATTTGGAACATATTTTTTGAAGTATAAGCTAGATACCATTTAAATTAAAGGGTATTATGAGTGCTAGAAAACATCACTTTCTCGTACGTTCTGATTTTGATATGTTTGAATAGAAAAAAAATATAAAACAAAACAAAGATTTTTAAATATTATATATTTATGAATAAATCTTATTTAAAAAGAGTTTATGGATAAATGTATAACACAATGGTAAAAATAGCGAAATTAAAAAAACAATAAAGAAAGATGGACAGACGGGCGGGCCGACTATATAATACTATAATAATTTGCAATAATTGATTTCGCTTCAGTTAACACAGTACTTGGCTCCACCTCCTCATCAAGGCTAATTCATAGGAGAAGTTGAAGATGTTGATTATCATAAACTAGATTTGAAACGATAATTTAAAAATGCGTAGTATTCTTTATAGATCAAGAATCGGAAGGAAAAAATAGATGGGACTATATATAATCTAAACATATTTTCATCAATTTGGATCAAAAACCTCATTTATGCCATATAATATACAAATCGGACGTCAAATACAGTTTCAATAGCGCTTAAATACTAAATAGGCGGGGACATAGTATCTTTGTGGCTATATCTTTGTTTTTTCCAATAGGAATGATTCGATTTTGAAGTGACGTTTCGGCCATTTGTAATATGTCATGATCTGTGATTTGTTTTTCATTGTATTCAGTAGTGTTTATAATTTCATCATGGAGAGATATACGCAAGAACAACGTTTACAAATTATGCAGTTTTATTATCAAAATAATCGTTCGCCAATTGCAACTTTTCGTGCGCTAAGTCAATTTTTTTTAAATCAAAAAAAAGAACACTTTCCAGTCGACCTACGACTTTGACACCCATGAGCAGTATTTTAGCTAGAACAAAAATAAACTTTCCCTTCACATTTGAAAATGATGCTAAGTCCATTTTTTTTTAATCCAAAAAGGAAAATTGTTTCCATCGACCTACGACCTTGACACCCAGGAGCAATATTTTAGGTCTTGTTAAGAGCTATCTTTCTGCCATTGACCGATTGGGGCTACGTGCCACACAGCAAACGAAACAATTGAATTGTTGCGAGAAAATTTTGGAGATTCGATTATTTCAAGAAATTTTTATATTGAATGGCCTCCAAGAAGTTGTGATTTAACACCATTAGACTATTTCTTGTGGGGTTATTTGAAGTCATTGGTCTTTCGAAATAAACCAGACTCTCTTCAAGCTTTACAAGTCAATATTTAACGGGCCATTCATGACATACGACTTGATTTAGTGGAAAAAGTGCTCGAAAATTGGGTTCATCCAATTTGTTCTCGCAGTCGTGGAGGCCATTTGAGTGATGTTGATAAAGAATTTTGTGGACTGTTGCAGAAATATTTCTCCATGAATATTTGGTATTATATATTCGTGCAGTTTCCTTGGTATATTCATTAAATTGTCAATTTGTTTATGGTACGCAAATACATCGATAATTGTTTAAATCTACAAAATGGTCTATTTGTGTGAGAGGTAATAAAAGGGACATCCCAATAACAGTCACTTTTCCCTGGACTCTAGGTACTATAAAAGCATTACACTGTAGAAAATGTCAAGTATTTATATGTACTGGTATTAAAGTTATAAGCTGTTAACTTTTGATGTAAAATGGTCCATTTGTGTGAGAGGTACCAAAAGGGGCGTGCCAATTACGGCCACTTTTCTCTAGACTCTAGGTACTATAAGTACATTGCACTGTACGAAATTTCAAGTATTTGTATGCATTGGTGTTAAATTTATAAGCTGGTAACTTTTGGTACAAAATGGTCCATTTGTGTGGGAGGTACCAAAAGGAGCGTGGCAGTAATGCTCATTTTCCACTGTATTGTAGGTACTATTTAACCATTACACTGTTCAAAATTTCAAGTCTTTGTATGCACTGGTAATAAAGTTATAAGCTATTAACTTTTGTTCAAATTTGTCCATTTGTGTGGAAGGTACCAAAAGAGGCGTGGCAACTTCGCCTACTTTTCACGAGGTAATAGTGAGTAATAAACTAATACTATGTGTAATATTAGTACTTATACTACTTATTTTAAATAAGTATTATAGAAGTTATTAAATAATCAATATTTCACTAAATGTCTACCCTTTGTGAGAGAGTTACTAGAAGGAGTGGACCAATATGGCCCATCTTCGAACTTAGCCGGAGATAGAAGAAAAAATTACCACATGCCAAATTTTAAGTCAACCGGTTACTCCTTTCGAGAGTTATTGTGCGCACCAGACAGACAGACGGACGGACATTGCTCATTCGACTTAAAATGACCAAAAAAGGATATCCGCTGAACATACTTAGGGTCTTAGGTAACTCCTTCAATGTGTTACACTTTTGGTTCGTAGCAAATGATATAACCCTCCTCTCTAAGGTGAGGAACAGAACAATCAATTTTTTCCCGCGTAATTTCATTATAATTAAAAAAGTGTTCTACAGGCTGGTCGGGGCAGGTACAAAAGTGTATATAGGCTTAAAGAGGACACTTTCACCTTTCTTCTGGTAACAAAATCTTTTTGAAGTCTCTTGATGCTAAACAGTTTCATTCCAGTAAAATGCCAATTTGACAAAAATATAGTACCTGTGGAAATATGTTATAACAAACCACGTGTAAATAGTACAGTAATACTTTCGGCAATTTCTCAAAGAGTACTATCCTACCTACGTAACAAAAAAAAAATTAACCCTCTATCGATAATAGTTTGCTAGAAATACAATTTCCTTCTACAAAAATATACCAAAATTACGTTTTTTCAAAATTACATAAAATATTTGTTTTCAGCACCCACGCCCACAATAATGAATATTTTGATAAAATTTTTTTGGCTGCCCTAGTCTCAACATGTTTGCTATTGAATGGCATTAAAATTTTAGCAATCGGCGATGACAACAAATTTTACTTTTGGCCAGTAAAATCCAATTCTGAACCACAGTGTTCGACCAATTGAGGTGTCCACGCCAGAAATGGTTAAAAAAGACACAAAATGTTATTGGATGCCCGTCGGCCCATGAGCTAGCTGAAGTAAAAGGCATTTCAAAAAGTGATATACATCGCATATTGACGGAAAACTTGATCGTGAAAAAGCTACGCACAAGATGGGTGCCGCGTTTGCTCACAACCAAGACAATCCCCCATTTCACACATTCACTATTGCGATGGCGAGAATCAATGAAATAAAGTTCAAATTGCTTCAGTAGGCACCTTTTTCGCCAGATTTAGCTCCCGCGAATTATTTTTTGTTTCCAAGCTTGAAAAAATGGCACGGCGGTAAAAGATTTGCCAGCACTGAAAAGGTGGAGGTAGCGTTTGATGGCTATTTTGAGGAGCTGAACAGTTCTTACTATAAACAGGGTATCGAAACTATTGAGAATCTTTGGAACAATCGCTGTCGAGCTAAAAGGGGATTATGTTGAGAAATAATGAAAATTTTCCCAAATTTGTTGTTTTGTCTTTATTAGGTCAGCAAGCTTTGTGGTCGCCCTGGTACATCAGGTCTTAGATATATCGTTTAATGCATTGCGACTTTGTTCCATTAACTAATATGAACCTTCCTATAGCTTAGTCAGTGTTATATGTCAAATGACAGGCATCCCTTTCAACCTAACCTTCCTTTAGTTTCAAGTTAAGTGCCTAACACACACTCCGGCCTTATGTACTATGTATATACCTAATAGTCTCTGTCCATCATTGTGTTGGCTGTATCATTCTCTTTCAATTTTTATCAATTTGTCGCATACATTCTACGTATTCAAGAAAGTCACTTTGTTGGTTGGTGTGGCATGTGGCATATGGCACAATGATGACTTACTTGATGATGGCTGACATGCAACACGGAGCACGGAATACGGAATACGGAGCTGAACAGAACTCAGCTCAGAAGCCCAGAGCAGTAAAGTGAAATCACTGAATAGCTAATGAAACAGCACTTGAGGCATCAAGTGGTGGCAATTACCAACAAAATCACTACACAATTTTCCTTTATTTCCTGCACTTCCAAGAAGAAAACCATCGCATTGAAGAGGACAGCAGAAACAACAACAAAGAAACAATGTTCCTCAGAGAAAGGCAACAGAAGCAAGAAAAGCAGTGAGAGGGGTCTACAAAAAAGGAAAGGAAGTTAGTTGCTTTCAAGAAGCATATTTTATGCAATAGAGATGCCAAAAAGTAACAACACTAAAACAGTTATGTGTGAGTATGTATGTTTGTGTTTTCACAATCCATTCACATACTATATGTGTGTATGTACATATGAGTAGATGCAGTATCTATAGCCATTGTTATAGATGTACGTACTTAGGTATGTATGTGCTTGCATTGATTCTTGTATACCACTACCTCTATTCACACTCTCTCCCTCTGTTATTTGCACACACCAAAATACCCATAACGTGTATGTGTAGCCCTGAAGGGCCAAATGAAAGCGAGAGACCAGAAAAAAATGTCCAAAGAAATGTGATATTTTAAAATTTTTATCACTCTTACCCGCACACTTAAATCCATATATACATATGTACATATATATTTCCACACAAACGCACAAAACAACACAAAGTAAAGCCCAACAGACACAGTAATGTTGTCAGTAAAACAAAAATGACGTTATAAAATGAACTCCACAGCAACAGCAGTAACAGAAGCAAAAGCATCAGCTCTCGTGACAACTGCAGCGGGGATAGGAAAGTGAACAAAAAGAGCCGACAAGAAAAACCCTACACGACGACGACGACAACGTAACACATCATGTGTTCTTATATTCAGTTCCTGTGTGAATAAATGTGAGCTCTGCTCTCGGTTCTCCATGAGTCGTTTTGTAAGCAATATTCTCTGCCTCTGTACGAGTATGTATGAATGTGTAAGTCTTCTGGCTCTATAAAGCAATGCATAAATCTGTTGAAATATGTGCGTCTAAGTCAATGTGCATATTTTTTATGCACGTGCAATGGTGTAAGTGTGAGTGTGTACTGTTCATTGATAACTAAATAAGCTGAGGAAGTAACACATGCTCTTTATGATGCATTCGTTCATGATGATATTTTTCATATATCAACACCACGAGCAGTGTGTGTTTGAATTCTAACGAGGGAAGATATGGACAAATTTAAGCCATCAACGCTGAATTTTTCTATAAGAAAAGTCAACAACGCTTAACTTTTCTATAAGAAAATGTCAACAACGCTGTACTTTTATAGAGAAAAGTCATCAACGATGAACTTTTCTCTTTTCTATAAGAAAAGTCATCATTGATGAACTTTTCTATATGAAAAGTCATCAACGATGAACTTTTCTATATGAAAAGTCATCAACGATGAACTTTTCTATATGAAAAGTCATCAACGATGAACTTTTCTCTGAGAAACGTCACCAATGATGAACTTTTCTCTGAGAAATGTCAGCAACGATAAACTTTTCTTTGATAAAAGTCAGCAAAGATAAACTATTCTCTGAGAAAAGTCATCAACGATGAACTTTTCTCTGGGAAAAGTCATGAACGATGAACTTTTCTCTGAGAAAAGTCATCAACGATGAACTTTTGTATAAGAAAAGTCATAAACGCTGGACTTTTCTATAAGAATAGTCAACAACGATGAACTTTTCTATAAGGAAAGTCATCAACGATGAACTTTTCTATAAGGAAAGTCATCAACGATGAACTTTTCTATGAGAAAAGTCATCAACGATGAATTTTTCTATAAGAAAAGTCATCAACGATGAACTTTTCTCTAAGAAAAGTCATCAACGATGAACTTTTCTCCAAGAAAAGTCATCAACGATGAACTTTTCTCTAAGAAAAGTCATCAACGATGAACTTTTCTCTGAGAAACGTCACCAATGATGAACTTTTCTCTGAGAAATGTCACCAACGATAAACTTTTCTTTGATAAAAGTCAGCAAAGATAAACTATTCTCTGAGAAAAGTCATCAACGATGAACTTTTCTCTGGGAAAAGTCATGAACGATGAACTTTTCTCTGAGAAAAGTCATCAACGATGAACTTTTGTATAAGAAAAGTCATAAACGCTGGACTTTTCTATAAGAATAGTCATCAACGATGAACTTTTCTATAAGGAAAGTCATCAACGATGAACTTTTCTCTAAGAAAAGTCATCAACGATGAACTTTTCTATATGAAAAGTCATCAACGATGAACTTTTCTATATGAACAGTCATCAACGATGAACTTTTCTATATGAAAAGTCATCAACGATGAAATTTTCTATATGAAAAGTCATCAA
Organism: Eudasyphora cyanicolor; assembly: GCA_963930755.1. Lineage (NCBI taxonomy): Eukaryota > Metazoa > Arthropoda > Insecta > Diptera > Muscidae > Eudasyphora > Eudasyphora cyanicolor. Next base: position 185,113,939 of record OZ005738.1, on the reverse strand, counting down.
CGATGAACTTTTCTCTGAGAAACGTCACCAATGATGAACTTTTCTCTGAGAAATGTCACCAACGATGAACTTTTCTTTGATAAAAGTCAGCAACGATGAAGTTTTCTCTGGGAAAAGTCATGAACGATGAACTTTTCTCTGAGAAAAGTCATCAACGATGAACTTTTGTATAAGAAAAGTCATAAACGCTGGACTTTTCTATAAGAATATTCATCAACGATGAATTTTTCTATAAGAAAAGTCATCAACGATGAATTTTTCTATAAGAAAAGTCATCAACGATGAACTTTTCTATAAGAAAACTCATCAACGATGAACTTTTCTCTAAGAAAAGTCATCAACGATGAACTTTTCTATAAGAAAAGTCATCAACGATGAACTTTTCTCTAAGAAAAGTCATCAACGATGAACTTTTCTCTAAGAAAAGTCATCAACGATGAACTTTTCTCTAAGAAAAGTCATCAACGATGAACTTTTCTCTGAGAAAAGTCATCAACGATGAACTTTTCTCTGGGAAAAAATAATCAACTATGAACTTTTCTATAAGAAAAGTCATCAACCATGAACTTTTCTATAAGAAAAGTCATCAACCATGAACTTTTCTATAAGAAAAGTCATCAACGATCAACTTTTCTATAAGAAAAGTCATTAACGATGAACTTTTCTATATGAAAAGTCATCAACGATGAACTTTTCTCTGAGAAACTTTTCTTTGATAAAAGTCAGCAAAGATAAACTATTCTCTGAGAAAAGTCATCAACGATGAACTTTTCTCTGGGAAAAGTCATGAACGATGAACTTTTCTCTGAGAAAAGTCATCAACGATGAACTTTTGTATAAGAAAAGTCATAAACGCTGGACTTTTCTATAAGAATAGTCATCAACGATGAACTTTTCTATAAGGAAAGTCATCAACGATGAACTTTTCTATAAGGAAAGTCATCAACGATGAACTTTTCTATGAGAAAAGTCATCAACGATGAATTTTTCTATAAGAAAAGTCATCAACGATGAATGTTTCTATAAGAAAAGTCATCAACGATGAATTTTTCTACAAGAAAAGTCATCAACGATGAACTTTCCTATAAGAAATGTCATCAACGATGAACTTTCTAGAAGAAAAGTCATCAACGGTGAACTTTTCTATAAAGAAAGGCATCAACGATGAACCTTTCTCTGAGAAGAGTCATCAACGATGAACTTTTCTAGAAAAAAAGTCATCAACTATGAACTTTTCTACAAGAGAAGTCATCAACAATGTACTTTTCTAGAAGAAAAGCCATCAACAACGAACTTTTCGAGAAGAAAAGCCATCAACGATGAACTTTTCTATAATAAAAGTTATCAACGATGAAATTTTCTAGAAGAAAAGTCATTAACGATGAACTTTTCTAAATGAAAAGTCATCAACGATGAACTTTTCTAAATGAAAAGTCATCAACGATGAACTTTTCTATAAGAAAAGTCATCCACGATGAACTTTTCTCTAAGAAAAGTCATCAACGATGAACTTTTCTCTAAGAAAGGTCATCACAGATGAGATTTTCTCTGAGAAAGGTCAACAACGACGAACTTTTCTCTGAGAAAAGTCATCAACGACGAACTTTTCTCTGGGAAAATATAATCAACTATGAACTTTTCTATAAGAAAAGTCATCAACCATGAACTTTTCTATAAGAAAAGTCATCAACGATCAACTTTTCTATAAGAAAAGTCATTAACGATGAACTTTTCTAAATGAAAAGTCATCAACGATGAACTTTTCTAAATGAAAAGTCATCAACGATGAACTTTTCTATAAGAAAAGTCATCAACGATGATTTTTTCTATAAGAAAAGTCATCAACGATGATTTTTTCTATAAGAAAAGTCATCAACGATGAACTTTTCTAGAAGAAAAGTCATCAACGATGAACTTTTCTAGAAGAAAAGTCATCAACATGATAAGAAAAGTCATCAACGATGAAATTTTCTATAAGAAAATTCATCAACGAAGATCTTTTCTATAAGAAAAGTCATCAACGATGAACTTTTCTATAAGAAAAGTCATCAACGATGAACTTTTCTAGAAGAAAAGTCATCAACGATGAACTTTTCTAGAAGAAAAGTCATCAACGATGAACTTTTATAGAAGAAAAGTCATCAACGATGAACTTTTCTAGAAGAAAAGTCATCAACGATGAACTTTTCTAGAAGAAAAGTCATCAACGATGAACTTTTCTAGAAGAAAAGTCATCAACGATGAACTTTTCTAGAAGAAAAGTCATCAACGATGAACTTTTCTAGAAGAAAAGTCATCAACATGATAAGAAAAGTCATCAACGATGAAATTTTCTATAAGAAAATTCATCAACGAAGATCTTTTCTATAAGAAAAGTCATCAACGATGAACTTTTGTAGAAGAAAAGTCATCAACATGATAAGAAAAGTCATCAACATGATAAGAAAAGTCATCAACGATGAAATTTTCTATAAGAAAATTCATCAACGAAGATCTTTTCTATGAGAAAAGTCATCAACGATGAACTTTTCTAGAAGAAAAGTCATCAACGATGAACTTTTATAGAAGAAAAGTCATCAACGATGAACTTTTCTAGAAGTCATCAACGATGAACTTTTCTAGAAGAAAAGTCATCAACGATGAACTTTTTTAGAAGAAAAGTCATCAACGATGAACTTTCAATGATAAGAAAAGTCATCAACGATGAAATTTTCTATAAGAAAATTCATCAACGAAGATCTTTTCTATAAGAAAAGTCATCAACGGTGAACTTTTCTTTGAAAATAGTCATCAAAGTTGAATTTTCTCTGAGAAAAGTCATTAATGGTGAACTTTTCTCTGAGCAAAGTCAACAATGATGAACTTTTCTCTGAGAAATGTCATCAACGATGAATTTTTTGTAAGAAATGATGAACTTTTCTGTAAGAAATGATGAATTTTCTAGAAGAAAAGTCATCAACGATGATATTTTCTAGAAGAAATGTCATCAACGATAAACTTTTCTATTAGAAGTCATCAATGATGAACATATCTAGAAGAAAAGTCATCAACGATGAACTTATCTATAAGAAAAGTCAATCAATGAAGGCCCTTAAGTCACTTTTTCATTTTGGAAAACTGTTTTTTTCCTAGACTATTTCCATACCTCCCTCTTTTATTCTAACAATGAACAATAATACCCCAGAACTTATATGATGGCAATGTATTTGTTTCTTTCAAATGTGTTCGTTTGTCAACATCAATGGTAATACTACTAAACAAACATAGTTGTGTTTAGTTTATGTGTCTCTATCAACACCAACAAAGGATGCCCACCCTCAGCTCACTTTGTGAAAGGATATAGCTCAACATTTACTAAATTGTATCGTAGCTCTTCTCATGTCTCGTGTAATTCTCTGATTTAGATGATGCCGATTATATGTAATCATAACAGAAATTTCCACAACATCTGCTCCAAGGATGCATTGTTGTGGAAGAGACTATTAGTCTGATGTGCGTGTGTGTGTGAGAGAATGTTGCACTTGTAACGATAAGAATATGCAACTGCTTTTGATGGGGAATGACATTGTAGTACATAGAATAGGTCGTACGAGTTCGAGTATATCCAATGATAATCTTCTGAGGGCACATGACATTGGACATGTGGTAGACCAGACATTTTAAAATGTTTTGCTTAAAATTTAAATCCTTCTAAAACCGAATATAAAAGGACATCTAAGGTACAAGCAATTGATTGAAAGGAGATTTAGTTTAAATAAATATGGGATGTTTGTTGGTTTTCCGGAAGTTTATTTTCTCCTAACTAGTTATTTCAAGTGGACTGTTCGTCTGTCCGTTTGCTCTTTATCCTTCATATTGCCTTGACTAAACACTTAGCTTTATAGAATGCATTTTCATGTTATTCCGGCTTTGTGAGTTTGTCTTGAAGAGGAGGTCTTGAATAACACTGGAGTACAAAACAATATTTTTTATCATTGGTTTTTTATTTTTACAAATATATTTTTTATAATTTTGCAATTTTTAAATAATTTTTTTCTTTATATATTTTTATATTTTTTTACTAAATAATAGATATATAAAGTTTGTGTATTTTACAATACTTTTCCTGACAATAAATAACTAAATTCGTCCAGAGTTCTAACATCTCCCACACAAAAAATACCATTATTCAATCGATTTACCCAACTGAAATTTTTGAATTAAAAAATCTTTAAAAAGTTATAATAATGCTTTTTTGCAATACTGTCACTTAGTGTTATCCTGGCAACCTCGCTCTATACTATAGATCAGGCATTTTGTTTGGTTTACCACATCCACTTCATGCTTTTTTTTGCCCCCATCTTTAAATGCTCCTTTATGTTTTTCCTTTTGCATAATATCCTGTCCCACTACTCTGTCTCTTGTGAAAAATAATGGACATCCTTTGGCGCAGCACTTCATGTTTGTTTATTTGTCCGAGATTTCCTCCTGTGGTTGCTGGAACATTGTGTACATAAAGTAGTCGTTCGGCGTGATGGAGCTTCTTTCTCTTCATCTCCATCGCCCTGCTCTTTGTATCCTTTCTGGCACTGGTGTCCTTGGGTCCCAACCGAAAAGTGGGCTTTTAAATTAACTATTATGATTGGACACAAGTGTTTTATTGCCACTGCAGTAAGGTTTGTTGCTTTTTGGTGGCAATTGCTTTGCAACTGTGTCTCCATCTCTCGCTTTGTGTGTGTTTGAAGATGTCATTCTGCATTTCATAGACAGAACCGCCAGTCTCTGAATCATACAATTGACATCGAGCTTGGTGGTTGGTTGACTTGGATGACTGGTTTGACTGCTATTTCCACTCTAGAGATTTCATTTTATTTGCTCTGCACTAAATGGTAGCAATTGCGACTGACCTAATTTTAAGTTAAATCCCCAAATTAAATTTGACTCAAAAAGTTAACTGTTGTGTACTATATACAGTTTTAGCTGTCATTGTGCAAAACAGGTTGACAAATTGATGTCAATTTAATTTAAGTACAAATTTATATTTTCCTTTCAGCGGAAAATTATATCTATACTATCTGTCGCTTTATTTTGGGTCTATAGGTCAAAAGTAAACGGCAAATTGGCACCAAAATAGTATGAAATCAAAGAGCCAAATCGGGATGAAACTTGCACCAAATTTAGTCCGATTGGATAGTAGTTATGACACACAAATTTAAGAAGTTCAGTAAAGGACTGTCCGAGTTGGAGCGTGTTTAATTTTTACATTTTGCATAACAGTCCTGTTTTCCCAACCACTAATTACACTATGCAACAAAAATTTTGTCGAAGGTCGTAAATACGTAAAAAACTTCTGTTTCAAAATTCCAATTTTTTTGGATGATGCGCACGATAACTTTCGATAGCAGTAACCGATTTACCTAAAATTTGGTATGTGTTAATATTGTTTTTATACCCTCACTTTAGTGTGACGAGGGTATATATCATTTGCTACGGAAAAAAGTGTAACACATCAAAGGATTGATGTAAGACCCTAAGTATGGTCGGAGGAAATCCGTTTTGGGTCATTTTAAGTCGAATGAGCAATGTCCGTCCGTCTGTCTGTCTGTCTGTCTGTCTGTCTGTCTGTCTGTCTGTCTGTGTGTCTGCTGGCTGGTGCGCACGATAATTCTCGAAAGGAGTAACCGATTGACTTCAAATTTGGTATGTGGTAATATTTTGATCTATCTCCGGATGAGTTCGAAGATGGGCCATATTGGTCTACTTCTTCTGGTACCTCCCACACAAAGGGTTATAATTTAGTGAAATATCGATTCTTTAATAACTTCTATACTACTTATTCGAATCTTTTGAAATTCTGCACATAATATTAGTATATTAGTCGCTATTAACTCGAGAAAAATGGGTGAAGTTGGCATACCCCTTTTGGTACCTCCCACACAAATGGACCATTTTGCATCAAAATTTAACTGCTTATAACTTTAATACAAGTGCATAAAAATGCTTAAAATTTTCTACAGTATAATGTTTTTGTAGCGCCTATAGTCCGGTAAAAAATGGGAATTATTGTACAGCCCCTTTCGGTACCTCCCACACAAATGGACCGTTTCGTACCAAAAGTAAACGGTTTCTAACTTTAATACCAGTCCATACAAATACTTGAAATTTTGTACAGTGTAATGCTGTTATAGTGCCTATAGTCCTGTAAAAAGTGGGCGTTATCACCCCGCCCCTTTTTGTACCTCCCACACAAAATGACCAAATCATACCAAAATTACATAGCTCGTAACTTTAATATACCAGTGCACACAAACGCTTATAGTTCAGCACAATGCAATGTATTTAAGAATGTACTGTTTACCGAAAAATATGTGTATTTGGAAAACCCCTTCTGGTACCTCCCACACAAATTGACAGAATAATTCGAGTAATATTCAATATTACATTACAAAGTGAGGGTATACCTTATTCGGTTTACCCGACTGAAACTTTCTTACTTGTTATTTTTTCTCTCAGAGCAATTGCAAAAATGGACCTTAAATATTTTCTATACTACTTATCGGAATCTTCTGAAATTTCAGACATAGTATTAGTTTCTTAGTCGCTATCACCGTGGGAAAAATGGGCATTATTGCCACACCGTTTTTGGTACCTTCCAAATAAAGTGGCCAAAATAAGAAATATGAAATTGTTATTTTTAGATTTTTTAGATTCCCTTACTTTTACAATATGGGTCATTATTTGTACATTTATCCGTAGATTTTTCAAATAGGCAATGTTTTTTTCGTTACGATGCTGGATTTAAAACAAAATGGAACAAAAAAGTTTTTGCGATTTTTGTTCTTCTATTTTTTTTACTGTATTATTCGTGCCAGCAAAAAACTTTTATTTTGGAAAAAAAAATTTTCTACGAGTAATTGGTTTAACGACAGTTACTTAACCTCAGTTTCATACGAGAAAGAGATGTTTTCAGACTTTCTATGCCTCATAATGTCCTTTAATTTAAATGGCTTTATCGAATTTGGTCTAAATACTAAAGGTAACTTCAAAGAAAATTTAAAGTTTAGAAAAACAAATTAAAAAAGCTTAATCATAAAATATTTTTTTTTTTTTTTTTGGTTTCATAAAATAGTATGCCTCAATGTATACAAAAAAGGTTTTAGGTCTCGGACACATAACAAATTTTCGTTGCATAGAGGGTAATTCCAAAGGAAACCACCGACCCACTCTAAATATTTATGAATTTTGATTTGGATGAAATTTTGCACGCGTATACTACAAAACAAATTTGTCCAAATTTGGATTGTCCAAATTCGGTTTGGATTTTATAGTGTGCCAAATTTGGTCATCTACATTTTTTTTTGCAAAATTGAGCTATTTTGAAGTCGGCGTAACTTTTATACGGAATATCAGATTTGAATGATATAAGAACCATTTGAAAGTTTTTAGCATCCCCTCTAGGAATTATGAATTAAGTAATCATCCTTGATTTTCCTGAAATGCGTAACGCAATTTTTTTCGTTTTATTTTTAAACATTTTAAATTATTTTAAAAATTAAATTATATTTTCCCACAAAAAAGGTTAAAAAAATATGAGTTAATTAGTGTCCGTCCAAAAAAGGTTTGACCGAATTACTTAAAATTTCGTGCGTTATAATATTTTATTCAAACCCAGTTTATGTTTGATGGACCCATGCTTAAATTTTAACATTTTCTGGGAAAATATGTGCTTTTCAGGATAATCAAGGATTAAGGACATTTTTGTCCTTTTGATGTCCTTAGAACACACAAATTTTGTACTTAAATTCTAGTTCTTAGAGAGGATATTCCATTCAAAAGTTATGCCTACTCTAAAATATCTATGTTTGTACGAGGGTTGTTATATATATTTCTGCCTAGACAACACTAAGTGTTGCCTGGCGCCATCTGACATTTCCATTGGAAAGTTTGACATTTTTTAGCATAAACGTACTCAGAACGTTTTGACGTACGACCATCATTTGTGTTGTTTACAGTGACTTGAAAAAATCAATTTGGCAAAAAAAAAATGGAATTAACTCGTGAACATTTTCGTGCGAAAGAGTGCATCGATGAACTTAAATCTTTGTATGGCGATAAAGCAGCATCCTATAGCACTGTGAAAAACTGGTTTAAAGAATTCAATCGTGGCCGACGCTCGCTCAAAGACGAAGGTCGTCCAAAAACGGCCGTTGTGCCAGAGAACATTGATGCCGTGTATGAACCGATAATGCAAGATCGTCATGTGTCATGCCGTGAGATAGAGGCATCCTTGGGCATTTCTTCCACCAGCATACATTCGATATTGTTCTCGTTGAAATAAATTCAATAAATTTGGTGCAAGTTTCATTCATTAAAACTGCATTCACTTGACATTAAATCCACCATATATTCAATTTCAACATTCAAATATTACTCAAGAACACCGGAGCGTATGACAGTTGAATCAATATGGTCAACATATTTATCATACGCCATCCAGATCCCGGTTAATTAATACTTGTATGCATGGTTAAATGTTGAATATTGAATACCAAAGAAAAGTTAATACATGTCTTCTTAATTGTATACAAATAATTAACCTTTACATTTTCTTAATGTCAACAATGTTGGCTTTATTTAAACAGTTCCACAATATAATCGAGCAATCAATTTTTAAAGCTTCACTTGCAGTTCTACGTTTGGTTCAATTTATTTATTAACATTTCTGCTGAATAATGGTTACGCAAAGAAACTGTTGGTTGAGGGGGAGGGGGAATCGGAGAAGAAAAACGATAACAGTAATCAGGTTTTACATTAAACTTTTTGACGCATTGCCACGACATGAAGTTAACCAAATAATAATACAAAAAAAAACAAGCCAACTTTCAATTCCGAGGCAAAAATGGGAATGGCAAAAACAGAGGAAACATTTTCTGGTTAAAAGTGCTGACTGAATTAAAAACTCTTTCACAGACACTCGTAGAGACTGCAGCCGCCCAATGGAGGTGGGTATATATGTACACTAAAGGTTAAAAGTGAGATAACAGCAACGATTGCTCCCTTTCAATATAAAACAAGAAAATTATATTATCAAAGCCCCAATGATAGGTTTTACTTTCTTAGATTTTAATGCTACTGATTTTGCTATCTCCATGAATTTTCCCCGACTTGGATTTTTTTCAGTTTTCACGTTTCAAGTACACGTTGTCCAGATCAATACCATCCAACTCCGACCATAAAAAGTCATTAATCATCTCTCGATAGCGCAATCCATTCACCGTAACTGTTGATCCAACCTCATTTTCGAAAAAGTAAGGTCCAATGACCCCGCCGGACCATAAACCGCACCAAACAGTCACACGTTGAGGATGGAGAGGCTTCTCAACAATAACTCTTGAGTTTTCCGAGCCTCAGAAGCGACAATTTTGCTTATTGACGTAGCCTCCGGGGTGGAAATGGGCCTCATCAGTCAAGATGATTTTTTCGATGACTTTCGATTTTTAATAATTTCAATGCGTTGTTGAATCGTGTATCGTTCCATTTTTAGGAATGGCGTAGTTTCTACTTGTCAAATGTCAATGAATAAAAGCTTCAAAAGTGACAGCTACCGAAATACTGGGTGATTCAAAATAACACCTCTTGTTGGAAAACCCTGTATTTTCATTAGTGTTTACAATTTCATCCTGGAGAGATATACGCAAGAGCAACGTTTGCAAATTATTCAGTGTTGTTATCAAAATAAACGTTCTCCAATTGCAAATTTTCGTGCGCTAAGTCCATTCTTTTTTTAAATACAAAAAAATACTTTCCGTTCGACCTACGACCTAGACACCCATGTGCAATATTTTAGGTCTGGTACAGAGCTATCTTTATGCCATTGACCGATTACCGATCCGACGTACCATTAAGGATCTAGAGCAAAAATAAACTTTCCGTTCACATTTGAAAATTATGTTAAGTCCATTTTTTTTAAATCCAAAAAAAAACACTTTCAAGTCGACCTACGACCTTGACACCCATGAGCAATATTTTAGCTCTCGTTAAGAGCTATCTTTTTGCCATTTTGCCATTAGCCGTGCCACACTGCATATGAAACAATTGAATTGTTGCGAGGAAAGTTTGGAGATTCGATTATTTCAAGAATTTGTGATATTGAATGGTCTCCAAGAGGATGTGATTTAACACCATTAGACTATTTCTTGTGGGGTTATTTGAAGTCATTGGTCTTTCGAAATAAACCAGACTCTCTCCAAGCTTTACAAGTCAATATTGAACGTACCATTCATGATACGACTTGATTTAGTGGAAAAAGTGCCCAAAAATTGGAATTATCGAATTCGTTTCTGCAGAAGAAGTCGAGGAGGCCTTTTGAATGACGTTTAGAACTTACTTGTATCGATTGCACTTCACATCAAATAAAAAACTTTTGAATTTCCTTAACAATAAGTGTGTCTTTTTTTTCAAAGAAATCATATCACTCTTATTGGAAAACCCAATATAAGTAAAAACCAGCAACTAAGTATTGCATGTGAACACACTTTTGTCGCTCACTGCATATTCCTGGCATTTTCTACATGCTCATATGCTGTACATGACTGCAGACGTATACCCACATATATACAGATGTATGTATGTACATTATGTCGTTGTGTGTGATAAGATCAAGAGTTATTTGTTTTCATCAACATCCCGGCGAGAGAAATGGAGAAACCGAGCTAGCAACTCGATGATGAAGTACAAACAGAGTAATTGAATTTCCAGGCAATGCAGTTGGCCGTTTTGTTCGCTCGCTCGGCTGGTTGGCTGGCTGCTTGGTTAACTTGGCCTGGCTGAATTGTCTGGCTGTATCTGAGGTTATTTTTCTTCTTTCCAATGGTTATTCAATTGGTTGACTGCTGTGGCGCAGTAGGAACAAGACTCATATAGTTTCTTCAAAACTCAATTTAAAAATCACAACCAATCCTTGGCAGAGCGAACGTGTTAAGGACGATGCTAACTTTAAGTCAAGGATTTATATTTATGGGTTACAGCACAAAATCAAAATCATTCAATTGAATTAAATTTCCAAATGAATTTCTTTAAAGCATTACATTGAATAGTGGACATACATTTCCATCAATACTCATTGAACAGTTGTCATTTGCAGCCATTGAACCTTTTCGTTTTCCTCCGTTTCTCGAGTAAATATCTTTTATATATTTTGTTTTAATTAAAGTGACCTTTTTTGTGTGAAAATGTAAATTGATCAAATATATGGATAATTGGAATTTATGCTTCAGTGAATGGACGAAACAAAAAAAATTCTTCTGCACTCAGCAATAAATGAAAATGTTGTAATAAAAAGTACACCAGTCCACAAAGAACTATAGAAGTTTAGACAACTGTTTTGAGATATTTATAGAAGAAGAACATTTTAAATTTTTATTTCCCTAGATTTCAGACCTGTCTTAAGCCCTTCTAAAGGTCGCTTATACGGCGTATACGAGGTCTATTCAATACAAAAGGTGAATTTTAAAATTTCTAGTGCTACATGCATTCTACAGAGTGATATGATTTCTTTGAAAAAAAGCAAAACACTTATTGTTAAGGAAATTCAAAAGTTTTTTATTTAATGTGAAGAACAATCGATACAATTAAGTTCTAAATAAAACGTCATTTATATGGCCTCCACGACTTCTTCTGCAGGAACGAATTCGATGAACCCAATTTTCGAGCAGTTTTGCCACTAAATCAAGACGCATGTCATGCATGGCACATTCAATATTGACTTGTAAAGCTTGAAGAGAGTCTGGTTTATTTCAAAAGAGCAATGACTTCAAATAGCCCCACCAAAAATAGGCTAATGGTGTTAAATCACAACTTCTTGCAGGCCATTCAATATCACAATTTCTTGAAATAATCGAATCTCCAAACTATTCTCACAACAATTCAGTTGTTTCATTTGCTGTGTGACACGTAGCCACAATCGGTCAATGGCATAAAGATAACTCTTAACGAGAGCTAAAATATTGCTCATGGGTGTCAAGGTCGTAGGTCGACTGGAAAGTTTTTTTTTTATTTAACAAAAAATGGACTTTGCGCTCGAAACGGTCCAATTGGAGATCGATTATTTTGATAACAAAAGTGAATAATTTGTAAGCGTTGTTCTTGCGTATCTCTCTATGATGAAATTTTAAACACTACTGAATACAATGAAAAACAAATGACAGAACATAACATATTACAAATGGCCGAAACGTCACTTCAAAATCATGCCGTCCCTATTGGAAAACCCGTTATTAGCGTTTTTTTATGTTGGCACACTTGTCTCGAACATACAACTACTCTTTTAATTCCCAATTTTTGGGGAAACTTGTACCAATAAAATGGCTGTTTGTCAGGCCGTATATAATTTCCTCAATGCAATTAACATTGCACACAGTCTTTGTGAAATATGTCTATCCATCAAAATAGTATTTTAGACAACATTTTGGGTAATATTTCATATATTTTTCATCAATTTCTGGGCTGTTGAAATAATCGAATCTCCAAACTTTTCTCGCAACAATTCAATTGTTTCATTTGCTGTGTGGCACGTAGCCACAATCGGTCGATGGCAAAAAGATAGCTTTGAACGAGAGCTAAAATATTGCTCATGGGTGTCAAGGTCGTAGGTCGACTGAAAAGTGTTCTTTTTTGGATTTAAAAAAATGGACTTAGCATCATTTTCAAATGTGAACGGATTTTTTTTTGCTCTAGCTCCGTTGTCGGATCGGTAATCGGTCAATGGCAAAAAGATAGCTCGTAACGAGAGCTAAAATATTGCTCATGAGTGTCAAGGTCGTAGGCCGGCTGGAAAGTGTTTTTTTTTTTTTTGATTAAAAAAAAAATTGACTTAGCGCACGAAAAGTTGCAATTGGAGAACAATTATTTTCATAATAAAACCGAATAATTTGTAAACGTTGTTCTTGGGTATATCTCTCTATAAAAAAACCGTTAAATTTCCATAAAAGTGTATTGTGGGCACTTATAGTGATTTTTTACAAAGAATCTTTTTGTTAAATACATCATCTAAAAAATCCATCGATTTCAACTACTTCTGATACATAGTTATTTTTGGAGGGAGATTATCAGGGCTAAGGAGATCAGCGGGGGTGGCGGTTGTTTTGGAAGAAATACTTTCTGAAGTGTCTCCTTTAATTTGTTCTTTGGCATGGAACATCTATGCTGAAGCCTTCAAGCCCTAAGCACAGTGGCTAGCAGCGAATTTTTTTTTTAAATTTTAAAATATTAAAAAAATATATAAATTAATTTAGGCCCACTTCCATCCAAAGCTTATATGTTAGAGAATTAATAGTTGTTTAAAATATAAAAAATTCGCGAAAATCGGAGAGTACAAACAATTTAAAAAATTGTAAAACATAAAAATCCCAAACAAAAAAATTTTAATATTTTAAAAAAAAAAATTGAAAAGTACAGGAAAATACCAACATTTCAAAAAAAAAAAATCAAACCGGAACATTACTTAACATGTTATGACCAAAAACTCGATACACATAGTGATATCTTAACGATTTTTTAAATATCGATAACTTCTGAAGGAGTTATCTGAAAAATCTAAAAAAATTCCACAAAATGTTTCTTCAGATGTACTAAAAAATAGAAAAAAATGGGGAAAATCAAAACCGAAATTTTGTTGAAACAGTCGATTTGTCATGGAATTCCTCATATGCAATTAACATTGTACACAGACACTTTATAATATGTCTACCTATCAAAATTGTATTTTAGACAAAATTTTGGGTAATATTTTATATATTTTTTTCATCAATTTGTGGGCTGTATTTCATTTCTTATTTTGATCTAATTTACTTTAATTTTGAGATGAGAAAATTTTTATGCCGTCGGTTTTGAAATATTGCAAATGATATATCGTCATCAGAAACGAAAAAGGGAGTAACAACAAGAAAAATGGAAACTCAGTTTTTGATAAATTTCGGTACCCTGCATCAAAATACACATCCTGACAAATTTTGAGCGGCGTAATATTAAAAATGGCGAATTTATTAATGAAATTCAAAAGGGCCTAATAGCAAATTATTTCCTTTTTCATAGTTAAAAAATACTATTCCACGCAATTTTCACGAACAAGTTATAAATCATGTTTGTGTGATTTTATATATGCATCATTATGTTTAGACATTATCCTGAAAACTACGTTTTTCTAACGGCAACACTTTTCATTTTATTTAGTTTTTTGCTTCTCCTGTAAAATTTTCAAACTTTATAATAGGCCCTTTTTCGTTTCTGATGACGATATACACTCTTCCCTATAAGATTCGAGATTATACATTTTAAGCAAAACATACTGCAGTTCATTCTATTCCCACACTTTTTCGATCGCCTATTACAATATTGCAATTTCTCTTAAAACATTTGTAACTTCGTGTACTCTACAAAACCGCTTATCAAGTGGGGGAGGGGGTGTTTTTTTTCAATCGATATTGTCACTGGTTTAACGAAGCCAAAATGATTAACTGCTTCAATCAAATTTGTTTTTAATCAAAGTGATTTTTTATTAATTTCTTATCAAATAATATGACACGGATTCGGATAACCTTTCAACACACGACACTGCACACAATTTCATCGAATTTTACTTAATTTTTTTGTAAAACATGCAATCTCTTTTGTCAGTGAAAAATCCAAGGGACAGGTGAAAAACAAGCAGCGGAGTTGTGTTGCAGAGAAAACAAATAAATTATTATATTTGAATTAATAATCATTCTTTTTTGTGCCTTGCGGTTGTGCGGTTTCATGATGAAATCTCAGTTTTTCATTTTTCATTTTTAACTTTTCAATTTTGCACTTACCTTAACCGGAAATTAAGTGGTGTATGGTAAGAGCAAAAAAAAGCTTTAACATCCCAAAAAAACACCAAAAGGAAACCCAAATAAAATCACATTTGGGTAGGGGATGAGAGAGATTTAGGGGATTTATCTGTAAACGACAAGAGGTTAGATAGAACCAGAGTTTGTTAAGGCCTTTAAGCCAAATACTTTGTAATTTATTCTGGCAGGTTTGTCTATTTTAATATTAATGTTCATATTGTTCTGACGTGACGATGTGTTTTTACAACAAACGGAATGCGGATGATTTTAAATATCACAAACAACTCAGCCATTACATAATAGGAAAGTAAAAGGAAATGGTCGAATTTAATTTTGGCCTGCATTGTCCTTGAACTGAAAGAGTTTAAATTTAGATTTACTTAAATCATATTTCAAAAGTATAGCAAGTAATACGTCATAGTCAGAGATATTTCAAATTGGAAAAATTTTAAAAGTTCGTATTAAATAAAATCCGTATCTATTTTACAGTAGAGTGAAGTCATATATTCTATAGTAGATTCTAGTGGGCCCTAGTGGTAGGCATCGACTATATATTTGAAAAATCGTGGAGCCATTTAGCCTATAGTAAACGCATCGTGGAATCATCTACACTATAGTAAAAAACTAAAAGAGTCAGGTACACTATAGTAGCAACGCCTAGTCTATAGTCATCTCCATGGAGGACGCACTGAGTCATACATTCTGTTGTAAACGACTAATATAGTCATGTAAACTATGGAAAATTACTCATGGAGTCATGTGAACTATGTTAGATGACACAAGGAGTCAAGTAAACTATGGTAGATGACGCTTGAAATCATCTACTCTATGGTACGATTGGAGTCATCAACTATACGACAGATGACTCATGGAGACATCTACTCTATGGTAGACGACACACGGGGTTATCTACTCTATGAAAGACGAATCATGGAATAATCTACTTGTCAAGTAAACTACGTTAGACGAATAACGAAATAATTTACTCTTTGGTAAAAGACTAACGGAGTCAACTACTCTACCGTACACGACTAATGGATTCATCTACTTTATGGTAAACGACTCATGGAGTTGTCTACTCTATGTTAGACGACTCATGGAATAATCTACATGTTAAGTAAACTATGGTAGACGAATCATGGACGCATATACTCTATTGTAAAAACTAAGCGAGTCATCTACTCTACGGTAGACGACTAATGGAGTCATCTACTCTATTCTAGACGTCTCATGGATTATTCTATTCTATGGAATACAACTCAGGGAGCCATCTACTCTATAGTAGCAACTCACAGAATAATGTACTCTACAGTAGACGATTCATAGACATAAAGAGTCATCAACTCGATAGTGGACGACTCATAGGGTCATCTACGCTATTGTAGACGACTCATAGAGTCATTTACCCTATTGTGTACGACTCATAAAGTCATCTACTCTATGGCGGATGACTCATAGAGTCATCTCCTCTATAGAAGCTGTTCTCTACTCTATTTTGGATGACTCATAGTGGCGCCTACTCTACTCATAGAATCGTCTACTCAATAGAAGATGGCTCATAGAGTCGTCTACTCTACTTTATAGTAGATAACTCGTAGAGTCACCTACTCTATAGTAGTACATTCGTTTACTCTATAGTGGAGGATGACTGAATATTCTACGATGTGATAGACGACTATGGAGTATACTTATTAACTATGATAGAGTAAATGCCTAATGGAGTCATCTATTACATAGAACCACAATCTAGTAGACGACTCATGCAGTCATCATGGACAATGCACCGAGTCATGTACTCTATAGTAAACGGTTTATGTAGTCATCTACTCTATGGTAGAGGACTCATGTGTGATATACCATACATTCTATTATAGACCACCCATCATGTCATATAAACTGTTTTAGACGACTCATGTAGTCATCTACTCGATTCTAGACGTCTTAAATTTTAATTAATCCATGAGCCCTTAAGTTGACAACTCATGGAGTCATCTACAATATTGTAGACGACTCATAGAGTCATCTACTCTATTGTAGACGACTCATAGAGTCATCTACTCTATTGTAGACGACTCATAGAGTCATCTTCTCTCTTGTAGACGACTCATAGAGTCATCCACTCTATTGTAGACGACTCATAGAGTCATCTACTCTATTGTAGACGACTCATAGAGTCATCTACCCTATTGTAGACGACTCATAGAGTCATCTACTCCATTGTAGACGACTCATAGTGTCATCTACTCTATTGTAGACGACTCATAGTGTCATCTACTCTATTGTAGACGACTCATAGAGTCATCTACTCTATTGTAGACAACTCATAGAGCAAACTATTGTACACGACCCATAGCGTCGTCTGTCCTACAGTAGATGGTTCATGGAATCGTCTACTCTATAGTAGATGATTCATGGAGTTGTCCACTCTATAGTAGATGACTCATGTAGTCGTGTACTCTGCAGTAGATGACTTATGGAATCGTGTTCATAGTAGATTATTCATAGAGTCATCTACTCCATTGTAGACGACTCATAGTGTCATCTACTCTATTGTAGACGACTCATAGAGTCATCTACTCTATTGTAGACAACTCATAGAGAAAACTACTGTACACGACCCATAGCGTCGTCTGTTCTACAGTAGATGGTTCATGGAATCGTCTACTCTATAGTAGATGATTCATGGAGTTGTCCACTCTATAGTAGATGACTCATGTAGTCGTGTACTCTGCAGTAGATGACTTATGGAATCGTGTTCATAGTAGATTATTCATGGAGTCGTCTACTTTATAGTAGATGACTCATGTAGTCATAGAGTCATCTTCTCCATAGTAGATGACTCATGTAGTCGTCTACTCTACAGTAGGTGACTCATGGAGTCGTCCACTCTATAGTAGATGATTCATGGACTCATCTACTATGTATCATGGAGTCTAATCTACAGACTCATGGAATCGTCTACTCTACAGTAGATGACTCATGTTAGGTGATTCTTGGAGTCGTTTACTCTATAGTAGATGACTCATGTAGTCGTCTACTCTATAGTAGATGATTCATGGAGTTGTCCACTCTATAGTAGATGCCTATGTAGTCGTGTACTCTACAGTAGATGACTTATCGAATCGTGTCTATAGTAGATTATTCATGGAGTCGTCTACTTTATAGTAGATGACTCATGAAGTCGTCTACTCTATAGTAGATTACACATTCAGTCGTCTACTCTATAGTAGATTACTCAATCAGCCGTCTACTCTATAGAAGATGACTCATGCAGTCGTCTACTCTATAGTAGATTACTCAATCAGCCGTCTACTCTATAATAGATGACTCATGGAGTCGTCTACTCTATAGTAGGTGACACATAGAGTCGTCTAGTCTACTGTAGGTGACTAATAGAGTCATCTATTCTATAGGTGATGACTCATGCAGTCGTCTACTCTACAGCGGAAGGCTCATAAAGCCGTCTAGTGGACGACTAGATGATTCATTTAGTCGTCAACTGGAAAGTAGGTGATTCCTGAGTGAAATAATCTGCCCTATAGCAAACGGTCGTCTACTCTATATATACTCGTAGAGAGTAGATGACTTAATGAGTAACCTACGACTCCATGAGTCATCTATTATAGAATTATCGACTCCATGATTTCGCCTATTAGAGAATAAACGAATACATATAAAAATCGCGATAATAATATAAAAACCGATTTTTAATGTAGAAACTTGAACAAATTATTACGAATTTTTGTTCTTTGTTTTTTCTTTGCTTGCATCATTTAATAAAGCTCATTACAAATAATTGAAAATTTAAGATTATGTTGTACTGTAATCAGATTATGTGCAATACGACATCTGGTGTGAATATACTAAATACCTGCTCAACGTTTCTCTTAATATTTGATCCCAAGTTTACACAACGAAATTACGATGACATCCTTTTGTAAATAAAGAAAAACAGCGGCCGAACCTAAGCTGCAACAAATCTGTTTAATTGACTACGAGACAGCTTAAGAGTTTCTTCAAGATTAATTCGTAAAAGTAAAATACAAGCGATGAATGTAAGATGTTTTTAAACGCTGTAATGTTGAATTTTCATGGCATTATTAACACTTGTAATTGTTCCCAGCTATCCCAGGCGAATGCGAAGGCAGGGAGAATTTAAACTTTGTGAGAAATATGCATGTTTCATTACATATGTATTCCTTTATTCGCTCCGGAATGGCTTCAGTTTAAATGCCTCACCCTCTAAACCCGATTTAATACACGCATAAGGTAAAACATAAATAGATAAAGAGCTTTTATATGGATATGTATGTATATGTTTATTGTATTTACATACATATGTATGTTGAATTGGGGTTATGTATACAGCATGGGGTCATTGAATCTAATCTATAGTAGACGACTCATGGAGTCATCTACTCTATGGTAGACGACTCATGGAGTCATCCACTCTATGGTAGACGACTCATGGAGTCATCCACTCTATGGTAGACGACTCATGGAGTCATCCACTCTATGGTAGACGACTCATGGAGTCATCTACTCTATAGGAGACGACTCATGGAGTGACCTTCTCTAGTAGACGACTCATGGAGTGATCTTCTCTAGTAGACGACTCATGGGGCATCTACTCTATAGTAGACGACTCATGGAGTAATCTTCTCTAGTAGACGACTTATGGGGTCATCTACTCTATAGTAGACGACTCATGGAGTCATCTACTCTAAAGCAGATGACTCCTGGAGTCATCTATTATATAGCAGATGACTCCTGGAGTCATCTACACTATAGCAGATGACTCATGGAGTCATATACTCTATAGCAGATGACTCATGGAGTTATCTGCTCTATAGCAGATGACTCATGAAGTCATCAACTCTATAGCAGACTATGTAGTAGTAGACGACTCAACGAGTTATCTACTCTATATAAGACGACTCGCAGATTTATCTGCTCTGTAGCAGACGTCTCGTGAAGTTCAAAGAAAAATGTTTGCTTCTATGCGTAATAATTCAAAGTCACTGTGCCGTCTACATGTACGATTTGTATTTCTATCTCCCAGTTACACTCACACATTCACTACTTGTACAGACACAGAAGTACAGGGAATAAAGGTTAAATGTTTATGATTCAAATAAATTTACATACATTTAAACAAACTTACGATACGCACAGCTACAGTACACACTGTCATTGTTATGTCTCTATGCGGAGGTGCTAGGATATACGAGAATGTATTTGCGTAATTGTGTATGTGTGAGATTTTCCAAGAAGGGAAGAGAAGGAAAGGGAAGAGAATTTTTTTAAGTCACACAAACATTATCCTCTGGAAGCCGGAGAATTGCCTTTGGGTATGCATTGTATATTTTCTTAAGCAAAAATGCAAAAGGGCCAATCATAATTTATGAGAATTTAATAGAGGAAATAACAAACCAATGAAATGAGAATACTTCAGTCAGTCAGTTACACTGACTTAGGTTATCCTAACATTGTGAGGATTTTGATTCGGAATTTGGTAGTTTTGAAGGTAATATTAACTTAACTCCTTTGTCTATTAAAAAAAAATCTCTGGTAGAATCTTTTGATATTGGACATCTGTTTCACATAAAATACCTCAATTTCGATTTTCTTGCTTGTTTGTCCCTTTTACATTTCAGAAGATGGTTTGCATCTGTACATGTTTACTTTGTACATGTTTGCAAGTATTTAATAGTAGATTAACATAAAATTAATTTATATTAAAATTAATAACAAGGATTATCATTGTCTTGTCATTATTCTCTCTCATTGTTTTAAAGGCATAAGAAAACTTTGTATAAATATGTACATAAATATGTGTATATGTATTTATGTATGTATGTACATAATTCCAATGAACAAATATATTTAAGAACTCAGTAGAAATGCTACGAAATAAACATTAAATTTGCTAAGTCATATTTGTCTGCATAAATTGTATTTTGTAAGAAGGATTTTAAAGTTTATATGGGATTTCAGAATTTGCATTATTTCTTATTCATATTATTACTCACATGTACATATGTTTTTCTTTGTTTTCTTTTTGCAGAGAATAATATTATTACATGCTTGACAGAGAATGACAAAGCAATTGTTTGAATCAAGCAAATTATGTTTCTTTTTGAAAAATTTCTTCGACGAACTTTTTATTCTGTAACCCTTAGCCTAATTAAAACCCTAAACAGGAAAAAACATGTACCTCAACCGTGACAATATGAAAAAAAGGAAATTTACATATCGTTGGCTAATTATAACAAGTAAGAAAGTTCAGTCAACCGACTTATGAATCCCCTCACCTTGAGTCCCAAAAAATGTTAGTAAATTTATTTATTTTCTTTTGTTTTAATTATATAATTATTATCAATTAAATTGCATTTAATAACATTAAAGTATGTACTGGTATTAAAGTTATAAGCTGTTAACTTTTGGTGTAAAATGGTCCATTTGTGTGTGAGGTAACAAAAGGGGCGTGCCAATAACGGACACTTTTCTCTAGAAACTAGATACTACAAATGCATTACACTGCACGAAATTTAAAGTATTTGTATGCACTGGTATTAAAGTTCAAATCTGTCCATTTGTCCATTTGTGTGGGAGGTATCAAATGGGGCATGCCAATAACGCCCATTTTTCTCTGGACTCTTAGTACTATAAAAGCTTTACACTGTACACAATTTCAAGTATTTATATGCTCTGGCATTAAAGTTAATATCTTTTAACTTTTGGTACAAAAAGGTCCAAGTATGTGGGAGGTACCAAAAGGGGCATGCCAATAACGCCCATTTTTCTCTTGACTCTAGGTACTATAAAAGCATTACACTGTACAAAATTTCAAGTATTTGTATGCAGTGGTATTCAAGTTATAACTTTGGTAACTTTTGGTACAAAATGGTCCATTTGTGTGGGAGGTACCCAAAGGAGCGCGGCAATAATGCCCATTTTTAGGTATTATTAAACCATTACACTGTACAAAATTTCAAGTCTTTGTATGCACTGGTAATAAGACTATAAGCTTTTAACTTTTGGTTCAAAATTTTCCATTTTTCTCCAGGTAATAGTGACTAACAAACTAATACTATGTATATAATTTCAGAGTATTCAAATAAGTAGTATAAAAGTTATTAAATAATCAATATGTCACTAAATGTTAACCCTTTGTGGGGGAGGTACTAGAAGGAGTGTACCAATATAGCCCATCTTCGAACTTCGCGGGAGATAGAAGAAAATACTACCACATACCAAATTTTAAGTCAAACTGTTACACCTTTCGAGAGTTATCGTGCGCACCAGCCAGCAGACAGACGGACATTGCTCAAATTACTTAATATGACCCAAAACGGATTTCCGCCGAACATACGTAGGGTCTTAGGTCACTCCTTCGATGTGTTACACTTTTGGCCCGTAGCAAATGATATGTACCCTCGTATCACTAAAGTGAGGGTATAAAAAGAAATGGATGTTATTACATATTCTCATAGAGTAATGTGACGTACGTATATATTTACATCTTTCCAGAAAAAATCAGATTGCTATGTCTATAAACAAAAATGTTACAGACATTTAAAAAATGACATGTCACATAAATCATGAAATCTCTTTGCACTTTAAATATTAATATTTAATACTCGTAGGTTTGGTACATTCAGTTGCTGAGGTGTTTTTTGTGAGCTATTGGATTTTTAATAAATTTCAATAAATTGATATACAAATAAAAACATATATTTTTTAGAATTTTTACATAAGATAACTTGCCTTTCTGTTTTTTTTAATATTTTCTTTGGGGTAGTTTGATTTAATTTCAAGATTAAATATACATACAGCCTGAATTATTTTCGGAATGTGTGATTGTGACAGAAGGTACACATTTAACAGAAGATGGTAAATGGGTTAATGAACCTGTAACACATGTTTACACAATTTTTGTCAAAATGCTGTACATAACATTTTTTGGTGTAATATGTAATATCCAAACAAGAGAATTAATAAAAATTTTTCTTTTAATTTTTTTTTAAGTTTCGATTTTCCCGGTAGTTGCCTTTGTAAGTTGGACCATATTTTTTGAAGTATAAGCTCAATCAAGAAGGTTAAACTTTAAATCGAAGGAAGTTATCAGGGCTACAGATGTTGAAAGTAAAGATGTCCAAGTAATAACAAAAGTATATATATATGGTAGTAGCTTTACCGTTTTTAAAAAACTTTGCTTTCTATAATACATAATAGAGGCAATGATGGTCTAGAGCCAGGACAATTTCCTAGTGACAAATCAATGAAAATATATTCGTTAAAACAATTATAAAGAATTAGACACAATTAAAAGAAACGTTTTTTGATAGCTAGAATAACCATAAAAAATAGAAAAAAATCTCAAATAAAATATTTACTCCAATTTTTTGAGCTTTCTAACGAAGAAACAAGTCTATGGATAAATGTAGAAATTACAGCTGTTTTGGTAAAAGTCAGAGAATTTCAAAAAAACCTTGTTTTTATACCCTCACTATTGTAAACGAGGGTATCAACCAGTTGCTGCCGACCAAAGACGTAACACATCGAAGAAGTAACCTAAGAGACCCAAAAAATAGTTTGCGAAAATCAGTTTGGACATTTTTAAGTCTTTTGATCAATATCCGTCCGTCTGACGGATATTGTCTGTCTGGATTCAAATTTGGTAAGTGTCAATATCATTTTTTGTGGTGTAATATGGAGTCCTTAAAAATTAAAATTAAAGCAATTAAAACTCTCGACCAATTTTTGTATTTGTTTCTAGTACTTTTTTGCAATAGACAGAAAGTAACTGAAACATATGGTCTCAAACCAAAATAAATTCTGACTGAATAAAAAAATATTAAACAAATTTTCATGGAAATTTTCTTTTAAATTTTCTTTAAGATTCCAATTTTCTTGGAAGGTTGCTTTAATATTACCAAATTAAAAAACTAAAAATGTTTGTAATTAAACTTTTATGTGAAGAAGTTTAGTAACTGTCGTTAAAACAATTAGAAAAAATTTGATTTGTTTTCAAAAAATTTTGTTTTTGCTTTCACGAAAAACACCATAAAAAATAGAAAAAAATCGCCAAAAATCGTTTGTTTAATATTTTGAAAGCTAGCGAAGAAAGCAATGCCTCTTGGAGGAAAATTTATGGATAAATGTAGAAATTATAGGACTTTTGGTAGAAATAAGAGAATTTCAACAAAATTCTATATTTTTACCCCCCTATTGTGAACAAGGGCATATGTCATATGTGTAAAACATCGATGGAGTGACCTAAGAGACCCCAAGAATTTTTGGCGGAAATCCATTTTGGGCCATTTTAAGTCATTTTAGCAATGTCCGTCAGCCTGTCCGTCTGTCTGTCTGGCTGGTGCGCACGATAACTTTCGACAGGATTAACCGATTGACTTAAAATTTTACATGTGTCAATATTTTTGTCTACCTCAGACTAAGGTCAAAGATGGACTATGTTGGTCCACTCCTTCGAGTACCTCCCACAAAAAGGGACAACATTTAGTGAAATATTGATTATCTCATAACGTCTATACTACTATTCAGAATCTTTGAACATTCCACACATAGTAAAGGGTTTTCCAACAGGAGGTGTTATTTTGGTATTCAAAGAGGTGTTATTTTGGTATTTTGAGATAAATGATCGGATGTTTATTTCATAATAAAGAGGAAGGTATGCCGCTAATAATGAAAAGCAACATCAGCCAAATGGCCACCACGACCACGTTTACAGAACCATATACTGTTCATGAAATTGTCCATAACCAAATCGCAAAGTGGCTGCCCTATGTCCTCGATAGCCTTACGAATTCTATCTTTGAGGTCTTGAATCGACGCTGGGCTGTTGGCGTAGACCTTATCTTTCACGTGGCCCCAAAGGAAGAAGTCGCAAGGTGTTAAATCACAAGATCTCGGTGGCCAATTGTGATCACCTCTTCTCGAGAGATAACACGGTCCGGAAACTTTTCCCGTAACACAGCAATGGTTTCGTTGCTTGTGTGGCACGTAGCGCCGTCTTGTTGAAAGCAAACGTTGTCCAGATCAATACCATCCAACTCCGACCATAAAAAATCATTAATCATCTCTTGATAACGCAATCCATTCACCGTAACTGGTGATCCAACCTCATTTTCGAAAAAGTAAGGTCCAATGACCCCGCCGGACCATAAACCGCACCAAACAGTCACACGTTGAGGATGGAGAGGCTTCTCAACAATAACTCTTAGGTTTTTCAAGCCCCAGATGCGACAATTTTGCTTGTTGACGTAGCCACCGAGGTAGAAATGGCCCTCATCAGTCAAGATGATTTTTCGATGGAATTCCCGATCATTTTCATGCATTTCAAGGACCCAATCAGCAAAGACACGACGTTGTTGATGATCGGCCGGCTTGAGTTCTTGTGTTAACTGAACGTTATAAGCCTTAAGACCCGAGTCTTTATGCAAGATACGGTGTAATGACGTTTGTGGAATGCCCAATTCCAAAGAACAACGAGGAATGGACATACCTGGGTTTTCTTCAACACTTTGGGCTACAGCAGCTATATTCTCAGTTGTTCTTGAGTGACGTGCACGGGTTTTATTCTACACATCACTAACTTGTCAGAACAGCTCGAATTTTTCCACCAATTTCTGTCTTGCGGTCCGACAAGGTTCTTCACGACGACCCAAAAATGCTTTAGTTTTGCGAACTGTGACTGCAAGATTTTCACCATTTTTGTAGAGAATTTTAATAATTTCAATGCGTTGTTGTATCGTGTATCGTTCCATTTTTATACCCTACCACACTGTGGTACAGGGTATTATGACTTTGTGCATTTGTTTGTAACGCCCAAAAAGAGAAGAAATGGAACCATAGTTTATAATACCGATCGTCATAGAATCAATTTTTGAGACGTCTGTCTGTCCGTCTGTCTGTCCGTCTGTCCATGTATTCTTGTAATCAAAGTACAGGTCGCAATTATGGTCCGATCTCGACGAAACTTTACACATATCTTTTGTTTGGCCCAAGGACGATCCCTATTGAATTTGGTTAGAATCGGTTTAGATTTAGATATAGCCCCCATATATATGTTAGCCCCGATTTGACATGTAAGTGCTGTAGAAACTGTATTTTATATCCGATCAGCGCGAATTTAGGTAAAAAGAGGTTTCTTATTACATGAAGGAATATATTATTATTACATGAAAGATATAGCCCCATATATATGTTACCCCCGATTTGATATGTAAGCGCTGTAAATACTGTATTTTATATCCGATCAGTATGAAATTCGGCAGAATGGGGTTTCCTATTATATGAATGAACGCTTTTAAATTTGAAAGAAATCAGTCAGGATTTAGATATAGCCCCCATATATACATACGTTATCCCCGATTTGACATGTAAACGCTGTAAAAATTTTATTTTATGTCCGATCAGAAGTATATAATATGTTTCTACCCTTATCGCATTGTTAGGCAGGTGTAGGGTATTATATAGTCGGCCCCGCCCGACTTTCTGCCTTTCCTTACTGGTTAGTAATGGCGTAGTTTCTACTTGTCAAATGTCAAAAAATAAAGGCCTCAAAAGTGACAGCTACCGAAATACCGGGTGATTCCAAATAACACCTCTTGTTGGAAAACCCTGTATTTGCTAATAAAATTTGTGTAATAATATGTTATGTTTATTGAAATAATTTTCAATATTTGTGGTTATCTAGGGGAGAACGAACTTTCAGGATTCTGGATGCCGAACTTTTTGTGAAGCATTAGGTACGTCTTTTCGTCTGGTTGTGGCGTACCGACAACTCTCAACATAACATAACTTCAAATTTTGGATGTTGCAATATTTTTTCCGATTTTTTAAATAAGTTTCAGGACATTCAAAGTCATTTCAGCTATAACCGTTAGGGCGGGTTGATTTTTTTCTTTTTAATCGTATAGCAAAAACGTAAACTACATCAAATTCTAAGAAAATTCTCCGAAGAAACCATGTATCTAAAATAATATCCTAATCCGCGCCTCTCGACTTGAAAATGTATATGCCCGCCTTTGGCAAAAAAAATAAATATTAGAAAAAATTGATTTTTCCAAAAAGGAATAGAATTTTCTGAATAAAATTGTTTAGTAAGGTAGTTTATTTGCACTTTATATCTTTTCTACACTCAAAATTGTTTTCATTAAAAAAATATTCACCCAAGTAAAAAATTTTGTATACAATTTCAAGTCGAGAGGCGCGGATTAGGTTTTGATTTTAGACCCATGGTTTCTTCGGAGAATTTTCTTAGAATTTAACGTAGATTACGTTTATGCTATACGATTTTAAATATTTTTTTTATCCATACAAATCTATCTGGGTTTCGAAAGTACTAACAAATTGACACCAAATTTGTTATATTGATATATTTTTTTCTTTTCCATATTTTGTTTTTGTACTCAGGCTCAAGATCGTTATTGTTGTTTTCAGTATATGAAAACAACTTTGTTAAAAATTAAAGAAAAAGTAAGTGACATGTATTGGGGGCGGTTGTAATGGTTGGATAGATAGATCTGTTTCGGGAGCCACCAAACTCCCATTATCAATATCCTTATTACAACGGTTAGTTCAGTCGAAATTATTAAATATATACGCACAGCCAAGTATTTTCTTTTCTGTTATCACATGCTAAGTTCGAAAATGGTCCACATTAGTATATTCGTTCTGGGCCATAATACACAAATAAGTAACGGCTTATAATTTAACACGTATTACATACATATATATGCATGCGATTTTGTGTCGTGTATTGCCTTTAAAGAATCCACAGCCCAGTGAAGAATTGGCATTATTGCTTTCGATACCTCCTATACAAAATTGCCTAATCATAGCACATTATAGGAAGCAAATGAATCTATATGTGCTAAAATTTAATGGCTCGTGACACTAATACCAGTGCACAAAAACACTTACAATTCGGTACAGTGCAATGTCTTTGAAGTATCTGTAGTTCAGCGCAAAATAGGCATACGAGTATTCGTCATGCCACTTCCCGTACCACCCTTGCAAATCGAGAGATTTATTCGAATATAACATTCCCATAACTTCTGCAGAAATCATCTAAAATTTTCATGTTTTGCATTTTGATAATATTTCCAATGAGTACAGACTGACAAAGAATGAATACATTTTGAAGAAAAATTTAATAAAAAGATTGACAAAGAATAAACAAATTGTTTTCATCGTTCTGCATTTCCCTCGGATTTAATCGAACACAATTTTCTTACTTGTTTTATTATTACTACATATTTTCTATTATTATTATTATTCATCTTTTATCCCATATCCCTTTTATTAAGCTAATGTTTACATTACTTTATTCCGTCTTTTGTATCTCCTTGGGGGAATATTCATTCAAAATGGGACATTCGCTCTCTCTCTCTCTCTCTCTCTCTCTCTATTGGCCATAAGTTATCATTATCTGAAAAGAGTTCAACAGTTTCAATGTGTGCGTGCGTGCACTGTCTGTAATCCCTATTACAGTAATTTCCTTGTTCATTACAATAATACCATACTTGTATTGTGTTTTCATTCATTTGTCGGTTGCGATTTGTTGTCCTTGCTTAGGTACATTCGAACAAAATTCCTTTTTCATTGTGTCATTACAAAAGAAAAGGGGCAAGGGAGTATATGTATGAGTGTGTGTCTGCCCGTCGATGATAACTTACAATTTCTAATACAATTTCCGTTTCTGATACGAAAGCAACAAAAGGAAACTTTTCCGAGAGAGAAGTCACAGTTGGAGTGGGTATATTTTCCAAGCAGGAGGGAGGTCCTGCTGGAAATTATAAACTACTACAATTTGAAAACAATTATCTACATACAACTACTTTTATTTTCATTTCCTGTGGAAAGCAAAAAAAAAATAGAAGGG
This sequence comes from Eudasyphora cyanicolor, assembly GCA_963930755.1. Classification (NCBI taxonomy): domain Eukaryota; kingdom Metazoa; phylum Arthropoda; class Insecta; order Diptera; family Muscidae; genus Eudasyphora; species Eudasyphora cyanicolor. Next base: position 185,085,181 of record OZ005738.1, on the reverse strand, counting down.
AGATTTTAAATTCACCTTATACATACGGACAAAAGTACGCAGTAAATATAATTGTTTCAAATAATTTAAAATTTATTAAAAAACACGAAAGAAAGAAAGTCTCAGTCCGGTAAACCGACTGAAGTATAAACTGACTTTATGAGAAATACAATATGGAATTTGATAATTTGTTTTTGCCTATTCTTTTTTAACCTACCATACAGTATATAGAACTTTAAATAAAGAGAAAGCAAATAATAATATTTTTAATATCAAGTAAACTGGCTTTGTTGAATAAATAACTCTATGCAACAAAATTTTTGTCGAAGGGCTGGTCATTACATTTTCTGGTGTAATTTTCTGTAAAATAAATATTTAAAAAAAAATGTACCATAAAATTTACATAAAAATTTATTTTTGAAATTCCAAACTGGGAAAAATCGCCATTTTTGATATGTTTGAATTGAAAGAAAATATATTTGGAAACGAATTTTTTAAATATTATATATTTCTTAACAAATAAATTTTATTTAAAAATCAAGAAATTTTGTTTGGAACGCATATATTAATATATTAGAACATAATATATTTACAAATTGACTTTCAGAAATAAAATATGTGTTTACAAACAAACAAAGTTATTGTCTAAGAAGTTTTCCAAATATATTTTACGAGTATTTAAAAACGATTTTTAAAACTTTGCTGACTTTTTTACATTTTACTTAGTTTTTCCTAGAATTCGTGTTAAATTTTATAGTTAAAAATGTCTTTAGCAGTATTATCTTTTGTTTTAAATCAAAAATTTTTAATTTATAAATATTCCAATTGTTAATCCATCAACGCAAATTATAGTTACGAAAGGTTATACACGCTGAAAAAAATCGCTTCTGTAGTATATTGTCCCAAACATATTCGGCTTGAAATATACATATGTTTAGAGTACACTCCAAATATATAATATTTGACACACATAAATATTATATGTTTGGGCGAATAGTGTTCTAAACAAAAATATGTTCCCATTCTAACATTTTTTTATTTGGAACTAGTATTTCCGAAACAAAGATTAATTTGTATTTAAGTATTTTGACAATGTATCAATGCCTTGATTTAAAGACAAGTTTTCTGTTTTTCAGGTGCTCAAAGATATTTTTTTTTATAAATTTTAAATGTTTTTAAAATTTAATTAAAACTTAAATCGTATAATCTTTCGTGAATATAAATTGCATTTATGGATTGACAAAAAGTGATGAATTGGAATATTTATAAATTAAAAGACATTTTTAGCTATAAAGTTTAAAACGAAAACTAGGAAAAACTAACTAAAATTCGAAAAAATCAGCAAAGTTTTAACATTTTTTTTAAATAAAATATGTTTGGAAAACTTCTTAAACAATAACTTTGTTTGTGGGTACACACATATTTTAGTTGTGAAAGTCAGTTAGCAAATATATTATGTTCTAATATATTAATATATGCAAAATTTATAAAAAAATAGCACTTTTAATTTCAGAAAAAAAAGAAAATAATTAAAGCATTGATACATTGCCAAAATTCTTAAATAAAATTAATCTTAGGTTCGCAAATATTAGTTCCAAATAAATTATTAGTTCCAAATAATATATAAGAATGGGAACATATTTTTGTTTAGCACAATAACCTCCCAAACATATAATATTTGTGCGTGTGTCAAATATTAAATATTTGGAGTGTACCCTCAACAAATGTATATTTCAAGCAAAATATGTTTGGACAATATACTACAGAAGCGATTCTTTTTCAGAGTGTACCGCAAAATAGTGATTTTATTACACACCTGGCATTTTTTTTTTATCATTTTTGGTATACAGTTTTTCGGATTTGCCCATATGTACTTTGAAGTGTGAATAACAAAAATCAGAATTTTTTTTCTAAAATTTAAAAAAAGTTATGGCCTAATGAAAATTTCGTTAATTTTTTTTAAATCCCATAACTTTGGACTGAGTTGGTTTTTTTTGTTTTTTTGGGGGTAAACTAACAGAAAGCTGTCTTAAAAAAATATAATATTAAAAAAAAAATTTTAAAAATTTTAAAATAAAAATTAAAAATAAATTTTTAGAAAAAATAATAGTAATAATTTTGTCATTAATACCTACAGGAAGTTTGATGACTCTGTCTCTTCAATTTATTGACAAAAAAAGAAGATGAATGGGAAATTTGATTTTTTTCGAAGGAATTTTGTTTCATCTCTCCCATTATGATGAAAATTGTCCGCTACATATCGCTCAATTAGAAAAAGAAGGGTCAGAATATTTAATATCGACCTATGTAGTTCAGTTTTGGCTAAAATATTTATAAACAGTTACAAATAGGTAAAATAATCATCGCTATCGCCTTTTTATACTCACTTTAGTGTGACGAGGGTATATATCATTTGCTACGAAAAAAAGTGTAACACATCGAAGGAGTGATCTAACACCCTAAGTATGTTCGGCGGATATTCGTTTTGGGTCATTTTAAGTCGAATGAGCAATGTCCGTCCGTCTGTCTGTCTGTCTGTCTGCTGGCTGGTGCGCACGATAACTCTCGAAAGGAGTAACCGATTGACTTCAAATTTGGTACGTGGTAATATTTTTTTCTATCTCCGGCTAAGTTCGAAGATGGGCCATATTGGTCCACTCCTTCTAGTACCTCCCCCACAAAGGGTTAACGTGTTGTGAAATATTGATTCTTTAATAACTGCCATACTACTTATTCGAATCTTTTGAAATTCCACACATAGTATTAGCTTATTAGTCGCTATCAACTCGAGAAAAATGGGCGAAGTCGCCAAGCCCCTTTTGGTACCTCCCACACAAAGGTACCTTTTTGCACCAAAAGTTAACAGCTTATAACATTAAAATTTTGTACAGTGTAATGTTTTTATAGTGTCTATAGCCCTGTGAAAAATGGGCGTTATTGCCACTTCCCTTTTTGTACCTCCCACACAAAATGCCCAAATCATACACAATTTAATGTCTCATAACGTTTATACCAGTGCACATAAATGCATATAAGTCGGCACAGTGCAATGAATTTAAAGTATCTAATGTTCAGCGAAAAAAAGGTGTATTTGATAAACCCCTTCTGGTACCTCCCACACAAATTGACAGAATAATTCGAATAATATTCAATATTACATTACTCACAAAGTGAGGGTATACCTTAGTCGGTTTACCCGACTGAAACTTTCTTACTTGTTTTTTTAATTTTTTTTTAAATTTTTTTAGTATTTTACTTTTTGAAAAAATTAAAAAAAAAAGTTTTTTTGTTTTACGAAATTTGACATTTGCCTGAACGGCTGAACCGATTTTTGCAAAGTTTACTTTGTTTTTAAGAGGACACAATGCGGTCATAATTTCTGTACTATTATATTGTGTATATCGAACCAAAATTTAGTTCGATGTACCCAATTAAAAAGCCACAACATTTTTTCAAAAAAAATTAAAAAAAAAATGATAGCGAGATCTTTTTTTACCTATTATAACTGCTTATAAACATTTTAGCCAAAAATAAACTACATTGCTCGATATTAAATATTCTGACCCAGAACGTAACATTTCGCGGTATGGCATTTCACTAAATTGTGATTTGAAATATCTATATCAAAAATAACAAATTGACGGAATGGGATGACTTAGCTTCTGAAGTACGCCAAATATTGTTGTCTTCCTCAGGAATCAGCCCTAGCATGGATTACCTTGCATATATTTAAATCTAGGACAACTTAGTATTATCACCTCAGACAAAATATATTTTGAGTTGTGACGTTCCTTTTCTAAATGAGCGATATGCACTTTGAAGTGGCTAGAACAAGAATCAGGATTTTTTTTTTAAATTATCGTGAAAAAAATTATTTATATAAAATGTTGATTAAATCCTCTATATCTGGATTGAGATAAATTTTTATTATCCCCTCACCACAGAGAGGAGGGTACACGCTGAAAAAATCGCTTCTGTAGAGTATTGTCCCAAACATATTCAGCTTGCATCATATATATGTTTAGGGTACACTCTAATCATATAATATTGGGTACACACAAAACAGTATATAGTTGGGAAAACGTTATTCTAAACAAATCTTTGTTTACATCCCAATATGTTTTTATTTTGGGACTATTATTTCCGAAACAAATATTTATTTGCACTTAAGAATTTAGAAAATACATTAATTGTGTTAATTTTTTTAATTACTCAAAGTTCTTTTTTAGTGTTCGTAAAAATAATAAATAGTAATAATGGAAATCGTATAATCTTGGATCTAAATAAATTACTTGGACGATTGACAAGATATTATGACTTGGCATACTAACTCAGAAATTTGAAATGATTGATTTAAACAGAAGTTAATGTTGCATATGGTATTGTAACGAGGAGGTTCAATTCGAAACTAAGGACAAATTTAAACTGAAATTCTAAATATTAGACCTATATTAGTCCACTTCTTCTAGTACCTCTTCCACAAAGGATTAACTTTTACTGAAATATTGATTCGTTAATAACTTCTATAGAACTTAGTCGAATCTTCTGAAATGCCACACATAGCATTATTTTATAACTCGTTAACACGTCAAGAAAAATGGGCGGAGCTGCCAGGCCCCTTTTGGTACCTCCCACACAAATGGACCATTTTGCTCCAAAAGTTAACTGCTAATAGCTTTAATACCGGTGCACACAAATACTTGACATTTTCTACAGTGTAATGTTTTTATACTCGTAGTATCTAAAGTCTAGAGTGTGCATTACTGGCACGCCCGTTTTGGTACTTCCCACACAAATGGACCATTCTCCACCAAAAGTTAACAGCTTACAACTTTAATGCCAGTGGATGCAAATACTTGAAATTGTGTAGAGTGTAATGATTTTATAGTATCTAGAATCCGGAGAAACGTGGGCGAAGTTGACACGCCCCTTTTGGTATCTCCCACACGAACGGACCATTTTGCACGAAAATTTAACAGCTCATAACTTTTATACCAGTAGATACAAATACTTGAAATTTTGTGCAGTGTAATTCCTTTATAGTACCTATAGTTTGGAGGAAAGTGGACATTATTGGTACTCCCGTTTTGGTACCTGTCACACAATTGGACTATTTTGCACGAAAATTTAACAGGTTTAATACCAGTATATACAATTACTTGAAATTTTGTACAGTGTAATGATTTTACAGTAGCTATAATCCAGAGAAAAGTGGGCGTTGTTGGCACGCCCCTTTTGGTACCTCCCACACAAATTGACCATTTTGCACCAAAAGTTAACAGCTTATAACTTTAATACCTTTGCATACTTTAAAGTTATTAAATGCAATTGAATTGATTTTATTAAAACTAAAAAATAAATAAATTTACGAATATTTCTGTGGGACTCAAGGCGACGGGATTCATAAGTGGGTTTACCCAACTTTTTTTAATGACTACCTACGATGTCTAACAAGACTCTTTTACCTCGAGCTCAATTAATAAAATAATAATAAGAAATTTTAAAAAAATTAAATCAAAATTTTAAAAAAAAACCTCTTTAAATTTTTGTATTTTTTGTTATAAATACCTGCAATAAGTTTCATGAAGGAGTCTCTTCAACTTCTTGTGAAAAAAGGAGAGAACGAGAAATTTAAATTTTTTCACAAAAAATATTTTCATAACTAAATATTTTTTTTATCTTTTTTTCAATTACATATCTGGAAAACTTCATCAAAATCGGAGAAAAGATCCAAAATTTGTGTGATCACTTCGCATGGAATTACTCAGAAATCGGAAAAAAAAATCAAATTTCCCATTCATCTTCTTTTTTCTCAAGAAGTTGAAGATACTCCTTCATAAAACCTTCTGGAGGTATTAATGACATTATATTCTACTATGCAAAATAAAATGAAAAATATTAAGGTTGTATTTTTTCTTAAAATTTAATTTTAATTTTAGGTTTTTCTCATTTTTTTTTTTAAATTCGTATAATTTTCTTATTTATTTATTATTTATTTATTTATATGAATTACAATACAAAGTAAATTTTAATTTTAAATTTTTTAATTTTAATTTTAGGTTTTTCTCATTTTTTTTTTTAAATTCGTATAATTTTCTTATTTATTTATTATTTATTTATTTATATGAATTACAATACAAAGTAAATTTATATTCTAATTTTAAGGTCCAGGGAAAGGCCAGGTTACAAAGACCATATGACTGAATTTTGCAGCGACAGACCAGAGCCTCTGGTGGAAATCGAGCCCACGACCCCCAAACTCATAGGCGAGTACGCTACCAACTCGCATACTGGGGCGCTCATAATTTTTTAATTTCACAATTTATTAGCTAGTAATTAAAAAGAAAAAAACCCAACTCTGTCCAAATAAGAGTATTTTTAAAATTGGACTAATTTTTTCTTTTTTTTTTTTAAACCTGATTATTGTTCTGCACACTTCAAAGTACATATCCTAAATGTGTCCTAAAAATAATATGTTTTCATCGTAACCATAATGGATCATCATGACCATTATGTGGTCATCCCATAACCTTATTATGGTCAGAATGTGTCGTGAAAATAATATTATGATTTCCTCGTATCCATAACATTGTTGTGTCATAACAATAATTTGTAGCTCTTAAAACTATATTATTTTAAGGAACTTCTTTTAAAAAGAAAACATGGTAACATTCGTGTTTTTTTTCAAAATGCCCTACCGTGCAGCGGGTACTTATTTGTAAATAAATAAAATCGGTTAGGGCCCCGTATGGTGCCTAGATTATTTATTACTGCGAACTGTAGCGTGATTTCAAGAGGCGGGTAAATCGGTAGATATGTCTAATTTCAAAAAACCTATGTTATAGAGTATATATTATTTAGACAAACGAAGATGTTCTTGTGAAGACGTTCCACAAAATACTATCAAATAGTGGTTTGTTCAGCTTTTTATCTTTAAATAATAAACCAATTAAACCTTTATTTAAATCTGGCATTGTTCTTAAATCTAAAGAACATAAACTACTGCATCTACCAATTTTTAAGTTCTCCCAAATCGTGAAGACTCTTTTATGTTGTATTTTTCAGCGGTTATGCCCTACTTGCTCTCTTCCGCCCTCTCTCTCTATCACCCTATCTCATAACAACGTGATCTGATAGTTTATTAACGTTTCAATTCCATTCACTGGATGTCACATGGATGTTGGGAGCCACAGTTGTGTTAGAGAATATACGTATTATTTGCATAGATTGGATGTGACCATGGATTTGTTTTGCCTTTGTTTGGTAAATCCAAGGCTTCCGTCATTCACACACACACACATACTAACAGATGTGTACATCTATCCACCCCTTTATCCCGATACAATTTCAATAGTGTTTTTGCAAACTTCACGTAGAGCAAAAAGAACAAGCAACAACTAAATAATAAATTTCATATTGGTTCGAGACTCAAAACTTCTACTCCTGAAATATTTCGAAACATATGCTACAGACTAAGTGTGCGAGTATTTGGCACCAGACACTTTAAACAGAAACCATCTATCTAAACAAACAAGTATCCTTGGAACTATCTACTCGTATGATGTCTGAGTATGTATGTGTGTGTGTGTCTGTGTCTGCTTGGGTGGGTGTTTTGTCTTGCTGTTGAATAAACTCCTTTTGTACATATCTATATTCGTGTGATAATCATTCATAATGGCTTTATTTCTTTGTCAAACATGAGAATGAAGCTGTAATTTGCATTCAATACAATCCGATTCGATCAGACCGCATTGCCAATTGCCATGACGGGTTTTTGATTTATGACTTTATCATCTATTGAATAATTTAACAAGAATTCTATATTATTTGTATGCCAATCTGTGCAGTAATGTATACGAGTGTGTGTGTGAATTTTGATTTATTTTCCTACTCGTTATTCTCCTACGTAGAAAAATGTTGTATTCATATGTAAAAGTATGTATATTGTTGAATATACAATATTATTTATTTGGACTTTTAGTAATTGCGTTCTAATTGGTATTTATTGTGTAAACCAAATTTGTAAAACAGATGAAGGGAGTTTTATTGCTTAGTTAGTATCTGTCCTATGCCAGAGTTCAATGTTCTGCAGAGGAGGCGGTCTTTACATTAATGTCATAACGATACATTTCAATAATAAAATAACAGGTGTTTATTATTCGTTTTTGATTGCATTGATCATTAGACAAAAAATAAAAACAATTAGAAAGCGATTTAGAAATGATTTTTGTATAAATATATATAAACAACATTTTGTATTTGTTTTCAATATATTGAAATGTCTACCGAAACACAAATAGAAAAGCAGATAATTTCGTCTAGACCAAATTTTAGGCAAATAGTCTATAATCCCCTATGAAGAATTGTTGCGAGACTAATTAGCATAATAAACTCTCAGTTACAATAATTGTTTGGTAAACATCTGCTTAATACAAATATGTTTTGTAAAAAAAGGCCAAGAATCGCCCTCACATTAATCTGTGTATACTCTAGACGTACATGGAGGATAGTAATATAATTTGATACAAAAAACGTCTAACATAGAAAACAAGTGAAAATTGTACCTTAAATACAATTCAAAAGAATTTTAATTTTAATAAATGTGCAACATTTATATCCTCAGGTTAGGGATTACATATCTTTTTCCTATTTTTGTATCTTTTTCGCTGGTTGGCTAGGAAGTCTAACTGAATTATAATTATAAATGTGGTTCTCGTAATACTTTTTCTTCTCTCAGGCTGTGTTCGTCGATAAACTATACATATTGGCAACTCCATCATCTTTTGCCTGAATGTAGCCCTTAGGAGGTAAAATCGGGGTAAAAATCAATTTCTTAAAATTCCTAACTATAGGGTGAAAATAGGACAACCATGGATAAATAAGGTAGAACCACCAAATTCGGAAATCAAGAGCTACGAACTTAATTACTAAATTGTATGTCTCGCCACCGTCGTACAAGAGATGTTAGCAATATTCGTACTTCTTGGGGGTACAAAGGGATATGCATACATACATACATATGTATGATAGACATTGTTCAAGTTAGCATATGCTAATAAGCAGAGCTATTAAAGGACGTTATCGGTAAACGGGCCAACATATGACCATCTGTTCTTGCTCCAAATACTTATATATCAGCAATTTTATAATATGGTACTCTTAGGAGAAAAAATGGGGACACATCAGACCCAAATGTGGTACGCGCTTCAAGAAATTAACTAAAACCAGATTCTCGAAATTTGTACTTTTATCTTGAAAAAAAAAAACCAAACGGAAGTTAAGGTTAAATTATATTGTAATTGCTACTTTTTGGCTACGGGGGAAAAAGATACAAATGTCGTACTTTTAGTAGAAAAAAGGGGACAAATAAGGCCCAAAAGAGGTAGGCGTTGCAAAAAAATAACTTAAAACAGATTCTCGAAATTGATAATTTTGTTGTAAAAAAAAACAAAAAATTAAGATAAATTATGTTGAATTTTCTACTTTTTATGTAAGAAGAGGAAAAGATTCAAATGTGGTACGGATTCTCGAAATTCTAATTTTTTGGTCCTGTCGTACAATGGTACATTTGCATCTTTGAACTATAACTTTTGTAATTTTGTAAGTGTATACTTCTATAATTTGGTACTTTCGTGTTTTCGTACTTTCATATTTTGGTACATGGGTCCTTTCGTATTTCGGTCCTTTCAAAGTATGGTTCGTTCGTACTTTTTGGGATGAAAAGCGAATATAAGAGACCTAAATATAGTTAGACCTCCAACAACTGAATTAATAATGGATTTTCAAAATTAAAACTCTTTGAGATCAAAATAGAGATATTCAAATTGGACAAAAATATTGTACCCTGTCCCAGATGATTCAATAACTTATTTACGAAATTGGGAAATTTGGGTTAAAACGAGGACAATACTTCTGTACTTTGGAACTTTCGTTCTTTTGTACTTTTATACTTTTGTATTTTTGTACTTTTGTACTTTTACTTTTGCACTTTTGTTCTTTTTTATTTTGTAGTTTTGCACCTTTTTACATTAGTACATTAGCACATTAGTACATTAGTACATTAGTACATTAGTACATTAGTACATTAGTACATTAGTACATTAGTACATTAGTACATTAGTACATTAGTACATTAGTACATTAGTACATTAGTACATTAGTACATTAGTACATTAGTACATTAGTACATTAGTACATTAGTACATTAGTACATTAGTACATTAGTACATTAGTACATTAGTACATTAGTACATTAGTACATTAGTACATTAGTACATTAGTACATTAGTACATTAGTACATTAGTACATTAGTACATTAGTACATTAGTACATTAGTACATTAGTACATTAGTACATTAGTACATTAGTACATTAGTACATTAGTACATTAGTACATTAGTACATTAGTACATTAGTACATTAGTACATTAGTACATTAGTACATTAGTACATTAGTACATTAGTACATTAGTACATTAGTACATTAGTACATTAGTACATTAGTACATTAGTACATTAGTACATTAGTACATTAGTACATTAGTACATTAGTACATTAGTACATTAGTACATTAGTACATTAGTACATTAGTACATTAGTACATTAGTACATTAGTACATTAGTACATTAGTACATTAGTACATTAGTACATTAGTACATTAGTACATTAGTACATTAGTACATTAGTACATTAGTACATTAGTACATTAGTACATTAGTACATTAGTACATTAGTACATTAGTACATTAGTACATTAGTACATTAGTACATTAGTACATTAGTACATTAGTACATTAGTACATTAGTACATTAGTACATTAGTACATTAGTACATTAGTACATTAGTACATTAGTACATTAGTACATTAGTACATTAGTACATTAGTACATTAGTACATTAGTACATTAGTACATTAGTACATTAGTACATTAGTACATTAGTACATTAGTACATTAGTACATTAGTACATTAGTACATTAGTACATTAGTACATTAGTACATTAGTACATTAGTACATTAGTACATTAGTACATTAGTACATTAGTACATTAGTACATTAGTACATTAGTACATTAGTACATTAGTACATTAGTACATTAGTACATTAGTACATTAGTACATTAGTACATTAGTACATTAGTACATTAGTACATTAGTACATTAGTACATTAGTACATTAGTACATTAGTACATTAGTACATTAGTACATTAGTACATTAGTACATTAGTACATTAGTACATTAGTACATTAGTACATTAGTACATTAGTACATTTGTACTTTTGTAGTTTGGTCCTTTTGTCCTTTCGTATTTTGGCACTTTGGTCCTTTGAAACTTTGGTCCGTTCGTACATTTTGGGATGGAAAGCGAATATAAAAGACCCAAATATGGTAGACCTCCCACGAATGAACCTAACGGATTTTCGAAAGAAGTACTCTTTGAGATCAAAAGAGAGATTTAAATTGGACATAAAAAGTGTACCCTGCCCTAGACATGATTCAATAACTAATTTAAGAAATTGGAAAATTTGGGTTAGAATGTGGAAAAAAGACTCATTCTTGGTGCTTTGTACATTCGTATTTTAATACTTTCGTATTTTGTCACTTCCATACTTTGGAACTTTGGTACATTGGTTCTTTCGTACTTCCAAATCTAGCACTTTTTGGGATGGTACATTGATCCTATCGTACTTCCAGATCTTCCACATTTTGTACTCTTAGTACTTTTATGGAACAAAAGAGAGAACAAACTGGAAAAAATAATTTGTGAAATTCGTATATTTTAGAGTAGAATGAGGACAAAACGGGCCCAAAATGATAAACTCTTCCAGAGACGAACTATAACACCGCTTGGGATTTAAAGGGACCAAAAATTAGTTACGGATTCTTGAATTTCCTACTTTTTGGTACTTTTATTCATTTGTACTTTTTTAAATGTGTTCTTTCTAATTATCGTGCTTTCGATCATTGGTACTATCAGGGCTAAGAAGCGATAAAAGACCCAAATGCGATACATATTCTTCTAATTCGTACCTTTTGGTACCTAGTCAACTTTCGTACATAGGTCCTTTAGTACATAGGTCCTTTAGTACATAGGTTCTTTCGTACATAGATCCTTTCGTACTTTGTCCCTTTCTTATTAAAAAGCGAATATAAAAGACAAAATATGGGACCCCTTCTAACGAATGAACTAATAACAGATTTTCAGAATTAGTGTTTTTTACTTTTTTTGCCACAGAATTAATTTAACAAATTGATATAGGTTTGGTTACAATGAGGACAAAAGTACCAAAGTGAAAAAATTTGAAATTCGTCGTTTTTGGGGTTAAAAATACAAAAAATGCGGTTTCATACTTTTTGCAGTTCTCGTACTTCGGTTCTTTTTAGCTTTATAACTTTGGTATTTTCGTACTGTGGTCCTTTGATATTAAAAAGTGTGGTAAGCATACATAGAATTCTTACTTTTTGGAATTTTCGTACTACGGTCCTTTCGAACTTTGGTACGTTTGTACTTTGGTTCGTTCGTACTTTTTGGGATGAAAATCAAATACAAAAGACACAAACACATCCTTGTAATTATTCTGAGAATTATTGTAAAAAAGACCGAGACCGAGACATTTGTAGCCAATGTGAAGTCAAATCTGCAATGTGTTCCTTTCTTCTTTTAAAATATTGAAATTGACTTGGTCTGTTTATCCACATTACCGAGTGTTTTTAAAATAGCTTGTTGCTTCTGTGGTGTTTCCTTCATATCCTTTGATTGACAATAACCTGCCAGCCTTGAAAGCAAACATACATACGAGTATTCCCTCAAGACGATCTGTCCTTTTGCCTGTATCTATATTGGAAACACGCTCTGCTTCACACGAAAGCAATTTTCTTACTCCAGACAATATTTGATATTTATATCAAATATTGTTGCTTTTCACATTAAGTAAATTAGCCGCTATAATTATTCAGATTTAATACACTGTATATAGACATATACATATATAAATATAATTATTATCGCGTAATGAATCTATAATAACTGCGATGTGACATGGCTATGCGGCGCAGTTGCGCCGGAGACCTTGTAAACCGTATTTTCAGATATGTTAAATAACAAACAATGCGTCAACAAAGAGAATTTTGTATCGTACACTTGTCAACGAAAATATAACATTGAAAAAAAAAATAATGTTGTATTTAAATTTATGATAAATAATTAGTAAATTTACTTTTGTTTAATTTAAATAATGTACTTTGCATAAAATTGTTTTCAACAAAACATTGAAATTAATACATTTTATACTTAAATTTAGGATAATTTTATTAATCATAAATAAGTTTTCATTGTTTAAGTATGAAGTGTCCTTATTTTAATATTTATTCATTTATATTAATTACAATACAAAGTACATTTATGTTCCAATTTTACGGTCCAGAAAAATGCCGAGTTACGAAGACCATTTGGCAAGATGTTGCAGCGACAGAGCAGAACCTCCGGTGGGAATCGAACCCACGACCCCCAAACTCATAGGCGAGCACGCTACCAACTCACCTATTCGGGCGCTCTTATTTTAATATTTTATTTAACAAAATATTGGAATAAATATATTTTGTATTAAAATTTAATATCATTTAATTAATATTAAGCAAAATTTATTTAGTTTAGGTATGAACTGTCCTCACTTTTAATTTATTAAACAATATAAATGACAACAATTGTAATAAATATATTTTCATTTAATTAGCAATAATAACTTTTCTTCAGTTTAAGTATAGAGTTTTTTCTTAAGGTTTAATCAAATCATAACAATGAAATAAATACATTTTGATTTTTGAATATGTTTTCTAAATAATCGACCTTTTATTCTTTATTATTTTTGTAATTAAAAGACAAGCTCGAGGTCAGGTGTTGTTACATTTTGTATTTAACTTGAAGATAAATTTATTCGCCATAAGAAGATTTTCTTTACCTTATCTATAAAGTAGTATGTCCTTATCCTTATGATTTATTCAACATAACATTAAAATAAGTACATTTTGTATTAAAATTTATGCTAATCGATTTAGTATTAAGTAAATTTTCTTTAATTTAATTATGAAATCTCCTTATCGTAATATTTTTAATGATATTGTCTTTAATGTAACCAATTTTTTTTTGTCAGTGCAAAATGACAATTTCTTTGGCTGAACTGTAAACAGTTCATGTGGTTATTTGTTCTTTTGTTTAAATTGTATCCTTCCACTTTTCATTCGCAGTCCTGCGGGTAGCCAGAAATTACCTCAGGTATGCCAGAGAAACATTTTTAAAAAGTTAATTACTTCTCTTGGTAATTATTGTTGTTCACATTGTTGTTAGTTTATTTGCGGTTTTGTAGTGCGATGGGGGGGGCATAGAAATTACAAAGTTGACAACACTTTGGGGACTTTTGGGGAACAAAGCCGCCAGCATAGACTCGTTTCAATGTTTTGTGGGGCAAAACTTAAAGTAGATTTACCAACGATTTGTTGTTGCTTATGTTTTTGATCTTGCTTTGTTGCTCTTCTTATCTAAGGATGAGTTGATGTGCTTTGGGGATTTGGCTTAGCTATTGACAAGATTTGGGCTAGACATGACGTGACATGCACTAACAGCGTCCAGTCTTGGCGTTTATGCGTGTCGTCTAGCTTGATTAATTATTGGATCAGTCAGTATCAAATGGTGTGATGTTCAAATGACTGAGTGACATTTAAAGTCCCTCGGGAGGAGGGCGAAGGATACTAGTAGTAGTTCAACTACTTATCCCCTTTTAACTACACCTTTGACCTTTGGTTGGACATGAGTGTTTTATTGTTTTTATGGAGAGTCTATGGCTGTGTGGCACTCGTCAAAATAAGGTTATGGCGTCGTTGTCGTAAAATTTAATAAAGAATTCATTGTCAATATTTTATAACTTTAACAAGTATGAAACTTTTAGTAATTTTTCACTTTGTGAGAGTGTTATGTAAAATTTGGTACTATGTGTGTTTGCCCGAATATTTTAACGACTTATATGAGCTTAGCAATTAAATCCTTCAACTGTAAACCTTAACAGCCGAAGGCTTTAAAATGCGAATTTCAAATGAAAAGGCAGTATTTTAAAAGTCTCTTTATTCAGCCGACTCCTCGTACACCGAAGCTTTGTGCCCCTTTAAATTATTCAAACAAAGTGTAAATGAAGACATACAACACATCGGAGCTCCGCCGGAGGTAAAGAAGACTTCCACATTCTAACCCAATTGCAATGAAGATCGTGCAAAAGCAAGCATACATGTGAAATTATTCATGCGGATGTTTTTCACCTAAAAAGACTTTTAAAGTATGAGTGTATGTGAGTGCTTTGAAAGAGTCTTAGGGAGGTGTGGAGCGGGAGACGGAAGGGAAGATCCACACAGAAGGGGAACACAAAATGTAGTTTCTTAAAGTTATGCGTTATTTAAGTAGTTTTGCATACGAAAGTACTACAGAGTTTTAAGGCTTGTGTCATATACGGTCATAGGCCAATTAATTATGACACTTTAATACTTGTTTGAAGAAAAATACCCAACTTTAATAAATTACAAAGAATTCTCATCTTTTCATAATCGTTGATGACCATTGTTTAAGAAAAGTTCATCGTTGATGACTTTTCTATAGCAAAAGTTCATCGTTGATGACTTTTCTATAAGAAAAGCTCATCGTTGATGACTTTTCTATAAGAAAAGCTCATCGTTGTTGAATTTTCTATAAGAAAAGTTCATCGTTGATGGCCGTTCTATAAGAAAAGTTCATCGTTGATGACTTTTCTATAAGAAAAGTTCATCGTTGATGACTTTTCTATAAGAAAAGTTCATCGTTGATGACTTTTCTATAAGAAAAGTTCATCGTTGATGACTTTTCTATAAGAAAAGTTCATCGTTGATGACTTTTCTATAAGAAAAGTTCATCGTTGATGACTTTTCTATAAGAAAAGTTCATCGTTGATGACTTTTCTATAAGAAAAGTTCATCGTTCATGACTTTTCTATAAGAAAAGCTCATCGTTGATGACTTATCTATAAGAAAAGCTCATCGTTGATGACTTATCTATAGGAATGTTGATGTCTTTTCTACAGGAAAAGTTCTTTCCTATAAGAAAAGTTCATCGTTGATGATTTTTCTATAAGAAAAGTTCATCGTTGATGACTTTTCTATAAGAAAAGTTCATCGTTGATGACTTTTCTATAAGAAAAGTTCGTCGTTGATGACGTTTCTATAAGAAAAGTTCATCGTTGATGACGTTTCTATAAGAAACGTTCATCGTTGATGACGTTTCTATAAGAAAAGTTCATCGTTGATGACTTTTCTATAAGAAAAGTTCATCGTTGATGCCTTTTCTATCAGAAAACTTCATCGTTGCTGTCTTTTCTATAAGAAATGACTTTTCTATAAGAAAAGTTCATCGTTGATGACTTTTTTATAAGAAAAGTTCATCGTTGATGACTTTCCTATAAGAAAAGTTCATCGTTGATGACTTTTCTATAAGAAAAGTTCATCGTTGATGACTTTTCTATAAGAAAAGTTCATCGTTGATGACTTTTCTATAAGAAAAGTTCATCGTTGATGACTTTTCTATAAGAAAAGTTCATCGTTGATGACTTTTCTATAAGAAAAGTTCATCGTTGATGACTTTTCTATAAGAAAAGTTCATCGTTGATGACTTTTCTATAAGAAAAGTTCATCGTTGATGACTTTTCTATAAGAAAAGTTCATCGTTGATGACTTTTCTATAAGAAAAGTTCATCGTTGATGACTTTTCTATAAGAAAAGTTCATCGTTGATGACTTTTCTATAAGAAAAGTTCATCGTTCATGACTTTTCTATAAGAAAAGCTCATCGTTGATGACTTATCTATAAGAAAAGCTCATCGTTGATGACTTATCTATAGGAATGTTGATGTCTTTTCTACAGGAAAAGTTCTTTCCTATAAGAAAAGTTCATCGTTGATGATTTTTCTATAAGAAAAGTTCATCGTTGATGACTTTTCTATAAGAAAAGTTCATCGTTGATGACTTTTCTATAAGAAAAGTTCATCGTTGATGACTTTTCTATAAGAAAAGTTCATCGTTGATGACTTTTCTATAAGAAAAGTTCATCGTTGATGACTTTTCTATAAGAAAAGTTCATCGTTGATGACTTTTCTATAAGAAAAGTTCATCGTTCATGACTTTTCTATAAGAAAAGCTCATCGTTGATGACTTATCTATAAGAAAAGCTCATCGTTGATGACTTATCTATAGGAATGTTGATGTCTTTTCTACAGGAAAAGTTCTTTCCTATAAGAAAAGTTCATCGTTGATGATTTTTCTATAAGAAAAGTTCATCGTTGATGACTTTTCTATAAGAAAAGTTCATCGTTGATGACTTTTCTATAGGAAAAGTTCATCGATGATGACTTTTCTATAGGAAAGTTCATCGTTGTTGACATTTCTTTAAGAAAATTTCATTGTTGACGACTTTTCTTTAGGCAAAGTTCATCGTTGATGACTTTTCTTTAAAAAAAGTTCATCGTTGATGACATTTCTTTAAGAAAGGTTCATCGTTGATGATTCTTCTTTATAAGAAGTTCATCGTTGATGGCTTTTCTTTAAGAAGAGTTCACCGTTGATGACTTTTCTTTAAGAAAATTGCATCGTTGATGACTTTTCTTTAAGAAAAGTTCTTCGTTGATGACTTTTCTGTAGGAAAAGTTCGTCTTTGGTGACTTTTCTATAAGAAAAGTTCATCGGTGAGAACTTATCTATAAGAAATGTTCATTGTTAATGACTTTCCCTTATGAAAATTCATTGTTAATGACTTTTTTTATGAAAAGTTCACATTTGATGAATTTTCTTTAAGAAAAGTTCATTGATGATGACTTTTCTTTAAGAAAAGTTCCTCGTTGATGACTTTTCTTTAAGAAAATTTTCTCGTTGATGACTTTTCTTTAAGAAAAGTTCCTCGTTGATGACTTTTCTTTAAGAAAAGATCATCGTTGATGTCTTTTCTGCAAGAAAAGTTCATCGTCATATTTATGAAAAGTTCACCTTTGATGACTTTTTTTTAAGAAAAGTTCATCAATGATGACTTTTCTTTATGAAAAGTTCACCTATGATGACTTTTATTTAAGAAAAGTTCATCGTTGATAACTTTTTTTAGGAAAAGTTCATTCTTGATGACTTTTCTTTAAGAAAAATTCATCGTTGATGACTTTTTTTTAGAAAAGATGTCGTTAATAACACTTGTTTTAGAAAATTTGATCGTTAATGACTTTTCTATAAGAAAAGTTCATCGTTGATGACTTTTCTATTAGAAAAGTTCATCGTTGATGACATTTCTTTAAAAAAAGTTCATGGTTGATTACTTTTCTTTAAAAAAAGTTCATCTTTGATGGCTTTTCTGAAAAAAAAGTTCATCGTTGATGGCTTTTCTGAAAGAAGAGTTCATCGTTGATTGTTTTTCTATAAGTTCCTTTATATCACAAATTGATATTATGTTTATGTCTCAGTAGGTTTACTCAACTGAATTTTTTTTTATTTTCTTAGTATTAACGAGTATTAGTTTAGTGACCGAATGCTGTGCTATACTACGTACAACATAGTGGCACGTTTACTGTACCGAGGACATACTCATATTTAATAAAAGTTTATTTTACTGCTATTATCATTAATGTGTGACAACCTCATTCATGTGCTTATTTACTAAATAAAGATAATACATATACAAATTTTGAATGGCAAACAACATAATCCTGATAAATATTAACGCTGGTTCATGTAATGTAATAAATTATTTAAAATTATATGTATTTGGAAATGCAAACATGTTTTTGATTTACAAACGTTTCTTCGAAAATTCAGCTCTATCGAATCAGCTCTACTAATCGTTAAAATTCGCCAGCGGTTTCTCATTATCGAAATTATATGTACTTTCTGGGAATTTTAATGAAACAACATTGGACTCTGCCAATTACCGGCCCAATTGTGAGTGGTCCTCATACAATGAACGCTGTGACATTTTCAGGAACACACATAAAGCTTCCTTTTCTCTTCTAGTTTTTTCATATGACAGGTAACCCGGTTTTGATTGTTTGCCAAAAACATTTTGGCTTGAACACATCATGTCGTTGATGGCTGCGTTGCTGTATTTCTCTGTACCCGAAAAAGGACCAAACCCTGGCAGGTATTTAACTGTAGTTACTGCCTTTTTCGTAAGGGTAGGAATCCACATGTGCATCCCCATCAAATCGCTAACAAGTCGGTCTGATGTCCTTTCAACGTAGCCAAGCTTCCAAACCATATGTCCATCCAACCATCAGACTACTACTCTCCCGTAAACCAAGCGGTAAAGTGTATTTGATGTGTGCAGCCAATGTTTAATGCAACATTGTTAAATCACGCATAAAAACCAGTAGCCTCCTTTGCTCGCCTACCCCCACAAACCTCAGTTTATAGGTGACCCATGAGTTGATCATGTGGAGGAACAAGGAAGAACTTCCCCATCATAGGTGGAAGACAGTTTTATTCTCATCGCCATCGCCATCGTCAACGTTGCTTTGATGATGCTGATGTAGAGGTTTCCTATGCAGGAGGAGAACATACATGCCCTGTAACTGTAGTGGTATTCAATTATATCCTGGATGTGAGGTTTTTCATAAAATCTTCTGTGTCTGAAAGTGAATGAGCTAACGGCCAACGGTTGAGGATGAAATGTGAGCAAACATTTCGGGGAGGTAGACTGGTTTGTGTACTGTGTTGATAACTTGGTCGTTAGTGGCTCATAAAGCAGCCTCATTTGCTTAGCGATGATTATCACACATCCTCATCCACATGCAGACACCGACACATACACAAACAAAACTGCAACTGAACCCGCAACTCACACACACACCCATATTCACCTACTCTCACTCTCTCGCATTGTCATTAACAGGATAATTTAGCCTACGTTTGCTCTTTGATGATGACGATAAACGAGAATGACGACACAGAGGATGCTTTAATAGATTGCCAACTGACTTCAGATATGGCACAATCGATGACAGGAAAGGATTCGCGTAAATGTTAATTAGTTCCTTGCCGTTTTGTGTTATTCCATCTTCCTTCGTTTTTATGGTAAACGATATTAAAGGGTAGTTTTGCGGATGGATTGCCGCCGAATCACAATTAACGGATGTGATTCACTTAGCTGTCAATATTAAATGTGAACAGGAATAGAAGAAATTTTTAATTTTTAAAATGACAACCACTGAAATTGCATTTTTTGCAATTTCCTTTTTTTCCATGAATTGTACTCAATATGTAATTTCAAAAAGAAGATATTTTTGATTTTTACTGTGACAACTACTGAAATTGCATTTATTTGGAATTTTGTGGGGATTTTAAATTTTACAAAATGCGTTATTGGTTTTTACGAAATTTGTAATTGCTCTTGAACGTCTGAACAGATTTTTAAAAAGGCCACGCCGTCTTGAAGGACTTAACCGATTTTTACATAGTTGACGTCATTTGAAAGATATATAAAGGGTGTCCCAAGAAGAACGCAATTTTTAAATCTCGCAACATTCGAAGTGTCATTGTTTGACATTTGAATAATTGTTATTGTTTGTTAGTAGAAGGTACGAGGTTAGTAAAAATGGAGAAGGACAGCGAAGGGAGTTCGTTAATTGGGTATTGGAGAGACAACATGAAAATGCTGATTTTGCCGATAAAATCATCTTCAGTGACGAGGCCCATTTTCATCTTGATGGCTTCGTCAATAGGCAGAATTGTCGCATTTGGGGTGCGGAAAATCCTCGAGTGATTCACGAGAAGCAAATGCATCCTCAACGTGTCACTGTGTGGTGTGGTTTTTGGGCTGGAGGAATCATTGGACCTTTGAGGCAGGTCAAGCGCAAACAGTCAATGGTGTTCGGTATCGTGAAATGATAACCAGTTTTTTCTTGCCTAGAATTGAAGAAATGAATGTGGAGGGCATGCGGTTCCAACAAGACGGCGCCACATGTCATACAGCCAGAGAAATAATTTAATTGCTGCATCAGTAATTAAAAAATTGCGCTCTTCTTGGGACACCCTTTATATAGATATATATATTATTTTTTGTTCCTATAAGGAGCATAGGGCCTCAACGATTGCATTGCACTCATTTTTGTCTGCTGCAAACGGCTTCACCTCGTTCCACGATCTATTTATTTTTGCAATTTCTATATCCAACTGTCGGCGCCAAGTGTGGCTTGGGCGTCCCCTCCTTCGACTGCCTTGGGGATTCCAGTCGATTGCAGTCCTGGTTATGTCAGATTGTGGTCTGCGCAAAGCATGCCCGATCCACCTCCATTTCCGTCTTCGAATTTCGATTTCAATTGGGGTCTGCCTGGTTTGTGCCCAGAGTTGAGCATTGCTAATGGTGGTTGGCCAGAAAATTTTTTGGATTCGTCGAAGGCTGCGGTTCACAAAAACCTGGATTGCTCTGAGGTCGCAACGAGCTGCGTTCCATGATTCGCATCCGTACAAGGCAACTGACTTCACACTGCTGTTGAAAATGTTCAGTTTGGTGCGCCGTGAGATTTGCTGGGAGTTCCATACTGGATGTAGTTGGCCATAGGCTTGTCGGGCTTTGTTGGTGCGGTTCGCAACGTCCTCTTTGCAGCCTCCGTCTGCTGTAATTATGCTTCCCAGGTAGCAAAATGATTGGACGTCTTCAATTTTCTGCTGTTGTAGTGTGAAGTTGTTTGTGTTGGCCGTGTTGATTCTCATGGCCTTGGTCTGGGGTATGTTTATCTTAAGACCATATTGTGCGGCTTCGGTTTCCATTTCTATCAATTTCGACTGCATGTCATCCAATTTGTGCGCCAGCAAGCAAATGTCGTCCGCGTAGTCCAGATCTTCGAGACGGCCGTTTAAACCCCAAATTATACCTCTTGCTGTTGATGTTGTTTTTGCCATGATGGTGTCAATGACCACGTTGAAAAGTAAGGGCGTTAACATTAATGGAATCACTTGTTATATCTTCGTGTACAATGCGGCAGGTTGCATTCTTGTACAGGGAGACAATAAGAGATATAAGTTGTATTGGTATTCCCTTGCAGCGAAGTGCGTTCCATATGGCACAATGGTTTAGAGTGTCGAACGCCTTTTCAAAGTCTACGAATACCAGATATAATGGTGATCTCCATTCCACTGATTGTTCTGTGATTATGCGTAGACTATTGATGTGGTCAATTCCAGATTTGTGAGGACGAAAGCCAGCTTGTTCATTACGAATGTCGTTTGCGAGAGCAGCTGCCAGTCGCTTGTTTAATATGTTCACAATCACCTTATTCACCATGCTAAGGAGAGTGATGCCTCTCCAGTTTTTGCACTCAGTCAGGTCTCCTTTTTTTGGAATCTTGATTATGAGTCCTTCTCTCAGTTCGTCGCTAAGATCACCAGTGACCCAAAATTCATTTATGATCGGCCGTATGAGTTGAGCACCTACGGTATGAGCTGCTTTGAGGAGCTCAGGCGCTATGTTGTCGATTCCAGGAGCTTTGTTGTTCTTGAGGCTTTTAATCGCATTTTCAATTTCGAATAGAGTGGGGGTTTCGGTAGCTATGTCCTGCCTTTCAGTGTGTTGGAGGCACTGGCATATTGGTGCGCTTTGTGTTGAAATGGGATTTAACATGTTCGTGTAGTGATCCGTCCACACTTCTAGTTGCCCACTTTTTGACGTTATTAATGCTCCGTTGCTGTCTTTTAAAGGTTTGGATAATGCAAATCTTCTCCTGCCTAGCTGCTTTGTGATCTTATACAGATCGCGGCTTCTGTGGGACTGAAAGAGAACATAACGGGATTTTTTTAAAAATGTGAAACATTTTTATGTTGATTTTTTTAAAAACTTTAGTGTAAAAAACTTGCCTGGGTTGCCTTATTTTTCGTACATAAATTTTGAGTCTAATATTGTAAATTTGAAAAAAAAAATCACAAGTTGCTAAATATGAGATTTTAAAAAATATAACAAAAATATGATTTTTAATGATCGGTTCAGCCGTTCAAGAGCAATTACAAATCTCGTAAAACCCAAAAATGCATTTTTATCCTCTCACCTTAGAGAGGAGGGTACATATAATTTGCTACGAGCCAAAAGTGTAACACATTGAAGGAGTGACCTAAGACTCTAAGTATGTTCGGCGGAAATCCGTTTTGGGTCATTTTAATTCATGTGAGTAATTTCCGTCCGTCCGTCTGTCTGTGTCTGTCTGCTGGCTGGTGCGCACGATAACTTTCGAAAGGAGTAACCGATTGACTTCAAATTTGGTATGCAGTAATATTTTTCTCTATCTCCGGCTAAGTTCGAACTCCACTCCTTGTAGTACCTCCCCCACAAAGGGTTAACTTTTAGTGAAATATTGATTCTTTAATACCTTATATACTACTTATTCGAATCTTCTGAAATTTCACACATAGTATTAGTTTGTTAGTCGCTATTACATCAAGAAAAATGGGCGAAGTGGCCACTCCTAAATGGACCATTTTGCACCAACAGTTAACTGCTTATGGCTTTAATATCAGTTCATAAAAATACTTGCAAGTTTGTACAGTGTAATGATTTTATAGTACCTAGAGTCCAGAGAAAACTGGGCGTATTGTACCAAAAGTTACCAGCTTATAAATTTAATATCAGTTCATAAAAATACATGACATTTTGTACAGCATCATTCTTTTATAGTACCTATAGTCCAGAGAAAACTGGGCGTTATTGTCACGCCGCATCTGGTACCTCACACACAAATGGACTATTTTCCAACAAAAGTTAACAGCTTAAACTTTAATACCAGTACATATATTAGAGTTATTAAATGCAATTTAATTATTTATTTAGTTATAATATAAATTAAATTTATATTTAAATTTTACGGACCAGGGGAAAAAAAGCCTTGTTAGAATTATCATGTCGTGGGAATCGAACCCACGACCCCCAAACTCATAGGCGAGCACACCACCTTCGCACCTACTGCATTTTAAATTGATAATTATTTAATTAAAACAAAAAATAAATAAATTTACGAATATTTTTTGGACTCAAGGTGAAGCGATTCATAAGTCGGTTTACACGAATGAACTTTCTTACTTGTTTTCTATTTCATGTGCTTTATTCACAAAAAAGACAATTGATTATTAATTCTCTCTCAAGGGCTTAATATAGAATTTCTTAAGAATTCATTTTGTCTGCAGGCATAGTTAGTCTTTGCAGCATTGAATGTTCTTTTAAATATTTTTCGACCATTTTTTGAAATATATATATGTATTCGCATTTTATTGAAAAGAAAATTTCGTTATCTTATAAGCAATATGAGCAGAACACAAACGTGTTTCAAAGCTTCTTAAAGTATTCATATGAAACATAAATAATTTATAGATCAGAAAAAATAATATCTTTTAAAGAACAGCAATAGAATTTATAACAATAAAGACTTCAACCATTGTCAGCCATGTATCAGTCTGTGTGGTTAGGGGGCAATTATTTTGCCACTCTTTCAATTTAGACACTTTAAAAACAATCAACGAAACAAAAAAATTGTGCGGCAACAAGAGAGAGTTCAAGAAACCATTCAGAGCTTAAAAAGGATAATAGGACAATTCCCCAAAGGATTTTATTAATATTCGCATACATGCAACTCTCAAATGTGGGAATAAAAATAAAAAATTCTGCCTCAATCTCCCCAACTATAGTTGCGATTGGTACTCTCAGTGTTACATAAAGTAAAGAATCCAGAGATGTCTGCCACTGAAAAAGGAAAAAGATAAAATAATTCCCACAATGTACAATAAAAAAGAATAAAAATAATTTTTTATTTGCATATGTACCTCAGAAATTTACCATGAAACAATGTGAAATCTCTTCTGAAAGGGGAGGGAAAAAAGTACAGAATGAATGATCTGCACGAAGTAAAGTGACAGGACACATGCATCCTGCAACAACCTGAAATTAAATTATTATTCACTCCCTCTCCCACACTCTTTTGTTAGACAAACAAAGGAGGAGAAAATATGAAAATGGCTATAGAAAAAAAGGATGTGATATTATTTGTTCACGTCCTTACAGAGTCATTGAAAGCAATTTCATTTGAATTCAATTAAACTTTTTGTGTTAAAATATGATTATCAATTTGTATCCTTACCTTGCTGGGAGGATAATATTCTATCTGTGTTTTTCTTTTTGAATAAAAGCATATCTCTAAAAATCTAAATATTCAGGACATGCAGAATACACAGGTTTTTTTCTCAAAATTTTGTTCACATTATATTTTTATAGAAAATATCGTCGAAATTAAAATTTTCTCAAAATTTTGATGAAATTTCAATTTTATAGAAAACTAGCTGGACCCGTTCCACTTCGTTGCCCCATATTTCCGATCCCGTCCATTTTTGGACCTCTGACGCAGACTGCCAGCAGAACTGCAGTGGAACAAACACACAAACAAACGATTTGCCACGCCCACATTTTCCCCGCCCACTATTTGCAATTTTTTTTTTCCAAAACCATCTTAGACCAAATAGCTTTCAAACAAAAGAAAAAAATTTAAAATCGGTCCAGTGGTTTAAACGTCTATAAAACACATACATACATACAAACATTTTTCCATTTTTATATATATAGATTTCGTCGAATTTTGAATTTTATAGAAAATTTCGTCGAATTTTCAATGTTATAGAAAATTTCGTCTAAATTTCAATGTTATAGAAAATTCCGTCAACATTTCGATTTTGTAGAAAATTTCATCGAAACTTCGATTTTATTGAAAATGTCATCAAAATTTCAAGTTTATAGAAAATTTCGTCAAGATTTAAATTTTATAAAAAATATCGTCAAATTTAAAATTTATAGAAAATTTAAATTTTAATTGAAAATTTTGTCGAAATTCAATTTTATCGAAACATTTTTCAACATTTAAATTTTATAGAAAATTTCGTCGAAATTTTGATATGATAGAGAAATTAAATTTTATAGAAAATTTTGAAAATGGTCGAAATTAAATTTTTTGTATATTTTATCTAAATTATATTTTTTATAGAAAATTTAAAAATGTAAAGAAAATTGTTGGAAATTAATTCTTTATACTAAATTTTTAGAAATTTTTTATATAGAAATTTGACAAAATTTAATTTTTAGATATAAATTTAACAGAATTGTGTTTTTATAGTAAAGTTCGTTGAAACTGAATTTTTAAAAATACAAAATGATGATGAAAGTTTCTATAAAAATACAACTTTTGATTTTTTTATAAAAATACAAAATATCGATGAAATTTCCTATAAAAATATAAAATTTTCTATAAATATGAATTTTCGACGAAATCTTCTATAAACTTGAAAATTTTCTATAAAAATAGAAAACAAATTTGATTTATAAAATTGAAATTTTCTATAAAAATGAAGATATTTTCTATAAAAATGTTGAAATTTTCTATAAAAATACATAATTTCGAGAAAATATTCTATAAAAATACGAAATCGAATTGAAATTTAATTTTTATAGAAAATTTCGTCAAAATTTAAATTTAATACAAAATTTCGTTGATATTTCAATTTTATATAAAATTTCAGCGAAACTTTAATTGCATTTAAAATTGCATAGAAATTTGATGAAAGTTTCTATAAAAATACAAACTTTTGATTTTTTTATAAAAATACAAAATATCGATGAAATTTTCTATAAAAATATAAAATTTTCTATAAATATGAATCTTCGACGAAATCTTCTATAAGATTTAAAATTTTCGATAAAAATAGAAAACAAATTTGATTTATTAAATTGAAATTTTCTATAAAAATGAGGAAATTTGACAAAATTTAATTTTTAGATACAAATTTAACAGAATTGTGTTTTTATAATAAAGTTCGTTGAAACTGAATTTTTAAGTAATTTTAAAAATACAAAATGATGATGAAAGTTTCTATAAAAATACAAACTTTTGAATTTTTTATAAAAATACAAAATATCGATGAAATTTTCTATAAAAATAAAAAATTTTCTATAAATATGAATTTTCGAATAAAACTTCTATAAAATTGAAAATTTTTTATAAAAATAGAAAAAAAATTGATTTATAAAATTGAAATTTTCTATAAAAATGTTGAAATTTTCTATAAAAATACATAATTTCGAGAAAATATTCTATAAAAATACGAAATCGAATCGAAATTTAATTTTTATTTTCATATAAAATTTCAGCGAAATTTTAATTTCAATTAAAATTTCATAGAAATTTTAATTTTTAAAAAATTTAAAGTTTATAGAAAATTTCGCCGCAATTTCAATTTTATAGAAAATTTCGTAGAAATTTCAATTTTAATTGAAAATTTTGTCAAAACTTAAATTTTATAGAAAAATTTGTCAACATTTCAATTTTGTAGAAAATTTCGTCGAAATTTTAATTTTATAGAGAATTTAAATTTTATAAAAAAATTCGTCGATTTCAATTTTAAAGAAAATTAAAATTTTATAATTTTATAGACAATTTCTTCGAAACTTTATATTTTAACAGAAATATTTTTAAAGATATTTTGTATTTTTATAGAACATTTCATCAATATTTTGTATTTTTAAAATTTCTTAAAAATTCAATTTCAACGAAGTTTACCATAAAAATACAATTCTGTTAAATTGTTCTCAAAAAATTAAATTTTGTCAAATATCTCCATTAATAAAATTTCTTGTATAAAGAATTCATTTCAAACATACTCTTTGAACAATGTTTTTTCTACAAAAATACAATTTTCTATAAAAAATAAAATTTATATAAAATATATCAAAAATTACAACAACATTTTCCAGAAAAATTAAACTTCAGTTACATTTTCCAGAAAAACTAAATTTCAATATAATTTTCTACTAAAATTAAAATTTAGATATAATATACAAAAGTTTAATTTCGATCACATTTTCAAGAAAAAATAAATTTCAATGAAATTTTCTAGAAAAATGGAAAAAAAAATTTTGTCCTAATTTTATTTGTATAGAAAAATTTGTAAAAATTACAAAAATTTTCATCAGATAGCACTTTTTTTAGAAAATTTCATCAAAATCATATATTTATCAAAAATTTCATGCATAGTTCGTATTTGTTTTAAATTTTATATCAAAATTTCACTTTTTGTAAGTTATGTCGACATTTTCGAATTTTAACTTTTATTGCAGATTTTACCGAATTTACATTTGAGAGAAAAATCTATCGGAACTGTGTCTTATGGGTATTTTCCCTAAAATATCTAAAAACTTAATTTTTAAAAACCGTTTTTTAATATCGCCATGAATTGTCTTTAATTCGGTCAATAATGGTTAATTCGCAAATGATATGTAATGCAAGTCATTGACCTTTAATCCGATCTATTAACCTTAATTGTCTCTGAATCTGTTGATGGGAATAATTTCAATGTCTTCAAATACGGAATTTAATAAATGTATTCTGACAAATAGTTTTCACATGTATCCCACCCCTAATACTATACTAAATTCCAAAATATATTTTTCTGAAGGTGACACTTTAGTCAGTTTACGCACTAATATTTTCTTACTTGATAAATTATGTTAAATTAACTCCATTTCAATTCTCAATGTTTCCCAAAACTCATGTTTGCCTTTATAACATTTTTCTAGACAAAGGCCCCATCATTGATATTGGCACATAAAAAGAGAACTGATATTTTCTATTCAAAATTTAACAATTCCAATTGCCCTAAAATATTTGACTTTTCTCAACAATTGCAATTGACAAAACGGTTTAACAAAACAACCCCTCATTTTTTGAAGTTGTCAAAATCATTTCTCCATTGTCTTGTCATCCGCACACGCTTTGCCCTGAAATAAATTATTTTTAACATAAATTCAATATTTATTATAGATGTCGTACTTAGTTGGTGTGCGAGAAAAAATTTAATACTTTCTTCAATTTTCGCTTTTCCCCATTCTTTGTTTTATCAAAATACTCGCTTAGCATTGGAAATTTTAACTTTATCTCTGTATTACGATCTTCTCTCATCTTTCTCAGAAACGAACGGGAAAAACAACAAAAGCAATAGCGACGTTTCAGAAAAACAAAAGAAAAAAAAGCGTTTCCCAAAATGTCAATGTCAATTTTCTTCCCAAAAAATTATATGAGCTGACATGTGATACGTTGATAACAACTTCAGTGGCAAGAGCAACAAACACTTCTTTTGAAACGGATGGAAATTGAGAAAACGCACGTGAAATGGGAATTTTCAAAAACTACAGTGGTACGCGATAAAATGTAAACACAAAAAGAAACAATTTTCAAATTTAAGACTAGCAGATAGACTGTGTCAGTTAAGAAAAATCATCAATGATGAACTTTTGGTAAAGAGAAAAGTCATCAACAGTGAACTTTTCTAAGAGAAAAGTCATCAGCGATGAACTTTTCTTAGAGAAAAGTCATCAGGATGAACTTTTCTTAGAGAAAAGTTATCAACGATGAACTTTTCTTAGAGGAAAGTAATCAGCGATCAACTCTTCTTAGAGAAAATTCATCAGCGCTGAATTTTTCTTAGAGAAAATTTATTAACAATGAATTTTTCTTAGAGAAAAGTCATTAACGATGAACTTTTCTAAAAGAAAAGTAATCAACGATGAACATTTCTAAAAGAAAAGTCATAAACGATAAACTTTTCTAAGAGAAAAGTCATCAACAATGAACTTTTCTTAGAAAAAAAAGATCATCAACGATGAACTTTTATTAGAGAAAAGTCATCAACGATGAACTTTTCTTAGAGAAAAGTCATCAACGGTAAACTTTTCTTAGAGACAAGTCATCAACGGTAAACTTTTCTTTGACAAAAGTCATCAACGATGAACTTTTCTTAGAGAAAATTCATCAACGATGAACTTTTCTTAGAGAAAAGTCATCAACGATGAACTATTCTTAGAGAAAAGACATCAACGATGAACTTTTCTTAAAGAAAAGTCATCGCCAATGAACTTTTCTTAGAGAAAAGTCAACAACGATGAATTTTTCTTAGAGAAAAGTCATCAACGATGAACTTTTCTTAGAGAAAAGTCATAAACGATGAACTTTTCTTAGAGAAAAGTCATCAACGGTAAACTTTTCTTAGAGAAAAGTCATCAACGGTAAACTTTTCTTAGAAAAAAGTCATCAAAGATGAACTTTTCTCAGAGAAAAGTCATCAACAATGAACTTTTCTTAGAGAAAAATCATCAACGATGAACTTTTCTTAGAGAAAAGTCATCAACAATGACATTTTCTTAGAGAAAAGTCATCAACAATGACCAGTATCGTTGGCAACCCTGTTCCAATAGTTTGCTTTTTGAGTTTGTGCTCCTGTGATAGTTTAATTAATTAATTTTAACCGATTTTAATAGTTTCTTGCATTTTTAAAATTGTGTTTAAGTACAGATAAGTGTATTTTTCAATAAGTGCACCTATTGTTTTTATTAATTATTTGCTCTCTGTGAAAATTCCTGTGTTTTATGTTGGGATTTATTTGCTATTGCAATTAGATAACAACTGTTGTGTTCCATTTGTTGTTGTTATACTTACTCCCTCCTTTCGTGTGTGTGCTTTCACATTGTTTCATTTGTTCAAACAGAGTTGCCATCGAGCATTTTTTCTTTTGCCAAATATTCTCATCTTTAACTCCTTATAGTAGAGGGTGAAATATTAAATCTAATTTTCGTGTATTATTGTTTGTACTTCTTATTCCTGTTTGTTAGTTCGTTTTACAATTAATTTACAATTAAAAAATGTCGTGTGTAAATGTAAACTGTAAGATTGTTTCGGAAACCGAACGATCTATAGAGTGTTGGCTTTGTACTAACATTTGGCATTCTAAGTGTGCAGGTTTATCTGCAAAGGTTGTAGATGTTATGTACGGAGATAGTGATAGTGGTCTTAAATGGTGTCGTAAGAACTGTAGGAAAATTAATGTAGAGTTCTACAAATTTGTTAAAGATTATTCTTCGGAAATGGCCGAAATTGGTAAGGAAATGTGGTCTTTGTATTCGAGATTTAATAAATATGCATCTCTGTTTGATAGGTTCCCGGAATTGAATGCATTTGTGTGTTCGCCTGACGTTGTCGGACAGAAGCGCAAAAGGTCGACGAAAAAGACGCTTCCTAAGAAGCTCGATGTCGGTACACCGAGTGCTTCTGACCGTACGTCGTCGGATGAGCCTACAACATCATCAGCTTCTGTCAGTGCTCCTTGTTCAGTTTCTGTTGATCAGCAGAGGGTTGCTCTCGCTGTAACACCAAGGGTTGATAAGGTTGTCTCTATACAGGAGGGAAATTCAATGGGTAATCTTGAAATGAACCCTAAACCTCCTGCAAATGTAGCATCACGAGCCGGTGGGAAATCGAAAACTCTGACTGTGGTCCCAGCCAAGAAAGTCGTTTTTGTTTCGCGCTTTGCTCCCGACACATCCTCCGAAGATATAGACTTTTATATTAGATCTAAGATTGAAGGTGACTTTTATCTTAAGACATTTAAGATTCGTTCGTCTTCCTCTAATTCTAGGTCATCATTTATGATCATCGTGCAACCGAAGATCTTTGATAAACTGATATCTTTTGATTTTTGTCCGCCTAAGGCATTTGTTAAAGAATTTGTTGATAGGGTCGACAATTTAGCGCAATTACCTTTGAGGCCTCCTAGCTCTAATTCATCAAAAAACTGAATAGCTCTTTGGTCATAGCTTATCAGAATGTAAGAGGGCTTAATACTAAATTAACCCGACTATTTACTGATAGCTTTGACTTTGATTTTTCAATTTTGTGTTTCACTGAGACCTGGTTAAAACCTTCAATATTTGATTCAGAGATACTGTCGAATGAATATGTTCTTTATAGAAAAGATCGCATTCAAAAAATTGGTGGTGGAGTTCTTATTGCTGTAAAAAGTTCGCTTTCTTCTGAGCGTGTCATTCTTGATGAGATTGAAGATATTGAACTTATTGTTGTCTCTATTAATTTAGGTAAAGCTAAATTATTGGTTTCATGTTCCTACATCCCACCAAACTCGGAATTATCTGTTTATGATGGCCACTTAAAGAATATGGTTCTGTTGTGTGGGACCCCCAATATGGGATTTATGTTGATAAAATTGAGTCCGTTCAGAAACAATTTTTATTATTTGCTTTGAGGCACCTGCATTGGAATAGTGACTTTGTTCTTCCACCCTATACTAATAGGTTGAGCTTGATAAGATTGCCTACTCTTAAGAGCAGACGTATTATGCTGAACACCACAATGATATTGAAGGTTATAAATTGTGATGTGCTTTCTGGATACATGCTTTCTAAGATAAGATTTAACGTACCATTCAGATCTTCCAGATATTACCAATTATTGCATATTGATTTTCAACGTACAAATTACGCATCTGCAGAGCCTATCCGTAGAATGTGCATAAACTTTAACACTTTATATGATATTATTGACTTTAATGTAGGAATAGATATAGTGAAATCTAGAATCATATGTTATTTAAATCAGTAGTGAAATTCTGTTTTATGTGTGTTCTTTATTTAACTAAACAAAGTTAACACTTTTTATGCATGTATGTATGTACATACCGGCTGTTGATATATATTCTGTAGCTGGTATTCCACCCTCTACTGTTAACCCGCCATGGTTCGGATCATGGTGTGTACGCAATCCCTACGTTATGGGGATGTGGCCCCCGCGGTCGGAAGGGGCGGGTAAGAGTGGCTGCGTTGGGAAAGTTCGTTCGAAAAAAAAAAAAAAAAAAAAAAAAAAAAAAAATGACATTTTGACAATGAGCTTTTCTTAGAGAAAAGTAATTAAGGATGAACTTTTCTTTAGAAAAGTCGTTAAGGATGAACTTTTCTTTAGAAAAGTCGTTAAGGATGAACTTTTCTTAGAGAAAAGTCATCAACGTTGAACTTTTCTTAGAGAAAAGTCATCAACGATTAACTTTTCGTGGAGAAAAGTAATCAACGATGAACTTTTCTTAGAGAAAAGTCATCAACGATGAACTTTCCTTAGAGAAAAGCCATCAACGATGTAGTTTTCATAGAGAAAAGTCATCAACGATATAGTTTTCTTAGAGAAAAGTCATCAACGATGAACTTTTCTTAGAGAAAAGTCATAAACAATGACATTTTCTTAGAGAAAAGTCATCAACGATGACATTTTCTTAGAAGAAAGTCATGAACGATGAACTTTTCTTAGAGAAAAGTCATCAACAATGATCCTTTCTTAGAGAAAAGTCATCAACAATGAACTTTTCTGAGAGAACGATGAATTTGTCTTAGAGAAAAGTTATCAACAATGAAATTTTATTAGAGAAAAGTCATCAACAATGACATTTTCTTCGAGAAAAGTCATCAACGATGACATTTTCTTAGAGAAAAGTAATCAACGATGACCTTTTCGTAGAGAAAACGATGATCTTTTCTTAGAGAAAAGTCATCAACGATGATCTTTTCTTAGAGAAAAGTCATCAACGATCATCTTTTCTTAGAGAAAAATCATCAACGATGGACTTTTCGTAGTTGAACTTTTCTTAAAGAAAAGTCATCAACGATGAATTTTTCTTAAAGAATAGTCATCAACGATAAATTTTTCTTAAAGAAAAGTCATCAACGATGATATTTTCTTAGAGAAAAGTCATCAACGATGAACTTTTCTAAGAGAAACGCCATCAACGATGAACTTTTCTTAGAGAAAAGTCATCAACGATGAACTTTTCTTACGGAAAAGTCATCAACTATGAACTTGTCTTAGAGAAAAGTCATCAACGATGAACTTTTCTTAGAGAAAAGTCATCAACGATGAACTTTTCTTAGAGAAAAGTCATCAACGATGAACTTTTC
Source organism: Eudasyphora cyanicolor (assembly GCA_963930755.1). Classification (NCBI taxonomy): domain Eukaryota; kingdom Metazoa; phylum Arthropoda; class Insecta; order Diptera; family Muscidae; genus Eudasyphora; species Eudasyphora cyanicolor. The sequence continues at coordinate 185,051,350 of OZ005738.1, read as the reverse complement.
TTAGAGAAAAGGCATTAACGATGATCTTTTCTTAGAGAAAGGTCATCAACGATGATCTTTTCTTAGAGAAAAGTCATCAACGATGATCTTTTCTTAGAGAAAAGTCATCAACGATGATCTTTTCTTAGAGAAAAGTCATCAACGATGATCTTTTCTTAGAGAAAAGTCATCAACGATGATCTTTTCTTAGAGAAAAATCATCAACGATGAACTTTTCGTAGTTGATCTTTTCTTAGAGAAAAGTCATCAACGATGATCTTTTCTTAGAGAAAAGTCATCAACGATGATATTTTCTTAGAGAAAAGTCATCAACGATGATCTTTTCTTAGAGAAAAGTCATCAACGATGATCTTTTCTTAGAGAAAAATCATCAACGAAGAACTTTTCGTAGTTTAACTTTTCTTAAAGAAAAGTCATCAACGATGAATTTTTCTTAAAGAATAGTCATCAACGATAAATTTTTCTTAAAGAAAAGACATCAACCATGATATTTTCTTAGAGAAAAGTCATCAACGATGAACTTTTCTAAGAGAAAGGTCATCAACGATGAACTTTTCTAACAAAACAGTCATCACAGATAAATATTTCTTAGAGAAAAGTCATCAACGATATAGTTTTCTTAGAGAAAAGTCATCAACCATGAACTTGTCTTGAACGTAAATATTTAAATGTTCTGCCCACGTGGCAAGTTTTCTAAATATATTTTTAATTGTCCCTGAACAAATAAAACTAATTAAAATAATGACTACTTGAAAAGGTTTTCCACACCCTTTTATTTTTTATATTTTGCGTCTTTTAGTTTTTCAGAAGAAAAAATAGACAATTGTGATAGTCCTAACTACATATTGCATTGTCCTTGGTTGGCTATTATACATTTGTTTCGGTTGTCCTCAATTTAAAGGGGGAAAAAGGTATCAAAAAATGTTGCTCTCATGTATGGCATACAAATTGTTGTATTTTTAAAAACTCACAACACATGAATTTGTACACACATTCATATGAGTGTATGTGTGTGTTATTTTTAGTTGTTTTGGGGGAAAATGTTGACAATCATAAAAGTTTTAATGAACCATGGCATATATAAGTGGTATCATTGTTCTGTGTGTTTTTGTGGCGGTTTTCTCTTTTTTTCTACTGGTTGACTATACATTATATTTGTGTATTTGTATCCTTTTAGTTTTTTTCCCCAGTGGTCTCTATGCCAATGCACTGTGAAAAGATATATTTATAAACTTTTATGTGTTTTTATGTCTATGCGAGAGCTTAGTGAAAAGGAAGTCTATAAAATAATAATGTATTAGTATATTTTTCGTCTTTCAAATATTACTCCCAGTGTGCCTTAAATTTTATTAAATGTTCTTTAGATGATGACCTGAAAATTACTTCATTTTTATAGTGTTTTATTATCTTCATAGAATAGCAGTATTGTCTCGGAGCTGCCCTCGTTTTTGTCTATTAAAAAGTTGAAATGACAAACAATGTGCAAAAATGTCACATTGTCCAAAAGTCCAGTTCATTCATGTATGGTGTGGTTTTGCTCGATTCTGAGTATTTTTTTTTTGTTTTGCAAAACAAAAAAACTCTTATGAAAACACGAGTTTTATTATATCTTAACACATCCATACACATCGTATGTATTTCAAATATACACACTTTTTACACTTTGATGCAGAGCATAGGAGCCATAGAGCGAGTCACAGTGAGTGAGGAAAAGAGAAATGATATCTATATTTAAAGGTTTTGCCATTCTCTGCTATAGATATAGAAAAACAGCGACGTATTAAAAGCTATACACACACACACACACAAGAGACCAGAACTTTTTAATCTAGTATAGGAGGGAATGGATATGCAATACTGACACACTCTCAGTTTTCATGAATATCTGCTCTCTAAACGGACGTCATAATATGTTGTACATGTGTGTATATGTAGATTGGTTTGTGTCTGTGGTTTGTTTGGTTTTTTGCTTAGACATCCATGAATGTGCATGGCTGTGTGTTCGGCTTTGTTCGTAAGTGTTTGTTTTGTTTGTGTTTCAAGTTTGAACAAGAGCCAAGCTAAGATCAAGTGATGAAAGGACGAAGTGGATTGGATATACGAATATTTTCTATAAACTGTTGATGAAAAGTGGTTGATACTACTCATATACGTATAAATACACATACATATGGATATATATGTGTATGTGTGCTTGAGTGTGGTTTCCTTGGATTAATAATATTTAGATATCAAATAAAAGTTTTCTTTTTTATTGATTATGTCAATCTATTTAGATGATTATTAAACTACGTCATCTCCTGAGTATCGTTTATAAAATTTGCATGAACCTGACAGGATTTTCTGGAGGGAGAAAGACAAAATTACAAAGAGAGATTGCGATAGAGGAAATATTTTTACATGAATGGTCAACAGAGAAACGACAAACACCTAAAAATTGCAATTGAATGCAGACACAAGTAGGGAAATCTCTGTGGATTAAATCATCTGACATATACATGGACATTCAAAGTAATATAATAAGATATTTTTATGTAGGAAATTCCAGAATGGGTATGAGTGTAATAAAAGAGTCATATAGGATGAATATTGTTTCTGGAAAAAATCATCAACGTTGAACTTTTCTTAGAGAAAAGTCATCAACGTTGAACTTTTCTTAGAGAAATGTCACCAACGAATAGCTTTTCTTAGAGAAAAGCTATCACCTTTTAAGTTTTTTTTAAGAAAAGTTACCAAAGATGATCCTTTCGTATAGAAAAGTCATCAATGATGATCTTTTTGTATAGAAAAGTCATAAACGATGATCTTTTGGTATAGAAAAGTCATCAACGATGATCTTTTCGTATAGAAAAGTCATCAACGATGATCTTTTCGTATAGAAAAGTCATCAACGATGATATTTTCGTATAGAAATAATCAATCATCAATGATCTTTTCGTTAACAAAACTCATCAACGATGATCTTTTCGTGTAGATAATTCATCAATGATGATCTTTTCTTACAGAAACGTAATCAACGATGATATTTTCTTATAGAAAAGTCATCAGTGATGAACTTTTCCTATAGAAAAGTCATCAGTGATGAACTTTTTCCATAGAAAAGTCATCAGTGATGAACTTTTTCCATAGAAAAATCATCAGTGATGAACTTTTCCTATAGAAAAGTCATCAGTGATGAACTTTTCCTATAGAAAAGTCATCAGTGATGAACTTTTCGTATAGAAAAGTCATCAGTGATGAACTTTTCGTATAGAAAAGTCATCAGTGATGAACTTTTCGTATAGAAAAGTCATCAGCGATGAACTTTTCCTATAGAAAAGTCATCAGCGATTAACTTTTCCTATAGAAATGTCATCAGTGATGAACTTTTTCTAAAGAAAAGTCATCAGTGATGAAGTTTTTCTAAAGAAAAGTCATCAGTGATGAAGTTTTTCTAAAGAAAAGTCATCAGTGATGAAGTTTTTCTAGAGAAAAGTCATCAGCGATGAACTTTTCCTAAAGAAAAGTCATCAGTGATGAACTTTTCCTATAGAAAAGTCATCAGCGAAGAAACTTTTCCTATAGAAAAGTCATCAGCGATTAACTTTTCCTATAGAAATGTCATCAGTGATGAACTTTTCCTAAAGAAAAGTCATCAGTGATGAACTTTTCCTGTAGAAAAGTCATCAGTGATGAACTTTTCCGGTAGAAAAGCCATCAGTGATGAACTTTTCCTATAGAAAAATCATCAATGATGAACTTTTCGTATAGAAAAGTCATCGATGATGAGCTTTTCGTATAAAAACGTAATCAATCTTTTCTTATATAGGGTCCGCCATCTAACGTTTTTTTTCAACTAGTGCTTATTTCGTGAATGGTAACACTAAGCTCATGTCTGATTTGACAGATAATTAGTTTCCGCTGAACGAATATGGTTGTGTATACGCTTGAACAACAATGGGAGCGATCGACTTACAGAAGATGCCGATTTTTCCAAAAAAAAATCATCTTTTCAGATGAAGCTCATTTTGATCTTGGCGGGTATGTAAACAAGCAAAATTGTCGCATTTGGGGCACAGAAAACCAGCGCGCATACATTGAAAATCCGATACACCCAAAACGAGTCACTGTTTGGTGCGTATTTTGGTCCAGAGGCATAATTGGGCCATTTTTCTTCGAAAATGAGCCAGTGGCCGTTACAGTCAATGGCGATCCTTATCGGGCCATGTTGAACGAATTTTTGTTCACAAAAATTGAAGAGGAGGAGGATGGCAACATTTGGTTTCAACAGGACGGCGCTACGTTCCAAACAGCCGAAGCTAGACTCGATGTTTTGCGCGATGTTTCAAAAAAAAAGTTATTTGGCGGACCCTTTAGAATAGTCGTCAGCGATGATATATTCTTACAGAAAAGTAATCGACAATGATCTTTTCGTATGGAAAAGTCATCAACGATGATCTTTTCGTATGGAAAAGATATCAACGATGATCTTTTCGTAAGGAAAAGTCATCAGCGATGATCATTTAGTAGGGAAAAGTCATTAACGATGATCTTTTCGTATAGAAAAGTAAGCAACGATAATCTTTTCGTATAGAAAAGTCAGCAACGATGATCTTTTCGTATAGAAAAGTCATATTTTCGTATAGAAAAGTCGTCAACGATGATCTTTTCGTATAGAAAAGTCATCAACGATGATCTTTTCGTATAGAAAAATCATCAACGATGATCTTTTCGTATAGAAAAGTCATCAACGATGTTCTTTTCGTATAGAAAAGTCATCAACGATGATCTTTTCGTATAGAAAAGTCATCAACGATGATCTTTTCGTATAGAAAAGTCAGCAACGATGATCTTTTCGTATAGAAAAGTCAGCAACGATTACACTGGTCGACACGAATTTTTGGGTCTGACATTTAAGTGTAAAATTTTGGTGTCTTTTTTGTTACTAATAAAAGGAAAAATATTTTTTCAAAGTTTGTTTTTGTAGAAATTAAAGCAAATTTTCGAATTTCAAGAGAAATATCTGGTTTCATCACTACAACTTTTTAAAATATACATTTTATTGGTTCAGGAAAGTTTTAAAGAATTCAAAATGAAGTAGCCTTCAACATCTTATACTACCATTTTCTGTCCGTTCATCAATTTCCGATTTTTTTTGAAAACATTTTAATATTCTTTAAATAAAAGCCTTATAAAACAATCTAAAAATGCTCCACTGTGTTATTTTTTTGATTTAGTCTGATCGGTCATGAATTAAGTGAGCCCGTTCCGAAGTAAATCGATGATAATTTAAAAAGTTGTAGCTAATTTAGAAAGGATTTAACTTCATAACTTTCTTATCGATGTAAAATTTAAAAATCAAACTTTCAAAGTTAAGAATGGATATTTTGGCGTTGTTTTATGCATCAGAATCTATGCATTAGAACTAAAACCCAAGAAAAAAATTGTTTTTGTCGACCGGTGTTATCTTTTCATATAGAAAGAAGTCATCAACGATGACCTTTTCCTATAGAAACTCATCAAAGATGATCTTTTCGTATAGAAAAGTCACCAACGATGATCTTTTCGTATAGAAAAGTCACCAACGATGATCTTTTCGTATAGAAAAGTCACCAACGATGATCTTTTCGTACAGAAAAGTCATCAACAGCTTCAAAAGTTTTAAGTAAATTCATTTCGTATGAATTTCTGTCAAGATGGTCTTACAGATAATACATAGTCCAGGCCTTCATTCTGGCGATCTTTGGCGTCCTTTTTGCTTTACCGGAATTGTGTTCACAATTCAATCTTTGTTACATTGTCTCTGTGCCCACATACAGGCAATATCCATATCATCAACAAAAGGAAAACATTGTCAACATGTCACGATATCAGAGTTTAATTTATATTTTAATAAATTTCGCAATTTTTTTTAATATTTTATTAGTGCAGTTTAGAATTTGTAAATAGTATATGAAATGTCATATCCAACAAATTTAAAGAGTATACTTATCATAGAATACTTATCAGTCTTTTTCAGAAAATATTTAATTTAATAAACTATATTTGCCCGAACTATGATTTTTAGTAATTAAAACACTTTTGCTTTTAACACAGCGCATATAAAGAATTTCATCAATGTTTTCCCATCCAATTTTCAACTACTATATGTAAAAAAGCCAATCAAAATACTCATTCGGGAATATTAAATTTTTTATTAACTACTTCAACTAATAAAGTATAGTTTCACTCGTTTTTCTAAATAAATTTCAATTTGTTTTTCCACAACAATGAATTGCTTAGGGTTCTAAGCGAATATTATTAAAGTTTGTTCACAATTATTAAATTAAAACCGTACAAAAAAAGTTCAGTGTTATTGTAATAGTGCTGTCGGTAGTGAGGAAAAAGTTTGTTTATTTGCAAATTAGAAGCCAAACTGATTACATCCTTCCAACAATACACTTGTGTGTGTTCTCTAATTAAATTTCGTTGGGTGAGAAGTTTGATAATGGAACGGAGAAAATTACTAGTTTTACATGGCGCAAATAGGCACTTTTGATGATGAAAAATATGTATATATAATTTTCGAAATGGCTGCAGGCTTCCCTATATATGTTTGTGTGGACGGAAAACCTTTGATGGCTTTCAATATGGGTTTTAGTAATGTGCTCATTGGTAACGTGTTGAATATAGGTTTTTAACTTTTAGTTTAAAATATTTGGTAAAACTAAAAAATCACTTTCTATAAAACACGTACCTTTAGGCGTATGCGTTATTTTATTATACCCTCACTTTAGTGTGACGAGGGTATATATCATTTGCTACGGAAAAAAGTGTAACACATCGAAGGAGTGACCTAAGACCCCAAGTATGTTCGGCGGAAATCCGTTTTGGGTCATTTTAAGTCGAATGAGCAATGTCCGTCCGTCTGTCTGTCTGTCTGTCTGTCTGTCTGTCTGTCTGTCTGTCTGTGTGTCTGCTGGCTGGTGCGCACGATAACTCTCGAAAGGAGTAACCGATTGACTTCAAATTTCATATGTGGTAATATTTTTTTCTATCTCCGGCTAAGTTCGAAGATGGGCCATATTGATCCACTCCTTCTGGTACCTCCCCCACAAATGGTTAAAATGTTGTGAAATGTTGATTCTTTAATAACTGCTATTATACGTATTCGAATCTTCTGAAATTCCACACGTGGTATTAGTCTGCTAGTCGCTATCAACTCGAGGAAAATGGGCGAAATTGCCACGCCCGTTTTGGTATCTTCCACACAAATGCACCATTTTGCACTAAAAGTTAAAAGCTTATAACGTTAATACCAGTGTTTAGAAATACTTGAAATTTTGTACAGCGTAATGTTTTTATAGTGCCTACAGTCCATTGAAAAATGGGCGTTATTGTCACGCCCCTTTTTGTACCTCCCACACAAAATGGCCAAATTATACCACCTCAACGTTAATATACCAGTCCATATAAACGGTTACAATTCGGCACAGTGCAATGTATTTAAAGTATCTACTGTTCAGCGAAATATAGGTGTATTTCTTAAACCCCTTCTGGTACCTCCCACAAAAATTGACTGAATAATTTGTGTAATATTCAATATTACATTACTCACAAAGTGAGGGTATACCTTAGTCGGTTTACCCGACTGAAACTTTCTTACTTGTTTTAATTACATAACTCATTAACCCAACTCATTTATACAAAAGACAAGCCATTTCTTGTGGAAATATCATCAAAGTAGAACTTGTTTTATAGAAAGATCATCAAAGATGAACTTTTCTTATAGAAAAGTCATCAACGATGAACTTTTCTTATAGAAAAGTCATCAACGATGAACTTTTCTTATAGAAAAGTCATCAACGATGAACTTTTCTTATAGAAAAGTCATCAACGATGAACTTTTCTTATAGAAAAGTCATCAACGATGAACTTTTCTTATAGAAAAGTCATCAACGATGAACTTTTCTTATAGAAAAGTCATCAACGATGAACTTTTCTTATAGAAAAGTCATCAACGATGAACTTTTCTTATAGAAAAGTCATCAACGATGAACTTTTCTTATAGAAAAGTCATCAACGATGAACTTTTCTTATAGAAAAGTCATCAACGATGAACTTTTCTTATAGGAAAGTCATCAACGATGCACTTTTCTTATAGAAAAGTCATCAACAATGAACTTTTCTTATAGAAAAGTCATTAACGATGCACTTTTCTTATAGAAAAGTCATCAACGATGAAATTCTCTTATACAAAAGTCATCAACGATGAACTTTTCTTATAGAAAAGTCATCAACGATGAAATTCTCTTATACAAAAGTCATCAACGATGAACTTTTCTTATAGAAAAGTCGCCAGCGCTTAACTTTTTTTATAAAAAAGTCATCAGCGATGAACTTTTCTTATAGAAAAGTCATCAGTGGTTAACTTTTCTTTTAGAAGAGTCATCTGCGATGAACTTTTCTTATAGAAAAGTCATCTGCGTAGAACTTTTCTTATAGAAAAGTCATCAGCGATGTACTTTTCTTATACAAGGTGGCGCAAAAGTAACCTTTCGATGTTTTTTGGCTGTAAATTAAAAAAAAAATTAAAAACTTTGATTCTTCTTGTGGATTATTTTTATTTTTATTTTTTATAGAGACCGTCGACTGATACCCATTTGCGTGGCACGTCGTCTGGTCGATGTCGACGGCGCTTCCATGACATCCTCGGCTACAGCAGCAATATTCTCTGCAGAACGGCTACTCCGGGGTCTGCCACGCCTGGCAGCATCTCGTGTTGTGCCAGTCTCTTCGAGGCGAGCAGCTAAACGTCGCAGTGTTTCACCAGTAGGCGTTGGACGGCCAGGAAATCTGCGACGAAATTCACGTTGTGCCAAAGTCACCGACCGATTATTGGTCAAATAAATAGTCAGCAATATTCCGCGTTCTGGAGCGTAACATTGTTTATTAACGTGTATTTCGCATGTGTTTACTACACAAATGTCAAAACAGAACTGACATTAGGGGCCAATCGCAAAATTTATAGCATTTTCTGATAGGAGGATTACTTTTGCGCCACCTTGTAGAAAAGTAATCAGCGATGTACTTTTCTTGTAGAAAAGTCATCAGCGATATACTTTTCTTATAAAAAGTCATCAGCGATGTACTTTTCTTACAGAAAAGTCATCAGGGATGTACTTTTCTTACAGAAAAGTCATCAGGAATGTACTTTTCTTATAGAAAAGTCATCAGCGATGTATAGAAAAGTCATCAACGATGAACTTTTCTTATAGAAAAGTCATCAACGATGAACTTTTCTTATAGAAAAGTCATCAACGATGAACTTTTCTTATAGAAAAGTCATCAACGATGAACTTTTCTTATAGAAAAGTCATCAACGATGAACTTTTCTTATAGAAAAGTCATCAACGATGAACTTTTCTTATAGAAAAGTCATCAACGATGAACTTTTCTTAGAGAATAGTCATCAACAACGAACTTTTCTTAGAGAAAAGTCATCAACGATAAACTTTTCTTATAGAAAAGCCATCAACGATAAACTTTTCTTATAGAAACTTCATCAGAAAGATAGAAAAGTCATCAACGATGAACTTTTCTTATAGAAAAGTCATCAACGATGATGACTTTCACATTAATATAATTTTATCACATTTATTAATGTTTTCATTCCCATATTTCGTTTAAAATTTCTCTAACAACAATTATTGTTTAAATCGTTTCACATTGCATTTTTTAAAGTGTTTATTTAGGTCATTAAACAAAATTAATTTCACAATAATTCTTTTCACGCTGTTACGATTTATAGCAGTTCCCGGGCATATCCTCTATGGGATTGTTAGAAGACCACAACGCAAACAAATTGTTGTCTATGGAGTAATCCTTTATGACCGTTTTTTTCTTTCACTCTAGTATCAAGTCAATATTGACATAAGTTATGAGTACTAAATACTAGTACATGAGGAAAAAACAATAAAATTATATACTGTGAGGGACAAAAGTGAGGGTAATTAAAATAATTCTCAAGCAATTTGACCATCAAGTTTGTCTTAATTAAAACCATCTTAAAGATATAGTTTATTAAAATAAACCGGAAACAGATGAAGCATTGAAAGACAATATTCAGAGTGAAATTGCCGATATAGAGCCACATACATATATGCCGAAATTGTCAGCAAAATAATCGGCATGGATAAGTGCGTACGCGTGGACTTTTGCAAGGTATCATTTATCATTCATAAATTGTAGACGTCCGCTACTACTTCTACATAAAAACCGATGATAATTTTTTCATTAAAAATGTGGATTTAGTTTGCATTTAAAAAAGATACTCGAACTGGAAAGGTCCGTACATAACTTATTTCATAATTAATTTATTTAGAATTAATAATTATTCATATAATAATTATGCATAGCAGTAAATTATAATTTACTGCTATGCTTACACCTTTTGACACCAACTGTATACATACGTTCTAAGACTTGTTGCTCGAACAACAATGACCACAACCCAGCACACCCTAAGATATGACACACTCACTCGCTAACAAAGCCCTACTCTCACCCTCTTCTACTCCCCCACTTCTGCTTCACGGGTACTCTTGTATTCGCTGATATTTATAACAACAATTAATAATTGAAGTACAACGCAAAGCAATACAATGTTCGTGCTGGCTGCCGTTGTCGTGTTTATATTCGTGTCAGTATTCATGCTCATTGCTTTGTCACTCTCTCTATCTCCCCCCACTGCGGCTGTGTGTGCGTGTGTTTGGGTGTTTATGGCATTTGTGTAAAGAGTTGTAGTGGCTTCATTTTGTTGGTTGGGTTCTTTTGTCGGTTGTCTAAATATAATTAAGCCTTTTTCCTCATTCACCGGGTTTGTTTTTTTTGGCAATTTCCGTTCCGTAAGCCTAAACCATCCCTTTTCACGTTCGTTAAAAAATAATCGCAAGAATTGTTTGGTCGTTACCATTGTTTATATTGGCGTGTTTTGCAAACAATAATACTTGACAGAGCAACGCAAGCAATGCCGCGGCCGTTAATGACATTGGCAGCAACAACTTTATTTTGTGCGCTCACATTTAGTTCCCTTTCCTTGGTAGGCAACAGATTACGTTGGCGATTAGGCCATAAATAACCGTTTGTTTTGTGGACAAGTGGTGAAGCAACCAACAGCTCAATCAACTGGGCATACATTTTCTCGAATATTAACAAACAAACGTTTGTTAAACATTCCAAATCATAGTGGAATGGTGCGCGAACAAGCACAGTGTTTCGAATTGCAGCGTTTCACTCAAAAATAGCTATCCATTGCAAACAGACTGTTCATTACGGAAGTGTTTACCAGGCAGAAATATTAGCTACACATTTTTGTGTGTCCGAAACCTAAAACCAACTGGTAATTTTGTTTCTATCTCAGGCTAAGTTCGAAAATGGGCCATATTGGTCCACTCCTTCTAGTACCTCCCGCAAAAAGGTTAACATTTAGTGAAATATTGATGACACCGGTTTAAACAAATATGTCGAAAGGCTGTGCATACCATTTTCTGGTGTAATATGATGCCGTAAATATGAACAAAATATTTAAAATAATTTTTTTTAAAGTCAATATTCTTGGAATTTTTCTTTAGTATTTGAACCCTACATTTTTATTGATAGGGCTGCAAATGCTGTCTCACATAGAGGCAGAAGTTTAGAAACTATCGCTAAAACAATAAAAAAATTAGATTAAAAAAAAAAATTGCTGGCACGAAAAAAGCCATAAAAATTACAAAGAAATTTTCAAAAATTTCTTCTATCATCTTTTGACAGCTAGCATCCTAACGAAGAGAACAATGCCTATTTGAAAAAAGTTATGAATAAGTTAAGGAAATAATATCCTATGTGATAGAAGAAAGAGAATTTCAACTAAATTACGTTATAATAAAAGAAGAAATTAAAAGGAAGTATAACTTAATGATATGGCCGAGATTTTAGCTTTATTCTAAAGATAAGGGTTTGCCATTATGTTTTAAAAATGATTTCCAGCAAGTGGCCGCCGCGGCTGGCTCGAAGAGGCCCAATTTCCGACCACTTTTTGCAGCATTTGGGGCAGTATGTCAGCAATAACGCGCCATATATTTTCTTCCAAGGAATCAATCGTGTCGGGCTAACCTGCGTAGACAAGCGACTTTACATAACCCCACAAAAAATATTCCAGTGGTGTTAAATCGCACGATCTTGGAGGCCACGCCACAGGACCACGACGCGAGGTAATGCGCGCCCAAAAAATGTCCTTCAATAAACTGATTGTCTCGTTGGCTGTAAGGCACGTACACTGAAAGAAAAGTGTACTGAAAATCATTGAAATTTTCTTAACTTTTAAGATTTTTTTTTTTTTTTTTTTTTTTTTTTTATTTTTTTTTTAATGTTTTTTTATTTGCGATCTATTTACAAGAAACATTAAGCAAATCTTATCATAAAGTAAAAGTAACAGAGTTGTTAAATTCCAATGAATTTAACAAAATATACATATTTCAATTATGGCTCTACATACGTGAATTACATGAATGAATAAACATGATTAACAAAATGAGGTGTGATTTTATATATTATTATATTTAATTGTATATACTATTAAATTATATAAAGGGGAGATCTAAAACATGGTTTCTTTTCAGTCTTTTGACTTCATTTGTGTCATCTAATAAATTTATTGCCAGTATATTAGGATGGGTACTAAGTCTGTTTAAATAATTTGTACTAAAACGTTTAATTTCATCTTTAACTTTTGGAACTCCAAGATCACTGTGAATTATATTATTATTAACAAACCAAGGAGCATCTGTGATTAATCGCAATGTTTTCGATTGATATCTTTGTAATATCTCTATGTTAGAGTTGCTAGCTGTTCCCCACAACTGTATACCATACGTCCAGATAGGTTTTAGAATAGTTTTGTACAATACAACTTTGTTATTCAAATTTAGTTTGGATTTTGGACCAAGCAGCCAGAGCATTTTCTTTGTTTTTAGATTCAATTGTTGTCTTTTGTATTGTATGTGTTTTTTCCAATTAAGTTTTCGGTCAATGTGCAGACCAAGGTACTTCACACTATCTGCAGAATGTATTGTTAAACCATTCAATTTCGGAGCAGGGCAGTCTCCCTTTCTTAGACTGAAGGTGACATGAGTCGATTTTTCGGTATTGACTTTAATGTTCCATTTACACAACCATTTTTCTGTTTTATTTAATTGTCTTTGTAGAATGCATGAGGCTTCGGAAGGACAATTACTTGTAGCTAGTATGGCCGTATCATCAGCATATGTAGCGATTGTGACATCTGTAGAAACGGGCATATCAGAAGTAAAAAGAGTATATAATACTGGTCCCAATACACTTCCTTGTGGGACTCCAGCTTTTATCATTCCAATATCAGATTCAGCGCCGTTGACGTTTACATAAAAACTTCTTTCACACAAATATGATTTTATTAATAAATAGTATGGAGTTGGTAGTAAGTGTTTTAGCTTAAATAATAGACCATCGTGCCAAACTTTGTCAAAAGCTTGTTTAACATCCAGGAAAACTGAGGAACAGAACATTTTATTTTCCAAGCTTTCTCTTACTGTTTTTACTATCCTATGGCATTGTTCAGGCGTGCCATGATTTTGCCTGAATCCGAATTGGTGATCGGGTATAATATTTACAGATTCAAGGATTGGAGACAACCGCTTTCTTAATAGCTTTTCAAATAACTTGGAGAAGACTGGTAATAGACTAATAGGTCTATATGATGATAAACTATTTTCTGGCTTTCCTGGTTTTGGCACCATAGTAATTTTCGCACATTTCCACTGGGTAGGGAAATGTGTTAACCTCAGGATGGAATTGAAGATTACTGTTAGAAACACGACTCCCTTTTTCGGCAGAGACTTGATGACTCTGTAATCAATTAGGTCATATCCGGGTGTTTTCTTATTTAGCTTTTTAATCTCATTTTTAACTTCACAAATTGTGAAATGATTAATAGGTCGGCACATTTGGCATGGAACATCCAGGAAATCGCTTATTTTATTTGCTTGCTCTGGGTTGCAATGTTCAAAAGGAGTAAACGTGTCCTCTAAATATTTCTTGTATGCATCAGCTTTAGATTTATTTGATCTACACCATAATCCATCAGAGTTCTTAATTGGGACATTTCTCTGCCGAGGCCTTTTCAGATATTTTGTAGCTTTCCAAAGATTGTGGTCGTTATTTCCATTAGGTCTTAGATTACTTAAAAAATGTCCAGTTGATTCGTTTTTATAATCAGAGAGTCGCAATTTTAGATTATTCGAGGCACAATTAAAATTAGTTTTATCCGTCGGTTGCCTTGTTCTTTGCCAAATCCGGCGAAGACGTCTTTTATTTTTGATAAGCTTCCTTATTTCAGCTGTAATGAAAAAGTTGGAGATAGTATTCTTATCTTCCCTCGGTGTGGAGATACTAGCAGCTTCATGTATAATCCGTGTAAAGTTTTCTATGCTGTCATCCAATTCCCTTCCAGTTTTAATTCTTATATTTAAGTTTATATTATTATCAATCCAATTTTGAAAATATTGAATTTTGGTATGGGTAGTAATTAACCTATGGTTCTGGTTTTCCTGGATATTTCTGGTTTTGTAATTTAAAATAATTGGGCTGTGGTCCGAACTGAGGTCGTCGCATGCAGTTATATGCAGCATAGATGAAGATATACCAGAATAAACTACAAAATCCAGAAGGTCTGGAATTTTATTAATATCTGAAGGCCAGTATGTAGGACTACCAGTAGATAAAACATTGAAATGGTTTGATGAAATACATTGAAAAAGTTCTTTTCCTTTAGGGTTTGACAATCGAGATCCCCACCATGTGTGCTTGGCATTAAAATCACCACCTACGATGAATTTGTGTCCGAGCTTCTTGAAGAATTGTTCGTACTGACTGCATTTGACATTGAATCTGGGTGGAAAATATACGGAATATACTGCTACCTTAGAATTGTCACAAACAATTGTTATGCCAGCTGCTTGCAAAAATGGTTCAGCTGTTGGTTCGGCCACTTCGTATTTAATGGTTGATTTAATTATGACTGCAGCACCAGCGTGAGCACGATCATCTGGATGGTTAGTTGAAATAATATCATAACCTCTAATTCGAAAGAAGGATTTGCTCGTACAGTGGGTTTCTGATACAAGAAGTATATCAATGAAGTTATTATGAATAAAAAGCTCTATTTCGTTTATATGATTTGAAATGCCATTAGCATTCCATTCTGCAATTACCAAATCTACTTGCATAGTTTGGACATTAGCATTGACATCATATTCATTAGTGTATTGGTCAATTCAATTTGTTTAGCTAGCATTGCTTCGATTTTGCTCAACAAATTGGATTCTTTTGACTGTTCTCCTCTTAAAGCTTGAGAGTACGTCCAAGTATTGTTTTGACTTCTGTTGTCTAATTGAATTGGATTTTGGTAGTCGTAGTTCGTATTGAAATTATTTCTCTCAGTGGTTTGTGTGTTAATAGCGGACGTTTTTCTGTTCACCAGTTTTTGATAAATTGGGCATCCCTTATAACTAGCCGTGTGTTTATTCAAGCAATGTACACATTTGGGAGCAACATTTGCTGGTTTGGTATATTCTCTGGTGGGATGATACAAGCCACACTTCACACATCTGTAGGGCTTCCTGCAATATGACTTCGTATGTCCAAACTCTTGACACCTAAAGCACTGAACTAAATCATCGAACTGTTTCGGGGGTTCAATAGTAACTATGGCATTTTTAAATGACCGAATGTTATATATTTCTTTGTTGTTTGATTTCGGATCCAAGTCGACGAAGAACATTGGCAATGGCTCCTTGGTTTTACGGCTAATTATATTTCGGACACTTCTTATTTGATGTCCTTTTTCTAATAGCATTGCTTTTATATCTGTTATATCAGTAGAATGGTGGAGTCCCTTGATAACTACCCTAAAAGCTCTTTCAGTTTTGATTTGGAATGTATGATAACAGATATTAGAACTTTCAAAATATTTGACAATTTTTCGGTATGCTTCGACATTTTTTACCATTAAACGAACTTGACCATTAGATAATGACTTAAAATTATAATCAGTACTTTGAATAACTTTACCTAATCTACTTATCATTTTGGATATATTATCCACATCAGGAATGAAGATTGGTGGAGGTTTTGGTATAATTTCTGATGGCCCCTTGTTGTTAGTATCTTCATCATTTGTAGCAAGAGCAAGATATCGGTTAGAAGTCGATGGAATGTTGTCGTCGAATTGTTGTCGTTTCGGTATATTAGCTAAAGGTGACATCGGAGTTTTCCTCTTACTTGAAACAACTTGCCAGTTGCTATCTTCATCGTCATCACTATCACTTGACTCACTTAGACGAGCTTCCTTAGCAATCATGTTGTTAAACTAACTACACGTTATGAATTGTTTTTGTAAAATGTCTTTTATTATATGTAGTTCGCGAAGAATGCGTGCATGCATGCGTGCATAGCACGCACTGCTTTGTTATTGTTTGTGTGTTTTTCAAATGTTAAAAACAATTGAAAACCGGTTATTGACAAATTTACGAATGTTATTGGTTGTTGTTGTTTATGTTTTGGAACAAAAATATTGCAAATTTACGCAGCAACACGTCTTGTTGAGATCACAGATGAACAACGACTATTTTTTCTTTGATTTGATTTTGATTTTTAAATTGATAATAAGTTAATTAAAACAAAAAAATAAATAAATTTACTAATATTTTTTGGGACTCAAGGTGAGGCGATTCATAATTCGGTTTACGCGACTGAACTTTTTTTACTTGTTTTTGTTATTGTTCATAAAATAGTATGCCTCAGTCTACTCAAAAAAAGTTTTTAGGTCTAGGACACAAAAACATTTTTTATTGTTGCATAGTGTTATTGAATAAATATAATTATAGTATAATAAATAAATAATATAATAAGTATGTTGTGTTTT
This sequence comes from Eudasyphora cyanicolor, assembly GCA_963930755.1. Classification (NCBI taxonomy): domain Eukaryota; kingdom Metazoa; phylum Arthropoda; class Insecta; order Diptera; family Muscidae; genus Eudasyphora; species Eudasyphora cyanicolor. The sequence continues at coordinate 185,034,390 of OZ005738.1, read as the reverse complement.
CGACATAATTTTTGGCATTGAAGTTTTTGCATAATTCAATACTTCAGATAGGTTGATATAATCCATTTAAGAATAGCTACTGTTTTATCGAAGGTACACGTAACTTTTTCTTTGAATGTTGTTGTTATAAAATTATAAACATTAATTTTAAACATAAATCATTAAATATAATTTTTTTAAATTTAAACAATTTTATTAAATAAATATTTACTATTTTTGTCGGAAATTTTTTAAAAATTAAGAGCAAGTAGATTTAGGGACAGGAATGACATTTGAGCACTTTGGTAGACAATTTTTTCATAAAAAATTAATTTTCCCAAAAAATATTTTAGTGACCGCTTTGTAATAAAGTAAATACCAAATGGGAAAATATTTTGTTTTTCCTAATTTAAATACACAAAGGAAGCAAATTCTCCGGTAATGTCGAAATCACTCATATAGATAAAATACATAAATATATAATATGTATAAATATAATTTGGGATATCTAGAAGTTAAAAGTGTAATGTGTAATAAAACAAGTAAGAAAGTTTCAGTCGGGTAAACCGACTAAGGTATACCCTCATTTTGTGAGTAATGTAATATTGGATATTACAAAAATTATTCTGTCAATTTTTGTGGGAGGTACCAGAAAGGGGTTTAAGAAATACACCTATAGATACTTTAAATACATTGCACTGTGCCGAATTGTAACCGTTTATATGGACTGTTATATTAACGTTGAGATATTAAATTGTGGGATAATTTGGCCATTTTGTGTGGGAGGTACAAAAAGGGGCGTGGTGATATCGTTCATTTTTCACTGGACTGTAGGCACTATAAAAGAATTACACTGTACAAAATTTCAAGTATTTCTAAACACTGGTATTAATGTTATAAGCTTTTAACTTTTAGCGCAAAATGGTGCATTTGTGTGGGAGGTACCAAAAGGGAGGTGGCAATTTCGCCTATTTTCCTCGATTTGATAGCGACTAACAAACTAATACTATGTGTGGAATTTCAGAAGATTCGAATACGTATAATAGCAGTTATTAAAGAGTCAATATTTCACAACATTTTAACCCTTTGTGGGGGAGGTACCAGAAGGAGTGGACCAATATGGCCCATCTTCGAACTTAGCCGGAGATAGAAAAAAATATTACCACATACGAAATTTGAAGTCAATCGGTTACTCCTTTCGAGAGTTATCGTGCGCACCATCCAGCAGACAGACAGACAGACAGACAGACAGACGGACGGACATTGCTCATTCGACTTAAAATGACCCAAAAGGGATTTCCGCCGAACATACTTGGGGTCTTAGGTCACTCCTTCGATGTGTTACACTATTTTCCGTAGCAAATGATATATACCTTCGTCACACTAAAGTGAGGGTATAAAGATATATACATATGTATGTGCGCTAAATCTAAACCTTTAATAGGCTACGAGCCTTGGACGACAGAAAACTCCATGTCATATTTTGTCAAATTGCAAACAAACTTTACGTACAGGAAATAATGGAATAAGTTAGTGATTCTGATTAAATCACATAAGCTAGTTATTCCGAGTGCGCCTAACTACTCTTTCTTGTTCCACATTACAACAGCATACACGACAGTAAACCATTTCCAGCGTCTTACACACACATTTATTGTAAAAATGTTTATTATTCCTTATGATTGCAAGGACATTAAATAATTTCAACGAAGACAAACTTTACTTCTCTCTCACCGCCTCAGTTAACACAGTAAATGCTACAAATTATACGCGAAATACTAGTACTCATCATCATCGTACCCTGTCTCTTTCTCATGCGTCTAACTGCACACGCATATTCACACACTCACACCGATTACTAACTACCTTCTCCTGGTTGTCATTAGACGATGCTCGTACATCAAACTCTTTATCCAACAGAAATTTGTAAGTTTTTCATCTGTGTCAGTGGCTGTGTCTGTGTGAGAATGAGTACACCGGTGTTTCTCAACATTTTACTGTAGTCATCGGCATCATTATCCCTGTCGTCATCGTCAACTCGTGGTTACTTTTTCGTTATATATTCTTTGCCACATTTCTTTGTATGTTTAGTAATGTACGTATTACAGTCAGTCTCTTGTTGTTTCTTTTTTATTATTATCGTATTATTTCTTTCTTAATGTTTGGGTAAATGTAGTTTTCAGCGAAATTCTTTGAGTGAAAGAGTAGAATGAAGACGGAAATAAACAACAACGAAAAAGCGGTGATAATTATACTTATAAATTTGATACACAGCTGGTGTCGTTTTTTGCTCTATTAAGGAAACCAGTGAAAGTGGTCGCTGCTGTCGCTGATGTGAAGGGAAAGGCATAGTATTGCAAAAAAAACTTAACCGAATATTAAACAGTTATGGTTCGGAAATGTGAATCCATATCAATCCTCATCTATCTCTCTCCATACTCATTAGCATCAATAAGTATTAATTACTATATTATTATAATAACACTGCCGTCGTCGAGCAGGAAATGTGCACTGGCAAAAATTAATTAGTGAAACCATAGTGAAGCATCACTAATATGTATGGTTATCATGTCTCACGGAAATTCCAATAATTATGTATATTTTGGACAATTAATAGAGAGCCACATGTTGTTTTTAACATTTATTATAGAAACATGTAAGAAAATATCAGTCGATTAAATCGCCTAAAGTGTTTGAGTCGAATGTAATATGGAATGTGTGGGTGATGCCAGAAAGTAGAAAAAAATTTACTCCTTAAAAAATTCATAGTCTGACAACTTTTTCTTAGGAAAATGTAATCTCTGACACATTTTCCTTAGAAAAAGATGGTCTCTGACAACTTTTCCTTAGGAAAAGATGGTCTCTGAAAACTTTTCCTTAGGAAAATATGGTCTCTGACAACTTTTCCTTAGGAAAAGGTGGTCGCTGGCAAAAAAGGTGGTATCTGGAAACTTTTCCTTAGGAAAAGGTGGTCTCTGACAACTTTTCCTTAGAAAACATTGTCTCTGAAAACTTTTTCTTAGGAAAAGGTGGTCTCTGACAGATTTTACTTAGGAAAGATGTTCTCTGCCAACTTTTCTTTAGGAAAAGATGGTCTCTTACAACTTTTCCTATCGAAAAGATGGCCTCTGACAACTTTTTCTTTAGAAAAGATGACCTCTGACAACTTTTCTTTAGGAAAAGGTGGTCTCTGACAAGTTTTCTTTAGGAAGACGTGGTCTCTGACAACTTTTCCTTAGGAAAAGGCGGTCTCTGACAACTTTTCCTTATGAAAAGGTGGTATCTGACAACTTTTCGTTAGGAAAAGGTGGTCTCTGACAACTTTTCCTTAGGAAAAGGTGGTCTCTGACAGCTTTTTGTTAGGAAAAGGTGGTCTCTGACAACTTTTCCTTAGGAAAAGGGGGCCGCTGACAACTACTCCCTAGGAAAAGTTGGTCGATGACAACTACTCCTTAGGAAAAGTTGGTCGATGACAACTTTTTCTTAGGAAAAGGTGGTCGCTGACAACTTTTCCTTTAGAAAAGATGGTCTCTGACAACTTTTCCTTAGGAAAAGATGGCCTCCGACAACATTTCCTTAGGCAAAGGTGGTCTCTGACAACTTTTCCTAAGCAAAGGTGGTCTCTGACAACTTTTCCTAAGCAAAGGTGGTCTCTGACAACTTTTCCTTACGAAAAGGTGGTCTCTGACAACTTTTCCTTAGAAAAAGATGGTCTCTGACAACTTTTCGTTAGGAAAAGATGGTCTCTGATAGCTTTTCCTTAGGAAAAGGTGGTCTCTGACAACTTTTCCTTAGGAAAAGGTGGACTCTGACGACTTTTCCTTAGGAAAAGGTGGTCTCTGACGACTTTTGATTTAAATGATCTATATATTTCTTTGGAAAAGATGACCTCTGACAACTTTTCTTTAGGAAAAGGTGGTCTCTGACAAGTTTTCTTTAGGAAGACGTGGTCTCTGACAACTTTTCTTTAGGAAAAGGCGGTCTCTGACAACTTTTCCTTATGAAAAGGTGGTATCTGACAGCTCTTCCTTAGGAAAAGGTGGTCTCTTACAATTTTTTCTTAGGAAAAGGTGGTATCTGACAACTTTTTATTTGGAGAATTGATCTCTGACAACTTTTCCTTCGGAAAAGGTGGTCTCTGACAACTTTTCCTTAGGTAAAGGTGGACTCTGACGACTTTTCCTTAGGAAAAGGTGGTCCCTGACGACTTTTCCTTAGGAAAAGGTGGTCTCTGACAACTTTTCCTTAGGAAAAGATGGTCTCTGACAACTTTTCCTTAGGAAAAGATGGTCTCTGATAACTGTTACTTAGGAAAAGATTGTCTACATCAAATTATCCTTAGGAAAATTCGATGATCTTTGAAAAAATGCCTTTGGTCTCTAACAGCTTGTCCTTTGGAAAATTTTTCTTAGGAAAATTATTGTGTATACTTACACATAAAACTATTGCTACTGCGTTTACTATTTTAAACCTAAACCGTTTAAAATAAGTATAACATATTTTTAAATTAAGGTAAGCCCCTCATCATTAAATGAGACATTATGTTGCAATTTATTCATATGGCTCATTTAAAAAAGAACATCACATTTTGAGTTAAGACATTTCTCTTAATTGTGATTTAAATGATCTATACAAAAAAAACTATTTACCAGAATGGAATTACATAACTTCTGAAGAGCGCCAAATATTATCGTCTTCCTCAGGAATCAGCCCAATCATGGATCAGCTTGTAGATATTGAAATGTAGGACAATTTAGTATGACCACCCAAAAAAAAAATATTGTGAGTTGTGACGTTCTTTTTCTAAAGGAGCAATAAATATTTCAGCAAAAGTAATTTAAAAAAATCTCCATCAAAAGTTCTCTTCATTTACCCCTTTTTCGCTCCTAGTCACATTCTCCGTCATTCCATTAACTGCGTTGGACGCGCGAAATAATGTTACCATAATGAGGGGTTAATTTGATTTCAACACAAAATATATAAGGATTAAGTGACACCACAACGCACGAGGCCCAATGTGATGGCTGGCAAGAGGTGAAAGACGACGAAGGACTTAAGCGTGAAATGCGTCACCAACGCAACCCAATAAGGGTAGGCAGACCAGAAATTAACAGCTCAACACTGTTAATGAGATCTTGGCCTTTTGAATTTTTAATTGGGGTCACTTGGATGGGGAGGTGGCTGAGTAGCATTAAATGGCTATAATAATGACAACAGCAACAACGACGACAAGTTATAACAACAACAACTGTAACAGGCAATGGCATCACCGGGGGAATTCATAGCTCGTTTTCTTTTAATACAAATTGACACAGCAAAAGCCAAAGGTTTTATTTTTAATATTTAAAAAAATGGCTTGACACATTTGACCAGATGAGTGACATTCATTACTTGTTGTGTTTTTCTCAACATTCCTTTACTTTTTTAAGTGTAAAGTGGTTGCAGTGGAGTACAACAAACAAAATGCATGGAAACGGTTAATCGATTGACTGGTTTCCCAAAGAAACCTAATCGGGATTTGTCCATATTCGAATTACTGGAGAAACAGGTTTTATTTTTTCGGGTTTTTAAACATTTCCCGAGTTTTAAACTATTATAAAAAAAAATTCTTCATCAAACCTATATAAAGTTAAAAAAAATTCATTTGCAAACTACACCTTTTCTAGTTCATGAAAGCTTTTAAATCTAAATCAAATCACATATCACTCCATTCTAGCAATTCCATTTTTATGATGTAGTTCGGTGCAAAAAAGTCATAAAAATAGTCACGTTATCGACCAATGATATCTTCTACTATACTAAGTTAATCCTTGAGGTATTCACATATTCTACAGTCGACCAAAGACATATTTCATATATGTATATGCTAAAGTGGAACACAGTGGTAATTCCCTATAGTAGAGACGATCACTGAGGTCTTCCTCCATATTGGACACGAGTCGACAACTTGGGTTTTCTTTTATACCTGAGAGGACCATTGGGGTATTTCTCTATAGTGCAGACGATCAATGGGGTGTTCATCTATACTTGATCCGAATATTGGGGTCTTCACCTAAACTAAATACGACTAAGCGGAGTCTCTCTTCAGTAGATACTATCACTGGAGTCTTTCTCTATACTCGCCTCGACCAGTGGTGTCTTCATATATACAAAGGAGACCAGTGGTGTCTTCATCTATTCTCGAATCGACCTCTATACTATTGTCGGCCATACCTGATCCGAATATTGAGGTCTTCACCTAAACTAAATACGACCACAACGGAGTCTCTCTTCAGTAGATACTATCACTGGAGTCTTCTCTATACTCACCTCGACCAGTGGTGTCTTCATATATACAAAGGAGACCAGTGGTGTCTTCATCTATTCTCGAATCGACCTCTATAATATTGTCGGCCAGTGGTTTTTACGCTTCACCAGAGTCAACCTGAGGTGTTTTCTTCCATACAGGTCCTACACTATACCAGACTCGACCAATGGGGTCTTCCTTTTTCTTCACCTTAAGTAAAGGGGTCTTCCACTAGTGTAGGTTTTCCTTTAAACTCAAGTCGGCCAGTGGGGTCTTCCTCTTTATTAAAGTCGACCGGTAGGGTTGACTTCTACAATATAGACGATACCTGTACTAGAGTGACCAGTAGGCCTTTCTCTATACTAGAGTATACATATGTGGCCTTACTTTATACTCTAGTCGGCCTGTGAGTTATTCTTCAGACCAGTAAGGTTTTCTTCTAAACCTGAGTCGACCATTGCGGTATATCTCCTCTACAGAATAGACGGTCACTGGGGTCTTCCAGTATACTAGGGTCGACCAGAGGCCCCTTCCTTTATGCTAGAGTCGACCAGCGGATCCTTCTTCTATACTAGAGTCGATCAAAGGGCCCTTCCTCTGTACTAAAGTTGACCAGTGGTGTCTTAATCCTCCTCTATACCTATCGACTAGTAGAGGGTTTCTTCTATATCTAAGTTGGCCATTGCGGTTTTTCTCTGAGGCCTTCCAACATCTTCACCAACCATTTCAATTTATTAAAAACCCATATTTTAAATTAATTTACGAGGGCAATCCCAAAATTAGCCAACCTGACATTTCGTTGACGGTAGTAGTTTAAAATAAATTACTTTCGTGAAAAGGCGCCATGTTGTTTATTTTTTTTTTTTTTTGAGGATTAAAAAGTAAATGATCCCAGTGAATTTGTAAACATGAGAAAAATTGGCCAATTGGTGTAATACAAGACTTTCATTGTACAGGTCTAAGTTTAGGCAATATTAAAACCGAGCTAGATTCTACTTTGGGGGAGCCTGCTCCTTTTATTTACGACTATAACATATTTGGTGGCAGAGTTTAAAAAGGGGCCTTACGAGCTGCTAAAACAAACACTGCAGTGGTCGACCAATTGAGGTGTCCACGCCAGAAATGGTTAAATAAATCAAAATGGTATTGGACTACCTTCGGTTGAAGGTTCGTCAGCTAGCTAAAGTCGTAGGTATTTTAAAAAATGCTATACATCGCATATTGACGGAAATTTTGCCAGATTTAGCTCCTTCGGCTTAATATTTGTTTCTAAACTTTAAAAATGGTTTGGCCGATAAAGATTTGCCGGGAATGATGAGGTAGAAGTTGCGATTTATGGCCATTTGCAGGAGATAGACAGTTATTACTATAAACAGGGTATCGTTGACTGGATTTAAAGGTGTTAACTGGATTTTTTTTTTAAATATATTTTCAAGAAAAATAAATTTTGAACTACATTTTGTAGAAAAATAAAATTTCAAATAAATTTTCTTGAAAAATTAAATTTTAATGGAAATGTATAAAAAAAACAATTTAAAAAAAATTATAAAAAAGCTAATTTTGATGCCATTTTCTAGAGCTACATATGTATTTTAACGAAATTTTTTAGAGAAATTCAATTTTAAGCAAGCTTTCTAAAAAAATGCAATTTAAAAAAAAATTCTTCAAAAATGTAATTTTAATGATTTTTTTTAGAAAATATAAATTTTTATGAAATTTTTTGAAAATAAAATAAATTTCAACATAATTATCTAGAGAAATTAAAAATCAAAGAAATTCTTTAGAAAAATAAAATTTTGACGCTACAGCTTTAACAAATTTCTATAATATACAATTTCATGGATTTTTTTTTAGAAAAATTAAATTCTTACAAATTTTCCCAAAAAAAATATTTTCATGAAATTTTGTCGAATAATGTTCTTGGAAATGCAGTTTGGATGAAATGTTCTGAAAAAATGCAATTTTAAGAAATTTTGTAAAAATAGTACATATCAACGATTCTTCTAGAAAAATGCAATTTCAACAACATTTTTTAGAAAAAAATCATTGGTAAATGTGTATCGAGCTAAAAAGAGATTATGCTGGGAAATAAGAAAAAAGTTCCCAAATTTAATGTGTTTTCTTCGTTAGGTCGGCTAATTTTGGGACCGTCCTTATTCTTCTGTAAAGATATATATTACAGTGAATTTACTTAATTTTCCCTTACCTTACGCTTTCTTCTGTTAATTTAACTTGACTGAGTGTGCCTAAATTTTATTCGCAAACCACTCTACTGCTACTTCCAACATAGGGAGAAGGTTAATTAAATTGACTTGGTTTGGTTGTTGGTTATGTCGATGTTGGTGTTGACAGTTGATGGCGCTTAAAATGCACAAAATATGTTGACATCACACAAACTCATGTACATATGTATGCTGGGCATTAAGGTGACAGTTACACACACATACCGCTCACCTGCATTCACAATTATTTCCACGCATGTGTGTGTGCGTGTGTTGTCAATGTGCATGTTAATTGAATATGTGCATAATGCACACAAACAGTGCCAGTAAATAAAATGTGTTAACATTTGTGTTACGAACATGCTCAGTCAGGTTCGCAAAAGTGTTAGTTAGTGAATATGTCAATACGCCACTGGAGGCGGCAGGCGCTACAAATGAATATACACACATGCCTCAAATGCAAATTAACACCCTGCTTCCGCTTTTCAGGAGACGTTTTTCTGCAAGGGGGATCTCCCTCTCTCTCCCTCTAGTGTTGTTGTGAGGACAACCCACCACGGCAGAGAGCATATTTAATGACAATAATGCAACGCTTTATGTTATGTTTCGTTGCCTAAGTTTATGTCTACACGAGTAGATGTGTGTGTATAGCTGAGAGTCAACGAGTGGTAGATCTCGGGTAAGCACAAGTCAGAACGGAAGTGTGAGTGTGTGAAATGTAAATGCGCTCTTAAATAGTTTACAATCGTTCCCCGTTTCTCGTTTTTATTCCACGATGACACACACACACACACAGGAAACAGATTTCCGTTGCCAACAACTAGGCAAAAATAAATTTTGTTTTTTTCTATTATCTTCTTCTGTTCTTCTTGTTATTGTTCTTCGTTCTACTTTAAATGTCAGTGTATAAATGCGCATTCAGCTGCACTGAACTTGTGAACTTTTATCAGGACAAAAATTACTGTGTTTTTTTTTGAGCTGATGGTAAAGTGAATAATGGTGGAAACAAGAAAATAGCATTTTTGACGACGATAGGGCAGAGCGAATTGAAAAACCATGTTGCATGGGCATGTCACTTGTACATTGAAAGCGGAAATACGAGTATATGTATTAAAATTTTAATATATTAAATTAGAGTTAACTAAATAATTTATCAAAGTCTACTTGGTAAATAAAAAGCGATAAACTGAATTGTAGCACTCGACCGAAGACATTATTACGATTAAGATTTTTGCTTATGTAGTACATTAACTTATTTCAGAAAATTAATAAACTGCAAAAGTATTAAATAGCCTAACCTTCTTGTTTCCCGGCATATCAGCAGTTCTTATAAAGGATATCGCAAATCATTTCATTTGGTATAAACTTAGAATAGCCTAAATCATGAAAACTTGTAATGATGAATTTGGCACACGCCCCTTTTTGTACCTTTAGTAAAACACTTTCTTAATATAATAATACATAAGATAATATAAAACTAGTAAGATCTGTAGTAAGTTTCTCGGGGACAAATCTTATATACCCTTCGCCGCACGGTGGTCCAGAATTGAAAGGTTTTTGCCATTCAATAGTAAACATATTAAAACTAAGGCAGTCAAAAATTAGATTAAAATATTTTTAATTGCTGCTGAAAAAACATATTTTATGTTATTTAAAAAACGTAATTTTTTTTAAATGTTTATAGAAGGAAATGTCCATTTCTCGCAAACTATTATCGACAACGATAAATTACTAAAACATCTCTATCGGTTCAAAAGTTACAGAGTTCTGGGCAATAAAAAACGATTCTGGACCACTGTGCGCCATGGTCATTCAAATATATATGTACTAGGAAAAAATCTTTGAAGTGGAAAATAAACAAATCATGCTCCCATATAATTTATTGGTTACAAATTATTTTCAAAGTAAAGTACGTGGTAATATTTTCTTTCATCTCCGGCTAAGTTCGGAGATGGGCCATATTGGTCCACTCCTTCTAGTACCTCCCACACAATGGGTTAAAATTTTGTGAAATATTGATTATTTAAAAACTTCTATACTACTTATTTGCATCCTCAGAAATTCTACACATAGTATTAATTTATTAGTCACTATTACTTCGAGAAAAATGGGCGAAGTTGCCTCGCCCCTTTTGGTACCTCCCACACAAATGTACAATTTAGAACCAACAGTTAATAACTTATAACTTTTTTACCAGTGCATACAAAGACTTGAAATTTTTTACAGTGTAATGCTTTTATAGTACCTAGAGTCCAGAGAAAAATGGACATTATTGCCAAGCCCCTTTGGGTACCTCCCACACAAATGGACCTTTTTGTACCAAAATTAACAGCTTTTAACTTTAATACCAGTGCATACAAATACTTGATTTTTTTATTTTCTGTATTTTTATAATTTTGTATTTTTATGTTTCCATAATTTTTGTATTTTTGTATTTTCGTAATTTTGTATATTTATATTTTTAATATTCTTAATATTAAAATTGTTGATATTTTATTATTTTAAGATTTGTATACTCGTATGCTTTTGTATCTTTGTATTTTTATATATTTATAGTTTTAAATTTTAAAATTTTTTTACTTATATTTTTCGAATTTTTATTATTTTATATTATCATTATTTTACATTTTTTTAATTTTTTATTTATTTATATATTTATTAATTATAAGTTTTTATTATATTATATTTTTTTATGTTTCTATAGAAAACAAAATATAAAAAACAAAACAAAAACAAAAATATAAAATGTTAAAAATATATATATTTTTAACATTTTATATTTTTGTTTTTAGATATTTATAATTTTGTTGTTGTCTATTTTTAAACTGTTGCTTTTGGTATTTAGTCAGAATTTTTTTTGGTTTGAGACCATATGTTTCAGTTTATTCATTATATATAATTTTTTTATTTCTTATTAATTATAGTTTTTTATTTTGATATTTTTATATATGTACTTTTATATGCTTGTTTTTGCAAAGTATAATTTACATTTTTATATTTTTATGTTTTGTTACTTTTTTATTTTTATATATTTACATTTGTAAATTTTGTAATTTTATCTATATATATATAAATGGATGTGTGTGTGTTACTTACGGATTCCACAATAACTGGACCGATTTTGATGAAATTTTCAGGGAATCTTCCTAGATTAGCCTAGCGGGTGACATCGGCTATATTAGTGCTTGATTAATGGGGCATGGCCCCGCCCATATAATCCCATTTGGAGTTATTATTTTTTGAATGATTAGTACTATCCGTATAGTACTATGACATTTATAGGTATCATAGATAATTTATGTCTAACTTTCTCTTGAATATCAAAGTCATTCCCATCTGCACAGCAAACAATTTACTTAATTTTAGAGATTTTTCTTCATAGACTAAATACGAGTAATGTTTGAATAAAAACAACTCACACTCAAAATTAGGAACATTTACTTAAAAGTAAAGAACTTGTTTTTATTTTATGTTTAAAAAGAAACCTGTTTTAAAGATTAGGAGCAAAAAATCATTAAATGCAACTAGAATTGTTTTCGGTGTTTGCATTGTCCCTTAATTCTATAATTTACAGCGCGCAGAAAATAATTTCATAGAAAATCACCCTGCCCCATTCTTCTTTTCAACATTTTCACATTCAACCCCCTTCTTGTTCTTGTCTCCCTCCTTAATATATAAAATTATTATACAATGTTGCTGGACACCAAAAAGTCCCTTAGGAACCAAAAAAAAGTTTGACCTTTATTCTCAAAACAAAAAAATAAATAAAATTCCATTTTACCAAACCACAGCTCAGAAAGTGTAAAACCTAAAATCAAAATGTCATAGAAACAACACCAAAATCCCATTGATATATAACAACTTAAATTTGTTTTCAGTTGTCGCCTTTTCATTGATTCCCAAGAGATTTGAAATAAATTTATGGCTGATTGAAGTTGTCTATTGGCCAACAAAATAAATATGATGTTATTTATTGCTTTGGCTCCGCTTCTTTACTTTTTTCTTAGACGATAATTGCAAAATGCTTTACAACGTCTGGGGTTTTTTAGATTTATTTTTTAATTTCTTCATATTGACCATCAACACTTCCCCTGAAGATCATATTGCTGATGATGTTTTTAAAAATATTTTATACTTAAGTTTAACATTTCAGTCTGGTGACTTTTTGAACAGTCTGTCTGCCTGTCTGTCTCTCTGTCTGTTGATTTTAAAACTTCATTTATCTTCTGGCAATAGGAATGGTTTTAAAGTCAATTTCATCTTGACTTATGCCTAAGAACAAATCATTTAAATACTCAAATTCATTGCTGAAAGAAAAAATCATTTATCACCATTTGTATAATCCACAGAATACAAAAAGGGATTTTTAGGTCAGTTCAAGGATTTCATTTGAAATGTGTCATTTAACACTAGAAAACGGGGCTCTGCATTTAGGCAATACTGGCGACAATATGATTAATGGATTTGGCGAAAATTATATCAGATATCAAGACAAATGGCTGCGAGGCAACAGAGTTGAAGACAACCGTTATCTTCATTCACTTAAACTAGTAGCTAAGGGAATTATTCCATAGACCAGTGTTAAGAAAGGCTATTTTTTTAATGGTAACATTTGTTTTAATTTGTCAAAAAAATTTGAAAGCTGTAGAGGGCGTTCCCAAAATTAGCCGACCTAACAAAGAAAACACAAAAATTGTTTTTTATTTCTCAACATAATCTTTTTTTTTAGCTAGATACTCTTTTACCAGCGATTTTCTATAGCCTAAAAACCCCTATTATAGTAAGAACTGTTTAGCTTTTTAAAAAACCTCCGCAACCTCCACCTCTTCATGGCTGGCAAATCTTTTTTCAGCCTAGCCATTTCTTTTTGGAAACAAAAATAATCCCACGGAGCTAAATCTGGCGAATAAGATACGTGCTTAAGCAATTCAAACTTTAATTCATTGATTTTGGCCATCGCAATAGTGGATGTATGATCTGATGCATTGTCTTGGTTGAGAGCAAACTCGGCCGCCATATTCCTCACAGCCTTTTCATCATCAAATTTTCAGTCAATATGCGATGTATAGCACTTTTTGAAATTTCTACGACTTCAGCTAGCTCTCGAACCTTCAAGCGACGGTCATCCAAAACCACTTTGTGGATTTTTTAACCATTTTTGGCATGGACACCTCAGTTGGTCGACTTCTACGGTGTTTGTCTTGGCAGCTTGTACGGCCCTGTTCAAACTCTGACACCTAATATTTTACAGTTGTAAACGAAGGAGTAGACTCCCACTTTGATAACTAATCCCAACTGATGCACTACTTGGTATCGGATAACCCAACTGGTCGTCAACTAAGGATAGAAAACCCAACAGTCCGCCTACTAAGTACTAGATTAGATTATATCTTCCGGGAGTTGTATACTAAGGAGAATATAATCCAACAGACCACCTACTAATCATTAGATAACCAAACAGGCATCCTAAAAAGTATTAGATAACCCAACTGGTCGTCAACTAAGTAGAGATAACCCAAATAGTCGTCATATAAGGATGGAAACCCAAACTGGCACTCTAATAAGAAGTATATAACAAAACTGCACCTCTAGTAAGAAGTAGATAATCCAACTGGCCGCCTACTAACGAGTATAAAACCCAACTGTATCTCGACTAAGGAATAGAAAACTAAATTGTTCATCATATAAGGCATTAGTGCAATTTATTTGTATTTAATTTTGTCATCTACTAAGTAGTAGTTAACGCAACTAACCGCATAAAAAGGAGAAGATAACCCAAATGGCGACATACAAATGAGTAGACAACTCAACTGAACGTCTACCGAGCAGTAGATAAACCAAAATAAATTTTACTATACGAGTATAATAGATAACCCAACTGACCATCTACTAGGGAGTAGATAACCCAACTCGTAGTTTACTAAGGTGTAGATAACCAAACTTGTCGTCTATTTAAAAGTAGTTAACCCAACTAACCACTTAATGAGGAGAAGATCTTCCAAATGGTCTTCTACTTAGGCGTATGTAACCAGATAGTACATACGCCTAGTATATGTCTACTAAATAATACATAACCCAATTTGTAGTTAATTATGGTAAAGATAACCCAAATTGACCTTTACTAAGGTGTAGATAACCCAACTGGTCGTCATATAAGGATTAGATAACCCAACATGCTGTCAACTAAAGAGTAGATAACCCAACTGGTAATCCAGTTTGGAGTATATAATACAATTGGTCCTCTACTAGGGAGTAGATAACTCAACTGATCGTCAACTAAGGAGTAGATAACCCAACTGGTAGTCCACTAATGAGTAGATAAAACAATAGATCGTTAACTAAGCAGTAGATAGACTAACTGGTGGTCAATTAATTTGTAGTTGACCCAAGTTATCCTCTACTAGGGAGTTGATTACCCAAGTGGTCGTCAAATAATTTTTAGATAACCTAACTGGTCGTCAACTAAGGAGTAGATAACCCAACTGGTAGTCCAATAAAGAGTATACAATAAAACTGGTCCTCAACTAGGAGTAGATAACTCAATTGATCGTCAACTAAGAAGTTTAGAACTCTAATGGTCGCCAAATAAGGAGTAGATAAAATAACAGATCGTCAAATAACGAGTAGATAACATAGCAGATCGTTAACTAAGCAATAGATAGAGTAACTGGTGGTCAACTAAGGAGTAGTTGACCCAAGTTATCCTCTAATATGGAGTAGAATATCAACTGGTCGTCAAATAAGGACTAGACAACCCAACTGGTCGGCAAATAAGTACTAGATAACCCAACTGGTCGTCAAATAAGTACTAGATAACCCAACTGATCCATAAATAAGGAGTAGCTAACCCAAGTGGTAGTCCACTAAAAAGTAGATCTAAAGAGTATATGAACCAACTAGTATTTTACTAAGCATTAGATAATCCAACTGGTCGTTAACTAAGTTGTAGGTAACTTAATTGGTTCGTCAAATAAGGAGTAGATATCCCTGATGGTCAAATAATGATTAGATAACCTAACTGGTCATTAAATAAGGATTAAATAACCCGCATTAAATAAGGAGTATATAACTCAACTGATCGTCAACTAAAAAGTAGATAACCCAACTGGTCGTTAACTAAGGAGTAGATAAAAAAACTGGTAGTCCACTACCCAGTCTGTCGTCAACTAAAGAGTAGATGAACGAACTGGTATTTTACTAAGTATTAGATAAACTGAATGGCCCCCTACGCCAAATAAGGAGTAGATAACTTAAATGGTCCTCAAATGAAGAGTAGATAACCCAACTGCTTATCAAATAAGAACCAGATAACCCAACTGGTCGTCAAATACGTACTAGATCACCCAACTGATCGTCATATAAGGAATAGATAACCCAACTGATTGTCAACTAGGAAGTAGATAACCCTACTGGTCGTAGATAAGGAGTGTATAATGCAACGGGTTCTCTATCAGCTAGTAGATAACTCACCCGATCATCTACTAAGGAGTAGATAACCCAACTAGTTATCAACTAAGGAGTAGATAACCCAACTGGTTATCAACTAAGGAGTAGATAACCCAACTGGTCTAACCTAGCACAAGTGGTCGTCTAATAACGAGTAGATAACCCAACTTGTCGTCTATTTAGAAGTAGTTAACCCAACTGACCATTTAATGAAGAGTAGATAAATAAATGGACTTCTAGTTAGGAATATAGAACCCGACTCTATCTCTACTAAATAATAAATAACCCAATTTGTCGTCAATTAAGGTAGAGATAACCCAAATGACCCTTTACTAAGGAGTACGATAGATAACTCTACTGGTCGTCAACCATGTATAGATCACACAACTGGTTGTCAACTGCTGTCCACTCACAACTAGTAGTCCACTAAGGAGAAGATAGCCCAATCTGTCGTCAACTAAGGAGAAGATAAACCAATGGCCCTCTAGTAAGTAGTGGATAATCCAACTTGTCTTCTGCTAATTAGTATAAAACGCAACTGGCCGCATACCATTCGAGTAGAGTAGATAACCCAATAGGACGTTTACTAAGCAGTAAAAACAACTAACTAAAAAATTATACTAAGTAATAAACCAACTGGTCATTTACCAGGGAGTATAACCAAACTTGTCCTCTACTTAGAGGAAGATAAACCACCTGGTCGTCTATGTGATCAGATCAGTGACTCAGGTAAATTGACTCTCAATTTAAATAACATCTAAAGGGTAGGGGAAGTATCTCTGGATCTGCGAGGTAATTTTAAGGCAAATTATTTTGGCGCTAAATTTTCGTATTAGATGTGCTCCTTTTTTTAATATTACTTTAAGGCTCAAGATAGTTTTTGTTGTTTTCAGTGTATGAAAACAATTTACATAATTAATTTATTTATATATTTTTTACATTTTTTTATAATGAAGTTTTTACTTGTCAAACGGCTGTTTGTAGTATAAAACTAATATATTCTCAAACTGAAACTAAATTGCCTTTCCATGTTCATTTAAGTAAAATGAATTAATGATAACTAAAAAGTGGAGCTGAAATAAAAACATACTGAGAACATAAGCGTGTGTGTAAAACTTCTTAGACTTGAGCCCAAGGTTTTCTGTTCTCAATCGCCCCTACATATATATGCTCCAAAAAGTGAAAAATATCAAACTTTTGTTTCTTTCTATTCAATTCAAAAACAAAATCTTTTGCAGGACCAAATGTTAATTGACAGCTTTGGAAATATTTAATTAAAACACAAGGACGCGATGGTAATCATTTCACATACAATTTATTTCAATTCCAAAAGGACCCAACTAAAAAGGACCAAAAAAGCAGAACAACAACTACAACTAAAAACTAAAATTCAAGTAACGTCTGATTAAGGGAAACTAGACTTGTAAGTTAATAAAGTGACAACTGCAACAAAAAAACTGAAAAAACGAGCAAAAAAGGATAACAGCAGTGGCCCAAGGCGAACACAAATGTTGCACAAGATTCTAGTGACAGGCAAAGGAAAAAACTGAAACTACAACTACAAAAAATAAACAACAGCTACAAAACTCTTAACTCCAAAGGACCACATTAATTTAATTAAGGCAGAGTATAAAATACAACAACTATAACTACAACTACAGCTACAATAACAACAACTCTTTTTAAACTTTTGTAAATTATCAGCTTTATTGAAAGAAAAACAGAAAAAAAATAATTTTCCAGAAAAAAAAAACAACAAAAGGTTTAGTCATTGAAACCAAAAGAGGATTAAGTTTAACAAACGTTTTTAGTAAATTAAAAAAAGAACAAACTCTATTACTTATAGTTAAGTGTATAAAAAGACAACAACAAAAATGAAACAAAACAAAAAACATTAAATGCATTTGGTAAAACAGCTTTAATTAGTAAACTAAGTGACCAATCTATAAAAGTATAAAAATATAAAACAAAAACCCACAAAACAAAATAGCTTAAATTTATATTAGAACAGAACTAGTTACTAAATATAAAAGTAAATGTCAATTAACTCATTTTAAAATCAACAAAAATTCTCATTATGCCTGTGGCCATTACCTATAGACTGTAAATAAAACAATAAACTAAAGTTAAAACAAAAAAAAGTTAACCAAAAAAAAAAAAACAAAGCAAAAAAGAAAACCTCAAACCACCCACGTAAGTGAAAGCAAACGCGCACGCGCACTCTCCTCCGCAAAAACACAAGCGAATACCGCAAAAAGCTTCAGGTAACTTAGCCTTGGCTAAAACATTGAAACAAAAAACTGTACTACTACTCAACCACAAACTAACTACAGCAACTAATTTTAATTCATACTGGGAGTATAGCAGGACATATAATAATTAAATTAAAAAAAAACTAACAACAAACTAAAAAATAAATAACAAAAAATCAACAGCATCATTTGCTTGTAATTAAACCAGAAAACTAATTAAATAAAAGAACTATTTAAAACAAAAGCACAGCAATAAAAACAAAGAGAACTCTTCAGAACTGAAAGTCACCTAAATGTGTAAATGTCTCTCTCTCTCGCTCTTATATGCATCATACAATCACTCTTTGTCTTTTGTATCTAAAATGTGTCTATGTCTAATTACAAACGGATGTTGAAACTAAACACAAGTGTATTGGTGTCAATATCCTCTCAAATACTCACATATGGGTCACAATTTTTAATATTAATCTACGAAAATTATTTTTTGCCTAAAAAGTTACAAAATGGAAATTTATTTTTTGAAAAAAAAAATTACAAAAGTTTATGTGGATTTGAAATTTTATAAAATTGAGAAAAAACATTTTTTTGTTTTTATGAAATTTTCAATTGCTTTTGAACAGATAAACCAGGATTATTTTTTAAAAAAATTAGTAAAATTTTGTTTTCGAAATTTTTTTCAAAATCTTTAATGAAAAAAAAATTCTATCCTTCGATTTTTCCCCTATTTACGTAGAATCTCATAAATTCAAAACAGTAATTGGATTTTTGGGGACGGAATATTTGTAAAAGTTATGGACGAAATACTAAAGCAGGTCTGGCAATTCTTCTTCTGTTTCTCCACATGAATTTTTAAATTCCTTTGTATGAAATTTTACATGTAGTGTTTTCCAGAAACAAAAGAAAAATGTCAAAATTGCCAGACCTGCTTTAGTATTTCGTGCATAACTTAACAAATAATGCGTCCCCAAAAATCCAATTACTGTTTTGGTGTTATGAGAGTCTGGTGCATATTCTGTGTGTAAAAATTTTGATAGTTTGTACATTTTTCTTCTTTAGTGAAAATAAAAATTCAGCAATTTTTATTAAATTAAAGATTTTTAAAAAAATTTTGTAAAAAATAAATACCATTTTTTAAAAAATATGTCAATATCAAAATTACCCTATTCAAACAATTACTCTTTCAAACAATGTAAACTTTTTAAAACTCGGATCAGCTGTTTAAGAGCAATTAGAAATTTCGTAAAAGCAAAAATGCATTTTTCTCAATTTTTTAAAAATTCAAATCTCCATAAAATTTTGTAAACATTTTGTTTCAAAAGATTAATGATTGCGATATTTTATTTTTCCATTTAGCAACATTTTATAAAGCTTTTAGGCAAAAATAAATTTCATATGGTAATTTTAAAAATTTTGACTTATTTATGTTGGATTTCATGTCAAGTGAGTGAATTCTTAAAAGTGATGTCTTCCGATCGGGATAAAACTTGCATCTAGTTTAGTGCTATAGTGCTATGTTCGAGTTGTTCAAAGCTTATATGAAAATTTGGTTTGTTGTAAGTATACGAGTATTCGCAAAATATTTCGTTTCTGCGATCGCGAATTTAGAGGCTATTTTCGGTTTAAATAACCTCTAAGAATCAGGTATTCCCTTAATAAATGTGCCAATTTTTATTACATTTAGGAACTGACCACTGGACAAATCTGGACCATTATTTATAGGGGGACGTGACTTCCTTAAATAGCAATAAAGTAACTTTTTTCTCAATTTTAATGCTATTTTTAGTGTAATTTTTACAAAATCGGAAATGACTTCTACAATTTTGGTCCGATTTTCTCTTTTCTTTGCTGGTTAAAGAACTGCTGATGTCTAGATTTAATTTTTATAAAAATTTAACCCTTTCAAGGCTGCAAACTTTATATTTAGTTGTTGCTCCCAAAAGGGTTACAGCGAATTAATTGCCATAAAATTGATGCTATACGCATTATTTCAACCTCAAATGCTGAATATATCACGAAAACAGCAATTTTTTTCAGAAATCCTGAAAAAATGTAATATTTTGCAACATTGAATTTTTATTTTCACTAAAGAAGAAAAATTTTATAGAACAATGTACAAACTATCAAAATTATTAAAATGCAATAAATTCTCTTTAAACCATTTGGAACCAACAACCAAATACAATTTTTGCGCCCTTTGAAATCGTTATTTAGCCATTAAAAGAGAAAATGGGACCAAAATTGTAGAAATTATTTCCGATTTTGTAAAAAATTCACTAAAATTTATAAAAAAAGTGACTTTATATATTGCAAACTTTTTAAAGAAAGTTAAGTCGCCCCGTAAATAATGTTAGTGATAAATTTCTAAAAGTAATAAAAAATTACAATTTTATTTAGGGAAAACCTAATTTTTAGGGGTTATTTAAACCGAAAATAGACGCTAATTTCGGGATCGCAGAAACGAAATATTTTGCGAGTATATTTAAAAAAAAACCAAATTTCCATATAAGCTTTGAACAACGCGAACCGTTTTTGATGCCACTCCATTGGATAGTAGTTATGACACAAAATTTCAACGAGGTCGGTTAAGGACTGTGCGATTTGGAGGATGTGGTATTTGGAAAATTTTGTCAAGCGGCCCTTTCTTCCCATCCATATAACAAATTGCCCATTTTATTTATAACATTTTTTCCAAAAGCGTTTTCGATAGGTCTTAGATTAATCTTTTTAAACAATAAAAAAATCACAAAAATATTTTTTTTTTGCGAAATTAAAATTTTTCTAACCTTTCCCAAATTTTTTTCTTATTTTTTTTCTCAAACGAGGTCTTAGATCATGTCCTTTACGAGCTTCGTGGTTTATTAGTGGAATTGGACTTTTTTATCTATCAAATTTTAGATGAACATCTGAAAAAGATAGAGGTTGAATCCCATATTTCAGCGTAACTCGAGAAACATTTGTCCTAATTGGTTCAGAAAACTTTTAGCGTATCCCAAAATAAGTAGCCTTCATCTTCTTCCAATATATTTTTTTCATCCCATCAGCGGTTTCAAAGATATATTACAAGATAATACGAAAAGGATAGGTTTTAATAATTTTTTAATTAAAACCTCTTTAAAACGTCGGAAAATCCAAAATTATCATATTTTTGTACCCAACACCATTATTATTTATTTTTAATTTTTTTTTTAAATTTTATTGTTCAAATGCAAAAAAATTCAGAAATAACATAAAATTTTAGAAACAGTTTAGATTTGTTCGAATTGGTCTCCTTTGGCACGAATTATGGCCTTCAAACGGCCGACAAAGCCATCACACACTGCACGAAAGTGGCTCTGCGGTATTTTGGCCCATTCCCGGCGAAGCGCCGTCTTGAGATGATCGATACTTTGGTATTTTTTAGTGCGAACCTTACTCTCTAAAATGCCCCAGGCTCAAAAGTCCAACGGATTGAGATCCGGAGATCTTGGTGGCCATTGTGTGGTAGAAATGAAGCGAGGAACCTCCTTTTTAAGCCATTCTTGGTTGACGCGAGCTGAGTGCGATGGTGCTGAGTCCTGTTGGAATGTCCATGGTCTGCGGCCGAAATGTTTGTCCGCCCAGGGCTTCAATACTGTCTTTTGGACATTTTCCCGATAATATTCGCCATTTATTTTCACCCCATGGTCGATGAATACGAGCGGGGAGCGACCATCGGCCGTTACGGCGGCCCACACCATTACCATCGGCGGCGCTTGAGTTCTGGTGGCCAATCGAAGGTGTACATTTTCAGCTGACCTCTTTGGCAAGTAAACCCGATCATTTTGTTTGTTCACAAACTGCTCAATTTGTAATGGCTTCTCATTGGAGAAAACCAAATTCGGTAACTGGCCACTTTCGTGTAAGCGAAGCAACTCCTTGGCTCTTTCCAGTCCAACTTTTTTTTGTGCATCGGTGAGCTCTTGCACTTTTTGGAACTTCAATGGCTTTAGTTCAAGCTCATTTTTTAATATGTGTTGTATCCGTTCTCGCGATATGTTCAGCTCACGAGCAATTTTTCTACCACTGCGGCGTGGATTTCGATCAAATCTGGCCTTCACTTTTCGGATCATTTCTGGTGTGGTTACCGTTTTTTTTCGTTCACTTTTTGGACGCGATGCAAAACTGCCAGTATCACGGTAAAGAGCAATGGTACGAGAAACACAAGATTTATTCACATTTAAATGCTGGAGGGCTCTAACGATAGCCACTTGTGTTTTTCCACCCAAATATAAAGCAATCACATTATCACGCTTGAATTCCATTACGAATAACTTTTTTTCTGAATGCAATAGATCAAAATGCTTTTGTAAGCTTGTAAACAATAAAATTAACTGTCACTGAAATAAATCTGTCAGCTATCAGACTAGCGGTTTAGAAATGATAGCAACCTGAAGTTGTTACCCCCGATTTGACATGTAAGCGCTGTAGGAACTGTATTTTATATCCGATCACTACGAAATTCGGCAGAAAGAGGTGTCTTATTACCTAAATTAATACTGCCCAATTTGGGGAAAATCGGTTCAGATTTAGAAATATCCCCTATATAACGGGTTTTCCAATAGGGACGATATGATGTTGAAGTGACGTTTCGGCCATTTGTAATATTTCATGATCTGTCATTTGTTTTTCATTGTATTCAGTAGTGTTTACAATTTTATATACCCAAGAACAACGTTTACAAATTATTCAGTTTTATTATCAAAATAATCGTTCTCCAATTGCAACTTTTCGTGCGCTAAGTCAATTTTTTTTTATTCCAAAGTGAACAAGTGCGGGTGGAGGGGAGTATGTTTATTCCTCGCAAGCACAAGTGTAGATAATGTCTCTTGGTAGTCTCTTGGTAATCTAATACAATTTTTAGCTATGGTATCTATACACTTAGAAACTAGAAATTCATTTATTTAATTCTTAATTATTAATAATATAAAATACAAAATGATTATAGAATTCAGTAATAATAATTGGACAATTCACATTTGTCCACAAAGAAAAAACACTTTCCAGTCGACCGACGACCTTGACACCCATGAGCAAAATTTTTTAGCTCTCGTTAATAGCTATTTTTTTGACCAATTGTGGCTACGTGCCACACAGCAAATGAAACAATTGAATGGTTGCGAGAAAAGTTTGGAGATTCGATTATTTCATGAAATTGTGAAGCACTTTTTCCACTAAATCAAGTCATATGTCATGAATAGCACGTTCAATGTTGACTTGTAAAGCTTGAAGAGTGTCTGGTTTATTTCGAAAGACCAATGACTTCAAATAACTCCACAAGAAATAGTTTAATGGTGTTAAATCACAACTTCTTGGAGGCCATTCAATATCACAATTTATTGAAATAATTGAATCTCCAAAGTTTTCTCACAACAATTCAATTGTTTCATTTGCTGTGTGGCACGAAGCCACAATCGGCCAATGGCAAAAAGATAGCT
Organism: Eudasyphora cyanicolor; assembly: GCA_963930755.1. Lineage (NCBI taxonomy): Eukaryota > Metazoa > Arthropoda > Insecta > Diptera > Muscidae > Eudasyphora > Eudasyphora cyanicolor. The sequence goes on along the minus strand of OZ005738.1, from coordinate 185,010,752 downwards.
CTTAACGAGTGCTAAAATATTTCTCATAGGTGTCAAGGTCGTAGGTCGAATGGAAAGTGTTTTTTTTTTGGATTTTAAAAAAAGGGACTTAGCGCACAATTTGTAAACGTTGTTCTTGCCTATATCTCTCCATGATGAAATTGTAAACACTACTGAATACAATGAAAAATAAATGACAGATCATGACATATTACAAACCAAACGTCACTTCAAAATCATATCATCCCTAATGAAAAAACCCGTTATATTCGGCGCCGCCCGACTTTTTGTCTTTCCATACTGGTTTTCAGTTCTCTTCGTTATTCCATCTCTTTAGAAGAAACAATCTTAAACCTTAAGTATCTTCAGCGGAAATCCGGGTTAGGACATTTCAAGTCATTTGAGCAATGTCCATCAGTACGTCCGTCTGTCTGTCTGACTGGTGCGCAGCGTAACTTTCGATAGGAATAACCTATTGGCTTTAAATTTGGTCCAGTCCTTCGACTACCTGCCCCACAAAGGGTAAAATGTAGTGAAATATTGATTATTTCACAACTTCTTACTACTACCCAGAATCTTTCACAATTCCAGACATAGTATTAGTTTCTCAGTTCCTTTTGCTACCTCTCATACAAATGGACCACTTTTTTGTTAACGGCTTATTACGTTGAATACAGCCCATATAAAGACTTAACATTTTGTGGAGTGTAAAGCCGTTACAGTAACTACGAGTATAACCCCGTTAAAAATATGCGTTATTACCACGCCCCTTTGGTACCTCCCATACAAATGGACCATTTTGCACTTAAAGTTAACGGCTCATGAAATGTTTGGGATTTTCCAAATATTTTTTATGGGTTTTTTCGCTCCAGCAAAAAACTATTTTATTGAAAAATATATTTTTTTTCTGATTGTTTTAACGACTCTATGTGAAAGTCAAAAAATTGTTTGCCCTCATAATTTTTTTACTTTTAAGGGCATCACGGCTATATCGGCCTATACTTCTAAAAATTTGTTCCGTGTACTAAAAGTATCTTGCATGAAATTAATAAGAAAATTAATAAAAAAAATTTGTTGTGGTTTTATAATATAATATGCCTCAATCTACACAAATTTTTTTTTGGAAGAAGATATAGGCTACTTAATTAAGGATTCTTTAAAACTTTCCTGACCCAATTAATATAAATTAGGATAAATGGTTCTCGAGTTATTCCATAATACTTATGTGGTTCAATATCTATTTTTTTTAATGTTTATCTTTGTTTTGATAGATAAACAAGTCGCATCCAACTAATAGACCACAAAGCAGATAAAGGAAATGACCTAAGCTTTCGTTGAGCAAAAAAATAAAATAAAAAAAATAAAAATTGCCAAAAAAAATCACAAGAAAATATTTTTATGAATTTTTTTATTTTTTTAAAAAAATTATGAAGTAAAAGGTATAGAAAACAGGTTGGGGCAAAACAATTTTCAGATTTGGTAAGGTGGAAGAGGGTTCACGTCTCATGACCATGAAAATACACTTAAGCCAGGGGATCAAAACAAGTTTTAATTTCGCCAAAAAAATCACAATAATTTTTTTTGTGAATTTTTTTAAAAGAACAAGTTTCATCCCGATCAAAAGACATCGATTTTAAAATATTCACTCATTGACATGAAATCCCCCACACATTTAATCCACTTCCTGTTCCCGTTCACATACTCCACGGAACTCACAACACTGCGAGAAAAGACTGAGCTCATTTTAAAGATTTGAGCCACGGACTATCTTTCTCTATAATATCTATAATAAGAACATTGTATTAAAAAATTTAGATAACTCTAAAGAATAAATTATAAATAATTTTAAGGAATAAAAAAGAAATTACATTAATTAGAGAATTTTAAATTAAGTTACTTAATTTTTTGAATAAAATTTACTTATTTTAAATATTATCACGACTTTGGCTCATAACCTTAAACTGAGCACGGCTTTTCTCTCTGTGTACAATGTTTAAGCACCAGTTTTTGTTATTGGTAAAAAATTAGTAATTAGTTGTTTGCATGTTTATTTTTAACACTATTTTTCATCTGTCCTTTTTTATTTTTCCCCATCTTCCTATAAACCTTTTTCTAATTTCTAGTTTCTTATTTTCCCTGTAGTTCTCCATCTCTTTGTCGTTTAGTTTTTCTCCTCCCTATCTATGTACAAATTTAACAATTATTTAAATCTCATCACCACTGGCCTGTTTGACTTGTACACAACCGCAACTATGTCCTCGAGAAGGAATGAGGGCAACGGCCCCCGAACTCCCAATGGCCAGCTAAGTGATGCATCTGCCGATGAGTCGCGGGACTCTTCTCCATCGAATGCTGCGGCAATAAATTTCACCGCAGTCACAGGCGTCAGTTTAACTCCAACCTTAGCTCCCAATGGCATCATTAATAATAAATATACTCAAATATCTAAATGGTTAATTGTAAGTTTTATTTTATTAGATACATTTTGTAATATTTGTTTTTCTTCTTCTTTTCATATTTACTTTTAGCTTTTTCTAAGAATTCTCCCAAGCATGAACAATTTTTTTAATCTTATTATAAAATACAAAATTTTATTAATTTATATCAAATCTTTGGCGATAAATCTGGTTTCACATACAATTGAATTGCACCAATTTAGTAATTACTTTATCGGATTGAATTTAATATTTAATGAATCTTTAATGGGATTTGGCTAAACGCATCAGTTTTGAATACTTAAGTGAGGATAAAATCAACATATCGCATTCTTAGTACAATATAACATTACTCGCAAAGTGAGGGCATTCCTTAGTCGGTTTACCTGACTGAAGTTTTTTTTACTTGTTTGAAGCAACCCAAATAAGTTTTAAACCAAATAAACTCTTCAAATCTTTCTTTTCATATTATGTATTTGTTAAGTATATTTATAAACTGTCACGAGCAGCAAAGTTCGCAATAAATAAAATGTTCACCCCAATTTATTATTTGAAGATATTTTTAGACTTAGAAACCAAAATGATTGGGCAAATTTACACGCTACGAGTATTGCCCGCCTTGAGGTACGAGTGTATATGTGTAAGTGGGTGTTATCTGCTGATGGTGATAACGTAATGTAGGTAATGTCGTAATTGGGTGTTAGTGCGTTTAAAATATTATTCCACGTCAGAGGACCCCTTGCTCCCTATAAAAATCAGCCTACCACAAAAAATGCCTATAAGCATTGTTATCAGCTGCCACTGTGTAAGACATTTCGACATAATTCTTCATGTTTCAAGAGTAAATGTCGAAGAGGATTTAAAGCAAAGCCCTTTACTCTTATTCAATTAGCCTTAGGGAATTTTTCCTTATGTGTGTTAGCAGTTCGCTTCATGTTTCCTTACCGGAAGGTGATTTGAAAGGTGTGGAATTAGGTGTTTTTTGTTGTTGTTGTTGGTGAATGATATGTTGGCATTAGCTGCCTTTTGAAATTCGTTTGCATTGTTGTTTATTTATTTAAATTTTATATTCCAAATAAAACCAAAGTCGGAAGAGAATGGGAAGCAAATCATACATGTATAGGCTTTTCCAATAAGAGTGATATGATTTCTTCAAAAAATAAACAGACTTATTGTTTCGATAAACCCAATTTTCGAGCACTTTTTCCACTAAATCAAGTCGTATGTCATGAATGACACGTTCAATATTGACTTGTAATGCTTGAAGAGAGTCTGGTTTATTTCGAAAGACCTATGACTTCAAAAAAACCCACAAGAAATAGTTTATTGGTGTTAAATCACATCTTCTTGGAGGCCATTCAATATCACAATTTCTTGAAATAATCGAATCTCCAAACCTTTCTCGCAACAATTCAATTGTTTCGATTGCTATGTGGCACCTAGCCACAATCGGTCAATGGCAAAATAATAGCTCTTAACGAGAGCTAAAATATTGCTCATGGCTGTCAAGGTCGTAGGTCGACTGGAAAGGGTTTTTTTGGATTTTAAAAAAAATTGGACTTAGCATAATTTTCAAATGTGACCGGAATGTTTATTTTTGCTCTAGCTCCTTAACGGCATGTCGCATCGGGAATCGGTCAACGGCAAAAAGATAGCTCTTAGCCAGAGCTAAAATATTGCTGATGGGTGTCAAGGTCGTAGGTCGACTAGAAAGTGTTTTTTTATATTTAAAAAAATGGACTTAGCGCACGAAAAGTTGCAATTGGAGAACGATTACTTTGATAATAAAACTGAATAATTTGTAAACGTTGTTCTTGCGTATATCTCTCCATGATGAAATTATAAACACTACTGAATACAATGAAAAACAAATGACAGATCATGACATATTACAAATGGCCGAAACGTCACTTCAAAATCATATCATCCCTATTGGAAAACCCGATATGTGCATATTTGATATGCAATAGATGTTATGTGTTGGCTAACCAATACATCTTTGTATTCCCCAGACAGACAGACGTTTGGAGGGTTGGTCGAAGATGCCCCATTCCTGATTGTTTGATTTTCGTGTTATCAAATAAATCTTTTACGGGCTTAGTTGAGCATTTACTTCCTGTTCGTTTTATCTTCCTCCTTCGTGCTCCGTGTAACACTACCATTCTCTTAATAAATCCATCATAAATATTTAGTTGTTTGTTTTGTTGTTTTGCTAATACAAATAAAACACGAACACCATGTATTTCTAAACAAAAATATATGGGACATTCCATTTGATATTGAATTGGGAGACGTTGGAAATTCGTGCACAACTTTCTGGCTGCCACGCAAAGTATCATAGTGCATAATACATTACTCACCTAAGTAATAACGGGTTTTCCAATAGGGAGGATATGATTTTGAAGTGACGTTTCGGCTATTTCTAATAACGGGGTTTCCAACAAGAGGTGTTATTTTGAATCATCCGGTATCTTTGAAGCTTTTATTCTTTGACATTAGACAAGTAGAAACAACGCCATTACTAAAAATGGAACGATACAAGATTCAACAACGCATTGAAACTATTAAAATTCGAAAAATCGAAAATCATCTTGACTGATGAGGCCCATTTTCACCTTGGTGGCTACGTCAACAAGCAAAATTGTCGCATCTGGGGCTCGGGAAAACCCAAGAGTTATTGTTGAGAAGCCTCTCCATTCTCAATGTGTGACAGTTTGGTGCGGTTAATGGTCCGGCGGGGTCATTGGAACTTACTCTTTCGAAAATGAGGTTGGATCAACAGTTACGGTGAATGGATTGCGCTATCGAGAGATGATTAATGATTTTTTTATGGTCGGAGTTGGATGGTATTGATCTGGACAACGTTTACTTTCAACAAGACGGCGCTACGTGCCACACAAGCAACGAAACCATTGCTCTGTTACGGGAAAAGTCTCCGGACCGTGTTACCTCTCGAAGTGGTGATCACAATTGGCCACCGAGATCTTGTGATTTAACACCTTGCGACTTCTTCCTTTGGGGACACGTAATAGATAAGGTCAACGCCAACAGTCCAGCGTCGATTCAAGACCTCAAATATAGAATTCCTGAGGCTATCGAGGACATAGGGCAGCCACTTTGCGATTTGGTTATGAAAAATTTCATGAAAAGCATATGGTCCTGTAAGCGTGATCGTAGTGGCCAGTTGGCTGATGTTGTTTTTTCGTTATTAACGGCATACCACCTTCCTCTTTATTATGAAATAAACATCCGATCATTTATCTCAAAAAATTGCATTTTTCTTTGAATAACAAAATAGCACCTCTTGTTGGAAAACCCTTTATGTCATGATCTGTCATTTGTTTTTCATTGTATTCAGTAGTGTTTATAATTTCATCATGGAGAGATATACTCAAGAACAACGTTTACAAATTATTCAGTTTTATTATCAAAATAATCGTTCCCCAATTGCAACTTTTCGTGCGCTAAGTCAATTTTTTTTAAATCAAAAAAAAATCAAACTTTCCCGTCGACCTACGACCTTGACACCCATGACCAATATTTTTGCCCTCGTCAAGAGCTATCTTTTTGCCATTGACCGATTCCTGATCCGAGGTACCGTTAAGGGGCTAGAGCAAAAAAATAAACTTTCCGTTCACATTTGAAAATGATGCTAAGTCCATTTTTTGTAAAATCCAAAAAAAAACTTTCCTGTCTACCTGCGACCTTGACACACATGAGCAATATTTTAGCTCTCGTTAAGAGCTATTTTTTTGCCATTGACCGACTCTGGCTACGTGCCACACAGCAATTGAAACAATTGAATTGTTGCGAGAAAAGTTTGGAGATTTGATCATTTCAAGAAATTGTGATATTGAATGGCCTCCAAGAAGTTGTGATTTAACACCATTAGACTATTTCTTGTGGGGTTATTTGAAGTCATTGGTCTTTCGAAATAAACCAGACTCTCTTCAAGCTTTACAAGTCAATATTGAACATGCCATTCATGACATACGACTTGATTTAGTGGAAAAAGTGCTCGAAAATTGGGTTCATCGAATTCGTTCCTGCAGAAGAAGTCGTGGAGGCCATTTGAATGATGTTTTATTTATAACTTAATTGTATCGATTGTACTCGACATTAAATAAAAAACTTTTGAATTTCCTTAACAATAAGTGTGTTTTTTTTGTCAACAAATTCATATCACTCTTATTGGAAAACCCTGTATAATATAGACTATGTCGGTTTACTCGATTGAAATTGTCTTACTTATCATTTTATCCTTTTGTACGAATTCCTAGTGCAGTGTCCCATATAAAATCATTCGTCGTTCGTGTTGGTGTACAACAGAGTCGGCTTCACTTGTTTTCACCGGTAGTAAACCGGTTGTCTGTGGCAGCCTCAAGGCTTTAAAGCGGAAACAGGAAGATGCGTTTACACTCACTCGTTAAGTGTTCCGTTGCGTATACGTACTCTTCAGAATCCTGTTGGCTTCGTTGTTATTTTTTATGTACTTTGTGCTTCGGTTTTTTTCTTCTTTCAATTTTCCCATAATTGGATTCACATTTCTCAGTCACTTACAGCTAAATGGCAGAGCAGGACTCTTTGAGTGTGTGTGTTTGTATGCCGAGTTGCTTTCAGGAGCACTTCAACGAAATCACCTGCAGACTTGTTTAGACATTACAAACATTTAATAAGGCAACTGCTAGTCCTACTGCTTCTGTTCTCTTGTCTGCAGCTTTGCAGCTTCAACTCTGTCCTTATCCTTCTCTTTAACTGTGTGTCTGAGACTTATTTGTCCTTTATATCATGGCTTCATTTCCACTCGTGCATTCATTTCCAGTTGTTTATTCGCCAGTTTGGCCATAGTTATTATCTAGGACCGGTTTAGCTTTAACCCTGTTTTTTCTTTAGTAAGTTTATTTTCTTTTACATTTCTATGTTTGTTTCTTTAAGTGTTCTATTGTGTTTTATTTATTTGCTTGACTTATTTGTCTTCCCTTTAGAGTCTTTATTTATTTTCAAAATTGTCTCAGGGGTGTTTAGGGTACTCGTATAGCATCACTTTGCCAACTACACGTTTGTGTTTTCGAAAAAGAGTGTCAAAAATAACAAATACATGTCTTTGAAAAGCTAGAAAATGTTCTTGTTATTTATTGATGTTCTTTTTCTGCCACTTTGAAGTTTTCCCAAAAGTTTTTTCATAGATTTGAGGACTAAAAAATACAATTTTACGAAATTAATTTACATATGCACTTTATTTCAAGAATTTATATCGGTACCACCATTCTAAAACATGGCAAGCTAAAAAGTATATTTCGTAATCTATACAGGGGGACTTCCACGACAAATCGACAGTTAAAAAAATTTCAATTTTAATTTTAGCCATTTTATATATTTTTTAGTACACCTGAAAAAACGCTTTGTGGAATTTTTCTAGATTTTTCCCGTAACTCGTCCAGAAGTTATCGATATTTAAAAAATAGTTAAGATATCACTCTGCTGTGTATCGGGTTTTTGGTCATTTACATTTATGTTAGTCAGGATTGCAAAATGGTATTTTTCGGTACTTTTCAGAAAAAAATTAAGGAAATAGGATCAGAATAAAAGTGTTATAAGCTAAAGTGTTTATAAGCAGTTCCAAATAAGTAAAATAAGATCTCGCTAACATTTTTTTTTTTCAAAAATTTGTTTTGTTTGTTTCTTCTGTTTTACGAAATTTGTAATTGCTTTCGAACGGTTGAACCGATTTTTGCAAAGTTTACTTTTTTTTAAAGAGGACACAATGCGCCATTTTTTGTAATTTTTTTGGAAATTTTTTAAAAATAATGTTTACGAGTTTTTTTTTTTTTTGAAAAAACCTTTGTAGAAAAAATTGTTACAAATAGGTAAAATAAGATCTCGCTATCATTTTTTATACCCTACACCACACTGTGGTACAGGGTATTATGACTTTGTGCATTTGTTTGTAACACCCAAAAGGAGAAGAGATAGATCCATTGTTTATTATACCGATCGACTTGTAATCACTTTCTGAGTCGATTTAGCTATGTCCGTCTGTCTGTCCGTCTGTCTGTCTGTCTGTCTGTCTGTCCGTCTGTCCGTCTGTCTGTAGATGTATTCTTGTAATCAAAGTACAGGTCGCAATTATGGCCCGATCTTGACGAAACTTTACACATCTCTTTTTTTTTGGCCCAAGGACGATCCCTATTTAATTTGGTTAAAATCAGATTTGGATATAGCCCCCATATATATGTTAGCCCCGATTTGACATGTAAGCGCTGTAAAAACTTTATTTTATATCCGATCAGTATGAAATTCAGCAGAAAGAGGTCTCTTATTATATGAATGAACACTGTTAAATTTGAAAGAAGTCGGTTCCGATTTAGATATAGCCCCCATATATATGTAACCCCCGATTTGACATGTAAGCGCTGTAGAAACTGTATTTAATATCCGATCAGTATGAAGTTTGAAATTCTACAGAAAGAGGTCTTTTTACATGAATGAGTATTCAGCAAAAATCGGTCCAGATTTATATATAACCTCCATATATATGTTCCTCCTGATTTGGTCTCAACGCGCTATAGAAGTTGTACTTTACTTTCGATCATTAATATTTTCCGGAAAGATGTTTCTCAATTTAGGAACGAATATTGCTTAATTTAGCGATTATCGGCTCAGAATTATATAATATGTTCCTGCCTACTTACCAATTATTCCAAATTATTATCGCAATGACCTTTATCGCATTATATAATCGGTATTATATAGTCGGCCCCGCCCGACTTTCTGCCTTTCCTTACTGGTTTTTTTTAAATTTTTGCAAATGTATTGTGTGCAGTTTAATTTTTGAAAAAAATTAAAAAAAGTGTTTTTGTGTTTTACGAAATTTGTAATTTGAACGGTTGAACCGATTTTTCCAAAGTTTACTTTGTTTTAAAGAGGACACATGGCGCCATTTTTTGTAAAAATTTTGTTTGAAAATTTTTTAAAAATAATGTTTACGAGTTTTTTTTGAAAAAACCTTTGTAGAAAAAATTGTTACAAATAGGTAAAATAAGATCTCGCTATCATTTTTTTTAAAAAAAATTGTGAAAAAATGTGGGCATTTTAATTTTTGGAAAAATTAAAAAAAGTAGTTTTTTTGTTTTACGAAATTTGTAATTGCGTTTGAACGGTTGAACCGATTTTTTCAAAGTTTACTTTGTTTTAAAGAGGACACATGGCGCCATTTTTTGTAAAATTTTTTTTGGAAAGTTTTTAAAATATTGTTTACGAGTTTTTTTTTTTTTTTAAAAATCCTTTGTAGAGAAAATTGTTACAAATAGGTAAAATATGATCTAGCTATAATTTAAAAAAAAAAAAAAATTGTGAAAAAGCCTGGAGAATATCCTAGTTAGAATCACATTGTGAAAAAATGTGGGCATTTAAATTTTTGAAAAAATTAAAAAAAATAGTTTTTGTGTTTTACGAAATTTGTAATTGCTCTCGATCGGCTGAACCGATTTTTGTTTACTTTGTTTTAAAGAGGACACAATGCGATGACGACATGAGGACACACATTATGTAAATTTTTTTTTTTTAAAAAATTTTTTTTTGAAAAACCTTTGTAAAAAAAATTGCTCCTCCCTCGATTTTCATCAAATTTTCACAGAAAAATTTTTGTGAAATTCAATATTTGTAAAAGTTATGGACGAAATACCAAGACAAGTCTGACAATCTTCGTCTGTTTTTGCAACACACTGCACAGTGATACGAATTCAAAAAGGGGAAATAATTCGACCGTTTCTTAACCAAAATTCGGTTCAGACGATCGAGAGCAATTACAAATTTCGTAAAACACAAAAACTAATTTTTTTCAAAAACTAAAATACCCACATTAAAAAAATTATAGCGAGATCTTATTTTACCTATTTGCAACTGCTTATAAACATTTGAGCCAAAAATTAACTACATAGTTCGATATTAAATATTCTGACCCATAGCCAAAAATTGCCGTTCTAGAGGTTAGCTAGCTCTGAAACTATTGATCAGATTAAAAACGTGTATAGGCATCGGTAATGTACGTCTCAATTTTCCTAAATTTATTTCAACCAACTACGATTCCAAGTCGATTCCATGTCGATTCCGAGTTATGATACATTATATGCAGAAATGTCTCAACGAATTGCAATTTCTCGGATTTGAAGCACTAGATGATGCTGCCTTTTCAAACCAGTTTGTTATACATATTATTCTTCTAGTCTATACCTACAATGATACTAAGGGCCGTTAAACAAAATTCCTCTTCGTTAACTAGATGTAGTCGTTGGGAAAATTACATTTTCCCAGAAATAATTAACAAAATCAAGTTTCAGTCAAAAATTTCGCCATACGATAAGATCCGAATTGGAGCTAAACCAGAAAAACCCAAATGTAATTTTCTTACTTTCGCTAAGCACTTTCAGAAACTGAAGTCAAAAGTGGACTTAACTTTTTATGTGGAAGCACTTTGTAATCAAAGATTTTTTAAACGGGTTTCATGGGTTTTTGAAATGTACTATAAAAATAGAACCATAGTTTATTATACCGATCGTCATAGAATAAATTTTTGAGTCGATTTAGCCATGTCCGTCTGTCTGTCCGTCTGTCTGTCCATGTATTCTTGTAATCAAAGTGCAAGTCGCATTTATGGTCCGATTGTGATGAAATTTAGCACAGTGCTCTTTTTTGGCCCGAGGACGATCCCTATTGAAACTGGTCAAAATCGGTTCAGATTTAGATATAGCCCCCATATATATGTTACCCCGATTTGACATTTAAGCGCTGTAGAAACTGTATTTTATATCAGATCAGTACGAAATTTTGACACAGAGAGTTCCCTTATGACATGAATGAACACTACCAAATTCGGAGAAAATCCGTTCAGATTTAGATGTAGCCCCCATATATATGTTTCACCCTATTTTACATGTAGGCGCTGTAGAAAACGTATTTTTTATCCAATCAGTACGAAATCCAACAGAGAGAGTTTTCCTATTACATGAATGAACACTGCTAAATTCGGGGAAAATCGGTTCAGATTTAAACATAGTCCCAATATATATCTTACACCCGATAAGCCTTGTCGTGGCGGGGGAGCTAAGTACTTTCTTACCTAAAAGGAAACTAATTATTCCAATGTATCTGCTAGGTATAATATAGTCGGTCCCGCCCGACTTTAGCCTTTCCTTACTGGTTTTAAGTAGGTTTCGTAGTACGAGTAGTTGGAAATGTTTCTAAACTTTTGAAATTTAATTTCATTCAAATTCGTAGACAAATATAAAAATAATAAGTAAATATGAATTATTTTTAAATTAAAACTAATTCTTATTTTATGTCCCATTATTTTTATTTTATATACTTATATATAAGTATATATTAATTCAATCAAATTTAAAAACTTTATATCGAACAATATTTCTTGATAATTCATGAAGATCTGACACCTCCATTTGTTTCACACAGGATGTCCTTATTTTCGGCGATATTGTTAGATTGGCCGAGAAGTTATGAAGAAATTTGTAAAATAGCTCTTATTTAATAGTAATCATACGAACCGTAGTCCAAAAATGAATTTAATATTTTTTTTCAATATCAAAGACATCTAGAACGGATATCTTAGAATTTTGAATTGTATACTTTTATTCACAGAAATATATTGGAAACATATTTGTAAAATCTAATCATTCTTCAAATAATATAATTCCTATTTTACTGTTGACCATTTCAAAAATATTATAAATACATTAATTCAAAGGTATTTTAAAACTATATCTCTATAGCAAAACTATTACTAAACCCTTTATGATATTTGTTACTAAATTCCTGTTTAAAAAGTTCAGTTTAATTTAGTGTTTCCCTAAAATAATTTCTAAAATCTTTTCATCTAACATTTCTGAGCCTAATTTTCATTTCCATTGAAGTAGGACATTTATTTACACAAAATAAATGTCATTTATATTCTCTTAAATATATATGTATACATATATACAACCGGAAATACTGTAATGAATTCGCCTTGCTTTGACAGTCTTTTGTTGTCATTTAATTTTAGTGCTCCCAAATCTTCCTACATACATATGTAAGTATATTTGCTCTTTTGTCTATTCGCATTGGCAACAAGCTGAGCCAATCTCCTTTCATTTATTCCGAGACTATTAAGATTATTACTTCATCCTGTGGTATAATATCCTTATGGCCTTCATTCTACATCAGAGACAAATGCAGATATCCTTTGATAAAAACACACACCACAGAGTTATTTGAAATGATTTTGCAAACGACCTCATGACAAAAGAACAGTAGGTGGTTTCTGTAGGATTGTCTGGATTATATACAAATATGTATATTTTTGTAAAATTTAACAACTAAGAACATTTCTGTCAAATAAAACGACTCAAGTGTACCCTTTATTTATGAGAAATAAAATATAGAATTTGATATTTTGTTTAAGAAATGCCAGAAGGGTGAAAAATGTTGATCCAAAGCCCTAAAAACAATTTTAAGAAATTAAAAATTGACATCTAGATGGCGCTGTAAAAGATTGCAAATTTATGAACTTTTATACAATACAAAGTCAGCATTGAATATAATATTAACAAAGAAGTAAAGAAAAGGATAGGAAAAAAATATAGACATAACAAAAGGCACATTGTGTCAAACAGTATCAACTTGACATGAAGATGGCGCTGCAACAAATGTTAGTTTATGCATTTTACAAAGAGCTCTCTCCTGTGATAATAGCGAACGCAACATTGAGTAGTATATTAACAAATTAATGAGGAAAATAAACAAAAGAAATGTCGTTTATGTTTGAAACAAAAGTAAGTGTGAAGAAAATTTTGATAAATTCATAATTCAAAGCCATTTAGCAGCCGGACAGACAAAGAGCGGACGGACAGACAGAGGGTGGACGGACAGAACCATTATTTTGATAGAAAATTTCAAAAATGTCTATGCTTTGAACTCCTGTAAGTCTAGCCATGATAAAATGGTATACCAAAGTAAATGAAAAGTAACTATCAGCTGGTAAATCGGTTGTCAAACCGTTTACATCATTGAATTGTTACCAATGTAAACCTGTTAAAGAAAAATTACATAGCTAAGAACAGAACTTCCCAAACCTTTTAACCATACGGCCCATACAAACATTTCGTTTAAATTGTATTTTTCTGCAAAATTTAGTTGAATTTAAAATTTTCTACAAAATATAATTTTCCTACAGAATTAAATTGTTTTAGAAAAATTTATGAAAATTGCAATTTTACAGAAAATTTCATCATAATAAATTTTTTCTGCAAACAGTTTTTTTTTTTTTGGAAATTACTTTAAATTTGCAGTTTTCTAGACAATTCCTTCAACGTTGTATTTTTTTCTAAAAAATGTAGTTGAAATCAAAATTTTCTTCAAAATGTCGTTGAAATAGAATTTTTTCGAAAATTTTGTAGACATTGCATTTTTCTGCTAAATTTTATTGCAATTGCTAGAAAAATCTTTGAGTAGCATTTCCCTAGAAAATTTTGTTCACATTTCATTCTATAAAAAAATTTATGAAATATATTTTTTTTTTGAAAATTATGTTGAAATTTCTAAGACCTATGAGCGGATTAAACGCCACTGAACGGTTTTAAAATGGATAAGTCGTTTAAATGACCAGAATGTAGATTGCCCACTGAAGGAAATTTTCCGAAAAAAATTATTTTGGAAGACATTTTTAAGAAAATGAAATTTCAGCGAAATTTTCTAGAAAAAAATTAATTTCCAAGAAATTTTATAGAAATATGTAATTTTAACGAAATATTTCAGAAAAAAATAATTTTGATAACATTTTCTAGAAAAAATAAAATTTTCGATAAACATGTATTTTTGACAAAGTAAAAAAAACATATTTTTTGGAAATTCCTTTAAATTTACATCTTTCTAGACAATTCCTCCAAATATGTTTTTTTCAAAACAATTTTGTTGAAATCAAATTGGTGTACAATATTTCGTTGAAATTGGGTTTTTATCAACGAAATATTTCAGAAAAATTCAGAAAAAATAATTTTGATAATCCGCTCAGTTAATTTTTTCTAGAAAAAATTAAATTTTCGATAAAAATGTATTTTCGACAAAGTAAAAAAAACATTTTTTTTTGAAAATTTCGTTTTTTAAGTTATCCTGAAAATTCTTCCAAATTTGTATTTCTAAAAAAAAATTGTTAAAATCAAATGTTTCTACAAATTTCGTTGAAATTGGATTTTTTGAAAATTTTGTATTAATTGCATATTTCTGCTAAATTTTATTTAAATTGCGTTTTGCTAGAAAAATTTTGAACTACATTTCTCTAGAAAATTATGTTAAAATTCATTTCTGAGCGCCCCAGTAGGTGAGTTGGTAGAGTGCTCGCCTATGAGTTTGGGGTCGTGGGTTCGATTCCCACCAGAGGCTCGGTTCTGTCGCTGCAAAAACTTGCCACATGGTCTTTGTAACCCGGCTTTCCACTGGACCGTAAAATTAGAGTATAAATTTACTTTTTTTTCCAGATATATGTAATTTCGACGAAATTTTCCAGAAAAACTTAATTTTGGTATATTTTTTTAGAAAAAATTAAATTTTCGTTAAAAACGTACTTTCCGCAATTAAAAAAACAAATTTGACAAAATTTTCAAGAAAAAATTAATTTTATAGAAAAATGTAATTTTGCCAAAAAAATTTAAAAAAGTAAATTTTGACGAAATTCACTACGTTAACAATGAATATGAACTTTGTAAGAAATTATTAATTTAGGGCAGAGTTTCTAGAAAAAAGGAAAATCTTCTATAAAATTGCAATATCAATGAAATTTTCTATAAATTTGCAATTTCTATGCACTTTATAATAAAATCATATTTCGTCGAAAATTCACTTTCGAAGAAATTTAAAAAAAATGCAATTTCAACAAAATATTCGAAAAAAATTGGCAATAACATACGAGAGAATAAGGATTGTTTAGTTTGTTTTGTTTTCTAAAAATTTCAAGCCTTGAAAATGATCGACGACGTCGGTCGGAATAGGGGAAAATAACAATTTTAAAATAAAACAATAAATTTATAATTAATTTGTTTTATTATGACCACAAGCCAACAAAAACAAAAATATCTTCAATTAGAAAGGTCAACTATATACAAAATAATAATAATAATAAATAATAAAAAAATAATTTCCCAGACGTTTTCTAGAAATAAGTAATTTTAACGAAATTTTCCAGAAAATTTTAATTTAGAAAAAATTTTTTTAGAAAAAATTAAATTTTCATTGAAAACGTATTTCCACAAGTTAAAAAACACAATTTTGACAAAATTTTCAAGAGAAAATTAAATTTTATACAACAAAGCAATTTTGCCTAAATTTTTTAAAAATATAAATTAAGAACCGTGTTTCCCACAATTTAAAAAAAAACTATTTTGAAAAAAGTTTTCAAGAAACATTTAATTTTATAGAAAAATTCAATTTTGCCAAAAAATTTAAAAATGTAAATTTCGACGAAATTTACTAATTTACCAATGAATATGAAATTTGCAAGAAAATATAAATTTAGGGAAGATTTTTTTAGAAAAAGGAAAATCTTCTAAAAATTTGCAATCTCTATGACATTTGCTATAAAATAGCAATTTCTATGCACTTTTCAATTAAATCATATTTCGTCGAAATGCAATTTCAACGAAATTTTCTAAAAATAATTGAATTTACATACGAGAGAATTAGGATTTTTTACTTTGTTATTTTCCCCTATTCCGAAGTCGGTCGGAATAGGGAAAAATAACAATTTAAAAATAAAACAATTAATTTGTTTTATTTATGACCACAAGCCAACAAAAATATCATCAATTAGCCGTTGACAAAACTACATTTGTTTTCGTGGTTCGCGATGCGAACCCAAGCAAAAAACAAAAATGTATTGGTATGAGAGTTTTAGTATGTTGACTTAGTTCGGCAAAATACGGGTTTGGTTAGCAGTTCTTGTTAAATTCAATTTACTGCTTCCTCAAGTATTTCAGCTGATTTAAGTTAAAGACATACACTATTGCTACTGAATTCTGAAGATGATAGAGTGGTGTCTATCGAAACTACAGTCAATTCTACCAAGCAATTAAAACTCTCTACCAATTTTTGTATTTGTTTCTATTACTTTCTTGGAATAGACAGAAAGTAAATGGAACATATGGTCTCAAACCAAAAAAATAAATTCTGACTGAATAACAAAAGCACAGACCAACAATAAATAACAACAACAAATATCATCAATTATAAATTATTATTATAATATTAAAAAAATTATTTCCCAGACGTTTTCTAGAAATAAGTAATTTTAACGAAATTTTCCAGAAAATTTTAATTTTGAAATAATTTTTTTGGAAAATTAAATTTTCATTGAAAACATATTTCCACAAATTAAAAAACACAATTCTGACAAAATTTTCAAGAAAAATTGAATTTTATAGACAAAAGGAATTTTGCCGAAATGTTTAAAAATATAAATTAAAAAACGTTTTTTCCACAATTTAAAAAAAAAAAACAAATTTTGACAATGTTTTCAAGAAAAATTTAATTTGATAGAAAAATTCAATTTTGCCAAAAAAAAATTAAAAGTGTAAATTTCGAAGAAATTTACTAGGTTAACAATGAATATGAAAATTGCAAGAAAATATTAATTTAGGGAAGATTTTCTAGTAAAAAGGACATAATTTACATTTGAAGGACTTAATTATAAAATTGCTGTGTTCTATAAATTTGCAATTTCTTTTTAAATAAAAAAAACACTTTCTAGTCGACCTTGACACTCATGAACGGTATTTTAGCTCTCGTTAAGAGCTATCTTTTTGCCATTGACCGATCCCCCATCCGACGTACCGTTAAGGAGCTAGAGCAAAAATAAACTTTCCGTTCACATTTGAAAATTATGTTAAGTCCATTTTTTTTAATCCAAAATAAAAACACTTTCCAGTCGACCTACGATCTTGACACCCATGAGCAATATTTTAGCTCTCGTTAGAGCTATCTTTTTGCAATTGACCGATTGTGGCTACGTGCCACACAGCAAATGAAACAATTGAATTGTTGCGAGAAAAGTTTGGAGATTCGATTATTTCAAGAAATTGTGATATTGAATGTCCTTCAAGAAGTTGTGATTTAACACCATTAGACTATTTCTTGTGGGGTTATTTGAAGTCATTGGTCTTTCGAAATAAACCTGACTCTCTTCAAGCTTTACAAGTCAATATTGAGCGTGTCATTCATGACATACGACTTGATTTAGTGGAAAAAGTGCTCGAAAATTGGGTTCATCGAATTCGTTCCTGCAGAAGAAGTCGTGGAAGCCATTTGAATGACGTTTTATTTAGAACTTAATTGTACCTATTGTACTTCACATTAAATAAAAAAATTTGAATTTCCTTAACAATAAGTGTGTTTTTTTCAAAAGAAATCATATCAATCTTATTGGAAAACCCTGTATAAGTTGGCGAAGTTTCCTTGCAATCGGTTAAGAGATTTATTTCTATTTTTCCAGATGTCCCCACCCGACCCGGGATGGACAGACAGATATTGTACGAAATATAACGAAATTAAAGGGTCTAGTTACTTTAGCTTTATGGATATATAAATATTTAATTAGCATTTGACTAATATCTAAATACACTTAAACGTTTTCTGCAACCATAAAAAATGCCAGATCATGATGACCTGGCACTACTGTTCCACTTCGAAGCTCTCGTATATTTATATGAAAATAGTTTCGCTTTCTTTCTTTGAATTAACTTTGATATTTGAGAAAAAAACGCACACACTCTGAACCAGTCAGTCATGTGGCTTAGGATTTTCCTTTTAGTTACGCTTGCAAAGTCCTCGAGCGGGTAGAGTTTCCTTTTTAACAAGAAATTCGTTGTTTATCTCCGCTGCATGAAATGACAAGAAACAAGAAAGAAAAAAAACTAAAATGAAAGCGTTTTTTAGAAAAACCATTGAGACAACTTAACACGTACGAAAATCGTCATTCTATATATAGGATCGTTCATTCACATAACTGTAGGGGAAATACAAACGGCTTTGGTGCATACGAGTATCCTTCAGTTCAGAAGGAGCTACAGTTTTGTTAGGAGAGTTATTTTTAGTTGCCTCAAAAGCTTTTGTGTTTCCGTGAATGTGTGTGAGTGTGCACGAGTTACCTACTTACATGTGCTCGTAGCTGCTTGTAAGGATATATTTTACTTTTATAATAAGTGAGTGTTAGTTTTCCTTTTTTGTATGAATGTGTTTGTGTAAGTCTAAGGACCCTTGTGTGTGTGCTATTGCAAATGACAATATGTAAAATTTGTAATTCGTATATCCGTAAATCATACGTATATTTAGAAGACGATTGAACGAATGCCTGTCTTGGTTTTTTTTAAATTGCATATTTATTGACACAAAGCCTGACAGACACACAGTGGTACACACACACGTACGACATATCCCTACCAATCATTTTACCCAATTTAAATTACAATATTTACCAATATTTGCTCGAGAGACTCTCTTTTGCAGTAAAACTGTCTGTCTTTGCATATGAATATTTGTATTTGATTTGGAATTTTCCATTTTCTGTTCCTGTCTCTGCCAACAACGGAAGTTAAGAGTACTCGTAACAGCCATACCCACACCGCCGCCGTAAACAAATACATACACGCACGTCTGCACAGGTAAATAAAAACACGACCACCTCCCCCACCGGCATATGCCCATGTAACAAAGACTGACGGGGAAAGTGTAACAAGGAAGGAAGGGAGGTGTGGGGATGGAGATGGAGATGTTAGGGTGGGGGAGAGCAGGTTTTTGTCTTTGTCAAGTATTTCAGATAATAAAACTTTGTTTTATCATTTCAAAACTTAACAACGGTATTTCTTGTTTTACTTTGTATTCGCCTTTTGAAGTAAGAAAATAATTTTACTTGTGTGTGTTCAATTTTCTAATTATTGAGTTGTGTATTTCTGATGAAGTAGTGAATTTTCGTCTTCAATTTGTCAAGGTGTTATTGGAAGATATCATTTGAGTTTTCCCAGAAGTCACTTAATTTGCTTACCGTGGTTTTGAAACTTAAATGGTTATTATTATTGTATCAAATATCTAGAAAACAATTGGCAAGAATTTAATCTATTTTAAATTAGAAGTTCTTAGAATCATTTATTTAGCATTCTACAGAATTTTGTTTGCTCAAATATTGTGTAAAATTCAGATTGTTCCTTTGAAAAAAAGCCTCACTCAGATTCTTTGTATTTTTGAGATAAACAAAAATATCTCGGCAGAAAGTAAAATTAATATTTTTGCAGATACTGCATAGTCTGGCAACTAACAATAATAACAATAAGGTTTGAGGTTGACATAATGAAATATTTATATGTATTCACATTAAAAAGTAAATAAGGCATTTACGTCGGCAAAGTGGAATCTTATACTTATATACCCTCCCTCATGAATTTCATTCCACAGTCTTATAACCATATCGTCGGTGCGCCGACAAAAACTCCTATGTGTAATTTTCCATTTTTTTTTATTGTCGACATAGAACGTCCTAGCGATCAAACGACTACCCACCAAAGCATTTTGCACTATCTTCACCGGTTCCGAAGTTACCAAAAACTCCTATGTGTATCCCTCTATAGCAATGCTCCGACAAAACCTCCTATGTGTTGTAGGCACAGCCTGTCCCAAGGGATAGAAGGTTTGCTTAGAATCACGCCAAAAAACGGCTAATGAGTATTGTTCAGAATCATCCCCTCTATTCGGCAATGAATAGATCAAAATTGGATATGCTTCCATTCGCGAGTTATCGCGAAAACAGTACTTTTACTCAAAACAAACTTAATAGCTTTGATTTCTAAAGAAAAACGCGGAAATTTAGAGCTGTTACACAATTTCCTTTAAATATGATTATTTGTAAGACGCTTTGTAACGTCCGCGACATTTGCTATGTTTTTATACTACGAATTTTGTGTAATCGATAAAATCGACTTCACTGCCAAATTTTTCTAAAATATTATTCCGAATTTAATAAGATTAATATATTTGCATTCTATAATCTCTCAGGAATAGATTAATATCAGCATTTTGGCGAAAAATATCCCTCGACAAATAAATTTTGTACAAAAAAAAATTAGTTCGGTATTATTTTACTATATAATGCTATTATCTCGCGAATGAACAGTTCTAGGGAAAAGTAGTCAAAGGGAGTTTGGGAGATAAGCGAAAGGCCTACAACTCTTTCTTTAACAAACAAAATTTATAGTAATGTGGCAAGGATTTACAGTGTGTTAAAACTTTTGTATGCTTTTCCCTTTATATGAGGCATTTTTTGATTTGACACATTGTACATAAATCCCTACCAAATTATTATAATTGTTTTTGTTAAAGTTCAAAGAGTTGTAGTCGTTTTTAATATCTCCCAAACTTTCTTTGACCACTTTTTCCTAGGACTGACCGTTCGCGTAATAATAGCATTATATAGTTAAATAATTCTGAACTTAAATGTTTTTTGTTCGAAATGTATTCGTCGCGGGATGTTTTATGTTTTTTTATTTATGGGACATTATGTTAAAGTTTCAAATTTCCGCGATTCAATGTAATTAAGTTCGGTTTTGTTGTTAAAAATTGTTTTTATCGCGATAACTCGCGAAAGGAAGCATATCAGATTTGGATCTCTTCTTATCTGAGTAGAGGGGATGATTCTGTACAAAACCTCATTAGCCGTTTTTAGCAACAATCCTGGCCAACTTTCATTTGCTTGAGGTATGCTGTGAACAATCAAATATCAAAACTCCTATGTGTAATTTTTTTGTTTTATAAATATTTAAAATGCTCCAAACAAAAGGAGAAAATTGTGAAGTAATCTTATTATTTTATTGATATCTCCCAAAATACTAAATATAGGTTATCATCTGGTCCACATTTTTTCAATTTAGAATTTTTACTTTTTGAAAAAATACAGATTTTAATTAGTAATTTAAAAATAAAAATATGTCATGCAGATTCCAAACAACATCGATCTCGATATTACTAAAGCTGAAGTCTTTAGGAATCTAGGTCAAAACAAAATATTTAAATATCTCCAGTAGAACAAAAGTTATGAACATTAGAATGCAAGCACTTTTACAATATTTTTGCCCAATTTCGAATGTTTAAATGTACATATCTCCCAAAGTTTTAAAGATTTCTTAACAAAATTGTATATCCTATATCAGAACACCATATTTAACTTTTCCACCAGGTTTTATCAACATCGGAGACCATCGGCAATTTTTAGGTACAATTAACATGGTTCTCGTCAACTGTCGTTAAAACAATTAAAAAAAAAAATGATTTTTTTAAAAAAAATCGTTTTTGCTGGCCCGATAAAAACAATCAAAAATTTAAAAAAAACTTCAAAAAATTTCTCGTTAACATTTTTGAAAGCTAGCTTCCTAACGAAGAACACAATGCATATTTGAATAAAATATATGGATAAATGTCGAAAATATAGCACTTTTGGTAGAAATAAGAGAATTTAAGCATAATCCGTAATTTAAAGCCTCATTATTGCGAACAAGGGTATGTTATCAGATGCTGTGGGCCAAAAGTGTAACACATCGAAGGAGTAACCTAAGAGACCCCAAGAATATTTGGCGGAAATCTATTTTGGGTCATTTTAAGTCATTTGAGCAATGTTCGTCCGTCCGTCTGTCTGTCTGGTTTGTGCACACGATATCTGTGGATAGGAGTAACCGATTGACTTAAAATTTGGTAATGGCTTAATTTTTTTCTATCCCAGGATTAGGTCAGAGATGGACCATTTTGGTCCACTCCTTCGAGTACCTCCCCCACGAAGGGTCAACAATTAGAGGAATATTTATTATCTCACTAGCAGGCACCCGCAGCTTCGCATGCAACCATTTATGACATAACCCTTTTGATTACCCTTTATCTTCTATATTTGTCAGAATTCAAATACAGATATTTCCGTATAAAATATCTTACATTCCCTTTAAAATCATTTTTATCCAAATAGTCTTGTTGACCCTTGCATACTATTGGGAAACGTCTAAAGAAATTTCAGAAAACTTGCTGTCATCCAGCCAAATTTTAGCTAAAAAAAAGGGTTTGTCAATTTTTAAAGGCACTCGACTTCGAAATATATAGTTTATAATACTCCGAATTAGTTATGTGACGCTCACTCTTTAATTTAAGTATAAAGAGTATATGACCAAGTACAAGGGTTGCTATTTATATTTCGGTACTGGCAATGCTGGAGTTGCCAGATGAAAACTGAAACCTCCATTGGAAAGTATGACATTTTTTAGCATAACTTCACTCAGACCGTTTTGTCATTTGAGCGCGAATTGTTTTGTTTGCAGTGTGTGAGAAAACTCACCTCCAAAACATGGTTTTTGAACGCTTCAACAGCTGCTTCAGGCGTCGAAAAACGTTGACCACGCATTTTTTTCTTGATGTGCGGGAATAAAAAGAAGTCATTGGGTGCCAAGTCAGGGCTGTACGGCAGATGACCCATCAACTCGACGTTTTGGCCGGTCAAAAAGGCGCTTGTTTGAGCCGATGTGTGAGAGCTCGCATTGTCCTGGTGCACAATGATTCGTCTTCTCTTGTTCGTTTTTCGAATTTCTCCGAAGACTTCAGGCAAACAAATTGTGGTGTACCACTCAAAATTGACCGTCCGGCGTTGCTCAAGCGGAGCAGTCGGCACATGACCAGTTTTGCCAAAGAAACAGGCGACCATTTGCTTCGAAGTGCTTCTTCCACGAACAACTTTCGTTGGATTTGGTTCGTCTTCGAAGACCCACACGGTCGATTGCTGTTTTGTTTCGGGCTCATACGCATAGATCCAAGACGATCTTATAAACGTCTTTTGAAGCACCGCGATCGTATTTTTTCTAAATTTCTTTGCACCAATCGACACGAGGCTTTTTTTGAGCGATTGTCAAATTGTGCGGGATCCGACGAGAACAAACCTTTTTTACGGCCAGGTGTTCATGCAGTATCGAATGCATGCTAGTGGAAGAAATGCCCAAGGATGCCCCTATCTCACGGTATGTCACATGACAATCTTGCATTATCAGTTCACGCACGGCATCAATGTTCTCTGCCACGACGGCCGTTTTTGGACGACCTTCGTCTTTGAGCGAGCGTCAGCCACGATTGAATTCATTAAACCAGTTTTTCACAGTGCTCTAGGATGGTGCTTCATCGCCATACAAAGATTTACACTTGTCGTGATAATCCACGTCGAAAGATGTGAAAAATAATCGCACGAAAATGTTCACGAGTTAATTCCATTTTTTTGCCGAATTGATTTTATTCAAGTCACGGTAAACAACACAAATGATGGTCGTACGTCAAAACGTTCTGAGTACGTTTATGCTAAAAAATGTCAAACTTTCCAATGGAAATGTCAGATGGCATCAGGCAACACTTAGTGTTGCTTAGGCCAGAAATATATATAGCATCCCTTGTATAGCGTTACAAATCCAAATCTTAAAAAACATTTAAATCTGGGAGCAATATCGAACTCAACCGATTTTCACCAATTCCAATAGGATTCCTCCTTCCTGTTAAAGGAGGTCTTATTGTCAACTTTTACCAGGATCGTAGTGAAATTTCGACCTGTGCTTAACGAACAACTTAAGATGGACAGACGGACAGCTAGTGATTCTGAGTAGAACGGTGTACGAGTATTTTAAGGTGTGTCTAGCTGTAGTGTTTTTTACAAATCTGCAAAAAAAAAACAAATGTATAACCTCCTGTACCATAGTGTGGGGTAAGGTGTAATAACTAACGAATAAAGTGGTTGCCTGAAGCGAACCTAATTTCCAACCAGTAAGGAAAGGCTAAAGTCGGGCGGGGCCGACTATATAATACCCTACACCACTCTCGTAATATTGAATAACTCTGATATATAAATTTTGTAATTCATGTATAAATTGTTTACATAAATTTACTTTTGGGACATTTTTTACTTAAATAATACCCTGTACCACAGTGTGGTGTAAAAACGATTGGATCTAAAGAGCACAATCGGACGAAACATATATATGGGAGCTATAGCTAAATCTAAACCGATTTTCTTCAAATTAGGTAGTGTTGGTTCATGGATCAAGAAACTCTACCATTCTAAATTTCAAAACGATCGGATGTAAAATACAGCTTCTACAGGACTAAAGAGCAAAATCGGACGAAACATATATGTATATGGGAGATATAGCTTAATCTTAACCGATTTTCTTCAAGTTTGGTAGTGTTGATTCATGGATCAAGAAACTCTACCATTTTAAATTTCAAAACGATTGGATGTAAAATACAGCTTCTATAGAACTAAAGGGCCAAATCGGACGAAACATATATATGGGAGCTATTGCTAAATCTTAACCGATTTTTTTTCAAATTCGGTAGTGTTGGTTCGTGGATCAAGAAATTCTACCATTCTAAATTTCAAAACGATTGGATGTAAAATGCAGCTTCTATAGGACTAAAGGGCCAAATCGGCCGAAAGATATATGTGGGAGATATATCTAAATCTTAACCGATTTTCTTCAAATTTGGTAGTGTTGATTCATAGATCAAGAAACTCTTCCATTCTAAATTTCAAAACGATTGGATGTAAAATACAGCTTTTATAGGACTAAATGGCCAAATTGGACGAAACATATATATGGGAGCTATTACTAAATCTTAACCGATTTTCTTCAAATTCGGTAGTGTTGGTTCATGGATCAAGAAACTCTACCATTCTAAATTTCAAAACGATTGGATGTAAAATACAGCTTCTATAGGACTAAAGGGCCAAATCGGACGAAAGATATATATGGGAGCTATATCTAAATCTGAACCGATTTCAACCAAATTCAATAGGGACCTTTACAGCTGCGAAATACTCAAAACTGTAAAATATCAGAACGATCGGAGTGAAATTGCGACCTGTAGTCGACGAACAACTTTACATGGACAGACGGACGGACGGACGGACGGACGGACGGACATGCTTAAATCGACTCAGCTAGTGATTCTGAATCGATCCGTATACTTTAAGGTGGGTCAGGTGTTACAAACGTCTGCCGTGAAACAAACTTATAATGCCCTGTACCACAGTGTGGGGTAGGGTATACAAATTGCGGTATATTAAAACAGAGGCAAATATTGGTGAAAATTGTATCATGATTCCATGTTGAAAGAATTGTAATATTAGTTGCAACTTGCAAGTCCAGCGTCGATAAATAAATAATACAATTTTATTTAATTACTGATATTGAATACCTACTTTTTTGTGTTTTTTTTTTACATAGTAGAGACATAATTTCGGAAATGTATGTTATTTAACTGCCGGAGTGGGAGTCCAGTAGTTTTGGCTCGACTCCACAGCCCTGGTGATAGCTATTAAGAAATGGAACAAATATTTTTTGGCTATTTTTTAGTGCCTGCAAAAACAATTTTTTTTAAAAAATCAAATTTTTTCTAATTGTTATAGCGACATTAACTAAACATCCGTTTCTACGTGAAAGTGATGTTTTCAGCATTATAGCCCTTATAATTTATGATTTTGTTTTTCATTGTATTCAGTAGTGTTTAAAATTTCATGATGGAGAGATATACGCATCATGGAGAGATATGCGCTAAGTCCATTTTTTTTAAAATCCTTAAAATCCAAAATCCTTTCCAGTCGACCTACGACATTGACACCTATGAGCCATTTTACCCATTTTAGCTCTCGTTAAGAGCTATCTTTTTGCCATTGACCGATTGTAACTAGGTGACACAAAGCAAATGAAACAATTAAATTGTTGCGAGAAAAGTTTGGAAATTGGGTTCATCGAAATCGTTCCTGCAGAAGAAGTCGTGAAGGCCATTTGAATGACATTTTATTTAGAACTTAATTGTATCGATTGTACTTCACATTAAATAAAAAACTTTTGAATTTCCTTAACAAAAAGTTTGTTTTTTTTCACAGAAATCATATCACTCTTATTGGAAAAACCTATACTTCAAAAAATATGGTCCAAATACTAAAGGTAACTTCCATGAAAATTGGAATTTTAAATAAAATTCTTTAAAAAAAAACCTTGCCATATAAAAATTTGTTTTGGTTTCATAAAACAGTATGTCTCAATCTATACAAAAAAAGCTTTTAGGTCTCGGGCACAAACATTTTTGTTTTTGCAATTCAATTTTGAATTGCTAATATCTCGGTAACTACAGGGTGGCTGATGAATATTGCTACATTAAGAAACTCAAATAACTTTTTTTTCAGTGCATGGAATTGCAGTTTTCTTTTATTCATGTAGATGAGAACAGTTGGAAACATAGAGTAGATGAGAACAGTAGGAAACATATAGTAGATGAGAACAGTAGGAAACATATAGTAGATGAGAACAGTAGGAAACATATAGTAGATGAGAACAGCTGGAAACATAGAGTAGATGACAACAGTAGGAAACATACAGTAGATGAGAACAGTAGGAAACATATAGTAGATGAGAACAGTAGGAAATATATAGTAGATGAGAACAGTTGGAAACATAGAGTAGATGAGAACAGTAGGAAACATATAGTAGATGAGAACAGTAGGAAACATATAGTAGTTGAGAACAGTAGGAAATATATAGTAGATGAGAACAGTAGGAAACATATAGTAGATGAGAACAGTAGGAAACATATAGTAGATGAGAACAGTAGGAAACATATAGTAAATGAGAACAGTTGGAAACATAGAGTCGATGAGAACAGTAGGAAACATATAGTAGATGAGAACAGTA
Source organism: Eudasyphora cyanicolor (assembly GCA_963930755.1). Taxonomy (NCBI): domain Eukaryota; kingdom Metazoa; phylum Arthropoda; class Insecta; order Diptera; family Muscidae; genus Eudasyphora; species Eudasyphora cyanicolor. The sequence goes on along the minus strand of OZ005738.1, from coordinate 184,983,547 downwards.
GGAAACATATAGTAGATGAGAACAGTAGGAAACATATAGTAGATGAGAACAGTAGGAAACATAAAGTAGATGAGAACAGTAGGAAACATATAGTAAATTTCATTAAATTTAATTAAATATAGCTTAATTAGTTTAGTAAAATAATGGAATTTAAATGCCCCCTCTGATCATTGATGCATGTGCGGCATCTTACCAAAAAGTTATTCATTACTGCTTGGAGAGTTGAGACGGGAATAGCCGCAATTGTTTTCTCGAATGGATTGCTTTAGTTCATTCAAATTTGTTGGTTTTGCTTTGTAGACTTCCTGTTTGCAATAACCCCACAAGAAAAAGTCTGGTGCAGTAAGGTCAAGCGACCTGGGGGGCCAACGGAATGTGGAGTTTCAGCTTATTGGGAAATTTATCTTCTGGCATCTGGCATCTTCTGGCAAAATTCCAAGCGAATCGGAAAGTCTGCTGAGTTCACTTTGTTGGCCATTTGAATTTTATATGGGAATAACTCCAAATCTTTGTGCATAACTGACTGCAATGACTGTCTGCTTATACCCATTTGAGCAGATAAGGTTCTTGTCGAAACTCTTGGATTGTTTTGTATGGCATCAGATACAGCAGCGATTGTTTCCTTCGTCCGAACTGAAGTGTTTCGATGGTAAGGTCTTCTGTTGACTGTCCCATGCTCGGAAAAATTGTTAACAAGTCTCTTTATGGTCCATCTGCTCGGAGGATTGCCGCCAAACGTGCCCCTATACTCTCTTTGAACCGAAACTACGGACTTCAGTGCGTAATAGCGGCGGACAATCCAAATTCTTGTTTCAGTGTCCCAGTTATCCATTTTTGTTAAATCTAAAAATCAATCTGCAAAATAAAAACAAAATTAACCAGATTCATTAAATAGAAAAAAAGTTATTACATTTTTTTTGGTAGCAGCTTTCATCAGCCACCATGTATATGAGCAAACTCTTAGGCGTAAAAAGCCTTTTGTAGACGTTGACTAGTAGAATGTACACAATACGAAAGAGACAAACGTTACAGGCGCTTGAACATTTTGTTCACCCAATGTGGCCAACTTTGAGGCCCTTTGGCTACGCCCATGTATGCCGTAGGGAGCCCAAGCTATAAAGTTCAGTTATCTAACACCTCTTCTACAAGTATGCCAAGTTTTGTCGCAATTGGTTGTCTGGTTATGGAACGGCCGCATTATATACTTGTTTTAATTCCTCCCACTGTGCGTATTAGCCTCCAATATCATCAAAACTATATTTCTGGATTTCACTAAAATGAAATTTGGGGACAACAAAGTGCGCTTAAACATATTTTTCTTTGCTCTATTTTAACTTAAATTTCAGTAACTCTAAAGAACACCCGTTACATTGAAAAAAGATTGTAATAAAATGAATGATGACTCATTCTTAAATTAAGTATGCGACCACTGTATTAATTCATTCACAATTTTCATTAAAATAATGACAATTTACATCCTTTTAAAGACATTTTCTTGATCTAAAGTTTCTTGCAATTGACTTAATTTTGTGTACGTAACTCTTTAAATGTTTCATTTCAATTGAAGAAAAAATCTTTATATTTTTATGAATCCCTGTGAGAGGTTGATGGGATATTAATGTTAGTTTTGAGTTTTCTCACTGTGGGGATGACCTGAAGATCAAAAGGCTTCCTTCTAAGTGAAGGAAGGTATTTTAATAGTCAAGTGAAAAAGAAAACGTCCTTTATATTTGTGATAATCTTCATTATTTTAAGTAATACTTCAATTCTTTTAGGAATTTTCCACATTAAAACAATATTATACACATGTAATATTTTTAAAGCCAGATCGAACCTAATTGTCAGTATGCAAAATTTCAGTATCAAAAATAAATTTAAGCACAGCCTTAAAACAAAGACGTCTCTGTTAATTAATTTTATGACAGTTGTCATTATTTTTAAAAATACTTTTTAAATTGACGCTATATGAGAGATAATTATACTCTCCCTATCTCAGAGTTAATTATACTCTCTTTCTCTGAGCATCACAAATAAATACGAGTCATACTTAAATTTACGTCCTTTATATTTGTGATAATCTTCATTCTTTAATTTAAGTAATAATTCAATTCTTTTAGGAATTTTCTACATTAAAACAATGCGATAGACAAGTAATATTTTTAAAGCCAGATCGAACCTAATTGTCAGTATGCCAAATTTGAGTAATAAATTTAAGGCTGTGCTGACTTTAAAACAAAGTCGTCTCTGTTAATTAATTTTATGACAGTTGTCATTATTTTTAAAAATACTTTTTAAATTGACGCTATATGAGAGATAAGTATACTCTCCCTATCTCAGAATTAATTATAATCTCTTTCTCTGAGCATCACAAATATATACGAGTCATACTTAAATTTACGTCCTTTATATTTGTGATAATCTTCATTCTTTAATTTAAGTAATAATTCAATTCTTTTAGGAATTTTCTACATTAAAACAATGATATAGACAAGTAATATTTTTAAAGCCAGATCGAACCTAATTGTCAGTATGCAAAATTTGAGTAATAAATTTAAGGCTGTGCTGACTTTAAAACAAAGTCGTCTCTGTTAATTAATTTTATGACAGTTGTCATTATTTTTAAAAATACTTTTTAAATTGACGCTATATGAGAGATAAGTATACTCTCCCTATCTCAGAATTAATTATAATCTCTTTCTCTGAGCATCACAAATATATACGAGTCATACTTAAATTTACGTCCTTTATATTTGTGATAATCTTCATTCTTTAATTTAAGTAATAATTCAATTCTTTTAGGAATTTTCTACATTAAAACAATGCGATAGACAAGTAATATTTTTAAAGCCAGATCGAACCTAATTGTCAGTATGCCAAATTTGAGTAATAAATTTAAGGCTGTGCTGACTTTAAAACAAAGTCGTCTCTGTTAATTAATTTTATGACAGTTGTCATTATTTTTAAAAATACTTTTTAAATTGACGCTATATGAGAGATAAGTATACTCTCCCTATCTCAGAATTAATTATAATCTCTTTCTCTGAGCATCACAAATATATACGAGTCATACTTAAATTTACGTCCTTTATATTTGTGATAATCTTCATTCTTTAATTTAAGTAATAATTCAATTCTTTTAGGAATTTTCTACATTAAAACAATGATATAGACAAGTAATATTTTTAAAGCCAGATCGAACCTAATTGTCAGTATGCAAAATTTGAGTAATAAATTTAAGGCTGTGCTGACTTTAAAACAAAGTCGTCTCTGTTAATTAATTTTATGACAGTTGTCATTATTTTTAAAAATACTTTTTAAATTGACGCTATATGAGAGATAATTATACTCTCCCTATCTCAGAATTAATTATACTCTCTTTCTCTGAGCATCACAAATAAATACGAGTCATACTTAAATTTACGTCCTTTATATTTCTGTAATCTTCATTCTTTATTTTAAGTAATAATTCAATTCTTTTAGGAATTTTCTACATTAAAGCAATGCTATAGACAAGTAATATTTTTAAAGCCAGATCGAACCTAATTGTTAGTATGCCAAATTTGAGTAATACATTTAAGGCTGTGCTGACTTTAAAACAAAGACGTCTCTGTTAATCAATTTTATGACAGTTGTCATTATTTTTAAAAATACTTTTTAAATTGACTCTATATGAGAGATAATTATACTCTCCCTATCTCAGAATTAATTATACTCTCTTTCTCTGAGCATCACAAATAAATACGAGTCATACTTAAATTTATGGCAACATATGCATTACATAATGCACTTAATTCTATGATATGCATTGTTTCATGGCTTTAAATTAACTACAAATATTCTTATTTTAATTCTGATTGTTATTGGCTCGAAATCATTGTTGATATCTTAAAATTAAAGACAAATGATTTTCAATACGCCTTTTTCATAGACAAGTAATCCCCATTTAGGCATCTATAACCACATTTGTCCTGCTCGCATTACACACTTTGTCCTTCATATAAGTTGTATCACAATTAAGGCTATAAATGAATAACCATCATATTTGCGACAATTTCCAAAAAAAACCGAATTACTTGCTACTCCCTTTTTGCCGGCAGCAATTGCGACTTGTTCTAAATACAGTTATAATGTTTTCTTCCCTAAGATGGGGCAAACATTTGCACCTCTAAAGCTACAAAATGCCTTAGGCTATTTTCTAAAACAATTCAATTATTAGCTAATTTTTCTGCTTTAAGCTACTATGTGTCTGCAAAGTTTCTGGGAAAAAACACTTGACAATTTTTCAATACTCAAAAGTTTGTGAGTTTTTCTCTCTCTTCCTATAGCTTTTTTATGGTTATTGTAAAGTCATTCTCCGAGTATGTCATGTCATGAGTCTTTGGAGACTATTAAAACTATAGAAAAAATGCAGAAAAAATAACACAAAGCTTTCTAAGAAGGGAGTAATGGCTAAGAGAGCAGTAGCACCAGCCACCTCTGGCGGGAACAGGACTGAATGTTATTGGTTTAATGGGTTTCTCAAAACACCCACACTTGGCGTATCAATATATCCCTTAAGGTCATACGATGATATTATCCTGTTTTTCTTCTTTTTTTTTTTCTTATAAAAGAAGACAAAAAGAAATCCAGCATAACTAAACCATAAAGACGGATACGCACCAGCAACAACAAAACCAATAACACCTTTCAACTTTGTAGTAACAGAAAAAAAAAGGTTATTTCATTTAACAAATTTTCCAAGATTGTTTATTTGCCACTTATTTCGAGGCCCATTTAGACGCACTCACCTTTCCACAGACGCAGACATCATTAAAGCACATCACATAGACATAGGCTCGAGCGAGCGAAACGAACATAAAAAAACGAATCAATTTACACCATCACAAATTGGCAAATTGTCTAATTTCATAGCCATGGCCAGAAAGAAGGAACGAAAGAAAGAGCAAAAAACCAACAGCAACAAATGACCCTTTGTATACGAATATATGAAAAAAAAAACTATAGAATCTCCTCCAAAAAAAGTAGAAAAGAATATTGAAAAGAACCGAACAACAAAGGTCCAGCCACACAAATAAAACCCTCCACAAAAATGATGGCTATTATTAGGTTTATATAAATGTTATCATTTGCCATGTTTCAACAGCTCGACTTTCTGGAGGGCGGGAGGACAGGCCGTAAAATGCCATTTGTTATATTTATACTTTCACTTTTTAGCGATAAAATTCATGGTTTCGTTCTTTTGTTTGGTTGAGCGCTGGCTGGATGGACCTTTTCGGCAGAACTTTCCAAAAGATGTTCGAATAGAAAAGGAGAACAGAAGGGTAATATTTCCATTACATTTTTTTTTATTTTTCATTCGACAAGAAAAATTGGAAAACTGCCAATCTTTTAGGTCTTCTTTGCCTTCGAAATATTTGACATTTTGAAAATGAAAATGTGTAGCCTTTAAACCACAATAGGCCAATTATAACATTTGTGGTTTTATAAGGCCGAACAATTGATGATGTGTGGTTAAAACGGCTAATAATACTCACTGCTTTCAATGATTCGTATTCTTAAGACAGTTTGTGTTATTTCTTGGCTATTCGAGGATCTGCAGTCACTAATTTAAATAAATTTTTGCGTATGTTAAGGATATGAGGAAAAATTGGGAACAATTGCATTTTTTTGCATATATGTTTTTATTACAATGTTATTTTTTTAATACATCTATACTAGGCCGGGTCGATTTGTGGGGAGGCAAAAAAATCGCCATTGCTCAGTGAAAATCGTATTCTAGGGATCAAAATAAGAAACTTTGCCGAAGGAACCATACCTCTAAAACGAATTCTGATGTCCCGGAAAAAATCCCACTTTGACCCATTTAGAGTGCTCCAATCGAGTCCAAATGTATAGAACCCCCAAGGGGTTCCATGGGGTGTGCCACTGGCATGGGTGGGTCGGGCCTCCAAAGTTAGTGGGGGTCGGTCATACATTTGGACTCGATTGGAGCACTCTAAATGGGTCAAAGTGGGATTTTTCAAAATGTTCTCCTACCCAAAAGTTCGACCCAAATTCCGGGACATCAGAATTATTTTTAGAGGTATGGTTCCTTCGGCAAAGTTTCTTATTTATGGTCCAAATACTGAATGTACTTTCCATAAAAGCTGGAATTTAAAAAAAAAATAAAAAAAAATGTAACATAAACAATTTTTTTAATATATTTTTCGTGTTTGTGACACCTAGTTGCACCAGAAACTGTTATCCACTTCCCTTGGACAACAAATTTGTTGCATAGTGTAATGTTTTCTCAATTTTTCAAAATTTCAAATCCCTATCAAAATTTTCAATTCTTTTTTTTCCAATTTAGCAACTTTGTATACAGTTTTTAGGCAAAAATAATAAATTTCATATGCACTATTTAAAATTCTAACCCCGCTACATTACAGCGCAGTCCTCACTATATGACCAAACGCTGTGGTATTCCGTTTAATTTTTTCTTCCAAAAAAGGCTCAAGAACACCCAATCAACCACTCCTTAAACGCTACCCCATTTGTGAACGGACTGGGTCTCATTTGAATAACAAAAATCTCCGGCACATAATGAAGGCTATATGCTCGACGTGCCTTCTGCTTATGCACCAGCATATAGGGATTTCGTTGGAACTGTGCGTTGAATGTGGCCAATTTAAAACAAAGCCCATTTGCGGTGGCGTAACAAACTCATCACAATAAACGAAAGTTCTGTCATCATCTACTTGTTTGTCTTTCTCCCATTTCATTTCGTACTCATTGTCGTCACAGTTTCCCCCGGTCTTTGGCAGTATCAATGCTAATCAAGTGTCCTTTTCTCCTGAAATTGTGACTCAAGGAATTTCCTTTGATGAGTCCGAGAAAAATTTAGTGGTTTCGTATTTCTGTGAAATTTTTAAGAATCTTAAAATGGTGTTTTAATTCTGCGAAATTGAAGTGAGGTTTTAAGATATCATTCAAACAGTTCAGTTTTGAAGGCAATAAAAAGACACTTAGAGAGGTAAGAACGAAGGCTGCGCCAATTAACAAGTGGTCCTTAACTGGAAGAAGAGAAAATTGCCTTACCTAGAAATATGTGGAAAATCATCTTTGTCAAAGCTACTCAGTTTTATGGGTTTACTATGTTTACTTTAGTCTCAGAAAAGATTTAGGGAAATAAGAAATTGCAGCACCTTTTTTAATTATTCATTATTTTATAACTCGTATCAATCCTCCCAGTGGTTGAAAATTTTTAAAATTTAATAAATATATGTGTGTATACACATATCTGCTTTTTATTACACAGTACAACACCTGATTTTGGCACTCAATTCTGAGAATTGGACTTGAAAGTAGCCTCAAAAATAAGAACTTCTGCATCATTTGTTTAGTCAAGTCATCTCAATTAATAATTTAATGGCCATACGATTTTTTGCTAAAGGTGGATTTTTAGCACTTTTTCTATATTTTTTTTCTCGGTCTGTCTCTTTTGTGTCTGAAGCAAAGTTGTAGATATTGAAAGTGCATGCAGTGCCTCAACCAACAGGACATTATAAAACAGAACAGAACATTTTTGCGATTTTTAAGGTACTGAATGCACTCTTTTGGGGTAGGTTTGTTCCGCATTTGTTTCTTCTATTCAAAAGAGCTTCAGACACAAAAGCACAAACATATTCCGTACGGTATACCGAGAAAAAATATAGAAAAAGTGCTAGAAATCCACCTTGAGCAAAAAAATCGTATGGCCATTAAATTATTTATTTATTTATATTCTAATTTTAAGGTCCAGGGAAAGGCCGGGTTACAAAGACCATATGGCTGAATTTTGCAGCGACAGGCCAGAGCCTCTGGTGGGAATCGAACCCACGACCCCCAAACTCATAGGCGAGTACGCTACCAACTCGCCTACTGGGGCGCTCATTAAATTATTAATTGAGCCAACTTGACTAAACGAATGAAGAAAAAGTCCTTATTTTTGGGGCTACTTTTACGTCCAACTGTCAGAATTGAGTACCAAATCAATGAGCCGAAAAATGTTTCACTCTTATCAACAACACTGCGCAACCCATTTTTGGGGTTGTGCAGTTTCTTAACCAAATTATAGCTCCCTATAAGTAAGGGAACCTTTCAGATAGGTCTTGAAAACAATAGCCGTATCAATTTATGACTTTTGATTCTAGAAAATTTTAAAAAAACCTAGTTAGTTCTTCGACGGAATACTGCACACAGACAGACGGACATTTCTCAAATGGCTTAAAATGGCCGAAAACGGATTTTCGCCAAATAAACTTGAAGTCTTAGGTCAATCCTTTAATGTGTTCTTCTTTGGACCCTAGCAAATGATAACGGGTTTTCCAATAGCCATGATATGATTTTGAAGTGACGTTTCGGCCATTTGTGATATGTCATGATCTGTCATTTGTTTTTCATTGTATTCAGTAGTGTTTACAATTTCATCATGGAGAGATATACGCAAGAACAATGTTTACAAATTATTCAGTTTTATTATCAAAATAATCGTTCTCCAATTGCATTTATTCGTGCTCGTGCGTAAAGTGAGTTACTCTCTCGGCTCAAGACCAACCAGCTTCTATACAGTGATAGAAAGCAAGTATTTTACATGGCAAAATATATCGCAAGTATTTCATTGCGTGCCCACAGATTATATCATGATTTCTGGTACTTATCAGTAATCTACATGGCTGGCTTTTCAAAAAAGCCTTTCATTGATGATTCGATAACCAAACTCTCAAAGCCTATCACGGGGCGACTCACACGAGCACCCAAAGACTCACTATCCAGTCGGCCTACGACCTTGACACCCATGAGCAATATGTTAGCTCTCGTTAAGACCTATCTTTTTGCCATTGGCCGATTCCCGATCCGACGTACAGTTAAGGAGCTAGAGCAAAAATAAACTTTCCGTTAACATTTGAAAATGATGCCAAGTCCATTTTTTTTTAATCCAAAAAAAAAACACTTTCCAGTCGATCTACGACCTTGACACCTATGAGCAATATTTTAGCTCTCGTTAAGAGCTATCTTTTGTCCCTCGACCGATTGTGGCTACGTGCCACACATCAAATGAAACAATTGAATTGTTGCGAGAAAAGTTTAGAGATTCGATTATTTCAAGAAATTGTGATATTGAATGGCCTTCAAGAAGTTGTGATTTAACACCATTAGACTATTTCTTGTGGGGTCATTTGAAGTCATTGGTCTTTCGAAATAAACCAGACTCTCTTCAAGCTTTGCAAGTCAATATTGAACGTGCCATTCATGACGTACGACTTGATTAAGTGGAAAAAGTGCTTCAAAATTGGGTTCATCGAATTCGTTCTGCAGAAGAAGTCGTGGAGGCCCTTTGAATGACGTTTTATTTAGAACTTAATTGTATCGATTGTACTTCACATTAAATAAAAAACTTTTGAATTTCCTTAACAATAAGTGTGTTTTTTCAAAGAAATCATATCACTCTTATTGGAAAACCCTGTACATATATACCCATGTTCACAATGGTATGGGTATAAAAACATAATCGTGTTGAAATGCTCTTACTTCTACCAAAAGATCTATAATTTCTAATAAAAATACGACAATTAGATATATGAATTATGAATAGGATGAAATAGTTGATATGCAAATGTTTTTGCGTTCAAAAAAAGGCGATTTCCAAGAGACAATATTTTTTCCTACCAAAAAAAAATTTGTTTAAATTTCTACTAAAATGTTTTATTTTTTTTTTCATTTTTATAAATAATATATGTACTCGTATGTATGTATGTTGTAGGAATGCTTACTTAATTTTATTATTTAATTACTTTTATTCCCAATTTGTTGTATAATATAAATGTGTTTTGCTTTTTGTCTTTGTCCGCATGTCCGCATGTTGGCGTTTGTTTGTTTTTTGTTTGTTTGTCCCATCCAAAACAGTAAAAAAAAACTTTTCTGAAAAAATATTACGAAAAAAACTCCCAGTATTTAAAATGCTTCTGTTACAACCAATTAAATTTGAAACGAAACAAGAAAAAAAATCCACATTAATTAAATTCATAACGCTTTTTCTTCAATTAAATAATTCATAACGCTTATGATGATGAATCAATCAACTAAATTGGAACGAAAAACTAAATTTATGCACTTTCACAAAACAAACAAAAAATGTTCAACTGAAAATCGAAAAAAAAACCGTTGAAAACCAAAAATGCAAACAAACAATGCAATGCACAAAATGCCTTTCTCTCCCGCCCTTTCGTTCTTCCTCGATTCGAATAAATCTCAAATGGAAATGAAATCAAACCAAATCAATGCCAACAAAAACGTCATCTCTTTTTCATCTTCTTCCTCTTGTTGTTGTTGTTGTTGTCGTCTTTCTTCACTCGCTGATGCCGCTGTCTCTGCCTATCTTAATTGCTTTTTGCGCATCACAATAACAATAACAAAAAAACTAACTAACAAATGCAAACCGGCAAAAAATTGAAAATTGAAAATCGAAAAAACGCCAATTCATTACAAAAAAAAAACAAATGAAAATCGAAACTATAGAATGTCAATGTTCTTCTTCCGCTTGCATAATCTTCAGCGCGCTGAGGAGAGTAAACGCAAAAAGCGTGCCGAGCGCCAGCGACAGCAGCAGCGTCATCGCCGGGGGGCCAAAGTGTTTCGGTGCGTCAGTGATTCAACGGGACATTTGACCTTGGCGCCCAGTCGTCTCTTCGAAAAGACACCGATGAGTCCATCCGATAGTCTAGACGAGATAGCGTTACAAATACCCAGGTAAGTAGACTAGACTCCTTGGGGGAAGTCCTTTAAAATTTTCAAATTTTTTTAGGGGTAGTCAGTAGTGGTGTGGCGAGCGACCTATGAATATTCTTTTCCTCATTTATATTTAAAAATCCTCATACATTTATTCAACAATATTGTATTCATTCTATACAATTGGAATATTTCATTCGTATTGACATTAATTGTTTGCATTTATTTTATTCTTTCTTTCTTTTTAGGTAAGTTTAAGAAACCCCCCTCTCATTGTTTCCGATGTACGTACATTTTCGAAATCACCCAGCCTCTGGGCAAACAAATCGTGAGTAAATATTATTACTGTTCTTATTATTATATTTTTGAGATGGAGGCCAAAGTTAGACGCAATGAGTTGGAAAACAAACATTTTTATGAATTATATCGGGGTAATAAGCAATAATGGCTATTCATTATTAAAATTAAATATGGTTACACAATGTAATTCTTATTAGCATATTGTACACATTAGGGTGAACCGAAAATGATTTTTTATGTCGACTTTCGTCCTCAATAACAACCTCTGACTTCTCGTGGTACGCTCTGTTTCTAACGATGAGGATTTGGTGACAGAACACACGACGGAATAACCATGAAACCCCCCACTGTTGTTGGAAATAGTTATAAAGGGGTTTCCAACAAGAGGTGTTATTTTGGTATTCAAAGAAAAATTCCATTTTTTGAGATAAATGATCGGATGTTTATTTTATAATAAAGAGGAAGGTATGCCGTTAATAATGAAAAACAACATCAGCCAAATGGCCACCACGACCACGCTTACAGGACCATATTCTTTTCATGAAATTTTCCATAACCAAATCACAAAGTGGCTCAATTATAAGATTTTTTTGCTGACGGTGGCATTTTAGCACCTTTTCCATATATTTTTCTCGGTATACCGTACGGAACAACTCTTTTGTGTCTGAAGCAAAGTGATAGATATTAATCAAAACTACACGAAAAAAGTGCATCCAGTGCCTTAAAAATCGCAAAAATGTTCTGTTATGTGTTAATATTCTCTTTTATGCGTATACGTATAACGTATACGTATTTTTCAATATTTTATGACTTTGTGGCCATTTTTGCGATTTTTAATCACTTTTTTCGGGTGGGTTTGTTCTCCTGTTCAATATCTACAACTTTGCTTCAGACACAAAAGGGATATTCCGTACGATATAACGAGAAAAAATATAGAAAAAGAGCAAAAAATCCACCTTGAGCAAAAAATGCGTATGGTCATTAAATTATTAATAGATCCATCTTGACTAAACGTAGGATGCAGAAGTTCTTATAGTTGGGCTACTTTCATGTCCAATTCTCAGAATTGAGTCCCAAAATCATGTGTTGTACCTGTCGGAAAAATATTGATAAATACGTAGTATTTATAGGTGTTCATTGATCGATTTTTGTCATTCAACAAGTGCCGACAAACGCGAAAAATACAATTTTTAAATTTTAAATTACAATTTTGAGTGAAAAACCTTTTAAAAATCAGAAAAGCATTCACAATTTCAATAGGGAAATTAAAAAGAGCCCAAAATTGGATGATTTTGCTACGTCCCAAAAACAGGCAATCAGAATCGAAAAAACTTGTTTATGAGGAATTCAAAACAGTGTATTGTCATTATTTTTGCAAAGTAAAGTTTATAGAGAAAGAAACAGTAAGGGAAGACAGAAAGTCGGGCGGGCCGACTATATAATTGCCCTTATTCCAGTTGGCGTCGTCGACGTCGTCCCATCATTTTCGTCATATCTATGAAGTTCTAGCGTTGTCATCTTTACGCCAAAACGAATGTTTTTAGTATCCATGAACTAACAAAACCCCTTTTTATAACATAAAAATATTTAAAAAAAATGCAAATTTTATGAAGTCGTCATATTTAACAGTATCGACTAAGAATCGACGTCGACGACGCCAGCTGGAATAAGGGCGAAAACCCTGCACCTCCCTAACAATGCGAAAATGGGCATTGCGATAAGAATTTTGCAGTGTTCATACATGAAATATGAAAACTCTCTGCCGAATTTCGTACTGATCGGATATAAAACATGGTTTCTACAGCGCTTTTATGTCAAAGTTTTAAATGTTATCATATTTCGATATAATATACTCGTATATACGTAACACATCGAAGGAGTGACCTAAGTATGTTCGGCGGAAATACGTTTTAGGATATTTTAAGGTATTTGAGCATTGTCCGCCTGTCTAACCTAACCTAGCCTAACCTTACCTAACCTAACCTAACCTAACCTAACCTAACCTAACCTAACCTAACCTAACCTAACCTAACCTAACCTAACCTAACCTAACCTAACCTAACCTAACCTAACCTAACCTAACCTAACCTAACCTAACCTAACCTAACCTAACCTAACCTAACCTAACCTAACCTAACCTAACCTAACCTAACCTAACCTAACCTAACCTAACCTAACCTAACCTAACCTAACCTAACCTAACCTAACCTAACCTAACCTAACCTAACCTAACCTAACCTAACCTAACCTAACCTAACCTAACCTAACCTAACCTAACCTAACCTAACCTAACCTAACCTAACCTAACCTAACCTAACCTAACCTAACCTAACCTAACCTAACCTAACCTAACCTAACCTAACCTAACCTAACCTAACCTAACCTAACCTAACCTAACCTAACCTAACCTAACCTAACCTAACCTAACCTAACCTAACCTAACCTAACCTAACCTAACCTAACCTAACCTAACCTAACCTAACCTAACCTAACCTAACCTAACCTAACCTAACCTAACCTAACCTAACCTAACCTAACCTAACCTAACCTAACCTAACCTAAATTAACCTAACCTAACCTAACCTAACCTAACCTAACCTAACCTAACCTAACCTAACCTAACCTAACCTAACCTAACCTAACCTAACCTAACCTAACCTAACCTAACCTAACCTAACCTAACCTAACCTAACCTAACCTAACCTAACCTAACCTAACCTAACCTAACCTAACCTAACCTAACCTAACCTAACCTAACCTAACCTAACTAACCTAACCTAACTAACCTAACCTAACCTAACCTAACCTAACCTAACCTAACCTAACCTAACCTAACCTAACCTAACCTAACCTAACCTAACCTAACCTAACCTAACCTAACCTAACCTAACCTAACCTAACCTAACCTAACCTAACCTAACCTAACCTAACCTAACCTAACCTAACCTAACCTAACCTAACCTAACCTAACCTAACCTAACCTAACCTACCTTACCTAACCTAACCTAACCTAACCTAACCTAACCTAACCTAACCTAACCTAACCTAACCTAACCTAACCTAACCTAACCTAACCTAACCTAACCTAACCTACCTAACCTAACCTAACCTAACCTAACCTAACCTAACCTAACCTAACCTAACCTAACCTAACCTAACCTAACCTAACCTAACCTAACCTAACCTAACTAACCTAACCTAACCTAACCTAACCTAACCTAACCTAACCTAACCTAACCTAACCTAACCTAACCTAACCTAACCTAACCTAACCTAACCTAACCTAACCTAACCTAACCTAACCTAACCTAACCTAACCTAACCTAACCTAACCTAACCTAACCTAACTAACCTAACCTAACCTAACCTAACCTAACCTAACCTAACCTAACCTAACCTAACCTAACCTAACCTACCTAACCTAACCTAACCTAACCTAACCTAACCTAACCTAACCTAACCTAACCTAACCTAACCTAACCTAACCTAACCTAACCTAACCTAACCTAACCTAACCTAACCTAACTAACCTAACCTAACCTAACCTAACCTAACCTAACCTAACCTAACCTAACTAACCTAACCTAACCTAACCTAACCTAACCTAACCTAACCTAACCTAACCTAACCTAACCTAACCTAACCTAACCTAACCTAACCTAACCTAACCTAACTAACCTAACCTAACCTAACCTAACCTAACCTAACCTAACCTAACCTAACCTAACCTAACCTAACCTAACCTAACCTACCTAACCTAACCTAACCTAACCTAACCTAACCTAACCTAACCTAACCTAACCTAACCTAACCTAACCTAACCTAACCTAACCTAACCTAACCTAACCTAACCTAACCTAACCTAACCTAACCTAACCTAACCTAACCTAACCTAACCTAACCTAACCTAACCTAACCTAACCTAACCTAACCTACCTAACCTAACCTAACCTAACCTAACCTAACTAACCTAACCTAACCTAACCTAACCTAACCTAACCTAACCTAACCTAACCTAACCTAACCTAACCTAACCTAACCTAACCTAACCTAACCTAACCTAACCTAACCTAACCTAACCTAACCTAACCTAACCTAACCTAACCTAACCTAACCTAACCTAACCTAACCTAACCTAACCTAACCTAACCTAACCTAACCTAACCTAACCTTACCTAACCTAACCTAACCTAACCTAACCTAACCTAACCTAACCTAACCTAACCTAACCTAACCTAACCTAACCTAACCTAACCTAACCTAACCTAACCTAACCTAACCTAACCTAACCTAACCTAACCTAACCTAACCTAACCTAACCTAACCTAACCTAACCTAACCTAACCTAACCTAACCTAACCTAACCTAACCTAACCTAACCTAACCTAACCTAACCTAACCTAACCTAACCTAACCTAACCTAACCTAACCTAACCTAACCTAACCTAACCTAACCTAACCTAACCTAACCTAACCTAACCTAACCTAACCTAACCTAACCTAACCTAACCTAACCTAACCTAACCTAACCTAACCTAACCTAACCTAACCTAACCTAACCTAACCTAACCTAACTAACCTAACCTAACCTAACCTAACCTAACCTAACCTAACCTAACCTAACCTAACCCAACCCAACCTAACCTAACCTAACCTAACCTAACCTAACCTAACCTAACCTAACCTAACCTAACCTAACCTAACCTAACCTAACCTACCTAACCTAACCTAACCTAACCTAACCTAACCTAACCTAACCTAACCTAACCTAACCTAACCTAACCTAACCTAACCTAACCTAACTAACCTAACCTAACCTAACCTAACCTAACTAACCTAACCTAACCTAACCTAACCTAACCTAACCTAACCTAACCTAACCTAACCTAACCTAACCTAACCTAACCTAACCTAACTAACCTAACCTAACCTAACCTAACTAACCTAACCTAACCTAACCTAACCTAACCTAACCTAACCTAACCTAACCTAACCTAACCTAACCTAACCTAACCTAACCTAACCTAACTAACCTAACCTAACCTAACCTAACCTAACCTAACCTAACCTAACCTAACCTAACCTAACCTAACCTAACCTAACCTAACCTAACCTAACCTAACCTAACCTAACCTAACCTAACCTAACCTAACCTAACCTAACCTAACCTAACCTAACCTAACCTAACCTAACCTAACCTAACCTAACCTAACCTAACCTAACCTAACCTACCTAACCTAACCTAACCTAACCTAACCTAACCTAACCTAACCTAACCTAACCTAACCTAACCTAACCTAACCTAACCTAACCTAACCTAACCTAACCTAACCTAACCTAACCTAACCTAACCTAACCTAACCTAACCTAACCTAACCTAACCTAACCTAACCTAACCTAACCTAACCTAACATAACCTAACCTAACCTAACCTAACTAACCTAACCTAACCTAACCTAACCTAACCTAACCTAACCTAACCTAACCTAACCTAACCTAACCTAACCTAACCTAACCTAACCTAACCTAACCTAACCTAACCTAACCTAACCTAACCTAACCTAACCTAACCTAACCTAACCTAACCTAACCTAACCTAACCTAACCTAACCTAACCTAACCTAACCTAACCTAACCTAACCTAACCTAACCTAACCTAACCTAACCTAACCTAACCTAACCTAACCTAACCTAACCTAACCTAACCTAACCTAACCTAACCTAACCTAACCTAACCTAACCTAACCTAACCTAACCTAACCTAACCTAACCTAACCTAACCTAACCTAACCTAACCTAACCTAACCTAACCTAACCTAACCTAACCTAACCTAACCTAACCTAACCTAACCTAACCTAACCTAACCTAACCTAACCTAACCTAACCTAACCTAACCTAACCTAACCTAACCTAACCTAACCTAACCTAACCTAACCTAACCTAACCTAACCTAACCTAACCTAACCTAATTACATAACTAAATTACATTACAAATTGACATAACGAGTGATTTTTTAACAGCTTTTGGATTTGATTTAAAAAACATACAATTTAGAGAAATGTTTGAAATCTTTATATAGAAACGTCTACATAATTCAATGTTGTGCTCCTCAAATAGTTCATACAATGGTCCAATTTTGACATACTCTCTCCAAAATATCGGCCAGTATTTAACGAATAAATTCTTCAATATTGGCTTCCAGTGCGTCAATCTTTGCGGGCATGTCCCTATAGACATGAGCCTTAACATAGCCCCACAAAAAATAATCTGAAGGCGGCCAATTGACCGGCCCCAAACGTGAAATAAATTTGTCACCAAACTCAAAATTCAATAAAAATAAATAAAATTCAATATTCGGCAAGCGTTGTTCGTTAAATTATAGACCAAACTGAACATATTTGGTAGTAACATGTTTGCCGAAAAAAGCTGAGCTGCCAAAAAAAGTGTTGCCAAATAAAACCCATTACATATGTCAAAACTCCTATATATCGCAAAGTATTCTAGATCCATCCTCCATTCGCTAAAAAAATTTCAACATTAATCCCACTGTGTGTCCTCCCCCTAATTTTCAACATTACCAGTTATCTTTCTTCAAAAGGAAATAAATGGCTTCCTTTTGGGTTTTAATACTTATCAAAAAAAAACAATTCTTATTTTATAACCCTATACATTCTGTTTGCCTCTCCATAGAGTATGTTGGTTCCTGGGATTGTAACCAATGTCGTTTGCACTAAAATTCATGAAATGAACAACAATTCATTCTGTCGCAGTCCGCCAGTTAACCTAAATTAAAGTTTGTAAAAAATATTCCCCGTTTCCTGGTATTCATTGATTTTCGCTTATTTGGTATAATTAAGCAAATCAGCAAAAGAAATGTTCATTTCATCCAATTCCTCCGGAAATACCTTGTAGAATGCTCTGTATACCTTTTACAGATTTCAAACGAGGAACTTTACATGGAATTCATATCTAACTATTTTTTGTAAAGATAATTACAAATGTTTTGCATTAAAGTGTGAAAGCGAACCTGTCGAAGATACTCGTTCCACCTAAAAATTCGAATCACTTAAGAAAATATTTGCCAAAAGTTCTTCTAAACTGTTTTCTAAACTTTTGTACATGAAAAATGCAATTCATAGAATTCCACTTCAAATTCAGTGCTCAAGTGACCAAACATTTCCATATTTTTTTAGCAAATATCAAAAAAAAAAACTTGATGTGATAGCAAAAAACTGTTAGTGCCATTCGATTTAGCGCATCGAATCAATTCCGGTTATCTATCTAATGGTGATGGTCTTTTCTGGGAAAAAAGTGCAAAAATCTGGTTGCTATTTTCCCGAAAGCCTAACATGTATACCACATTTTGGAATTTTATATTGGAGCTATGTTTATTCGAGGTACTTCATCAGCTCCACATGAAAAGGGCAAATATTTTTAAGAATTTCGTATCGACGGGGAAGCATTTTTTCAGAATTTAAATCACCATAAGGTTTCCTTCATCGAGGTTACATTTTTCAAAGTGCAATAGCAAACACAGACCATTGGTACATCGCAGCATATAAATGATATTTATGAACTTGAAGAACTCATACACCAAAGTGTGCATAACCGTCTGCACATACATATGGGTGTGCTGCTCCATCAGCCGTGTATCATATTGTTGTCTCCAAACCAACTTTAGGTATTATTTACTTGAACAAATTAAATAATATGTGTCACGAAAATTTTTTTAGTGTCATATCTGAAATATTTATTTTTTTTTATATCCATCAATTCAAAAACATTTTCATATTCAAAAAATTGTGTGCTATGGAATATCCAGGAATTTTACTCTTCATAGCTACCGCAGTTGCAATACGAGTTGTTGTTGTTAGCCTTAATTCTTCAGACGTTGGATTATAATCCCAGAGAATTATCGGCAAAAACGCATTATAAGTAACACTTCGAGTGAAATCTAATACGTAAATCTAAAAATGACCAACGATCAAATAATAATGGCAACTTGCCTGTCCTTTGGAGTTCTGATGATTGTGGCGACCTACAGCTGGAAATTTGTGCAAAATTAAAAATCAACAATCGGCTTATGCAAACATGTGAAATGGAATTATTTTGAGTGAACATTTTTCCAAATTCATCTCGTCAGCAATCAACATCTATGACGACAAAATTGGAATACATACATACATATATTTTTGGAAATCAAGAAAATAGGCATTTTCCAAACCCACTTAGCAAATTAACAATATATTTCTTTACAACAAGACAAAATTGCAAAATATGTACATATGTATGCATATTTTTGGAAATCAAAAATATGTCATTCATAATTATTCCTTAATAAATTATTTATCTAAGCATTTCTATGAGGCCTGAAGATTATTATTTAAATATACATTGTGGCAAATTAAATAATGTAAATAAATAATTATGTCCAAATGACTATTTTTGCGGCGAATTGTACCTAAAAATAAAACGTATGTATATCGTTACCTCCATTCTAAAATATGCTAAGTCGATGGCATTTTTAATTTCTAAATATTCCAAATTATGTTCGGGCAATATTTGGTGTTTATCCATCAACCCAATCAAAAGTTATTCACAACACAGACCATTGGTACTTCGCAGCGTATAAGTAACATTTATGAACTTGAAGAATTCATACGCCATAGTGTCCATAACAGTAGTATGTACCAGGGATGTAACGAAATTGGGTATAGCGAAAGCGAATATTGAAATATATTTCATGCGAATGCGAAAGCGAATAGTAAAATATGCATTTTTGCGAAAGCGAATACAGATCATTCGATTGCCATCATAAAAGAATTCCATACAAATTTAATTCTTCAAACTTTGATCGCCTCTCTTGAAAAACTACCTTTCTGCACTTAGCATAGTTTAGAATGGATGTATCGATATTATGTCCATAAATAAAAAAAGTACAATCGCAACAACTTTAGTCCTATTGAATAGCAGTTGGGACACATAACTTCAAAGAGATCGGTTAAGGCCTATCCGAGTTGGCGGGTGCTGAATTGTGACATTTTAGTCAAACTGCCTCATTTTCCCATGGGGCCTCATTTCATATGGGGAATTCCTCGACAAATCGATGGGTTAAAAAAAATCTGTTTTGATTATCCCCTCACCTTAGAGAAGAGGGTATATAAAGGGTTTTCCAAGAAGAGTGTTATTATGGTATTCAAAGAAAAATTCAATTTTTTGAGATAAGTGATCGGATGTTTATTTCATAATAAAGAGGAATAATCAAAATCAAAAACAACATCAGCCAAATGGCCACCACGACCACGCGTACAGGACCATATCATTTTCATGAAATTTTTCCATAATCACATCGCAAAATGCCCTATGTCCTCGATAGCCTCACGAATTCTATCTTTGAGGTCTTAAATCGACGCTGGGCTGTTCACTTGGCTCCAAAGGAAGAAGTCGCAAGTTGTTAAATCACGAGATCTTGGTGGCCAATTGTGATCACCTCTTCGAGAGATAACACGGTCCGTAATTTTTTCCGTAACAGAGCAATGGTTTCGTTGCTTGTGTGGCACGTAGGGCCGTCTTGTTGAAAGTAAACGTTGTCCAGATCAATACCATCCAACTCCGACCATAAAAAATCATTAATCATTTCTCAATAGCGCAATCCATTCAGCGTAACTGTTGATCCAACCTCATTTTCGCAAAAGTAAGGTCCAATGACCCCGCCGGACCATAAACCGCACCAAACAGTCACACGTTGAGGATGGAGTGGCTTCTCACAAATACTCTTGGGTTTTCCGAGCCCCAGATGCGACAATTTTGCTTGTTGACGTAGCCACCGAGGTGGATATGGGCCTCATCAGTCAAGATGATTTTCGATTTTTCGAATTTTAATAATTTCAATGCGTTGTTGAATCGTGTATCGTTCCATTTTTAGTAATGGCGTAGTTTCTCCTTGTCAAATGTCAAAGAATAAAAGCTTCAAAAGTGACAGCTACCGAAATACCGGATGATTCAAAATAACACCTCTTGTTGGTAAACCCTATAATTTGCTACGAACCAAAAGTGTAACACATCGAAGGAGTGACCTAAGACCCTAAGTATGTTCGGCGGATATCCGTTTTGGGTCATTTTAAGTCTAATGAGTCCGTCCGTCTGTCTGTCTGTCAGACCGTCTGCCTGTCTGTCTGTCTGCTGGCTGGTGCGCAAGATAACTCTCGAAAGGAGTAATCGATTGACTTCAAATTTTGTATGTGGTAATATTTTCTTCTATCTCCGGCTAAGTTCGAAGATGGGCCATATTGGTCCACTCCCTCTAGTACCTCCCCCACAAAGGGTTCACATTTAGTGAAATATTTATTATTTAATAACTTCTATACTACTTATTTGAATCCTCTGAGATTCTAAACATAGTATTGATTTACTAGTCACTATTACCTCGATGAAAATTGGGCGAAGTTGCCACGCCCCTTTTGGTACCTCCCACACAAATGGAAAATTTTGAACCAAAAGTTAATAGCATATAACTTTATTACCAGTGCATACAAAGACTTGAAAGTTTGTACAGCGTAATGCTTTTATAGTACCTAGAGTCCAGAGAAAAATTGTCGTATTTGGCCCGCCCTTTAATATACCAGTGCATATAAACGCTTATAGTTTGGCACAATGCAATGTATTTAAGAATCTACTGTTTACCGAAAAATAAGTGTATTTGGAAAAACAAATTGATTAATGTAATGTTATATATTACTTTACTCACAAAGTGAAGGTATACCTTAGTCGGTTAACCCGACTGAATCTTTCTTATATGTTTTTTTTTTAATATTGAAGAAAAATCTATCGAAAACATTTTGTGTAAAATAGTAGTATTAGGTAATTAGTTGTATGGATTGGAGAAAGGGCCGTTTTATTACATGCGAGTTCTCTTCTTTAAAATGATAAATTTGCAGTCTGTTTTGAACGCCATTTTCATGTCAAATTCTCCTGTTTTGTGGCAATATGCATTTTGTTGTGTCTTTAATATTTTTTTCTTCTTCAATATAACCGTCTTTTGTGATTTTATTTATGCAAAGCATGCCCGGCCATTTGGTCAAATAATTACTAATTTATATAATGTATAATTGAGTTGTAATTTCATTTTCGTACTAAACTAATGACTGCCAAAAAATCCTATTTATTTCGTTTTCTAATTGATGCTAAAACAATTATGTTACAGCCCTATTTCAGACATCTAATTAAGTTGGTCGCTTTAAACGACACTTTGTTGAAAACCTCATCAAATATGTACTTAATTACATTTTAAATTACTATCAAAAATTACACTTTATTACTAACGACCGAACGGCCGACCTTCAGACAATATTCAAGTATTGATTAGCAAAGGCGAGAAATAGAAAGGGATAGAGAAGAAAGTCTGAGGACTGTCTGTGGCCCATGAAATCAATATGAGAACAATTTTCTAAAGTACATTTTCAAACAATTGGTGTTTTGTTTTGTATACGATTTTTCATTAATTCAAATATGTATGTATTTTTATTTCATTTTTCATTTAAATTAAAGTAGTCAGTGATACACCATTTCGAATGATGAATTTGCATTAAGTTCGTACTGAAATAATGATTCAAAAAACCTTCATTTACAAAATTACATCACCGAAATATATGAAAAGTTTCATCCAAACAATTCAAAATAATTAAATTTTAAGTGAGTTGCAAAGATGAGTCAAATTAAATTATCATAAGAATATGTCTGCAGGAAATGTGTTATTTAGGTCGGCAAACGAAGAAGAAGTATATTTAACTCAGAACTACTCAAGGCATTTTAATGACAGAAATTTTACTGCATTTTTTTAAAGTATTTTTTACAATTTAAAAATGTTAACTTTTCTTCCTTTTGTCATGGGAAAGATGATAGGAAACAGGAAACGCGCAAGTAATAATTACAAAAATTCACAGAAGTGGGAATAATTTACAAAGTAATAGGCATACATTCGAGAGCGGCCTCAGAAATACCCGACATGACATATAGATGGCGAGAGCAGTTTGAAAAAAAAGCTTCGTGAAAAGTGGCAACCTTCTAAAACATTTTTTTTAAAATTTCAAGGCGCCACGTTGTTTACTTTTTATCCCCTCACCTTAGGGAGGGGGGTTTATTTCATTTGCTACGACCCAAAAGTGTAACATATCGAAGGAGTGACCTAAGACCCTAAGTATGTTCGGGGAAATTCCGTTTTGTGTAATTTTATTTGAGCAATGTCCGTCCGTTTGTCTGTCTGTCACTCTGTCTGTGTGTCAATTTCTCTCAAAAGGAGTAACCGATTGACTTCAAATTTGGTACGCCGTAATTTTTTTCTCTATCTCCGGCTAAGTTTGAAGATGGGCCATATTGGTCCACTCCTTCTAGTACCTCCCCCACAAAGGGTTAACTTCTAGTGAAATATTGATTCTTTAATACCTGTTATACTACTTATTCGAATCTTCTGAAAGTGCACACATAGTAACAGTTTGTTAGTAGCTAACACGTCAAGAAAAATGGGCGAAGTACCCCTCCCCTTTTGGAACCTCCCACACAAGTGATAAGTACTACGCCAACAATTCAGAGACGATTGAAACACGAAATTGTAGCTATATCGGGCCTTTGTTGCATAGTGATATTGAATGTTGTTTTATATGAAAGCTAATGATAAAATGATTTTGGCAAAAAGCGAAGGTTCATAAAACTCCCATTTGAACTTCTGTACACTGCCTACATTTCAGCGGAAAATAAATGTACTATCCACACCCCATTTAGTACCACCCACAAAAAGGGACCAAATCGTACCTAAAATCTAATAGGTGGCAGGACTTCGTATCATATGATATTCATAATACGTATACGTCTCGGTGGAAACTGTTTTAAGGAGTATATTAAAATAAATTATTTTTCTATCCCCTTTGTTCCTAACGTGCAGACAAATCTGCAACTCATTTCAGCTCATTTCGCGGTAGTTTTGTTCCTTGCTTCCAACAAAATAGTATTTATAGCTTTGAAAAGTGAAGCCTCGACATTCATTCGAGGAGATTTCAAGATAATACCCTAAACATAATGATGTATATTAGACCGTTTATAGCACATGATGCAAAAAGTGAAAGTTGCTGCGATCTTTGATTTCCGGACCGAAAAAGTTTCCATTTGGCCTACAAGACTTCCATAAAAATTTTTGTGCCGATCGGATAACCCTAGGGTCTGCCCAAAGTTCATTCAAAATTTAGAACACACTTTATAGGGGAAATATTTTTTTTGTTCAAAAATCGTATGTTTAAATAAGTAAAATTACATTTCTTTGTATTATTAATTAATAAATAGTTTTTAAATAAAAAAACAAGTAAGAAAGTTTCAGTCGGGTGAACCGACTAAGGTATACCCTCACTTTGTGAGTAATGTAATATATAACATTACACCAATAAATCTGTCAATTTGTGTGGGAGGTACCAGAAGGGGTTTTCCAAATACACATATTTTTCGGTAAACAGTACATTCTTAAATACATTGCATTGTGCTGAACTATAAGCGTTTATGTGCACTGGTATATTAAAGTTACGAGCTATGTAATTTTGGTATGATTTGGTCATTTTGTGTGGGAGGTACAAAAAGGGGCGGGGTGATAACGCCCACTTTTTACAGGACTATAGGCACTATAACAGCATTACACTGTACAAAATTTCAAGTATTTGTATGCACTGGTATTAAAGTTACAAGCCGTTTACTTTTGGTACGAAACGGTCCATTTGTGTGGGAGGTACCAAAAGAGGCATGCCAACTTCACCCCTTCGAGTTAATAGCGACTAATATACTAATATTATGTGCAGAATTTCAAAAGATTCGAATAAGTAGTATAGAAGTTATTAAAGAATCAATATTTCACTAAATTTTAACCCTTTGTGTGGGAGGTACCAGAAGGAGTAGACCAATATGGCCTATCTTCGAACTCATCCGGAGATAGATCAAAATATTACCACATACCAAATTTGAAGTCAATCGGTTACTCCTTTCGAGAGTTATCGTGCGCACCAGCCAGCAGACACACAGACAGACAGACAGACAGACAGACAGACAGACGGACGGACATTGCTCATTCGACTTAAAATGACCCAAAACGGATTTCCTCCGAACATACTTAGGGTCTTAGATCACTCCTTCGATGTGTTACACTTTTTTCCGTAGCAAATGATATATACCCTCGTCAAAGGGTATAAAGATCGGTGAAAAAAAAAACAAAAAATACAATTAATTCTATATTATATTAGATTTGATTTGTTATGTGAGGGACATTTTCTACGATATTCTTCAATGCACTGTAATATAAATTGATTTTGTTCTTCGTCTTTCGTAAGTATTCTGTTGTAATCATTCATAAATTGTACACCGCGTTCAGCAGTGTCGTTAACAACAAACAGATTACGACAAACATCGAGAGTATCTTGATAATCTTTCGAAATGGATGGGCCATGCTTTAAAAATTCAGTACTCAATCCAAAAGCACCGAAAAAATGTTTGGTTTTGTATGAGACGAAATCGCTCAAATTATAGTTTCGGGTCGGAGAATTTTCGATCGTTTTCCAGATTTACGACGGGCTCTGTTGATTGCAGATGCCTAACCATTTTTAGTTTCTCTTCGAGTGAAACATCCGAATCGAAAATGCCAAAGCCGTTGATTCTAGGGCCAAATACCACAAATGATTTTTCCATTTCTTCAAAACCGCTTCAGACACATCTTGTCTTTCAACATGTGTATATCTTGATTTAGTGCTCGTATGGCATTTTGCATGTAAACCACGCCCACTGGACACTCGTTTTGTCAATGCAAACTGCTCTAGAAATAGGTATATTTTTAAGGCATAAATGCCTTTTCCCATGAACCTTGCGTGGGATGTTGGACCAGGTGTTCGGAAGTTATCGCCGACACCACCAAGAAACATTATTGTTAATTGTAATAGTTCCTTGTAATCAGCTCGGATTTGTGTTTCATTTAGCTGTTTAATGCAGAATTTCTTAATGACTTCGTAGTCAGCTTTACTTATTTTTGAGCGTACAGTTGGATCTTCGAGTCCGTTTTTAAACGATTTGTGGTCGAGACTTACCCAAACGGCAGCCAAACGATTAAAAATCGGCACTTCAGGACCACATGTCGCCGAAGTTTAACCTCAAACACATGTTTCAATACTATCTCCATCATGTGATGAGAACATGGGAACTTGATTAATTTTCGATCTAATTTGTTCTGCAACAAAATGCACGATCCAGTGTTTCGACCTGTATTTGATGAGTGTATCATGAACGACTTTGGCCATCTTTTCTCCAGTACCAGCCGGGATTTTGGGGGCGCCCAAAAATTTTGATGTGTAGATCGATTAATCACAAGCTCACCGACAGTGGTCAGAGGCGTCGCAGCATTATACATTACAGTTATCACATCATGAAATATCTGTCTGTTTGGCGGCAGTTTGGCTCCAGATATTGTATGTGATACATGCCCAACTGATTCTACGGTGCGAAATTTATCACTGGATCTAGTAACCATTTTGGATGTGGTCGGTCTGGAGACAAATAAGAATATGACTAAAATTACATTTTGTGCGAAGCTGTCCCTTTCTCAATTCACTTAGGCTGGAGGCAGAGCGCGTTCTGTAAACGACCCTGTTGCATGGGCGTATAGCGCGCTGCAAAGTTCTGCTTATGTTTTCTTATTTGACAAGTAGAAAAATGTCAGATTGATGCGAAAAATCAACTATCATGCAAATCCGTTGTTTTTTTGTCATGCATGCACAAGCATGATCTATTTTTTATTGTGATTGCATAGAGGCCATGTCGGTGTGCTTGCATGCCCTGTCATGACGTAAAATTCAAATGAAAACTGCTGTAACTTTTTCGTTTCTCGGTCGATTTTGATTGTTTACGACTTGTAAGAAAGAAAATTTTATTCAAAGATCATTTAAAAACTTTTCATGCTAATAAAATATTTTATAATTACTTGGACATGTGACATTTGATAAAAACCCAAATTTTGTTCATGTAAAGTGAGTTTTGTGTTTTCAAACAACTTTGGGCAGACCTTAGCGTTATCCAATCGGCACCAGGAGGTTTGTAGGTCAAATGGAAACTTTTTCGGCCCGGAAATCAGTACCGAAAAAACAATAAATGGTCTAATCCACCAAAAGGGACCAAATCGTACCTAAAATCTAATAGGTTATTCCTAATACCTATGGCAGGACTTCGTATCGTATGATATTCACAATACGTATACGTCTCGATGGGAACTCTTCTAAGAAGTATATTAAAATAAATTATTTTTCTATCCCCTTTGTTCCTAATGTGCAGACAAATCTTCAACTCATTTCAGTTTTCACACATTCATCATTTCTACGGTAGTTTCTTGTTCCAAGAAAATAGTATTTATAGCTTTAAAAAGTGAAGCATCGACATTCATTCACACTTTGACATTAGAAAACTTTTTGTCAGCGGCTAACAATATCATCCACCAGGAAACAGTTAGCAAGTTGATGTCATTAGCCTCAGCGGCAAAAAATATCGTCATCAGAAACGAAAAGAGGCCAATCATTATTTTTGAAAATTTTGAAGGAGAAGCAAAGAAACTAAACAATATGAATAATTTTGTTGTTAGAAAAACGGAGATTTTAAGATAATATCCTAAAGATAATGATGTATATATTAATTCACACAAACATGATTTATAACTTGTTTTTCCAAATTATGTAAAATAAACATTTTTAACTATGAAAAACAAATAATTTTGTTGTAAAGCCCTTATTGAATTTCATTAATAAATTCGCCATTTTTCATAGTGGGCGATACAAATTTGTCAACACACGTACTTTGAAGCAATGAACAATTTCCCATCAATAACTCAATTTTTGATTTTTTTTTTTTTGGTTTATTATTGAACCTTATTCGTTTCTGATGACGATATATTTTACTTAATATATATGTTGAAATTTGACAAAATATTTAAAATATACATGTATTTGAAAGACCTAGCTTAAAATAAAACTAAATCTTTTGTCATTATAACAGTACCTGTTTAAAGTGTTACATGTCAGAGCAACATTTTTTTGATTGTATTTGTTGAAAGCTCTTTTCACACTAACGTCTCCACCAGAGAAATTTAAATTTTATATTTTTCCTAGAATCTTTTGTAGACGTGTTTCATTATTTCACATTTTCTGGCTCAATAGTTTATTGACAATTTTCTGATTAGGAAATCACAAAATGGATTTCTTAGCAACTGTGGTGGACGCGTCCTTGGTATGTTATGAATGGCATTTGAAAAATACAATTTTAATAGGAATCCGAATTTGATGTTATTGCAATATTTATTTTTGGTATTCTTTCCAGAGCATCTGTTCCATAGCCTTTGTGGTCATCATTATAATAATGCTCATTAAAAAGTTAAGAAGATGAGCGAAAAATCGTGCGGAATTTCTTTATATACATTTGTAGAATTGATCGTTAGTTTTGATGGAATAAATAAAAACATAAGTGTGTATGTATGTATGTATGTATTTTCTTATGTACATTAGGATGGTTATACAACATGTCATCATGAATCTGTTCACAATTTCTGCTAACATAAAAAATGTTCTAAATGCCCCCAAAAAAGAGATTCGATATCTGTTTTATTGATGTTCCTTTTCTTTTTTCGTCTAGAGAATAAGTTCTAGACTATACTTTATGCTACATCATAAGTTATGGATATCGATAACAGGTGTCTACTTGACAACATGTACGACAAGTATGCATATTTTGTATTCATGCAGCTTTTCAAAAGGGTCATCAATATTTAAAACATGTGAATCATCGCACAGTTGAATTACATCGCTCACTTACTTCAAGACTGTCCTAACTCAAAATTGAAAATTGTCGACATGTGTAACTTTAAGTCCGTATAAAATAATAAATCAGATTAAATAGGAAGTTTAAACAAATAAGAAAGTTCAGTCGGGTAAACCGGCTTATGAATCCCCTCACTTTGAGCCCCAAAAAATATTAGTAAATTTATTTATTTTTTTGTTTTAATTAAATTATTGTCAATTAAAGTATGTACTGGTGTTAAAGTTCTCTAGGTACTCTAGACTCTAACGTACTATAAAAGACTCTAAAGTACTATAAAGACTCTAGGTACTATAAAAGCATTGTAGAATATTTAAAGTATTTTTGTGCACTGGTATTAATGTTAACTTTTGGTGCAAAATTGTCCATTTGTACCAAAAGGGTCGTGGCAACTTCGCCTATTTTTCTCGAGGTAATAGTAACTAATGAACTAATACTATGTGTAGAATTTCAGAGGATTCAAATACGTAGTATAGAACTTATTAAATAATCGATATTTCACTAAATGTTAACACTTTGTGAGGTAGGTACTAGAAGGAGTGGACCAATATGGCCCATCTTCGAACTTAGCAGGAGATAGAAGAAAATATTACCACATACCAAAATTGAAGTCAATTGGTTACTCTTTTCGAGAGTTATCGTGCGAACCAGCCAGCAGACAGACAGACAGACGGACGGACATTGCTCATTCGACTTAAAATTACCCAAAACAAATATCCACCGATCATACTTAGGGTCTTAGGACACTCCTTCGATGTGTTAGACTTTTGGCTCGTGGCAAATGATATACGAGTATATCGTCCTCTCTAAGGTGAGGGGATAAAAAGGAAATATATTTTCTTTTTAACTATTAAACAAGTAAGAAAGTTCAGTCGGGTAAACCGACTTATAAATCCCATCACCTTGAGTTCCAAAAAATATTCTTAATTTTTTTGTTTTAACAACTTTAAAGTATGTACTGGTATTAAGGTTATAAGCTGTTAACTTTTGTTGTAAAATGGTCCACGTGTGTCGGAGGTACCAAAAGGGGCGTGCCAATTACGGCCACTTTTCTCTAGACTCTAGGTACTATAAAATCATTGCACTGTGCGAAATTTTAAGTATTTTTATGCACTGGTATTCAAGTTATAAGCTGGTAACTTTTGGTACAAAATGGCCCATTTGAGTGGGAGGTACCAAAAGGAGCGTGGCATTAATGCCCATTTTTCACTGTATTGTAGGCACTATTAAACCATTACACTGAACAAAATTCAAAATTTCAGGTCTTTGTATGCACTGGTAATAAAGTTATCAGCTGGTACAAAATGGTCCATTTGTGTGGGAGGTACCAAAATGAGCGTGGCAATAATGCCCATTTTTATACACCACACTGTGGTACAGGGTATTATGACTTTGTGCATTTGTTTGTAACACCCAAAAGGAGAAGAGATAGACCCATTGTTTATTATACCGATCGACTTGTAATCACTTTCTGAGTCGATTTAGCTATGTCTGTCCGTCCGTCTGTCTGTAGATGTATTCTTGTAATCAATGTACAGGTCGCAATTATGGTCCGATCTAAACGAAACTTTGCACATATCTTTTTTTAGGCCCAAGGACGGTCCCTATTGAATTTGGTTAAAATCGGTTCAGATTTATATATAGCTCCCATATATATGTACCTCCGATTTGGAATATATGCACTGTATAAGCAAAATGTTTGAACCGATTTGTACAAAAATTGACGGAGAGTAGTCTCGTGATACACTTAGATACAATGAAATCGGTTCAGATTTAGATATAGCCCCCATATATATGTTACCCCCGATTTGAAATTCAAGCGCAGTAGAAACTGTATTTTATATCCATCAGTACGAAATTCGGCAGAAAGAGGTTTCTTATTACATGAAGGAATACTGCCAAATTCGGAGAAAATCGGTTCAGATTTAGATATAGCCCCCATATATTTGTCAGCTCCGATTTGATACCAAGCGCTGTGAGACTGTATTTTATATCCGATCAGTACGAAATTCGGCAGAAAGAGGTTTCTATTTTACATGAATGAGTATTTAGGAAAAATCGATTCAGATTTATATATAACCTCCATATATATGTTCCTCCTGATTTGGTTACAAAGCGCTATAGATGTTGTACTTTACTTCCGATCATTACAAAATTCTCCAGAAAGATGTTTCTCAATTTAGGAACGAATATTGTTTAATTTAGCGATTATCGGTTCAGAATTAGATATATCCACATATATATGTATGTTCTTACCCATTTACCAGTTATTCCAAATTATTACCGCAATGACCCTTATCGCATTGTTATGGATGTGTATGGTATTATATAGTCGGCCCCGCCCGACTTTCTGCCTTTCCTTACTGGTTCATTGTAATGTAGGTACTATTAAACCATTACACTGTACAAAATTTCAGGTCTTGGTATGCACTGGTAATAACGTTATAAGCTATTAACTTTTGGTTCAAAATTGTCCATTTGTGTGGGAGGTACAGAAATGGTCGTGGCATCTTCGCCTATTTTTCTCGAGGTAATAGTGGGTAATAAACTAATACTATGTGTATAATTTCAGAGGATTGAAATAAGTAGTATAAAAGTTACTAAATAATCAAGATTTCACTAAATGTTAACCCTTTGTGGGAGAGGTACTAGAAGGAGTGGACCAATATGGTCCATCTTCGAACTTAGCCGGAGATAGAAGAAAATGTTACCACATACCAAATTTGAAATCAATCGGTTACTCCTTTCGAGAGTTATCATGCGCACCAGCCAGCAGACATACAGACAGACAGACAGACGGACGGACATTGCTCATTCGAATGAGCGAATAAAATGACCCACAACGGATATCCGCCCAACATACTTAGGGTCTTAGGTCACTCCTTCGATGTGTTACACTTTTGGCTCGTAGCAAATTATATATACCCTCCTCTCTAAGGTGAGGGGATAAAAAATAACCATTAGAAATAACATAAAATGTTGGTTTTGTTTCTATGGATTATTATGTCCCACACAAAAATATGTTGTTATTCCCGCAGTCAGCTCGTAAATTCGTAACTTTTAAGATATCTTTTTAGTTAAAATTTCTATAAGCGCCGGACATTCCTATTGACTACACCCATTGATCAATAAGATGTCCCAAAAAAAACTTTTTTAAATGATAAGTGAACTCAAATGTTGAGAATTTAAAAGCTTACTGCCGGAAAAAAGCTTCTATCGATTTACACGAAAGTAATTTTCTTACTTTATATTTCATTTCCCAATAATTTATATATTTCTAATTTTAATTCTAAATATCAATTTATTTATTTATTATGTTCTTTATTTCTAGGTAAGAATCTGATAATTTTGGTATTTCCTTATTGGCAAATTAAAGGTAAAAAGGTAGTTTTAGTTATTTAAATAAAGTACAATAAAAGTAATTTTTGTATTCTAAGTGCATGGTCCATGGAAATGGCGGGTGACAAAGATCAGTTGGTAATGACCTAAAATCTAAAAATTCAAATTGAGCTATTTGACAATAATAGATAATAATGGCCATGAGAATTTTTTTGCCCATGGTGAATTTTTAGCACTTTTTCTATATTTTTTCTCGGTATACCGTACGGAATTTCTCTTTTGTGTCTGAAGCAAAGTTTTTTATATTGAATAGGAGAAAAAAATGCGGAGCAAACCTTCCGGAAAGAAGTGTTGTATTACCTTCTTTTTTAATGTTCTGTTTTATACGTATACGTATTCTTCAATTTTTAAGGCACTGAATTCATTTTTTTCGGTTAGGTTTGTTTTTCTCCTATTCAATATCTACAACTTTGCTTTAGACACAAAAGAGATATTCCGTACGGCATACCGAGAAAAAATATAGAAAAAGTGCAAAAAATTGTGTGGCCATTAAATTATTAATTGAGCCAACTTGAATAAACGAATGATGCAGAAGTTCTTATTTTTGGGGCTATGTAAAAATCGCAGTTTTTATTACGACAAATGCATTTAAGTTTGTCATTTATGTTTTCTGTAAAATAGTAAAAAGTGATGATGGGGTTTTTACTTTTCTGTCGACGATGAACTTTACAATATCTCTATAGAATAAGAAATTACTTATGGGTAATTCCAACGGCAGTCGACCCACTTTTTAACACGACCCCCTCCGATTTCGATGAAATTTGGTACACGCTATCTCCTAGTGTGTAAAATTTGTATGATATCTATATTTAGTCCAAATTCGTTATGGTTCTTGTTTTACAGCGTCCGAAAGTTGGTCGAATCTCTACTTTTTTCTTAAAGGATACTGAATTCAACAGAGTATAACTTAAGAACGCGTTATCCGATTTCAACGATTTTAGTGTCATTGTAACCGGCCACTCTCGTACTTCAAAATTTATAATTGAAAAAAAAAATATATTGTCCTTGTCGAAGGACATTAAAAATCTAAAACAAAATTTAATCCTTCAATATCTCGAAAGGCACCTAATTTTTTTTCTTCATATTATTTGTAGTTAAACCGTTAAATGTCCTTTACACGTGACATAAGTTTCACGATGGAGGTCATTTTGGTTTAAAAGATACAGATTTTTTACTGTTTTCTCCCAGATATATTTCAGGATTTTTATAAAAACACACTGTAAATTCTTTCTATTTGAGCGGAATCAAATTATTATTTGTTATGAGAACGTATATCGGATCGTGGTAATAATACAATCTGATTTATATTTTTGAAAGTCTCTAGTCAGGATTACTTTTAAGCCTCAAAAGCAAACCTGGCTTAAAAAATATATTGGTTAGAAGGAATTACAAAGGTGTAACTTCGTGGAATATCCATAATAAAGGCTAAGTGCCTTTATCATTTGACGTGAATATCTCTATATTACCATATCTATTTGTTTGTCATTCTATATGTAGATAATGACAATGTGCCTGACATTCTATACAAACAAAATTCAGAAGTATTCGTGTAAAAAACGTTTTGTAGAGATCGATGTAAAACTATCTATTAAAAATATGGGTCGATTTAAAACTGTATAATGTTGTACTCCCTTGGAGTTAAAGGATTTAAAATGCAAACCTGCCAATTTTAGAATTGTTGGAGGAAATTTCAACAACATTTTTATTTTGCTTTTGCTCTTCTAAAAATCTGCAGTTTGAGCACATTTTATCGTCCGCCTTGAAAATTGAATACATTTCAATCATCCTCTGTGAAACAGTTCTCAAATTGGCATTTTTGAGAACTGTTATCATTATCTACATATAGAATGACAAACAAATAGGTATGGTCATATAGATTTATTCACGTCAAATGTTAAATAAGTGACCTTATTATGGATATTCCACGAAGTTACACCTTTGTAATTCCTTCTAACCAATATATTTTTTAAGCCAGGTTTGCTTTTGAGGTAATCCTGACTTAAGAATTTTAAAAATATAAATCAGATATTATTATTACCACGGTCCGATATACGTTCTCATAACAAATAATAGTCTGATTCCGCTCACATAGAAAGAATTTACAATGTGTTTTTTATAAAAATCCTGAAATATATGTGGGAGAAAACAGTAAAAAATCTGTATCTTTTAAACCAAAATGACCTCCATCGTGAAACTTATGTCACGTGTAAAGGACATTTAACGGTTTAACTACAAAAAATATGAAGAACAAAAATTAGGTGCATTTCGAGATATTGAAGGATTAAAAAAATTTTAGATTTTTAATGTCCTTCGACAAGGACAATATTTTTTTTAAATTATTAGTATTGAAGTACGAGTGCGGACAGTTACAATGACACTAAAATCGTTGAAATCGGATAACGCGTTCTTAAGTTATACTCTGTTGAATTCAGTATGCTTTAAGAAAAAAGTAGAGATTCGACCAACTTTCGGAAGCTGTAAAACAAGAACCATAACGAATCTGGACTAAATATAGACATCATACAAATTGTAGACACTAGGAGATAGCGTGTACCAAATTTTATCGAAATCGGAGGGGGTCGTGTTTAAAAGTGGGTCGACTGCCGTTGGAATTACCCTTATATTGACATAAATGAATAATATTTCGTACTGGGTTATTGCAACAGGTCGAGTTAATGTTTGTAAAACTAAAATTTTCATCTAAAGTGTAATTTTTAATCAGTTCGTTGTTTGTTTGCCAATTACCATTATTTTATAAAAAAAATGGGTTTCGAATGGAATCGTGGAAAATGTTGTAATAATAAATTACTACAGTTTCTCTCTCCCAACAATTTTCTAATAAATCAACAGATTTGAAATTTTTCGCAATTTCCGTAATTGAAAAATGTTAAAAAGGTAAATTGCGTCTGTTTTTAACAGAGTCTACTTAGGTTATTTTGTCTTAACGTTCTTTCAAATTAGCGTGGGCGAGTCTCCTCGCATTCTCCACAACTTTAGGAGTTGTAAATGATAAAATCGATATAGGCTCAAAAGGTGTTCAAAACATTTTAACAAATGTTCTCATATAAAAAACTCCATCGGAATTGTGGAAAATATTGTAATAATAAATTACTACAGGTTCTCTCTTCCAGCTAATTTCTAATAAATCAATAGAGCTGAAGTATTTTACTCGCAATTTTCCTTATTGAATATTGCGGTTTGTTTGATTATTTCGTGCAGTGTAATTAATATGTAAAAAATACTCTTACGCTCCTTGGTCTGGCCTTAAATGAAATAATAATACTCATACGTTATGTGGACAAGTGAATATTGATTTTTCACATTAACACACATTAATGAGGCGTATCACACTGTGCAACAAATGAACACTTATCTGAAAAATAAACGAACTTGATAGTATTGTTTCCATTCTATTTCCAGGGTAGAATCGACAGGGTATTTTACGGGAATTGTACTATTGGTATTTGTCTAAGTTTTGGTATTTTTCGTATGTTTTGACATATATGGTAAAGTTGTATGGCCAACATTTTTGTAGAACATTTCTTCAAAATCATTCAAAATCTTTTGAGGCCCATAAAAATATTTCTTTACAAATTTCGCCAAACCGAGTATAGGGCTATTCTACCCTTTGATAGTAGAATCGAACCTATACTGACAAGTCTGTTTCAAGTCTGTGTATTTTGTTCACCGTTGTGTAATAAATATGTATTAAAAATACTCATACGCCCCCTGTTTTGATCTTAATAGAAACAACAATACTCATACGATATGTGGGGGCAAGTGAATATTGAGTTTTTTACACCAACTCACATTTATTCTTCAGATGTTTAAAAATACGAATTGCGCTTAAAGATTCTACTGAAGATCTTTGCTCCAAACGTCTTTTCAAATATAACTGGATAAGTGTCCTCATATTCATCATAATATTACGTTGGAAATAAAAATCGTTAAAGGCTGAAAAAGTGTCCAAAAAACTCACCTGCTTATGCAATTCAACTTTACAATATTTTCACCATTTTTAAATATTGACAACCCCCGTTGAAATGCTGCAATAATACAAAACATGCATACTCGTCAACGAGTATGTTGTCAAGTTGACACTTGTTACCTATATCCATCACTTATGATGGATTCCAAAGTCTAGTCTAGAACTTATTGTCTAGACGAAAAAAAGAACATCAATGGAACAGATATAAATCCCTTTTTTGGGGGTATTTAAAACATTTTTCATGTTTTTCCAATTTTAACTAAAAGTTCGGTTTAAAACTTATTTTATTCAGCAAATGTTGGTCATCATTATCTTTCTTTATTTCAATACATTCATACACATGTATGTATGTATGTATGTATGCACATGTATGTATGTATGTATAGGGATGCCTGGTGTCTGTCCTTGGTCTACTTTCCTCATGACACCACTCCTCTCCTTAGTTCAGGAATCTTTTGACCAAATACAACACCAACAACAATATCACCGCCAGTATGGCCACCGACTAAAACAAATGCAAATTTTATGTAAATTTTAAATCATTCAGTAAATTTAAAAATATGGAGGATCAAAATGGATTTAGGAAAATATTGTAACCAAATCCCACCCTTAATTGATTGAATTTTGAGCTTACAATTTCACATTACAACACAAATACTCACTAACCAAAAGACAATAGAAAATATCACTCAACGTTAAGTCCATCATAGCGTTTAAGAATTGGCTGCAAAGTAAGAGATGTTGATTGTTCTTGTATCGACTTTTATTATTCTTTGAAAATACGTCCTATGGTGTGTGTGTGTGTGTGTTGTCTATAATAAAATTTACTTTGATTTGTTTTGTTATTCGACAAAAAAAATAGAAAATAAATGTTATGACAGCCAGAAAAAAACGAACTAAAAATGACACTTCAAGGGAAGGTTTCCCTAAAAATAGAAATTATTCATTATTTTTATTAACTTGAAAAATACTGCTAAATGACTAAGTAAACATTTCCCTTGTCATTGATTAATGCGATATGTAATGTAATGAAAAGCCATTTTGTAGGAAAATCCAACAATTTTTTGAGGTAATAACATCAATTATGATCTAAAATTAGCCAAACGGCATAAACTGACCAAGTCCATTTTCGATAAATTTTGTCATTGAAATTTCAAGACATGATTTATATAGTAAATCGGGTCATACTCTAACCGAAAATATCTTTATATTTATAGAGGAGGACGTTTTTTTTAAAATTCTTATAGACAACAAATAAATAAAAATGTCGATAAACATAACGGGTTTTCCAATAGGATTAATGATTTTAAAGTGACGTTTCGGCCATTTGTAATATGTCATGATCTGTCATTTGTTTTTCATTGTATTCAGTAGTGTTTACAATTTCATCATGGAGATATAAACGCAAGAACAACGTTTAAAAGTTATTCAGTTTTATTATCAAAATAATCGTTCTCCAATTGCAAGTTTTCGTGCGCTAAGTAAAGACCTTGACACCCATGAGCAATATTTTATCTCTCGTTAAAAGCTATATTTTTGCCATTGACCGATTCTCGATTCGACGTACCGTTAAGGAGCTAGAGCAAAAATAAACTTTTCGTTCCATTTGAAAATGATGTTAAGTCCATTTTTTTAAAGCAAAAAAAAACACTTTCCTGTCGACCTACGACCTTGACTCCCATGAGCAATATTTAAGCTCTCGTTAGGAGCTATCTTTGCCATTGACCGATTGTGGCTACGTGCCACACAGCAAATGAAACAATTGAATTGTTGCGAAAAAAGATTGGAGATTCGAATATTTCATAAAAATTGCGATATTGAATGGTCCCCAAGAAGTTGTGATTTAGACTATTTCTTGTTGCGAAAAAAGATTGGAGATTCGAATATTTCATAAAAATTGCGATATTGAATGGTCCCCAAGAAGTTGTGATTTAGACTATTTCTTGTGGGGTTATTTGATGTCAGTGGTCTGTCGAAAAATACCAGACTCTCTTCAAGCTTTACAAGTCAATATTGAACGTGCCATTCATGACAAACGACTTGATTTAGTGGAAAGAGTGCTCGAAAATTGGGTTCATCGAATTCGTTCCTGCAGAAGAAGTCGTGGAGGCCATTTTAATGACGTTTTATTTAGAACTTAATTGTATCGATTTTACTTCACATTAAATAAAAAAACTTTTGAATTTCCTTAACAATAAGTATGTTTTTTCAAAAAAATCATATCATTCTTATTGGAAAACCCTGTATAATCATTTTATTTAAAAACTTCGATAAAAATATATATTAATATTTGTCGATAAACATATAAAAGTTTGATTCTAAATTGCTATAAAATACATATATCATAGAAATCGTCCGCATACTACATAAGCTGATCATGTCCAATTTCGATAATATTTTTTTTATCGAAATTTGAAGCCATAATTTAAGTGTTTAGACAGGTCATATTGTCACAGCGATTTATTTCTATTTATATCGGAAGGTTTCTTCCATAAATTAGTACCGCAAAAAACTCAATAATAATTTCAATACAGTATAAAAGCTAAAATGTCAATAAAAAATATTTTTTGAAAAAGAATATAACAATTAAGTTCTATAAAATGTTCGATCCTGCATTTCTATGACGTGCAATTGGTATACATAATAAATTGATTAAAGCTACACGAATCTAATAGTCTTTTTAATAAATCTGATAAAATTTACACTTAAAAATCGATAACCAAATATTTATCGAAATAAGCTTGATTAGTTTATTCCATATACTAAGGACATGATTTCTGTAAAATTCTCTTCCTAAAACATCATAATCACCATTGTCATGCTGCACAAGCTAAATAAATAATTTTCTAAAAACTTGGTTATCGCATAATCGATAAAGCAATTTATACATTACAATATTTTCTTTTAGTTTATTTAGAAGTGTTAATCTTCTTTACATCACTAAAGAACACAGTTATTAATCATTTGGATAAATACGTAAACCGATTTGGAACTTCGATAACAAATATTTATCGAAGTGGACTTGAGAATGTCATTGTCCATAAATTATTAAAGAAAACAACAAAAATTCCTGTTACAATTGAAATTTCGATAAAAATTTCTAAATTGTTTTAAGTAATAGTCAAGCTCGAGGTCAATTTTAGGATATAATTTGTATTCCAATTTAAATTTTATTTATCCGATATTTCGCAATTTCCTTGAATTGCTTCATCAGGGATGTTCTACAATTATTAAACAGAAATTAATGTTATTTTATCACAGATTTTTAAATATTATTAACTAAATAAGTATAAATAATTATTTGTAAATAACAGGTAAACAGAAAAAACAGACACAACTATTCCCTACCAATCACACTACGTGTATGCGAACAACAACACAAAAAAACTTAAAGCTAGCGTAGTATCACTACTCTCGTCCGTTGTAAATATTGCACTGTTGTTACATTCGTATTGCACATTGATCGGTGGTCATTCGTTGTTTCGTTTTTCTAATTAGGTTTCGGTAACTGTGAGCGATGTTTTCCGTATCTGTCTTGAAGTTCATTCTCTTCGTCGTTGGTACATCGTTGATGTGTAGTGTCTCGAGAATGAAGCGTTTGTTGTAATTGTGTTCTCTTTGTAACACACGTACACTGTCGAAGTCAGGATGGTGATTTTCTCTCGCACAGTGGGCTGCTAATGCCGTTTTTGATGAATTATCATTATTTCTAATTTTAAGATCTGATTTATGTCCAGATATTCTAGTTTTTAACTTGTTTTTGGTTGTACCAACGTAGACTTTTTTACATGTTTCCGAGTCATTGCCTTCACATGAAATCTCATATACCACATTGGAATTTTCTATTATAGGAATCTTGCTTTTTGTATTGCTGAATAGTTTCTTTAGGGTGTTGTTTGTTTTGTGTGCAATGCCGTAGTTTTCTTTATCGCAGATATCTGTATTGGCAATTCGCTCAGATATATCTTGAATATATATCAGTGATTTGAATATGTTGTCCTCTTTTATTGTGTCGTTATTATGCTGCTTTGGTTTATAAGTAGATATTAGTTGGTTCGTGAGGTTTTTTGGAAAATTATTATTATGTAATATATTCTTGATTTTTATTTTGTTTTGCTGGTGAAACTTCTCGTCACTAATAGACAGAATTCTGTTTATCAGGTTTTTTGCTGTATTTATTATTATTCTCTTCAAAAGAAAGGACTACCGATGGGTTCACCGGCTTCTCCAGTAGTAGCGGATATAGTTATGGAGAAACTACTTGACACCTGTATGGATAACTTGACAACAAAACCTAGAATTATGACCAAATATGTTGACGACCTATTTGCAATAGTTCCGGAGAGTGCTATAGATATAACATTGACAACCCTCAACAGCTTCCAAAATAATATAAAATTCACAATGGAGATGGAAGAAAATAATAAAATACCGTATCTTGACACAATCATTATAAAAAACGGCGATAAATTGGATAT
Organism: Eudasyphora cyanicolor; assembly: GCA_963930755.1. Taxonomy (NCBI): domain Eukaryota; kingdom Metazoa; phylum Arthropoda; class Insecta; order Diptera; family Muscidae; genus Eudasyphora; species Eudasyphora cyanicolor. Next base: position 184,942,760 of record OZ005738.1, on the reverse strand, counting down.
AGATTGGTATCAGAAAGAAACAGCATCCGGGAGAATAATTAACTATTTCTCAAAACATCCGAAGAGAATAATAATAAATACAGCAAAAAACCTGATAAACAGAATTCTGTCTATTAGTGACGAGAAGTTTCACCAGCAAAACAAAATAAAAATCAAGAATATATTACATAATAATAATTTTCCAAAAAACCTCACGAACCAACTAATATCTACTTATAAACCAAAGCAGCATAATAACGACACAATAAAAGAGGACAACATATTCAAATCACTGATATATATTCAAGATATATCTGAGCGAATTGCCAATACAGATATCTGCGATAAAGAAAACTACGGCATTGCACACAAAACAAACAACACCCTAAAGAAACTATTCAGCAATACAAAAAGCAAGATTCCTATAATAGAAAATTCCAATGTGGTATATGAGATTTCATGTGAAGGCAATGACTCGGAAACATGTAAAAAAGTCTACGTTGGTACAACCAAAAACAAGTTAAAAACTAGAATATCTGGACATAAATCAGATCTTAAAATTAGAAATAATGATAATTCATCAAAAACGGCATTAGCAGCCCACTGTGCGAGAGAAAATCACCATCCTGACTTCGACAGTGTACGTGTGTTACAAAGAGAACACAATTACAACAAACGCTTCATTCTCGAGACACTACACATCAACGATGTACCAACGACGAAGAGAATGAACTTCAAGACAGATACGGAAAACATCGCTCACAGTTACCGAAACCTAATTAGAAAAACGAAACAACGAATGACCACCGATCAATGTGCAATACGAATGTAACAACAGTGCAATATTTACAACGGACGAGAGTAGTGATACTACGCTAGCTTTAAGTTTTTTTGTGTTGTTGTTCGCATACACGTAAGTGTGATTGGTAGGGAATAGTTGTGTCTGTTTTTTCTGTTTACCTGTTATTTACAAATAATTATTTATACTTATTTAGTTAATAATATTTAAAAATCTGTGATAAAATAACATTAATTTCTGTTTAATAATTGTAGAATATCCCTGATGAAGCAATTCAAGGAAATTGCGAAATATCGGATAAATAAAATTTAAATTGGAATACAAATTATATCCTAAAATTGACCTCGAGCTTGACTATTACTTAAAACAATTTGGATATCAAAAGGTCGAATAAAAACAAACTTATGAAAAAAAGATAAAAATTTCTTTATTAATGTAGACTTGGTCAGTTTATATCGCATACCTTCGAAATATTTAAAAAAAACATATTCCAATAAAACAAAAAATATTTACATTTAGACCCAGCCCATTTTCGATACAATTTGTTATCGAAATGTAGTCATCACTTATATGGTAAATCGGGTCGTACGAATTTAGAGTGTGTGTTTTTTTTAATTTATTGAGGTGAGTTCATCTTCTATAAATTAGTAAGGAAAAGAATTAATGAAAATGCCGATTTAAATTTCGATAGAAAAATATTTATCGAAATGAAATTTGTCAGTTTCGACTAATATATAAATTTCAAATTTTCAATATTTATACAAACAAAATGTCTATATAAATTTACACGCATAAGAATGTAAAAAAGATATTTTACAAAAAAAAATTAATTAAAATGTTGATAAACGTATAAGCTTATAAAATTTGGAATTTCGACAAAAAAAAAATAATGATAGATTTTTGATTAACATAAAATATTAAAATTTCAATTTATATACAAAAATTTTCAGTTTCGTTTAATATAAAAACTTTACATTTTCAATATGAATGGCTATAAAATTTTGAATGCATAAAAATTTAAAAAAAAATTATAAATTTTTGTTTTATTCGATCTGCTTTCATAGTACATATTTTGTTTTTGAACTTAGGCTCAAGATCGTTATTGTTGTTTTCAGTATATGAAAACAACTTTGTTAAAAATTAAAGAAGTAAGTGATAAATGGTTTAATTTTTAACAAAGTTGTTTTCATATACTGAAACCAACAATAACGATCTTGAGCCTAGGGGCAAAAACAAAATATGTATAATTTATAAATATTAAATTCTGTGACAAAATTAATACAAATTTCGTTAAACTTATAAAATTTGGAAATTGGATAAAAAAAATATTGATAAATACAAAATATATTTACAAAATTTCTGTGAAATAGTGGGAAAATACAAAATGTCTTTGAAGTAATTATTTTCTTTTTAATAAATATAAAGTTTTAAAAATCGATAAATATGAAAATGTAATATTTAATAAATAAAAGAAGCACAATAAATGTCCACTAATTATGAAACGTCTTTGAAATTTTCAAGACATCATACGGAATAAACCGATGAAGCGTATTTTCGATAAATGTTGTTATCGAAATTTAAAAATCATGAGTTCCTCTGAAGATCGTATCATATTATTACAGCGTTTTCCTGCAGAGTGTAGAGATCAGTTTATTCAATATGATGTCCTGGAAATATCAAAGACATTTCATATTTAATGGAAATTTATTGTATTTCATTTATTTATTAAAATTTACACAGAATTTTGACGTTTAATGTTTTTTTTTACGAAGAATCTAATTTCTTGGAAACAATTTGTAATTGTCCAATAACTATTTCACAGAAACTTTGTGTATACAAATATATTGAAATTTTAATATATATTAAATTTCATTGAAGTTTAGCTTTTATGTAAATTTCAATCTGAATTTTATTTATTATTTATGGAAATTTTTAAAAAAATATTTTTTCTATAATTTGTAAAAGATGCCCTGCTCTATAGAAACCCAAAGAAATTGCTGTGATATGTCTCAAGTTTACGAGTTAAACAAAACTTCAAATTTCGATAAAAAATTGTATCGAAACTGGACTTAGCCACTTTATCCTGCATAACGACGATTTCTTTAAATATAAATATAAATTTACCTTATCTATAAAAAGTTTTATTTTTTGAAAATTTCGATAAATATTTATATCGAAATTTCAATTCCAAATATTATGTTTATTTATTTGTTCTTTAATAATAATAAATTAATTGAGTTTGTATATATACTTTTTCTTTATTAATAGGAAGTTTATTTTTTTGGAAAATTTCGAAAAATATTTTTTATCGAAATTTCGACTCCAAATTTTAGGTTTATTTATATTTTATTTATTTATAATTAATAAATTGTTTTTATATATTTTTTTCTTTATTAATAATAAAGAAGAAATAAATAAACCTAAAAATTGGAAATGAAATTTCGAAAAAAAAAAATTTTTGAAATTTTCAAAAAACTGTCTATAGGATAAAGTGGCCGAGTCAAGTTTCGATAAAATTTGTTATCGAAATTTTAAGTCTTGTTTAACTCGTAAAATTCGGACATATCACAGCATTTACTTTTGATTTCTATAGAGAAGTGCATCTTTTACAAATTTTAGAAAATATAAGTTACTAAAAATACCATAAATAGTAAATAAAAATTAAATAAACATAAAAAATGGGATAAAAATTTCGATAAAAAATATTTACCGAAATCTAAAAAAATCTTTAAATATGGTAAATGTAATTTTTATTGCAAGTAATAGTAGTTATCCAGGATAAAGTGACTAAATCCAATTTCAATAGAATTTTAAAGATCGAAATAAAAACAAACGAAACTACAACAATATTTGTTATCGAAAGGTTAAGTCACTCATAAAATTTGAAGCATATAACAGCATTTTTTTGGTTTCTATAGAGGAGGGCATCTTTTAAAAATTATAGAAGCAAAATTTTACTAAATCTTGTTAGTATTTATATTTACAAAAGAGTTTACCTAGAATTATGTGAGGCGAAGATTAGCCTGGACAGACATTCCATAAATAATAAATAAAAATCAAATTGAACTTTACATAAAAACTAAACTTTTATGAAATCTTTGGTAAATATACAATTTTAATACAATATCCAGGGAATACTAAAGGGTTTTCCAATAGGGATAATATGATTTTGAAGTGAAGTTTCGGCCATTTGTAATATGTCATGATATGTTATTTGTTTTTCATTGGATTCAGTAGTGTTTACAATTTCATCATGGAGAGATATACGCAAGAACAAGGTTTACTAATTATTCAGTTTTATTATCAAAATAATCTTTCTCCAATTGCAACTTTTCGTGCACTAAGTCCATTTTTTTAAATAAAAAAAACACTTTCCTGTCGATCTACGACCTTGACACCCATGAGCAATATGTTAGCTCTCGTTAAAAGCAATCGTTTTGCCATTGACCGATTCCCTATCCGACGTTCCGTTAAAGAGCTAGGACAAAAATAAACTTTCCGTTCACATTTGAAAATGATCCTAAGTCCATTTTTTTAATCAAAAAAAAAAACCACTTTCCAGTCGACCTACGACCTTGACACTCATGAGCAATATTTTAGCTCTCGTTAAGAGCGATCTTTTTGTCATTGACCGATTGTGGATACGTGTCACACAGCAAATGAAACACTCGAATTGTTGCGAGAAAAGTTTGGAGTTTCGATTATTTCAAGAAATTGTGATACTGAATGAAGAAGTTGTGATTTAACACCATTAGCCTATTTCTTGAGGGTTTATTTGAAGTCATTGGTCTTTCGAAAGCTTTTCAAGCTTTACAAGTCAAGTCCACTTGATTTAGTGGAAAAAGTGCTCGAAAATTGGGTTCATCGAATTCGTTCCTGCAGAAGAAGTCGTGGAGGCCATTTGAATAAGCGTGTTTTTTTTCAAAGAAATCTTATCACTCTTATTGGATAACTCGTTACATAAGCTGTCCTAGTCCATTTCGATAAATGTTTGTTATCGTAATTCAAATTTCTATTTTTACATGTTTATCTAAATTTTTGTTTTCTTTATTAATTAATAGAGAGAGTTATGTTCCATAAATTGGTAGAAATCGAAGTAATAAAATGATCGGACATACCGTCTACATCATGGCTTTCAATTTCGATAACATTCCGTATGTCCACTTTATACACTCGTTAAACTCTCAAAGTTCGATACATACTTTGTAGGAACATTTACTTTCAAAATGTATTGTGTTCAACCACATTTTGAATAATGTTAATTTTGGGTACCCTAAAAGCTTAAAGAATTTGAAATTTGAGACTGAGATAGATTTCGATAACAAAATGTTCGTATACAGGAATCGCGGGATGAAATGAACGTTTCTGTTTATAAATATTTTTATCGAATTTTAATAAGTTTTTCTTTTGTTTATAAAAAACGTCCTCTTCAAATTGAAAGAAAACTTTGTAGTTATGTGATGTGAATAAATTATGTCAATTTCGATTATAGCATCTATCGAAAAGGCAATGTCATCGATATAACAAAATATATCTCACGATATCGTAAACTGCATTAACTGTCCATTTTGATAAATATATTTATAGAAATTAAATTATTTATTAATCGACATTTTTATTATGATTCTAACTAGGATATTTTTTTCTTTACTTGTTTATAGAAGAATATCCCCAATAAATTGGAAGGAATTAAGATTTAGCATGTAAATCATGGCTTTAAATTTCGATAAGACATTTATCGAAAACTGACTCAATCCGTTTATGGCAATAGTTTAAAATATTGGGTGTCCCAAGAAGAGCGCAATTTTTAATCTCGCAACATTCGAAGTGTCATTGTTTGACATTTGAATAATTGTTATTGTTTGTTAGTAGAAGGTACGAGGTTAGTAAAAATGGAGCGAAGGGAGCGAAGGGAGTTCGTTAATTGGGTATTGGAGAGACAACATGAAAATGCTGATTTTGCCGATAAAATCATCTTCAGTGACGAGGCCCATTTTCATCTTGATGGCTTCGTCAATAGGCAGAATTGTCGCATTTGGGGTGCGGAAAATCCTCGAGTGATTCACGAGAAGCAAATGCATCCTCAACGTGTCACTGTGTGGTGTGGTTTTTGGGCTGGAGGCATCATTGGACCTTTTTTTATGAAAATGAGGCAGGTCAAGCGCAACCAGTCAATGGTGTTCGGTATCGTGAAATGATAACCAGTTTTTTCTTGCCTAGAATTGAAGAAATGAATGTGGAGGGCATGTGGTTCCAACAAGACGGCGCCACATGTCACACAGCCAGAGAAACAATTCAATTGCTGCAAAAATTGCGCTCTTCTTGGGATGTTATAAACTGTTAACTTTTCGAAAGATGCTACAATATCGACGATATACTGCATAAAATGATAAAGTTCATTGCAATAAATATTTCTATCGAAATTTCAATTAGACTTTTCATATTCATATTTAACGAACTTTTATTTAATGTTTTCTTATTATTGTTTTTAATTAATTTTTCTTTAAAAATGCATCAGTCTTCTATAAATGAATGGAAAATATTTATTGTATAAATCATGTCAATTTTAATTTTCGATAATAAAATGTATCGAACAATTGGCTTGGTCACTTTATCCTGTATGTCTGCAATTTATTTGTACTGAAAATCTGTGCTATAAACTTTTCATTAATTAGAATAATTGCTAGCCTTAATTGGTGGTCTTTTCACAACCTGTTCTTTCAAAACACAAACATATTTAATCTGAGCAATCTAAGGGTTTTCATCAAAATCAATTAACTGTAAGCCGCCAGTCATCGTTTGTGGATGAGACAACAAAAACGATGAGGCCAAGACCACTTGGCCACAAACAATAAAGGCCACAATTATGCCAAACAAAATGCCAATTTGTTTAACCCATTGGAATCGATAACAATCCACAAATATACCGCCACAAAGCAATTCTGCTGTAATTAATGTTTTGTATTGGCCACCTTGGCTTCCAGCAACGGTTTAGCAGAATCACAGGATCTCTGCTGGAATACATAACTATTGTATGTTAATCCATTGTCAAAGGACTCTTGGCCTCGGCACCAAAGACCAGAAAAAGATGTTTATTCATACATAAGTTTACAAGTTTGCAAGAAATTCCTGCCACCTTCTGCTGCTAGCTCGTAAATAGCAGTCTAGGAAATTTGGGGAAGTGTAGACCTCCAGCTCGAGACAAACTTCAGTAAAACGAACAAAAACAAAATAACAAATTATTAACAAAGTTTTTTTATTATACACAACAGATTAGGACGACAAGGAGTTAGGCTAAGATATTGTTAAAGGAGGCAAGCACAGTTGGAGTAGTTCATATCCTTGTTGAGAGCACTTCTTTTTTATTTGGCTCCCCTCATCCCCCATTGGCTTTAGCATAGTCGTTGTACAACTTTATTAGTTATTTATTTATATATTAATAATCGCATACGATTGTTTACGTTTAGTTTGTTTCTAGTTTCGTTTATTCTGACTCAGTTTAAGTTTAGTTTGTTCCTAGTTTCGTTTATTATGACTCCTGTTGCAGGTCTTTCGATAATATTTATTGAACTTCCAAAAAATTATTTTCTGCTTTAACTAACTTTACTACGACGAATTATGGCTCTGCCAATTAATAAACAACTGAGACAATTCAATTACAAAATATTTTGGGGATAAAAATTAAATACGACAGGAAGTCTACACGTGTGTGTGTCAGGAGAGGAAATTTAATTACAAAAGCATGTGAGGTTTACATGAGTTCTAAGTAATGGAAGAGGAAACGAAGTTCATTATTGGTATACGAGTATAATTGAATTGCACAGTACCTCTCATATATTGAGCTATTGTCGCTGAATTTTAAATGATTTTAAATATAATATAAATACACTAGTTTACAAAATTGTTATGTATCGAAGGGGATATCATTTTCTGGTGTGGTCCTAAACACGAAAAACTATTAAAAAAATGTCTATTGTATTTTTTTTAATTTTGTTTTATAAAATTCCTATTTTCTTGGAACGTATCTTTAGTATTTGGACCATATTTCAGTATAAAGCTCGATAAGGCGGTAATATAATTTGAACTAAAGGAAATTATGAAGACTACAATTGCTGAACCATAATTTTCACATAGAAACAGAAGTTAAGAAACTGTCGTTAAAGAGTTTGAAAATAAAGAAACATAAAAAAAACAATCGTAAAAATGGTTTGTTCCATTTTTTAAAAACTTAAAATGTATAAAAATTTAGAAATTATACATTTCAACAAAATCATGTTTTTTATATTCCCACTGTTGTGAACGATGGTATATATCAGTTGCTGCGGACCAAAAGTGTAACAGATCAAAGGAATGACCTAAGAGACCCCAAGAATATTTGTCGAAAATCCGTTTTGAGTAATTTTAAGTCATTTGAACAATGTCCGTCCATCTGTCTGGCTTGTGTGCACGATAACTTACGATAGGAGTAACCGATTGACTTAAAATTTGGTATGTGTTAATATTTTTTCTATCTCAAGCAAAGATCAAATATAGACCATGTTGGTCCACTCCTTCGAGTACCTCCCCCACAGTGGGTCAATATATAAATTTATTAAAATTTTGATGAAATTTTTGATAAGTATAAAATATCTATGAATTTTTCGATAAATCTATTAAATATCTCTGAATTCTTCAATAAATATATCGTCATCTGAAATCCAAAATAACGTAACATAAAAAAATCAAAATTAATTTTATGATTGATTATAGTCTATTACACTAAACTACACATTCCAACAAAATTTTAGAGTTCAATATCTAAAATTGACCATTTTATGAATGAAATTCAGAAAGACGTCACAGCAAACAAGGTCATTAAAAAGGCGGAAAGATTCATAAAATTTTATTTTATTTAATTCAGAATGTACGCCACAGCTAATTATGCTAGATTTGTTATTTGATTTCGTCTTAATAGTCTGAAATCCCTAAATTTGGGCAAAAGCTTAAAATTACTTTACTTTTTTTTGCTACTCCTGAAAAATCATGAACATGTGGGTTACGTTATTTTGGATTTCATGTGACGATATATTCTTAATCGTCGTAAAATTCTAAGGCGATTTAGTCACGTCCTTTTGTCCGTCCGTCTGTTGTGGCCACGCTACATTCTACACTGCAACAAAAAACATTTTTTTTTGAGTCCGAGACTTAAAAACTTTGCTTTTTATACCCCCACTTTAGTGTGACGAGGGTATATATCATTTGCTACGGAAAAAAGTGTAACACGTCGAAGGAGTGACCTAAGACCCCAAGTATGTTCGGAGGAAATCCGTTTTGGGTCATTTTAAGTCGAATGAGCAATGTCCGTCCGTCTGTCTGTCTGATTGACCTCAAATTTGGTATGTGGTAATATTTTTTTCTATCTCCGGCTAAGTTCGAAGATGGGCCATATTGGTCCACTCCTTCTAGTACCTCCCCCACAAAGGGTTGAAATGTTGTGAAATATTGATTCTTTAATAACTGCTATACTACTTATTCGAATCTTTTGAAATTCCACACAGAGTATTAGCTTATTAGTCGTTATCAACTCGAGAAAAATGGGCGAAGTCGCCACGTCCCTTTTGGTACCTCCCACACAAATGCACCATTTTGCACCAAAAGTTAACAGCTTATAACATTAATAACAGTGTATAAAAATACTTGAAATTTTGTACAGTATTATGCTTTTATATTGCCTACAGTCCAGGAAAAAATGGGTGTTGTTGTCACGCCCCTTTTGGTACCTCCCACACAAAGGTACCTTTTTGCACCAAAAGATAGCAGCTTATAACATTAAAACCAGTGTATAAAAATACTTGAAATTTTGTACAGTGTAATGTTTTTATAGTGTCTATAGCCCTGTGAAAAATGGGCGTTGTTGCCACGCCCCTCTTTGTACCTCCCACACAAAATGCCCAAATCACAATTTAATGTCTCATAACGTTTATACCAGTGCACATAAATGCTTATAAGTCGGCACAGTGCAATGAATTTAAAGTATTTAATGTTCAGCAAAAAAAAGGTGTATTTGATAAACCCATTCTGGTACCTCCCACACAAATTGACAGAATAATTCGAGTAATATTCAATATTACATTACTCACAAAGTGACACAAATTGACAGAATAATTCGTGTAATATTCAATATTACATTACTCACAAAGTGAGGGTATACCTTAGTCGGTTTACCCGACTGAAACTTTCTTACTTGTTCACTTTCTCCTAGACATGGAAGTTTAGTAACTGTCGTTAAAACAATTAGAAAAAATGTGATTTTTTTAAATAGCATCGTTTTTCTTCAAAAAAATATTTTTTTTATTTTGGCAATTTTCTTTGGGTGGTATCAAAAGGGGCGGGGCAGTAACGTCTCTATTTTCTAAAATACTGTGGATAGTACCGAAACGTTACGCCACAACTAATTGCACTACATTTGTTATTTGATTTCTCCTTAATAGCCAGGAAATCCATAAATCTGGTAAAAATATTAAAATTACTTTAATTTGTTTTTGGCTTCTTCTGAAAAAGCATGAACATGTGGGTTACGTTATTTTGGATTTCAGGTGACGATATGAAATTTCCATGAATATAAATATAAAATGTCTATGACATTATTGATCTATATAAAATGTTTTCGAAATTTTCGATAAATATGAAATTTCATAAAAATATGGAATTTCTATGAAATTTCAAAAAAATATAAAATTTTAATGTTAATTGAACTTTCTAAATGTCTACGAATTTTTCAATAAATATGTAAAATGTCTATATTCTAAAAAAAATTATTTCAATATGGGTATCGATAAATATAAAATTTTTAAGAAATTTGCAATAACCATAAAATGTTTATTAAATTTTCGATAAAATATCTATGAAATTCCAAAATAAAAACAATATTTTAGTAGATACATTATTCAATATGAATATAATCGACACCGTAGAAAAGAAGAAATTGGCGAATAAAACTGCCGCACCATCTAGAATTTATGGACTACCTAAAATACACAAGGACGGAATACCATTGAGACCAATATGCTCATCTATTGATTCACCAGCACATGGACTTTCCCGATATTTAGTTGACATTATTAAAAACCTGACGAAGGACTCAAAATACAATATAGGAGATGCAATAGATCTAAAATCAAAACATGGACATGGACATGGTAGGACGACGACATACTCATTTCTTTTGACGTGGTTTCCTTGTTCCCAAGCATACCAGTACAGCTAGCTATAAGGATCATAGACGAAAAATGGGACGATTTGGAGAAATATACACGAATACCAAAGGACCTTTTCATAAAAATACTGACTTTCTGCATTAAGGATACTCGATACTTCAAATATGAAGAGAAATTATATGGACAACTAAAAGGCTTACCAATGGGCTCACCTGCTTCCCCAGTGATAGCAGACATTGTTATGGACGAATTATTAGACGCCACGATGAGGAATATGAAATGTAAACATAAATTATTAACAAAATATGTGGACGACCTATTCGCGATAATGAGAAGAGATGACGTAGAAAACATGATGGATACGCTTAATTCATTCAACAGATGCATTCAATTCACAATGAAAAAGGAAATTGACAACAAGCTACCTTATTTGGACTCATTGATAATCAGACGAGGAAACGAACTTAAAATGGATTGGTACCAAAAGACGACAGCCTCTGGAAGACTAATAAACTTTTACTCCAAGCACCCAAGAAGGACTATTATAAATACAGCGACTAATTTCATATCCAGAGTATTGACCATAAGCGACGTAGAATTTCACAAAACCAATAAAAATAGAATAAAAAATATATTGACCAAGAATGAATTTCCGAAAAGAACGATAAACGAATTATTAAGGAGAGCGATGATGAAAAATGACAAGAAAGATAATAACGGAGAACCAAGAATATATAAGTCTGTAACCTATATACCGGGACTATCTGAACGATTTAAAAATTCTAACATACATATGTATATGACAAAAATAAAATCCACCTAGCATTTAGGACACAAAACACAACCAACCAATTATTCAGCAGAACAAAATCAAAGCTGAAAAAAGAAGACAAATCAAATTTTGTATATCAGATAAGGTGCAATGGTGACGAATCCGACGTATGCCAAAAGGTATATGTAGGGACGACAAGGACTAAACTAAAAACTAGGTTATCGTCACATAAATCGGACCAAAAGGCTTTGGAAAAACCATTGGAGCAGATGACGGCTTTGGCTGCTCATTGTACACTAACTGGACACAAACCTGACTTCAATAATGTAGATGTATTAATAGAAGAGAAAAATCCATACAGACGATACACATTAGAGATGCTCTTTATAACAAATAGCCCGACAGATAAGAGACTTAACTATAAGACAGACACAGATAAATGCTCTCAGATGTATAGACATATAATTAATAAGCACGGACGAAAAAAAAATGTTAGTTGACAAGTAATTTCAAGGAAGCAAGTCGAACTGTTTAAAAGCGAAATCTAAAATTGTATTTTAAAAATATTATTGTTTAAATAATTGTGTTTTTTGAATATGTTTTTCGTGTTTTTGTATTAGATTAAAACCCCCTGATGTTGACTAACGAAGTTAGTCGAAATATAGGAAATAAAAATAAATAATTAATAAAAAAAAGATCAAAACGTTTTTTTAATTACAAAAAAGGACCTCAAGCCGAACAATAATCAAAACTGAATTTTTGAAAAATATGAAATTTCTATGAATTTTTCGATAAATATATAAAATGTTCAATAAATATCAAATTTCTATATAATTTTCGATAAATATTGAATTTCTATGAAATTTCAAAAAAATATAGAATTTGTATGCAATTTTCGATAAATATATAAATGTCCATGATTTTTTTCGATAAATATGTAAAATGTCTATATTCTAAACAAAAATTATTCCAATATGGGTTTCGATTAATAATAAAAATTTTGATAAATATAAAATTTCTATGAATTGTTCGATAAATATATATAATTTTCAATAAATATCAAATTTCTATGAAATTTTCGATAAATGATTTAAACTGAGATACTCTCTCGGCTAAAGACCAACCTGCTTCTATACAGTGATAGAAAGCAAGTATTTTACATGGCAAAATATATTGCAAATATTTCATTGCGTGCCCACAGACTATATCATGATTTCTGGGGCGTGACCCCCGTCATCAGTAGTCTACATATATATCGAATTTCAATGAAATTATCGATAAATATTAAATTTTTATGAAATTTTCGATGAATATAAATTTTTTGTGAACTTTTCGATAAATATCAAATTTCAATGAAATTTTCGATAAATTCGAAAATTCCATGAAATTTTCGATAAATACATATATAACTTCTGTGAAATTTTCAATAAACAAAAAATTTCTATAAAATTTTCGATAAATATAAAATTTCAATGAAATTTTCGAAAAATATGAAATTTAAAATTTCTATGAAATTTTCGGAGAATATTAAGTTTCTATAAAATTTTGATAAATACAAAATTTTTAAGAATCTTCGATAAATATATAAAATTTATATTTCCAATAAATATAAAATTTCTATGAAATTTCCAATAAATACATATAAAATTTCGATGCAATTTTCGATAAATATAAAATTTGTATAAACTTTTCGATAAATATCAAATTTCAATGATATTTTCGTTAAATATAAAATTTCAATAAAATTTTCAATAAATATGAAATTTCCATGATCATTTCCATAAATATAAAATTTCTATGAAATTTTCCATAAACATATAATTTCTATGAAATTTTCGATAAATAAAAATTTCTATGAAATTTTTGATAAGTACTATAAAATGTCTATGAAATTTTCGATAAATATGAAATTTCATTCAAATTCTCGATAAATATAAATTCTCTACGAAATTTTCGATAAATATAAAATTTTTATGAAATGTTCAATAAATAAACAAATTTCTATGAAATTTTCAAAAAATATAGCTATATTTCTATAAATTAGTTACTTCGAAAAATATGAAAATTTTAATTAAATTTTAAAGTTTATGCTATAAAGTTTTTGATGAATTTTAAAGTTTTTTAGAATTTTGGATAAATATAAAATTATAATGACTTTTTTGATTTATATACATTTTTTTATTTAATATGAAATTTTCGTTAAATATAAAACGTCTTGAATATTTCGATAAACATAAAATATCTATGCAATTTTCGACATATATATATATATATATACAAAAATTTCTCTATTTTACAAATAAAAATTTCAACAACGGTAAATATCAAATTTCTATGAAATTTTCGATAAATATCAAATTTCTATGAAATTTTCGATAAATATCAAATTTGTATGTAGTTTTCGATTAATAACAAATTTTTATGAAATTTTCGATAAATATCAAATTTCTATAAAATGTGAAATAAATAATAAAATTTAGTTTAATATATATATCTATATATATATATATATATAGTATAGTTTAAAATATATATGTATATATTATAGTTTAATATATATATGTATAGTTTAATATTAAAAAATCCGGCCCATATATACAATTTCTATGAAATTTTCGATAAATAAACAAATGTCTACTAAATGTGAAACATTTTTTATTACAATTTTTACAAAAAAAATATTTACTAAAATGGTCAGTTTATGCAGTGTACTCTCGAGATATTGTTACGACATATATTGCCGATTTATCGTGTAAATCATGGCCTTAAATTGCTATAACAAAATGTATCGATCAGTCTTATGCCGACCATGCCTACTCAGATATCGAGAGGACATTTCAAATTTACACACATTTATCGAAATTTTTATTAATTTTTTCGTTACTAGTTTATAAATGATATCCTCGACTATAAATTAGAAAAAAAATAAGTTAAAAAATCACGGTTTAAAATTTCGATAACAAAACTAATCGAAAATGAACATGGCTATGCTGTGTACCAACGATATATTTCTCTCCAATCTCCATCTGCCGGTAATTTAGTAGAATTGCTATTTAATTTAAATTTGTGTGTAATGTATTCACAAATTACTCTGACTACCTTTGATTAATTAAAATTTTTCTAACAACTAAACAAATTAAACATTTTCACTATTACGCATATAATTAGACTAACAATTATAAACTTTTTTTCTAAAAGAGGTAGTCATTATGTTCACATTGCCAACAATTTCATTAAAATTCAATAAATGTCTAAAGTTCAGAGGAAACGAGAATTCTTCTTATTGTCATATCAGGAAAATGTTATTATTTTCCGAATATTCAACTGCCTGGTTAAATATTGTTACTGTTGTTTTTTACTTTTCTCTCATTTCGCTTTAATTGATTTTACTTGTTTTGCCAAGGTTTTTGTTTTGGAATTTCCAAATTATAATTGTAGTCTTGTCTATTGTTTATTATTTTTGTTATTTTTTGCAATCAACCGTAACAATTTAGGCCGAACAACCGAACAGAAGAATGACATTAATTGTTTTTAGAACACACAAACCTACACACACACATTGAACCTCACAAACACACACACACTTACTCTTTCATTTGAAGAACAAAATAAACTTTTAAATTTTGCATCCACTCAAAACTCCCTCAGCTGTTGTCTGTCCACACACCTTCTCTTTCTCTCGATGACCGGTAAAAGTTTTGGTTCGTTCTGTTTACTGCTGCTGCTGCTCCTGCTTCTGTTGTGTCTGAGATAAACGTTTCGTGTTATCCTGAAATTAGGAAAGGGATTTATTTGCAAACTACTCACACAGGTACAACACTCAGAATTATTTTACTTTTGTGTTGGACAATTGAAAGTCTCGAAAATATCATTAGAATTATAAAAACAACAAGAGCTACGGTAACGGTAACGCAAACCACTTGCAAATAAATAAATAAACAGACAATTGCCAAAGGAGCGAATGTCCTTGCCAATGCAAGATTTGGTTCATATACTTTGAAGGCACGTGTTCATCCATCCATCTGGTCAGAGCACAAGTTTTAAAGCGCCATAAGTTTGTTAACAAACAATATGTTGAAGTTATAATCAAAATTGGGCAGATATTAAATTTTAGTAATTTATGACAGTGTAGTTTTGGCTCAGAAATAAATATTTCAACAACATTTTTCATTGACAATTATAAAATTTTCGATAAATATAAAGTGGTATTATATAGACTTGCTCTATAAATTGCTTAAAAGTTAAGTTACTATATGCCCCGATTTGCCGGGAAAATCGTGGCTTTAAATTTCGATAATACAATTTAACGAAAATTGCCATTACGTAAATAGTACTTTTTCACTAAATAAATTTAAAAAAAATGCTGCTATTAAAAATTATTGTTTTAATTGATGGAGCAGGACATTGAAATAAAAAAAAATCTATATATATATGTAGCTAATAATGTTCAATAATTTATTGATGTTTTTGATCGTTGACCTGTTGAGTATTCAGTTTTGGTTATTGTTCGGCTTGAGGTCCTTTTTCGTAATTAAAAAGCGATTTGATCTTTTTTTAATTATTTATTTTTATTTTCCTATATTGCGACTAACTTCGTTAGTCATCATCAAGGAGTTTTAATCTAGTGCAAAAACACGAAAAACAGATTCAAAAAAATACAATTATTTAAACAATGATATTTTTAACATACAATTTTCGCTTTTAAACAGTTCGACTTGTTTCTTTGAAGTTAGTTGACAAGTAACTTCGAAGAAACAAGTCGGAAGGAAAATAAAAATAAATAATTAAAAAAAGATCAAATCGCTTTTTAATTACGAAAAAGGACCTCCAAGCCGAACAATAACCTAAACTGAATGTTCAATAATTTTTAAAATTTAATAACATATTTAATACTTTCGATATTTCAAAGAAATTTTCGATGAATACAATGACAATTGAATACTATAGACGTCGCATGGTATTTACAGACTTCATCCGCCAGGTGGCGTCCGAGCAGCCTTTCTCTCATTCTCAAATTCCTCTCTCTATTACTTCTCTGTCAAAACATGCAGACTTTTTTGTACTCTCTAATAATTTCTGAGAAGGGAGTGAGTTTTTCAGTTTGTTTTGTTGTTGAATGTTTTGAAGTTGGAATATAATAAAATTAATGAAAATTTCATACAAATTGATAAACATGATAACTGTTTCCAAACTTTAATTAAAATATTGTCTTTATCAAAAATTTCGAAAAAAAAATGATTTATCCAAAAATATCCTATGAATTAATTCTTCGTTGATATATTCTTGATATTTTTGGTCTATCAAAAATTTTATAATTCTCAAAAGTGTCATAGAATTTTTTTTTGTTTATTGGAAATTTTATATTTTGTCGAAATTTTAATGGAATTTACATTTTCATAGAAATGTTACATACATAGAACGAACATTTCATTGAATTTTTATATTTATCGCACTGCTGAAGGAACAACGGAAACATTTATCGATAATTTCATAAAAATGTTATATTTATCGACTATTTTATAGAAATTTTATATATGTCGAAACATAAAAAACTTTTACAAAATTTCATAAAAATTATGTCTATCGAAAATTTCTTAAAAATTTTATCGAAAATTTCATTGACATTTTTTATTTATCGCAAATTTCATAAAGATTTCATGGAAATTACAACTGTATCGAAATTGCATAGAAATTTGTTATTTATTGACTATTTCTTAGAAATTTTATGAATTATCGAAATTTTCATTGATTTTTATTTATCTTAAGTGTCCTAAAAATTTTATATTTATCGAAAACTTCATAAAAATTTAATATTTATCTAAAATTTCCTATACATTTTATATATATCGAAAACTTTGAAGATTTCATAGAAATTTTATATTTATCGAAATTATCACGGAATTTAAATTTATTGAAAATTTCATAGAAATTAAATATACATCGGAAACTTCACAAAAATGTTTTATTTTTCCAAAATTTCATAAAAATATTGTATTTATCAAACATTTCGAAAACACTTAATATTTATCAAAAATTTCATAGAAATTTGAAATGCACCAAAAATTTTATATTTCTCGAAAATGTGATTTCATGGAAATTTTATATTTATCGAAATTTTCATGGAATTTTTATTTAGCGAAAAATTTATAAAAATTGTATATATGTATATCTAACATTTTGTACAAATTTTATATCTATATGTATATCTTTATCGACTATAGAAATTTTATATATATCGAAAAAAAGTGTATTTGTCAAAATTTCATTTAAATTATATATGTATTGAATTTGAATTGAATTTGATATTTGTCGAAAATTGCCCTGGAATTTGATATTTATTTAAAATTTCCTAAATATTTTAAATTTATCGAAATTTACATGTATTTATATTTATACAAAATTTCCAAAAAAATATATTTTTCGATATTTCTATGGATTTTATATATATCGAAAATTCAATAAAAAAACTGAATACAATTTTTTTTAAATAAATATGTATACAATTTATATGTCATTTTCGAGAAAATATTTGATAGGTATTAAATTTCATGAACATATCGATGAATACAAAATTTCTATAAAACTTTCGATATATGGAATATTTTTATGAAATTATACCTTTTATGCAGTATTCGATATATACAAAATTTATGCAGTATTCAGTATATAAAATTTATATGAATTTTCGATACATATAAAATAAATGAATATTTCGATAAATATAAAATTTCTAGGATATTTTCAATAAATATCAAATTTCAATGGAATTGTCGATAAATATAAAATTTATACAAAATGTTCGATATATATAAAATTTCTACGAAATTATCGCTAAATGTAAATTCCATGAAATTTTTTCGATAAATATAAAATTTCCATGAAATGACACTTTCGAAAAATATTAAATTTTTGGTGTATATTAAATTTCTATGCAATTTTTTATAAATAAAAAAGGTGTTCCAAAGTTTTGATAATTACATGCACTATTTTTATGAAATCTTGGATAAATATAACATTCTTATGAAGTTTTCAATATATATATTAGGCCGGGTCGATTTGTGGAGAGGCAAAAAAAGTCGCCATTGCTCAGTGAAGATCGTATTCTAGGAATCAAAATAAGAAACGTTGCCGAAGGAACCATACCTCTAAAACGAATTCTGATGTCCCGGAATTTTGGTCGAACTTTTGGGTAGGGGCAAATTTTGAAAAATCCCACTTTGACCCATTTAGAGTGCTCCAATCGAGTCCAAATGTATGAGCGACCCCCACTAACTTTGGAGGACCGACCCACCCATGCCAGTGGCACACCCCTGGAACCCCCTGGGGGTTCCATACATTTGGACTCGATTGGAGCACTCTAAATGGGTCAAAGTGGGATTGTTTCCGGGACATCAGAATTCGTTTTAGAGGTATGGTTCCTTCGGCAATGTTTCTTATTTTGATCCCTAGAATATAAATTCCTTGAAAATTTCTAAACTTTCGATATTTATCTCAAAAAATGGCATTTTTCTTTGAATACCAAAATAACACTTCTTGTTGGAAAACCCTTTATAACATTTTCAAAGTTTTCGATACATATGAAGTTTTCGATATATATATAAAATTTATAGGAAATTTTTTTACATATTTACAAGGTTTTCGATATATATAAAATTTTTAGGAAATTTTATATATATAGATAAATATCAAATCAATGAAAGTTTCGATAAATCTACAACTTTTTGGAAAAGGTAAAGAAAGGTAAAGAAATTTCTATGCAATTTCGATACATATATAATTTCCATGAAATTGTCAGTAAACATAAACTTTCTATAAAATGTTGATAAGTAAAATAACTTCTATAAAATTGTTGATATATATATATATATATATATATATATATATATACTTTATATACAATCTTTATGAAATTCGCGATAAATAAAAAATATCTATGAAATTTTCGATAAATACAATATCTTTTATGAAATTTAGTATACGTATAAAATTTTTTGATGTTTTCGATATATATAAAATTTCTATAAAATAGTCGGTAAATTATTTTTTAAGAAATTTGCAAAATTTTCATTTGTTGTTTCAGCAGTTCGATAAATATAAAAACTCTATGAAATGTTCGTTATATCGATAAATATAAATTCCATGAAAATTTCTATAAATATAAATTTCTCTGAAATTTTCGATAAATACAATATTTTTATGAACTTTAGTACAATTAAAAGTTTTTGATAACGGGTTTTCCAACAGGGATGATACGATTTTGAAGTGACGTTTCAGCCATTTGTAATACGTCATGATCTGTCACTGGTTTTTCATTGTATTCAGTAGTGTTTACAATTTCATCATGGAGAGATATATGTAAGAACAATGTTTACAAATTATTCAGTTTTATTATCAAAATAATCGTTCTCCAATTGCAACTCTTCGTGTGCTAAGTCCATTTTTTAAAATCCAAAAAACACTTTCCAGCCGACCTACGACCAAGCAATATTTTAGCTCTCGTTAGGAGCTAACTTTTTGCCAGTGACCGATTCCCGGTCCGACGTACCGTTAAGGAGCTAGAGCAAAAATAAACTTTCCATTCACAATTGAAAATGATGCTAAGTCCATTTTTTTTAAATCCCAAAAAAAAACCCTTTCCAGTCGACCTACGACCTTGACACCCATGAGCAATTTTTTAGCTCTCGTTAAGAGCTATTTTTTTGCCATTGACCGATTGTGGCTATATGCCACACAGCAAATGAAACAATTGAATTGTTGCGATAAAAGTTTGGAGATTCGATTATTTCACGAAATTGTGATATTAAATGGCCTCCAAGAAGTTGTGATATAACACCATTAGACTATTTCTTGAGGGGTTATTTGAAGTCATTGGTCTTTCGAAATAAATCACTCTCTCTCCAAGCTTTACAAGTGAATATTGAACGTGCCATTCATGACATACGACTTGATTTATTGGAAAAACTACTCGAAAATTGGGTTCATCGAATTCGTTCCTGCAGAAGAAGTCGTGGAGGCCATTTGAATGACGTTTAGAACTTAATTGTGTCGATTGTACTTCACATTAAATAAAAAACTTTTGAATTTCCTTAACAATAAGTGTGTTTTTTTTTCAAAGAAATCATATCACTCTTATTGGAAAACCCTGTATATCGAAAGTTTCATAGAAATTTTATATTTTTCGAAATTTTCACGGAATTATATTTATCGAAAATTTCATGTTAATTTTATATATATCGAAAACTTTATTAAAATGTTGTATTTATCCAGAATATCATAAAAATATTGTATTTATCAAAATTTTCAAAAACAGAAATTTAATATGCGTCAAAAATTGTATATATCTTGAAAATGTCATTTTATGGAAATTTTATATAAGTATTTATCGAAATTTTCATGAAATTTACATTTACAGAAAATTTCATAGTAATTTTATATATATGTATAGGGTCTCCCATATTCGACGGACCCATCTGGCAACGCCATAACTTTTGACAGAGATGTCAGATCGCTTAATGACATACCGCGTTTGAAGCGTCAGTCCAAGCAGATTTTTACCATGGAACAATACACGCCACGCGAGCGCTCTGAAATAGTTGAAATTTACATTCAACAGAAGAAGTCAAGTCAACGTGCTTTTAAAATATTAAAAAATGTGAGAAGTGCGCCTTCTAAGAACACCATTAAGCGTTTATACGAAAAATTTTCGACTGGTGAGGCTCTTTCTAATCCGAAGAGGCCAAATAAAAGTCGACCAAGGCGATCGGCCGAGAATATCGCTGCCGTACGAGCCAGTGTTGAGAGGTCCCCAAGAACATCCCAAAAACGCCGTTCTCAGCAGTTGGGCATGGCTCGGTCCACTTTACAACGGATTATTCGCGTTGATTTGCATTTGTTCCCGTACAAAACTCAATTGACGCAAAGATTGTTGCCTGCGGACAAGCCTCGTCGATTGGAATGGGCCCAACGAGTCAGTGGGTCCGTCGAATATGGGCAACCCTGTATATCGAAAACAGCCTAAAAATGTTATAAATTGCATAAATGTCAATTATAATAATTTCATAACTAAGCGCAATTTGAGAACGATTATTTTGATAATAAAACTGAATAATTTTTAAACGTTGTTATTGCGTTTATCTCTCCATGATGAAATTGTAAACACTACTGAATACAATGAAAATAAAATGACAGATCATGACATATTACAAATGGCACAGAACGTCACTTTAAAATTATATCATCCCTTTTGGAAAACCCGTTACTACAGAAGTGATTTTTTTCTGCGTGTATTAACTCAATATCGTTAATATTGATATTTTTTTTATCGAAATTTTAAGATTATAATGGGATATTAAATTTGTTTTCTTAATTTAAAGGATATCGATAACTCCTGTTATCGATATCCTTTTTTAGGAAAATTTCATTTTTTACTTCTAAATATTCCAAATGATATTCAGTAAAAATTAGGTGTTAATCCGTCAGTCCAATCAAAAGTTATTCACAAAACAGTAAAGGACATTCGATTTGCATTATAAAGGAATTCCACACAAATTTAAAAAATGCATCAAACTTTTATCGCCTTTCCTGAAAAACTACCTTTTTGCACTTAGCATAGTTATGAATGGAGGTATCGATATGTCCTTTAAAAACGCAAAGAACTTCAAATTTCGCTAATAAATTTTATTGTAAATATACTTGGTCAATTTATTCTGTATGGGGTCAATGTATAAAATTTCTATGATACTCTTTACGAATAATATTCAATTGATTTTCAGTGGAATATACGTGTAACATTTCTTTATAAAATAATTTTTACCGAAAACACGAACCATTTTCCATTAAATGGAAACTCATTGAAATTTTTCCCAAAATCACACAAAATGTTGAACAAAACGACAGTATAAAATTCTCAGTATAAACAATAAATGAATATTCCAGAATACCACTTTATTTTATATATGTACATATGTACGTAAATTTTTTCAAATCGTGAAATGTGCATGGTTGCTCAGATTCATTATCATAAAATGTAACCTCTGGCAGTGGTGAGTTGAGAGAAAAACACGGCTTTTCCATTCATTTTGTTTGCTTAATCAATGCTTTTATTGCCAACCAAAGGATCTGCTTAAATATGCGACTAAGTAGTCCGATATTGTTCTCGTTCGTACGCAAGTGTGGC
Source organism: Eudasyphora cyanicolor (assembly GCA_963930755.1). Classification (NCBI taxonomy): domain Eukaryota; kingdom Metazoa; phylum Arthropoda; class Insecta; order Diptera; family Muscidae; genus Eudasyphora; species Eudasyphora cyanicolor. The sequence continues at coordinate 184,919,838 of OZ005738.1, read as the reverse complement.
ACTGTGTGGCACTGTGACTACACGGCATAAAGAAGCCGATCTCGTACATATCGTCGAAAGGCAATGCAACTTTAGCGGTTTTTGTTTTTCATTTAACCATCGAAAAGTAATTATACAAATTGTATTTGTATTTCTTAACAGTCATTGTGTTATTTCCGTATCCGGACTATGGCTCCGGCTGTTGCTACTTTGTGTTTTTATCTCTCCATGACCACCGCAACTACCACCGTCGCCACCATCACCACCATCGCCACTCTCGATAGTGTTGTTGGAGATAAAATACATTCCGATGCGAATAATTTGCCAGTAACAGATGCTTAACAAATTGTACAACTATAGTAATGTGGCCGGTCATCGTGCTGCCACAGTTACTTACTGTGGCTCTGAGTCTCCGAGTACAACTCGACTTCGACCAGGCACGAGTGCTTATGCTCTGTGAGTGAATTTAAATTCCAATTAAATGTATTAACAATTCCCTTTTATTCATTTCACTTAAAATAAACAATGGAATTGTGGGGGGGGGGTGTTTATTTGTTTTACATTGTATTCGAATCAAAATAAAACTTCATTTTAAATTGAATTGTATTCATATCGATTTCTTAATGTCCATTCTTGATGTTGTGATTACAACAATGGATGATTTATTTAACATTAGTTAATTATTTATGTTCATTCCGTACGGAGTATGAGTGATATGCCAGTGTACTCGTACAAACATAAGGGTGTCACGACACAAAATTTTAAAAAATATTTTGTTAACAATATCGGATCATGTTATAACGTTTTCTTTCAATTTATAGAGCAGAATAAAAAATTTAAATAAAAAGTTGTTGATAACGATGTAAAAATTGTAATTTAAATTTGGATAAAAAATATTTTCGCAATGAACATTGTCTGTTTATGCTGTACACCCTCGAAATAAAAAACGCTATATAAATTTTAGATAAATATAATGTTTCCATAACTTTTTAAATATGTAGTTGTAAGAATTTTCGGAGCATATATCGCCGACATACTTTGATATCGAAGTTCGAAAATGTTAAAATTCGAATTGAACACTTTATAAATAATATTTATCGAAAAGGGCTTTTTTTAGTAAAGTTGTATCTCCGAAATATAAAATCTTAATAAACTATTTTATGTCATCCATATATTGTCGGCATTTTCAATAAACTGTCAAGATCATTTGGGATATATATTGTTATCGAATTATATGTAACAATAATAATAACAGAAGTTATATTCTATAATTAACTTATGCAATATAAAAATAATAACGTCATTGCCATAGTGCATAAACTTTTTGATAATTTATCAAAAATTCTAGACGAGATTTGGACGATGAATCCATTATCGCCTCTACGGCGTTTTCTTGTGATTTCTGAAACGGGGCTTTTACTTTAATGTAGTAAAGAAACTGGATCAAATAATAATTTAAAAAAATAATCTTAAATGAAATTGACTGGTCAGTTTAAAAATATAAAATTTTTATGAAATTGTTGATTTAATTTTATAGAAATTTTATATTCATCAAAAATTTCATAGAAATTTTATTTTTATCGAATATTTCATTAACACTTACAATCTATCGAAATTTTCATAAAGAACTAATATTTATCAAAAATTTCATAGAAACTTCATATTTATCGACAATTTCATGGAAATTATATGTATATATTGTGGATTTCGTGTCAAGTGAGTAAATTTTTGAACAAAAAATAAAAACATGATTTTCTCGACAGAAATGTCAAAACAAGTTTGAATTTCGCAAAAAATATTTCTGCGAATGTTTTTATTTTCTTAAAAAGATTTAAGAAAAAAATCGATCGAAAACAATTTGGGCAACATTTTCAAAAAACAATAGGTAAGAAGTTATATGGATGGGACAAAGGTCCGTTTGACCACAATTTCAAAATTCAACACCCTCCAACTCGGACAGTCCTTAACCGCTTTCGTTGAAATTTTGTGCCATAACTACAATACATTAGTAGTTATGGCACAAAATTGACTCAATTGACATGAAATCCCCATATACGATATACGATATAACATTTCTATGGAATTTTCGACATAAGTATATTCCATGAAAATTTCGATAAATATAAAATTTTCACAAAACATACAGTTTCTACGTCATTTTTGAGAAATATAAAATTTTTTGATAGACATCGATTAATATTTAATTCCTAACAAATTTCGTCCAAATTTTTGATAAATACAATATTTTTATAAAATTTTGGATAAATATAAAATCCATGAAAATTTCGATAAATATAACATTTCTAAGAAAATTACAGTAAAATTCAATGAAAGTTACGATAACTATAAAATTTATAGGAAATTTTACGACAACACATTTTCGATAAATATCAAACTTTAATGAAATTTTCGAAAAAGGTTATATTTCAATGCAATTTTCGTACATATATATTTTTCATGCATTTTTCAATACGTATACAATTTCTACGAAATTTTGATAAATAAAAAAAATATATAGAATGTTCGATATACATATATATATAAAATTTCCGGGAAATAATCGATAAATATAATATTTTTGTCCAATTTTCTATAAATATAAAATTTCTAAGAAATGTTCCATATATAAAATGTCATGAATATATCGATGAATATTAAATTCCTATGAACTTTTCGATAAATATGTACATATAAAATTTAGTCGAATTTTTTGATAAATACAATATTTTATAAAATTATGGATAAATATAATTTTTAGATAAATATAAAATTTCTATGAAATGTTCGATATATAAAATTTCATGAATATATCGATGATTATTAAATTCCTATGAAATTTCCGATAAATACAATATTTTTATAAAATATTTCATAAATATAACATTTTTATGAATTTTTCGATATACGAGTACATAAAATTTTTGATAAATAAATTCATTAAATATAAAATTTTTAAGAAATTTTCGATAAACATAAAATTTACATAAAAATTACGATAAATATAAAATTTCGACGAAATTTTCGATAAATACCAAATTTCGGTAAAATTTTCGACAAATATTAAATTTCAATGCAAGTTTCGATACATATATATTTTCCATAAAATTTTTAATAAATATAAAATTTTGTCGAAATTTTTCATAAATACAATATTTTTATAAAATTTTTGATAAATATATAACTTTTTTATGAAATTTTCGATATATATAAATTTTTTATGAAATTTTTGATATATATAAAATTTGTAATAAATACAAAATCCGTGGAAAATTCGATAAATTCAAAATTTCTATGGAATTTTCGATAAATATAAAAATGCCATGAAAATTACGATAAATTTCAATGCAAGTTTCGATACATATATAGTTTCTATGGAATTTTTAATAAATATAAAATTTCTTTGGAATTTGGTAAATAAAACGAAATCTGTACAATTTTCGATATATAAAATTTCCGGGAAATAGTCGATAAATATAATATCTTTGTCCAATTTTCTATAAATATAAAATTTCTAAGAAATGTTCCATATATAAAATGTCATGAATATATCGATGAATATTAAATTCCAATGAACTTTTCGATAAATATGTACATATAAAATTTAGTGGAATTTTTTTAAAAAATACAATACAATATAAAATTATGGATAAATATAATTTTTAGATAAATATAAAATTTCTATGAAATGTTCGATATATAAAATTTCATGAATATATCGATGAATATTAAATTCCTATGAAATTTCCGATAAATACAATATTTTTATAAAATGTTTCATAAATATAACATTTTTATGAATTTTTCGATATACGAGTACATAAAATTTTTGATAAATAAAATAAAAATAAATAAATTCATTAAATATAAAATTTATAAGAAATTTTCGATAAATATAAAATTTCCATAAAAATTACGATAAATATAAAATTTCGACGAAATTTTCGATAAATATCAAATTTCGATGAAATTTTCGACAAATATCAAATTTCAATGCAAGTTTCGATACATATATATTTTCCATAAAATTTTTAATAAAGATAAAATTTCTATGAAATGTTCGATATATAAAATTTCATGAATATATCGATGAATATTAAATTTCTATGAAATTTTCGATAAATATAAATTTTCGTCGCAATTTTTTATAAATACAATATTTGTATAAAATTTTGGATAAATATAACATTATTAGAAATTTTGTATAATAAGTATATAAAATTTTCGATAAATACAAAATCTATAAAAATTTCGATAAATACAAAATTTATATGAAATTTTAGATAAATATAAAATTTCTAGAAAATTTTCGATATATATTGAGTTTCAATGAAATTTTCGACAAATATCAAATTTCAATGCAAGTTTCGATACATATATATTTTCCATAAAATTTTTAATAAATATAAAATTTCTATGAAATGCTCGATATATAAAATGTCATGAATATGTCGATGAATATTAAATTCCTATGAAATTTTAGATAAATATAAAATTTTGTCGAAATTTTTCATAAATACAATATTTTTGATAAATATATAACATTTTTATGAAATTTTCGATATATATAAATTTTTTATGAAATATATATAATAATATATGATATATATAAAATTTGTAATAAATACAAAATCCGTGGAAAATTCGATAAATTCAAAATTTCTATGGAATTTTCGATAAATATAAAAATTCCATGAAAATTACGATAAATTTCAATGCAAGTTTCGATACATATATAGTTTCTATGGAATTTTTAATAAATATAAAATTTCTTTGGAATTTGGTAAATAAAACGAAATCTGTACAATTTTCAATATATATATAATTTTCGGGAAATAATCGATAAATATAATATTTTTGTCAAATTTTCGATAAATATAAAACTTCTAAGAATTGTTCGATACATAAAATTTTATGAATATTAAATTCTTATGAAATTTCCGATAAATACATATAAAATTGAGTCGAAATTTTTCGATAAATACAATATTTTGATAAAACTTTTTGGATAAATATGAAATTTTTATAAAGCTTTCGATATATATAAAATTCTAAATCAAAATTTTCAATAAAGAATAAATTTATTTCGAAATTTTTGATAATACAATATGAAATATTTGATGAATATAAGTATAACATTTTAATGAAGTTTTAGATATATATAACATTTGTGTGATTTTGTTTTGGATAAATATAAAATTTTTATGAAATGTTCGATATATACAATTTCATGAATATATTGATGAATATTCAATTCGTATAAAATTTTCTATATATATAAAATTTCCAGGAAAATTTCGATAAATATCAACTTTCAATGAAATTTTCAACCAATATCAAATTTCAATGCAATTTTCGATACATATTTATTTTCCTTTTGTTCCCCACACAAACTAGTAGATTTTTCAGATATCCTCCTCATCATTTCTGTAACAATTATCTAAATGTCTTCATATTCTGTATTTTAGACAAATTTTGCAATGACTATAAACTGATCAATAGGAGTCCACCTTTCAGGATCCCATATACTCTAACATATTCCATTACACACAAAGTAATGGTATCTTATTACTTTACCCACAACGTAAAGGGTATACCTTTGTCTGCTTACAAGACAGATATCTGCTTACCTGTTTAATTCGTGACACCCCAATGTCCTGTATTTATATTGATATATCAACTGAAGCGAATTGTATCGAATGTATTCATTATGAACGAATTTCAAATTTACATACGTCCACTCATGTCATACATTCATTATGAGCGAAACAAAGAAATGAAACTGAATTAATTTTTATTTTCAAAAGGATACCAAGGATAATCAACTGAACAGAATGTGGTCATCTGTGGGATTCCAATAATTCGAATAATATACAGAATATAAAACCTCAATCATAGAGAAATCTTAGTTGATTTCCTTTACTGTAATTAGAACACTTTGAAAGACTAATGATGAAGATACAATTTGATTTCCATAGCTTTTCAAAGACTCATTCATGTCAATCTGTCACTCTGAATTTGTACTCCAATATTCCTAAAACTATCAGCAATTAATAAAGGTATCCGATTTTCCAAATCATTTGTCAGATTAATTTTATGCTGGACCCGTATTAAATCCTTAAAAGCCTGTCATTTTCATGCAGTGCATATTTCACTATAATCGTTACCCCCCACCCTAATAAATTTGATTTAATTTGGATTTATAAAAATAGATCTGCTCAAGTGACAAACTGAATAATTTTTAAGCAATAGCGGCAATAAAAATGTACCACTTGTGACATTGTGAAAATAAGCATTACTTTTGCTGTAAAATGAGGATTTTACGTGATAATCATCTTTTCATAGTTAATCACATTTTATTAGCCAATTAACCATTAAATTTATACATTTTAATTGCCCCAATTAATTTAATTGTCCGAAACATGTGTTAAGTCAACCAGACACCCAACTGGGAAGTCTCACCGCAAATGGAGAGGACCGAAGAACCTACATACATGTGGCTGCGTGGGTGATGACTCTAATGTGACACTATTCAATAGAAATACCTCATACCCGATATTACGCCCATACCCTTACCCACACCCACACACAGAATTGCCAAATGTCCTTTTATTGAACAAAAGGAATAATGAACAGATATATGAGCAATCCATGATTAGGAAAATGCTACTTACTGCTGTACTTTCCTAGTAATTCCCGGAAAATGAGAAAAACAAAGGTTTAACACAACAATAGAGGATTAGCTGCTGAGCTGCTTTTTGTTCTTCTTTTGTTACAGTACACAACGAAGCTCTTAAGGTTAGCTAACAGAAATGTTATTGGATAGAAAGTTTGCAGGACTTAAAAAGCTTTCTGCAAGTCCCAACAGAAGTATAACGTTCCATAGGTTTTAGTACAACTAAAAGCTTTGGGCTTTTGGCAAACTTTTACAAAGCTTTTGTTAGAAGAGTACATAACAGTACACAAAAGCTTTTGGCTTGCATTAAAATAGACTCTTAAAAAAGAGTTTCTCTCTGCCTATCCCACTCTTCCTCTCGCTAAGCTTATTGATTTTGTGGAAGCTAATATTTTAGCCGGTAAACAAAAATCAGCTGTTTTTTGTTATCCTTTGTTTTTGAAACGGAATGGGAAAAAGCACCATAAACAACAGTTTTTCCTTTATATTGTATAACTGTTTTCTTAACTGTTATAAGGTGAAAGTAAATAAAGCCGAAAGTGATATAAACTCGATTTTGTGACTTCAGTCGTTAGTCAAATGCCGAAGCGTTTAAAACACTCGACGAACCCAGTGCGCTCGGGATAAATCAACAAAATTAGAGAAAAAAACTAAAAACAAACAGTAAAGTAACGGTTGAGCAAATTCAAATATTTATTTTGGTGCAAAAAAATAATTAATAGCAATCTTTGTGTTAACAAAAAAAAAGAACCAAACAAAAAAAAGTAAATATTAAAGAAAGTCGAATTCAGACATTCACTTTTCAATCAGCCAAAGGCAGATTAAGTAATTTTCTTGATGTCCTTCAAAGAAAAACATCATAATTTTTATGAGTGCCACAAAAAAAAAGGAAAAATGTTTCCTTTTTCATTTAAATTAAAATAAATCTCTGCTCTGCTCGTGCTTCGCCATAAAATTTAATGAATATCTTCAGTTAAATGTGAAGTGACTGTGTGTGTATCCGCGTGACCGTGTAATACAAATGAAAATCCATTAAACCCAAATGAAATCATTAAAATTAAAATATTAATTTATTCACATTAACTGCATTACTGTGAAATGTTTCGCGATTCGCAATGTGATTATGGCTGAGATAAAAATAAATAATATTAATTTTTTCAAACAAAAGAATACGTCTATAAATTATAAATAATAATAAATAAGCTCATATGTATTTAATTATTTTTGTAAAAATCATAAATAATAATACAACTCATTCGGCGAATTTACAAAAATTAATATAACATAAAAATATTCTATGGTTTAACGGAGATTCCTGGGTTTGGAGATATCATAACATTAAATAAATTCTATCAAGAACTTGAAAAAAATAAATCAAATAATGCTATACATTTTAAGAAATAAATAGGATATACCGGTTTCCAAAAGCATTTGGAAATTGAATATATTTTCTAATTTTTTTTTTTAAATTTCCTCGGGTTTTCCAATAGGGATGATATGATTTCGAAGTGACGTTTCGGACATTTGTAATATGTCATGATCTGTCATTTGTTTTTCATTGTATTCAGTAGTGTTTACAATTTCATCATGGAGATATATACGCAAGAACAACATTTACAAATTATTCAGTTTTATTATCAAAATAATCGTTCTCCAATTGCAACATTTCGTGCGCTAAGTCCATTTCTTAGCAAAAAAAAATCGTATGGCCATTAAATTATTAATTGAGCCAACTTGACTAAACGAATGATGTAGAAGTTCTTATTTTTGTGGCTACTTTCACTTCGAATTCTCAGAATTGAGTCCCAAATCAATGAGTTGAAAAATGCTGTGCTGTGCTAGTATTAGTCATTAAAAATAACGGGTCTTCCAATAGGGATGAAATGATTTTGAATTGACGTTTCGGCCATTTGTAATGTGTCATGATCTGTCATTTGGTTTTTCATTGTATTAGTAGTGTTTACAATTTCATCATGGAGAGATATACGAAAGATAAACTTTTACAAATTATTCAGTTTTATTATCAAAATAATCGTTCTCCAATTGCAACTTTTCGTGCGCTAAGTTTTTTTTTTTTTTAAATAAAAAAAAACACTTTCCATTCGACCTACGGCCTTGGCACCCGTGAGCAATATTTTAGCTCTCGTTAAGAGCTATATTTTTGTCACTGACCGATTGTGGCTACGTGCCACACTGCAAATGAAACAATTAAATTGTTGCGAGAAAAGTTTGGAGATTCGATTAATTCTAGAAATTGTGACATTGAATGGCCTCTAAGAAGTTGTGATTTAACAACGTTAGACTATTTCTTGTGGGGTTATTTGAAGTCATTGGTCTTTCGAAATAAACCAGACTCTCTTCAAGCTTTACAAGTCAATATTGAACGTGCGATTCATGACATACGACTTGATTTAGTGGAGAAAGTGCTCGAAAATTGGGTTCATCATATTCGTTCCTGCAGAAAAAGTCGTGGAGGCCATTTGAATGACGTTTTATTTAGAACTTAATTGTATCTATTGTAATTCACATTAAATAAAAACTTTTGAATTTCCTTAACAATAAGTGTGTTTTTTTTTCAAAGAAATAATATCACTCTTATTGGAAAACCCTGTATAAAAAATATTTTTAGAAAAGAACGATCTTTGTTGGCACATAACTATCCATAAAAATAGAAAAAATCTTAATAAAATATCGATGGCTGAATATAAAAAGGGCGTATATTGATTTAAGTCATAAATGCGTTTTCCGTTTATTCTGGTCAGAAACTGTCAAATGCACCGTAGTTTCTTTAAAATTTTCGGGGGCTATAGTTGCAACTAAAGGATTTATAGGTATTGTAAAAACCTCATAAGTCTAGTCAAAAATTTGTTTGGATTTTATTCGGTTTTTCGTGCACCTATTAACGAAATCGAGATACGCCCTTTCTATATTAAGCCATCGATATTTTCTTTTAAAAGCTTGCATGCCAACGAAGAAAACAATGCATATTTGAATGTATAAGTTATGACCCATATTATAAAAGTGACATTAAAGGGCAATTGGAAATTTCGTTAAATCGAAAAAAAAATAATTGCTCTCAACTTTTTAACATTTCAAATCCACATAAAATTTTGTAATTTTTATACCCTACACCACACTGTGGTACAGGGTATTATAACTTTGTGCATTTGTTTGTAACACCCAAAAGGAGAAGAAATAGACCCATCGTTTATTATACCGATCGACTTAGAATCACTTTCTGAGTTGATTTAGCTATGTCCGTCTGTCCGTCTGTCGGTCTGTCTGCGCATGTATTCTTGTAATCAAAGTACAGGTCGCAATTATGGTCCGATCTCGACGAAACTTAACACATATCTTTTTTTTGGCCCAAGGACGAACCCTATTGAATTCGGTTAAAATCTGTTCAGATTTAGATATAGCCCCCATATATATGTTAGCCCCGATTTGACATGTAAGCGCTGTAAAAACTTTATTTTATATCCGATCAGTATGAAATTCGGCAGAAAGAGGTTTCTTATTATATGAATGAACACTGTTAAATTTGGAAGAAATCGGTTCAGATTTAGATATAGCCCCCATATATACGTTACCCCCGATTTGACATGTAAACGCTGTAAAAATGTTATTTTATAGACGATCAGTGCGAAACTCTGCAAAGAGAGGTTTCTTATTACATGAAGGAATAATGCTAAATTCGGAGAAAATCGGTTCAAATTTAGATATAGCCCCCATATACATGTTACCCCCGATTTGACATGTAAGCGCTGTAAAAACTGTATTTTATATCCGATCAGTGCGAAATTCGGCAGAAAGAGATTTCTTATTACATGAAGGAATACTGCCAAATTCTGAGAAAATCGGTTCAGATTTAGATATATCTCCCATATATATATTACCCCCGATTTGACATGTAAGCGCTGTAGAGACTGTATTTTATAGCCGATCAGTACGAAATTCGATCTTCCCTGAATACTCATTCTTTTTACATGAATGAGTATTCAGGGAAGATCGGTTCAGATTTATATTAAAAATCCCTATATATGTTCCTCCTGATTTGGTATCAAACCGCTATAGAAGTTGTATTTTACTTCCGATCATTACAATTTTCCAGAATGATGTTTCTCAATTTTGGAACGAATTTTGCTTAATTTAGCGATTATCGTTTCAGAATTAGATAATATGTTTCTACCCATTTACCAATTATTCCAAATTATTATGGCAATGACCCTTATCGCATTGTTAGGGAGGTGTAGGGTTTTATATAGTCGGCCCCGCCTTACTGGTTTTTTAATAAACAATAGCGTTGTCCTATTATCCTTTTTTAGGCAAAAATAAATTTCATATTAAAAATCCTGACCCGTTATTATAATTTGAAGGGGTTGAAATTGTCAGTCTACGACAGTCATGTCGTTTTGTTTATTATTAATTTTATTATTATTTAGTCACTGATGCCATGCTGTAAGTTAAAGTGCAAAAGGATCTTTTAGTAATGAAAAAATTACCTTTTTTATTTTTATATATTTTTGGTGAATTTTGGAATTGTTTTTTTTACTTTTATAATCACTTCTATCCAAAAAGACCACAATATAATTGAAGCACATGAAGCAATAAATAAATAAGTTATAAACAAATCAGCGATGACACTGTTCTGTGATTTTCCCATTAGACACCAGACATTTGATTACATGTCTGGTATCGTCCCTAAAAACGTCTTAAGGCGTCAACAGACAGTCATTCGCCGCCTATACATTTATAAAAATTAACAGAACACTTTAATAAAACCAAACACTCTTACGAAAGAGGGACTACAATTAAAAAGAAGAAACGTAGTTCGGCTGTTACATCGAAAGTTGTTTATGTTTGATTTTTTTTTTGGTAACAAAATTCTGTTAATTGCTAGCATAACATAAATAATTAATTTTGAGTATTTAATGGGAACTTTTCCCATATTCTTCTTATTTATGAAAGTCTATTTATAACTGTGTAAAAAGTTCTACGAGTACTTTTATTATTTTTCAAGATTTCTCATTCGCTTGCGTGTTGAAGTCAACCATATAGAGCTCCGTATCTCCCATACAATTGCAGCAGAACTGTTGATAACGAGTGTCACGGCTCAGAAATCATGATCCAGTATGTGTTCTGCCAATTTTTAATACATATTTATACACCGCCATGTATAAAATACTTGTTTCTATAATAATATAGAAACAAAATGATCTTGAAGCCGGGAGAGTATCCTAGTTAGAATCACATTTTTCAATATATTTATTTTTTTATTTATTTATTTATATGAATTACAATACAAAGTAAATTTATATTCTAATTTTACGGTCCAAGGAAAAGCCGGGTTACAAAGACCATGTGGCTAGATTTTGCAGCGACAGACCAGAGCCTCTGGTGGGAATCGAACCCACGACCCCCAAACCCATAGGCGAGTACGCTACCAACTCACCTACTGGGGCGCTCAATTTTTTGTTTTCAATATATTTTATTTGGGACATTAAACAATATTACTTAGTATAATGGGTACATTAAATCACCTAATACTATTCGCTCTTAAATATGCAAAGCTATTGTAATCCTTCATTAAAATCTCTGATTTCAACTCATTATGTATTGTGAGTGTACGTTTGGTTCGATATGTGTGTTTCACAAACATGCAGTAATTGATTTAGTGCAACTAACTGAGTTAACTGTCAATTAAATATCAATTTAGATTTAAACAAAAACCCTAAACACTAATTTATATACTTATAGACATGCATGGACTTCTAAACATGCATAGATGTAAAGGCAGGTATGTATGTGCGCTTGTATTTACAGTGAAAGTCAAAAGTGATGCAACACCTGAAAATTGTCTTCTTTTATAAAAATTCTAAAAAGTGGAATATTTGAAAAATATTGTACGAGTGTTTAAAATTTGGTAAAAAAAATAAATTTTTCAATTTTAAAATTAAATTTTAACTTAGGAACACTTTTGTCGCATACTCTTTAAGATTGTTTGAAACGAAGATACATACGAGTACGCAACAATTTCGCACCTAAGCGCGAATGTAAACAAGAGAGTCTACTGAAAAGAAATATGAAAAGAAATCTATTGCAAATGTGAAAATTTTGAGGTTTTTAATACAAAAATGTTGGACACTTTAATATATAATAGTTAATGGAGTATTGGCCCAAATCCGGAGTAAGACTACTGCTACTATCGCTCATTTCGTGCCAGAGTGTTACTTCCCAAAGTCGGAAATTTCACTTAATGACATCTTTAGTTTGTACTTATATATTTTAAATTGTACCATATTACACTATTCATAACGGTTTAATATAGAGCATTAAATAATATCAAAATTAGACAAGCCTTCCAATTCGGATATTTATTGTACATTTTTGTAATGTCAAAATTCTAGTATTCAGAAATTAAAAGTGTTGAAAATACCGTTAGTTCTGATACAAATGGGTCAGAATATTTAACATTAACCTATGAATTTTATTTTTGCCTAAAAGTTTTTAAGAGCGAAATGATTTCTTTGCAAAAAACATTTATTGTTAAGGAAATTCAAAAGTATTTTATTTAATGTGAAGTACAATCGATTCAATTAACTTCTAAATAAAACGTCATTCGTCAATGGCCTCCACGACTTCTTCTGCAGGAACGAATTCGATGAACCCAATTTTCGAGCACTTTTTCCACTAAATCAAGTCGTATGTCATGAATGGCACGTTCAATATTGACTTGTAAAGTTTGAAGAGAGTCTGGTTTATTTTTATTTATTTCGAAAGACCAATGACTTCAAATAACCCCACAAGAAATAGTCTAATGGTGTTAAATCACCACTTCTTGGAGGCCATTCAATTTCTTGAAATAATCGAATCTCCAAACTTTTCTCGCAACAATTCAATTGTTTCATTTGCTGTGTGACACGTAGCCAAAATCGGTCAATGGCAAAAAGATAGCTCTTAACGAGAGCTAAAATATTGCTCATGGGTATCAAGGTCTTAGGTCGACTGGAAAGTGTTTTTTTTTGGATTTAAAAAAATGGTCTTAGCATCATTTTCAAATGTGAACGGAACGTTTATTTTTGCTCTAGCTCCTTAAGGGTACGTCGGATAGGAAGTCGGTCAATGGCAAAAAGATAGCTCTTAACGAGAGCTAAAATGTTGCTCATGGGTGTCAAAGTCGTAGGTCGACTGAAAAGTGGTTTTTTATTTTAAAAAAATGGACTTAGAGCACGAAAAGTTGCAATTGGAGAACGAATATTTTGATAATAAAACTGAATAATTTGCAAACGTTTTTCTTGCGTATATACCCACGAATACAATGAAAAACAAATGACAGATCGTGACATATTACAAATTGGCCGAAACGTCACTTCAAAATCATAACATCCCTATTGAATATGAAAAGGTAAAATAAAAAGAGAAAAACAATTTTTTCCCGAGTAATTTCATTTAAATTAAAAAAATGTTCTGCAGACAGCTCAAGACAGGTACAAAAGTATATATGGGCTTAAAGAGGACACTTTCACCTTTCTACTGGTAGCAAATCTCTTTGACCACTTTTGACCTACAGAAGTTCTATTCCTCTAAAATTCAAATTTGACTAAATTACTTATATAGTACCTGTGGAGACATTTAATAACACACCACTTTTACAGTAATACAGTATACCATTTCTTAAAGATCACTATCCTACCCAACTAGCAACAAAATTAACCCGTTTTCGACAATAGTTTGCGAGAAATGGCAATTTCCTTCTACAAAAATTACGTTTTTTTTTAAATAACATAAAATATATGTTTTCAGCAGCACGCCACGCCCGCAATTACAAATATTTTGATCACATTTTTTTAGGCTGTCGTAGTTTTAATATTATTACGGCGTCATCATTTTCGAAATCGGTGATAAAAAATTGGAGGTTTTCGCCAGTAACCCCCTTGCTCCTGTGGGAATCGACCCCTCAAAATCATAGGCAAGCACGATACTCACCTACAGGTGTGCTCAATAATTGTTTGTAATATTCTAATTTTTGAGAAAACTGAACGTCTTTTTCAAAATGAACAGAATTATTTTAAACTAATCTTAATCGTTTGTTTAGCGGCTTCTGTGCTTCGCTCCATCGTTGTTCTAATTACCAAAAATGGTTCACATTTAACGGCTCTAAGTAATTTATTTATTCATAGGAGCCGTCAAAGTTCATGCGTTCATATTCACGGTCAATGGTACAATTTTCAATGGTACAATGCTCTAACCGCTTCCAGTTCCTCTACGGGCAAATTGAATTTATTTTGTAGGTCACTTCAGTTTAATGTAATACCCAAGGAGCAGGGAGAGGTCAAATATACTTAGACGGGGCAAAATAGCCTTTTTTGATATGTTTGAATCGAAAGAAAATATATTTGGAACACAAATTTTTAAATACATATTATATATTTCCTAGCAAATAAATTTTTCTTGAAAGTCAACAAAATATATTTGGAACGCATATATTAATATATTACAACAAAATATATTTGCCAACTAAAATTTTCAAATAAAATATGTGTTTAAATACAAATATAATTATTATTTAGGAATTTCTTCAAATATATTTTATTTAAAAAAAATTCAAAACTTTTGTTGACTTTTTCGAACTTCAGATTTAATTTTTCCTTGGTTCCGAGTTGTACCTCCCAGCACTAGCTTCGGTTCTTAATCAATTTCTGAGTATTCTAAGCCATCATTAGTTGTCAATCCTCTAAGTAATTTATATTGATCCTAGATTATACGATTTCAATAATTATTTTACAAACATTAACAATTTTAAAAAATTAACATTGAATAACTGAAAAATTTAACATAACATAGGTACTTTCTGAATACTTAAATGCAAATAAATATTTGCTTCGGAAATAATGGTCCCAAATAAAAATATATTGGGATGTAAGCAAAGATTTGTTTAGAACAACATCTTCCCAAATATATAATTTTGTTGTGTATCAAATATTATATCTTTAGAGTGTACCATAAACATATATATGTTTCAAGCCTAATATGTTTGGGACAATATACTACAGAAGCGATTTTTTTTCAGCGTGTACTAATGGTCCTTTAGGCTTTTTAATGATGCAATGCCTCATTCTCTCCTAGGTCCTCTTATATACTTCCTACTCGAAATTTATTTTATTTTGTGGTGCTCTTTTTGTAGGACACTTTAATTTAAAGATTCTCATAAAAAAAACTATAGTATATAACAAGCAAAAAATTTAAATTGTTTTAGCGCATTCGGGATAAATAAATTAATCGAAATTATTTTTATTGAAAATAAGCAATTTCAATCATTAGCTTATTTTTTAGACAAGAAAATGTAAAAATCCTACAAATTATAGTGTCATACATTTTTCATTTTCAAAAATTTTATAAAAAAATTCAAATAACATATTTCTGATGTTTTGGCCAAGTCCACTGTGCTTTAAAAAGAGAATATTTTCATATTTTTCCCGGAAAAATAGTATTTTTTTCTTATCAATATAACTTGACATGCAATTTTAAGATTTGTTTTAAAAATATCATTACACTCTAATAAACAGAGCTTCTCAGTGTTTTCTTTGGTAATGACAGGACAAGTGTAATTTGGAATTGCTTGTACATATGTACAAATTAACAGGCAGAAGTACATGTTAAGCTGACAATTAATTTACAAAATAATTACTTTAATTATTTAAATCAACACAACTGTCACAAGGAGAAAACATTTGAAAAATTGCTTTTTTAGTTTAGGGTTTATAGCATTTGTTAAGAACCAAACATGTCACATACCGAAGGATTAAACTAAGATATTATATATATTTGAGAGAAATTAGTTTTAGCAGTATAGAAGTCATTTGAGCTGTGACCGTTCATCCATCCGTCTGTCTGTCGGACTGGTGCGCATGATAACTCTTGAAAAGAGTGATCCAATCTACATAAAATATTGTATGTGGCTACAACAACTATAGCTACAACTTTTGAAATTATGCATTGATATTCTTAGGAATGGTCTCATTTTTTTCGTGACCGAACTAAAAAGGATCAAAGGATTTAATAACCGTGTTTTTATCGAAGTTTTAAAAAGGTTTTAAGTAAAAAAATATTAAAATTTGCTCAAACATTTGACTTTTCCTCAAAAATTTTGTCTTTTCCTCAATATATTCTAAGACATCTTTGAAACCGCTGATGGGATGAAAAAATTATATTACAAGGAAATGAAGGCTACTTTATTTAGGTTTGTTTAAAATTCCCTGAACCAATTAGGATAACGGTTTTCGAGTTAAAAGTATGTGGTTCAACATCAAATAAAAACACGTGATATATTTGTAATTTTTTTTTTTGGCTTTTAAAGAAGACATGCTCCGATTAAGTATGAAATAAAATATTCGTCAAATAGTTCCCACGGCCATAAAAATATAGTTTTTGACAAAAATCCCAAAACAATTTTAATTTCGCCAAAAAAAATCACAAATAAATATTGTTGTGAATTTTTATTTATTAAAGATTGAAAACAATTCGGCAAAATGTTAAAATTCAACACCCTTCAACTCGGACTGTCCCTAACCGATCCCGCGGAAATTTTGTGTCATTACTACTGACCAATAGGACTAAACTTGGTGCAAGTTTCATAGAGAGCGACAGTTGTGCGTTGGTGCGTTTTGAGTCTTTGGCGAGCCACATCAACCTGTAATGTGTGCAGTTCCTGTCTGTTGATCACCTGCCATATATTCAGTTCCCCTTGAGCATGTAAGGTAGTTCCTGGTCTTGCAAGTTTATTTTCCTTGCAGTTCCCTGGTATGTCCCTGTGGGCCTGCACCCATATCGGATGAATATTGAGCTCAACAGTCATCTCGTTAAGAGATCTGAGGCAGTCGAGGTAGTTTGTGAATTCAGGAATATAGTTTCCAGGGACTTGATAGTAGACTGACTATCAGAGAAAATTGAAACCGACTTTGGTCAGCACATTAATTTTTAGCCATTCCGCTACGTCTTGAATAGTCCCTAAGATTTCTTCGTTAATTTAATAGCAACAAATTCCGCCTGGTAAACACAACAGTGATCACGTAGTCTTTTTGCAAGTAATAGCTCAAGTTCCTCAGAAAAGTCACAAAAGCCTACTTGGTTATTAAGTTTGGAACCGTCTGTATAGAAATTAACGTGAGATACGTTCCTGGGAAACGATCACTCCATTTTGATCTATTAGCAATAATAATGAGATTCTTCAGTCATAAAGAATGTTTGAATCGAAAGAAAATATACAGGGTTGCCCATATTCGACGGACCCACGGACTCGTTGGGCCCATTCCAATCGACGAGGCTTGTCCGCAGGCAACAATCTTTGCGTCAATTGAATTTTGTACGGGAACAAATGCAAATCAACGCGAATAATCCGTTGTAAAGTGGACCGAGCCATGCCCAACTGCTGAGAACGGCGTTTTTGGGATGTTCTTGGGGACCTCTCAACACTGGCTCGTACGGCAGCGATATTCTCGGCCGATCGCCTTGGTCGACTTTTATTTGGCCTCTTCGGATTAGAAAGAGCCTCACCAGTCGAAAATTTTTCGTATAAACGCTTAATGGTGTTCTTAGAAGGCGCACTTCTCACATTTTTTAATATTTTAAAAGCACGTTGAGTTTTCACAATTGACTTCTTCTGTTGAATGTAAATTTCAACTATTTCAGAGCGCTCGCGTGGCGTGTATTGTTCCATGGTAAAAATCTGCTTGGACTGACGCTTCAAACGCGGTATGTCATTAAGCGATCTGACATCTCTGTCAAAAGTTATGGCGTTGCCAGATGGGTCCGTCGAATATGGGAGGCCCTGTATTTGGAACACAAATTTTTAAATATTATATATTTCTTAGCAAATAAATTTTATTTGAAAATCAATAAAATATATTTGGAACGCATATATTACAACAAATTATATTTGCAAACTAAATTTCTCAAATAAAATATGTGTTTAAATACAAATAAAATTATTATTTCGGAATTTTTCCAAATATATTTTATTTAAAAAATATTTCCAAAACTTTTGCTGAGTTTTTCATATTTCAGTTTCAATTTTTCTTGGGTTTCGAATTGTACCTCCCAGTTATGATACCATATGCAGCATTACCTTCTGTTTTAAATCAATCATTTCAAATTTCTGAGTATTCCAAGACATCATTAGTTGTCAATCCTCTAAGTACTTTATATTGATCCAAGATTATATGATTTCAATTATTATTTTTTACGAACATTAAAAATTTCTACTAATTTAACTTTGAATTATTGAAAAATTTCACACAATTTATGTATTTTATGAATACTTAAATGCAAATAAATATCTGTTTCGGAAATAATGGTCCCAAATAAAAACATATTGGAATGTAAACAAATATTTGTTTAGAACAACATCTTCCCAAATACACAATTTTGGTGTGTACCAAATACTACATGCTTAGAGTCTACCCCAAACATATATATGTTTCAAGCCGAATATGTTTGGGACAATATACTACAGAAGCGATTTTTTTCAGCGTGTAGTGTAATCAAAGTACCCGGAAGGTCAGGCATTGTGTCTATAATGACACTACGCGTGCGGTCCCAAAATTAGCCGACATGACATAAAGCTAGTACTACTACAGGGTTTTCCAATAAGAGTGATATGATTTTTTTGAAAAAAAACACACTTATTGTTAAGGAAATTCAAAAGTTTTTTTTATTTAATGTGAAGTACAATCGATACAATTAAGTTCTTAATAAAACGTCATTCAAATGGCCTCCACGACTTCTTCTGCAGGAACGAATTCGATGAACCCAATTTTCGAGCACTTTTTCCACTAAATCAAGTCGTATGTCATGAATGGCACGTTCAATATTGACGTGTAAAACTTGAAGAGAGTCTGGTTTATTTCGAAAGACCAATGACATCAAATATCCCCACCAGATATATAATAGAATAGTCTAATGGTGTTAAATCACAACTTCTTGGAGGCCATTTAATATCAGAATTTCTTGAAATAATCGCATGTCCAAACTTTTCTCGCAACAATGCAATTGTTTCATTTGCTGTGTGGTACATAGCCAAGATCGGTCAATGGCAAAAAGATAGCTCTTAACAAGAGCTAAAAAATTGCTCATGGGTGTCAAGGTCGTAGGTCGACTGGAAAGTGGTTTTTTTTTGGGATTTAAAAAAATGGACTTAGCATCATTTTCAAATGTGAACGGAAAGTTTATTTTTGATCTGGCTCCTTAACGGTACGTCGGATCGGGAATCGGTCAATGACAAAAAGATAGCCCTTAACGAGAGCTAAAATATTGCTCATGGGTGCCAAGGTCGACTGGAAAGTGTTTTTTTTTTTATTAAAAAAAAAATGGACTTAGCGCACGAAAAGTTGCAATTGGAGAACGATTATTTATTTTGATAATAAAACTGTCTAATTTGTAAACGTTGTTCTTGCGTATATCTCTCCATGATGAAATTGTAAACACTACTGAATACAATGAAAAACAAATGAAAGATCATGACATATTACAAATGGCCGAAACATCGCTTAAAAATCATATCATCCCTATTGGAAACCCCTTTATATTAATATATGCGTTCCAAATAAATTTTATTGATTTTCAAATACAATTTATTTGCTCAGAAATATACATACATACATGTATAATATTCAAAAATTTGTGTTCCAAATCTATTTTTTTCGATTCCAACATATCAAAAGGGCGATTTTGCCCCGTGCCTTCTCAGTTTTTTATTTCGTCATAGTCGGTCCTTTTTACAGTACTTTCAAAATTTCAAAGATAAACATTTTGAAATATTTTTCTTTGCACTTGTTACAATGTGAATTGATGCATATCAAGTGAAAGCGGATAATGCCCTTTTAACCTTTTATTTGTGAAAATCATTATAAGTTTTAGGTCTAAAAATCTGAAAAAATTATGTGTTACAGAAATTAACGGTTAAGGAATAACAATTATTTAAAATTCCACAGCCTGCATAATATATTAAGGAAACTGAGTCAATTGTAAAATGAAAGAGGATGATGATTTTGTTTGATGAAATTGTTTCCCCCAAAAGTTTTAAGGATATTCAAGTATAAAAGTTTAAAAGGACATTTATTAACATCTTTCGTCCTTGGAAAATTTTTCCAAAAATATTAATCAATATCAGGAATTCCATCCAAAGCTCATATGTTAGAATTAATAGGAATTTAAAATATAAAAAATTCGCGAAAATCAGAGAATACAGAAAATTTAAAAAATTACATTTAAATATCAAAACACAAAAATCGCACACAAAAAAATTTAATTTTTTTTCTGAAAAGTACCGAAAAATACCAACATTTCAAAAAAAAGATTTTTTAAATCAGACCATAGATTAAAAAGTTATGACCAAAAACCCAATACACACAGTGATATCTTAACGATTTTTTAAATATCGATAACTTCTGAACGAGTTATCGGAAAAATCTCAAAAAATTCCACAATTCTGCAGGTGTACTTAAAAATATAAAAAATTGGGAAAAATCAACAGAAATTTGTTTGAAACCTTCGATTTGTCATGGAATTCCCCACATATTTTTCTCAATGAGAGACTACTTAAGTGGCTTTCCTCCACTCAAATTATATTTCGTTTCCTTCAACCAGTTGACCCACCCTATTGTCAGCGATGTTTTAAATTCTCACTTGATATATACAGTTCGTTACATATGAAGTACCTACGAGTACATTTTCAATTTAGTTTCAACCGCAATTATTTTTTAATAAACGTTAACGCTTTTTCGCACATTTCTAATGAATATTGAGTAGAATTTTTAATTAACTTCTCATGCATGTGTTAATCCTTTATTCAAACACAAACACACACACATACCTACTAACCCACATTAAACTTCATCCATCTAAAAGCCATTTTTCGGTTGGAAATTGAATTTTTAATGAGTTTATCAAGAGTTGTTTGCCTTCGTGTTTTTTTTATTTGCAGCATAACTTTAAGGATTCTTTTAGCCAAGAGTAGCAATTTAATGCCAGATTTGATTAAATATTTATTTGGCTTACTCATAACTACTGCTATGAAAAAGACTTGAATAGTGAAAGGGAGAGAGAAAGAAAGAGAATGAGATTCTTATCCTTTTTCCACAATGTGCAGCTGAGTATATAAAAGTAAAAATCTGAAATTTTTACTTTTATATCCTGCGAAGTGTTTTTTTAAATGTCAGATAGAAGATTTGAAAAGTATTCATATTCTACACTGAAGCAAATTACTTGTATTAAATATTTCCCCGCAAATACTTCCTATTCTAAAAAATAAAGACAGTTCAATAAATATGAACTGCGGAACATAGTTGGAGTAAAAGCAGGTAGGGTGATCCATTTCGAGGTTCCCCACTTTTTTCAAAGAAAAAAACACAGAAAATTCATATTGAATGGGGAATGTTTATTATCATTTGAAAGAACATTCTATGGCATTTATTTTTTGAAGATTGTGTCTATCAAATGTTGGCAGCGGCTACGTCTCAGATGGTCCATCCGTTGAGTCCAATTTTCGATGACTCGTTCGAGCATTTCGACTGGTAACTGGCGAATGACACGCGTGATGTTTTGTTCCAAGGCCTGAATCGAAGCGGGTTTGTTCGCATAACGTTTAGACTTTACATATCCCCACAGGAAATGTCTAACGGTGTGATATCACACGATCTTGGTGGCCAATCGACCGGCCCAAAACGTGAAATTATCAACTCACCGAAGTGTTCTCTCAATAAATGCATTGATTGATGCAATGTGTGGGAAGTGGCGCCACCTTGTTGAAACCAAATGTCGCCGAGATCACGAGCTTCAATTGCAGGCATCAAATAGTCGGTTATCATGGCACGATAACGGTCGCCATTGACGGTTACGTTCTCACCGGCATCATTTTTGAAGAAATATGGACCGATGATTCCTGTACGTCGGATCGGGAATCGGTCGATAGCAAAAAGATAGCTCTTAAGGAGAGCTAAAATATTGCTCATGGGTGTCAAGGTCGTGGGTCGACTGGAAAGTGTTTTTTTTTTATTTAAAAAAAATGGACTTAGCGCAATTGGCGAACGATCATTTTGATAAAAAAAACTGAATAATTTTTAAATGTTGTTCAGGCGTAGGTCTTTCCATGATGAAATGCCAAGCAATACTTAACAAAAATAACATGACAGCATGACACCACTCACACGTGATCTGTCAAAAAAGGGTTATTGAAAAAAGTATCTCTACTTAGATCACCCTTTATATAAATAGAATAAGAAAAATTTACTTCATTTTAAAGATTTTGCTGCCAAGGTATTTGGTATTTTAAACTAAAAAACATTCATACATTGAATTAGGAGAATTTAGTTATTATCAAATAAATTCCATATATTTTAACTATGAAATGTCATTGTTTTAAAAATGAAACATCTTTGAGTAAGTAATTTATTTCCAGTGTATACGAATATATAAAAATCATTGCGACTATTGCTTTATGTTTGCTTAATGTCTGTATGATTGTATGATGGTTCTCTAGATGTGGTTTCTTTTGTGTACTGATATTCGTGAGTGTATGTGGGTGCGTGTGTGTGAATTAATGTTTGTTCCTGTGGTCTGCATTTCCTTTTGACACTCACACGCATACACTACCATCTACCACAATGATCTGTTGTATCCTGTCCTCTTATCTTGACTTAGAAATCACTTGAATTTCCTCCCCAAATCTCCGCCGCATATAGCTCTCTCATATCATACGCGTCGTGTGTATGCGTGCGTTTGTATTTGTGTAATGGTTTATTTCATTAAAGAAATTATCTGATGTTTACACATAAAACTGTAATAGATTAGGCAAATACCCGCCGCACAGCTCCGCAATTCCCGCGGCATTAATTAACCAAAAAAATGTTTAATGTGTAGAAATAAAAATAAACTTTATTGAAGGGTGTTCGACTAAGGCCTAAGTGAAATGAGAGCTAACAGTTAAAGCTTAACAGATTTATATCATCTTTTGGCACTTAGAAAAGATTTAATAGGTGCATATATCCTTTATCGCCTTAAGTGAAAATTGCATGACCGAACTTATTAGATTCAATGACGAACTTGAAAGTTCTCTCGTAAACATTTTTATAATATCTATCTTAATGGTTGTCAAAGACATTAACGCTTACCACAAACTACTTTTTAACAACCTAAGTTTCCTAATGATTTTGTAAAAATGCTTAATAATTAAAAATCTTGCTTATGTACCTAATAAAGAAAGGATCTTTTGATAAACTTTGTAAGGACACACATTTTACGATGCAAATGTATATATTTGAATTTTCTTAGATTATTCTAAAAGTAGAAGAAAACATGTTTGGTACAAAGTTGGCCAGTCATTGGAAGAGTTGACTAAAACACAAATTATGAAAATGTTTAGAAGATTCCTACAGAAGTTATGGGCGAATTCTTTTCGAATGCAGCTGTTTTTTGTGTGGACTGTACCAGAAGGGGCTTGCCAAATACAACTATTTTTTTTCTTGAAATTTCACAGAGTTTTTTATACCCTACATCACACTGTGGTATAGGTTATTATAACTTTGTGCATTGGTTTGTAACATCCAAAAGGAGATCGACTCAGAATCCCTTACATTCACAGACAGACGGACGGACCAACGGACTGTCTGTCTGTGAATGTATTCTTGTAATCAAAGTACATGTCTGTCCGGTTATGGTCCTATCTCAACGAAACTTTGCGCATATCTGTCTTTTGGCCCAAGGACGATCCCTATGCAATTTGGTTGAAATCGGTTCAGATTTACATATAGCTCCCATATATAAGAACTGTTTATTTTGAAAGTGCCGTAAACCCCCATTCTGCTTTTAATCCAAGAGTGTTACCACTAAAAGTCTAGGTGATTACTAGAAATATATTATTCACATTCAATTCATCTTAAGATTTCATATTTTTATATATAGTGAACATTTTCGGTTAATCTAATAAATCAGAATGGCGTTTACGCCTCTTTCAAAATAAAAAATGCATATGTACCTCCGATTTGGCATATATCCACCGTATAAGCAACATTTTTAACCGATCTATATAAAAATTTACAGAGAGAAGTCTCTTGTAATACAGGGTTGCCCATATTCGACGGACCCACGGACTCGTTGGGCCCATTCCAATCGACGAGGCTTGTCCGCAGGCAACAATCTTTGCGTCAATTGAATTTTGTACGGGAACAAATGCAAATCAACGCGAATAATCCGTTGTAAAGTGGACCGAGCCATGCCCAACTGCTGAGAACGGCGTTTTTGGGATGTTCTTGGGGACCTCTCAACACTGGCTTGGGGACCAGCCTCACCAGTCGAAAATTATTCGTATAAACGCTTAATGGTGTTCTTAGAAGGCGCACTTCTCACATTTTTTAATATTTTAAAAGCACGTTGAGTTTTCACAATTGACTTCTTCTATTGAATGTAAATTTCAACTATTTCAGAGCGCTCGCGTGGCGTGTATTGTTCCATGGTAAAAATCTGCTTGGACTGACGCTTCAAACGCGGTATGTCATTAAGCGATCTGACATCTCTGTCAAAAGTTATGGCGTTGCCAGATGGGTCCGTCGAATATGGGAGACCCTGTACTTATAGACTATAATAAATTTGAGAAAAATTGGTTCAGATTTAGACTAAATTAAATTAATGTGACCCAGACTTATATAACGGGTGTTTTTTGTAGATGTGTGGTTTTCAATCTGGCAATATTTTTTTCGGAGTTGGTCTTTTTATATCCTCACCTTAGAGAAGAGGGTATATATCATTTGCTACGAGCCAAAAGTGTAACACATTGAAGGAGTGACCTAAGACCCTAAGTATGTTCGGCGGAAATCCGTTTTGGGTCATTTTAAGTCCTTTGAGCAGTGTCCGCCCGTCTGTCGGTTTGTGTGTCTCTCTGCTGGCTGGTGCGCACGATAACTCCCGAAAGAAGAAACCGATTGACTTGAAATTTGGTATGTAGTAATATTTTTTTCTATCTCCGGCTAAGTTCGAAGTTGGGCCATATTGGTTTACTTCTTCTAGTACCTCCCGCAAAAAGGGTTAAAATGTGGTGAAATATTGATTCTTTAATAACTTCTATACTACAGGGTTTTCCAACAAGAGGTGTTATTTTGAATCACCCGGTATTTCGGTAGCTGTCGCTTTCGAAGCTTTTATTGTTTGACATTTGACAAGTAGACACCACGCCATTACTAACCAGTAAGGAAAGGCTAAAGTCGGGCGGGGCCGACTATATAATACCCTACACCACTCTCGTAATATTGAATAACTCTGATATATAAATTTTGTAATTCATGTATAAATTGTTTACATAAATTTAATTTTGGGACATTTTATACTTAAATAATAACCTGTACCACAGTGTGGTGTAGGGTATAAAAACGATTGGATCTAAAGAGCCAAATCGGATGAAACATATATATGGGAGCTACAGCTAAATCTTTACCGATATTCTTCAAATTCGGCAATGTTGGTTCATGGATCAAGAAACTCTACCATTCTAAATTTCAAAACGATTGGATGTAAAATATAGCTTCTATAGAACTAAAGGGCCAAATCGGACGAAACATATATATGGGAGCTATAGCTAAATCTTAACCGATTTTCTTCAAATTCTGTAGTTTTGGTTCATGGATCAAGAAACTCTACCATTCTAAATTTCAAAACGATTGGATGTAAAATACAGCTTCTACAGGACTAAAGAGCAAAATCGGACGAAACATATATATGGGAGCTATAGCTAAATCTTAACCGATTTTCTTCAAATAGGGCAATGTTGGTTCATGGATCAAGAAACTACACCATTCTAAATTTCAAAACGATTGGATGTAAAATACAGCTTCTATAGGACTAAGGGGCCAAATCAGACGAAAGATATATATGGGAGCTATATTTAAATCTGAACCGATTTCAACCAAATTCAATAGCGATCTTAACAGCTGCGAAATACTCTAAACTGCAAAATTTCAGAACGATCGGAGTGAAATTGCGACCTGTAGTCGACGAACAACTTTACATGGACAGACGGACGGACGGACGGACGGACGGACATGGTTAAATCGACTCAGCTAGTGATTCTGAGTCGATCGGTATACTTTAAGGTGGGTCTAGCTGTGTTATTTTCAGGTGTTACAAACATCTGCCGTGAAATAAACTTATAATACCCTGTACCACAGTGTGGTGTAGGGTATAAAAATGGAACGATACACGATTCAACAACGCATTGAAATTATTAAAATTCACTACAAAAATGGTGAAAATCTTACAGTCACAGTTCGAAAAACTAAAGAGATTTTTGATGCGATGAGGCCCATTTCCACTCGGTGGCTACGTCAACAATCAAAATTGTCGCATCTGGGGCTCGGAAAACCCAAGAGTTATTGTTGAGAAGCCTCTCCATCCTCAACGTGTGACTGTTTGGTGCGATTTATGGTCCGGCGGGGTCATTGGACCTTACTTTTTCGAAAATGAGGTTGGATTAACAGTTACGGTGAATGGATTGCGCTATCGAGAGATGATTAATGATTTTTCACGGTCGGAGTTGGATGGTATTGATCTTGACAACGTTTACTTTCAACAAGACGGCGCTACGTGCCACACAAGCAACTAAACCATTGCTCTGTTACGGGAAAAGTTTCCGCACCGTGTTATCTCTCGAAGATTTCACATCTCCCACAATTATCCACCGAGATCTTGTGATTTAACACCTTGCGACTTCTTCCTGTGGGGCCACGTGAAAGATAAGGTCTACGCCAACAGCCCAGCGTCGATTCAAGACCTCAAAGATAGAATTCGTGAGGCTATCGAGGACATAGGGCAGCCACTTTGCGATTTGGTTATGGAAAATTTCATGAAAAGGATATGGCCACTACGACTTGTAAGCGTGGTCGTGGTGGCCATTTGGCTGATGTTTTTTTTTCATTATTAACGGCATACCTTCGTCTTTGTTATGAAATAAACATCCGATAATTTATCTCAAAAAATCGAATTTTTCTTTGAATACCAAAATAACACCTCTTGTTAGAAAATCCTTTGCAAAGATTTAGTTAAAATGCTAAGAAAATTTGATAAATATGGCTTAAATACGTATATTTTGGAGCGACCCCTATAGGTGACTATAACAAAATATGAACCGATTTGTAAAATTTTTGCTGTGATGAATTCTTGTAAAAATAGTATACAAACAGCAAAGTTTCTGTTAAATTGCTTTAAAAATATTGTATCTATGGCTCAAAAACCGTATATTGGAGCAACCTCTATAGGAGAGCTATATCAAAACGTTGACCTATATGGTCCATTTGCAATCCCTAACAACCTGCAACTATAAGATATATTCCTACCAAATTTGATCAATCTAGCTCTATGGAGATCTAGCGATGAAATATGCCATGCAACACTCGAATGGAATCCCCAAGGCACACGGAGACGCGGTAGACCAAAAAAACTCCTGGAGACGAACAATCTACAACGAAACCGGAAAATCTTTTAACGAATTACGTTCTTTAGCTAATAATAGACAACATTCCTGATGGAATACAACAATAAATAATAGCTCTATTATTACGCACTGTAGCGTGGTTATAACAGACGGACGGACAGACGGACATGGCTAAATCCTCTTAAAATTTTACGACGATTAATAATACTTTATGTGGTCTCAGATCAATATATAGAGGGGTTACCAACGGAGTGACGATGGAGTGATGGTGGAGGGTATAAAAAATTGAGAAAAATATTTTTTAAGGTTTTTAGAAATTTTTAATTGCTCTTGAACGACTGAACCGATTATTACAAAGTTTACGTCGTTTGAAAGAGAATATAGCAGGCTATTTCTTATGGATTAAAAACTTACTATCTTTCTCGGAAATTTTTGTTTTAAAACTTATGTTCGATTATTGTCAAACATACTCGTACAAAGAATTTGCACCAGACTCTCACAAATCCAAAACAGTAATTGGATTTTTGGGGACTCAATACTACGGCAGATCGGGCAATTTTTGAGAATTTTCTTCTGATTCTGCGAATAAAATTTTAATAAATTAAACTTTTAAAAAATCAAATTAAACTTTTAAAATAGAATTGGACATGGCAATATATCGATCCGAAAGAACAATCTCTGACAGATAACACTAGCTTACAAAATTCTTGGCAAAGGGATGTGAATAACATTTCCTGGTGTAATAAAGTGTCTGCTGCATCAGCAAAAAATTGTAAAAGACTACATAGCTTAATTTATTATTAATTAAAATGAATATTCCCCAATGTCCAATGCCTGGACAAAATGTGACGAACTGTCAACAGCGAATAAACCACATATCAAAAAAAAAAAAGAAATATATCGACACTCGTTATCACACAAATCCTCTTTAGCTGATCATTTCAACACGTATATATCCTCTTATACGATGAAATCCTTTTCAGGACTTACATATACATAAATACCGAACGTGCACGACATGACACAACATGAAAATAGTTAGAGTCCTGTTCAAGTCCTCATATACCCATAGTAGTATGTATTTCCATGTAAGGATTTGTATAAAAATGGACACGCTTCAATTGCTTTAATTTACGACTGCCGTGTCATCATCCAATAAAAATGCTTTCCATTCCCTTTGGCGGTGTAACAACAAATACTGGGCCACTTTGTTTCAAGCCGTCGCTCCAGTCCAGTCCACTCCAATCCAGTCAACCTGGAAAAACACAGAGCAACAAAACCAGCAACAGCTGCTGGAACACAAAAAGTAACAACAAAAAACTCAAATGGTTTTATGGTGGTTTCAAATGTTGGCATTTACAAATCCAGCGACCAGAAAAAAAAAAGAAATGCTAAAGCATAACAAATAAATGGTGAATTGGTGAAAGAAAAACCCAGAGTCATGATAAATTAGATACATTTTTGCCCAGTTGAAAGTGGCCAACTGGAATTGTTGCTACTCCTGTCCATGGCTACAGTGACGCTTCATTGTTGTACGAGTAAGAACCAACGGAATGCCGTATGAATTCAGTGGCACAAAACATGGCCAAAAACACTTGTTTGTTAATTTTCTTTCTGTTTTTGTTACTGTATGCGTGTAACACTTGCTTCGGTTTTGGTATTTATTTTGCTCTGTTGATCCCTGTGGCTCTGACCCACACCCCCACTCCTGACCACAACAAAACAAAATGAATGCTTTCACTCGCAACTCCGCAATAAAAAAAGTGGTTTTTGTTAGTTTTTCCCGTCACTTGAAAAAAGAAAGATACAAAAGGGAAAGGTGTAACCAACAACAACCTGGAATTGAATTTGGAACACTCTCGTCATTATTAATGAATATGTATGTAGTATATGGTGTTTTTTGAAAGTGGAGAACTTTAAATTAAAGTAGAACTCTGGATAGTGTTTCTAATATTCAAGAAATGTTCTTTATTTTTTTGTGATAATTTTACCGCATTAATTTTTGTATATTACGAGTATTTGGAATATGTAAACTATTAAATTGCATGGTGTTTACTTGGCGTTAGTCAGTCAGCATTTAATTCTAATGGGTGATTTTTTGGCAGCTCAGCTGTTTTCGTGTTTTCATCTTCAAATCGACACAAATAAAAATGGTAAACATTTCTCTAAATTTTATGGGTTTTTACAAAGTTTACGTCATTTGAAAAAGAATTTTTTTTAGATTTTTTAACTAACATTTTGTTTTAAAAGCTTTATTTTAAAAAAAAATTGGTCCTACTTCGAATCCAAACAATAATTGGATATTTGGGGACTCAATGTTGGTAGAAGATATGGACGAAATACTATGGTAGGCCTGGCAATTTTACATTTGTTTTTTTTTTATTTTTTTTAATTTTTTTTTTTTTAATTTCAATTAAAATTTATTTATTCAGAAATATATAATATTTAAATTCTCTGTTCGAAATATATTTTCTTTCTATTCAAAAAACGGCAATTTTGCCCCTGTCGACCACTACGGTGATCGTCTTGGCACCACGTACGGCCCCGTTTAAACTCTTCTACCCAATTTTTATAGTTGTAAACGAAGGAGCAGACTCCCCCAAAGTAGAATCTAGTTCGGTTTTAATATTGGTTGGACTTAGACCTTACAAATAAAAGTATTGTATTACTCGTACATATCGGTGATCAATTTTTTCCATGTTTACAAATTCACTTCGGAAAAATTGTTAACAAGTCTCTTTATGGTCCATCTGCTCGGAGGATTGCAGCCAAACGTGCCCCTATACTCTCTTTGAACCGAAACTACGGACTTCAGTGCGTAATAGCGGCGGACAATCCAAATTCTTGTTTCAGTGTCGCAGTTATCCATTTTTGTTAAATCTTAAAATCAATCTGCAAAATAAAAAAAAAATTAACCAGATTCATTTAATAAAAAAAAACGTTACTAAATTTTTTTTTGGTAGCAGCTTTCATCAGCCACCCTGTATGTTACACCCGATTTGACATGTAAGCGCTGTAGGACCCGTATTATATATCCGATCTGCCAAATTCTTATCGCAATGCCCATTTTCGCATTGTTATGGAGGTGTAGGGTATTATATACATAGTCGGCCCCGCCCGACTTTCTGTCTTTCCTTACTTGTTTTTTTTTTGTGTTTAGGACACCATATTAAACCAGAAAATGTTATGCACAGCCCTCCGAGAAAAATTTTGTTGCATATTGTAATTACCTGCGGCTGAACCCGCATAAAACGTTGGTTGCAACATTGAGCATGCAAGGGTTAATATAAAGTGGAATATTATTAGTGTGGTTTCATAATTTTGCTGAATTAATAAATCTTTTTATATCCTCAATTTAGTGTCGAACGAGCAATGTCCGTCCGTCCGTCCGTCCCTCTGTCTGTCTATGTGTCTAAATTTTAAATTTTAGGATTGAAGATATATTACATGCATAAGCTACTGTTAAGTTATGAGCTTTGCTGTGTTCTGACACATATTGTAAAATTTTACGGCCAACATTTTTGGAGAAAATTTCATCACGCCCTCCCCATTTTAACGGGTGTTTTTTACGATTTGTTAAAATGCGGCCAAAAATTACAGTTATGTGGGGGAGTTAGAGGGTTAATATGTACCACAAAATATTGACCTTAATATTTTCGATATAAATGTTGAACATGCCCTACACCAAAAAAAATATTTTTGTTACATAATAGTGAAATACTAAAATTTTTGAGGTACAATATGATTTTGTGAGCTATTTTGGGGTGCCTAGACACGTTCAGGTTGTATTAATATGCTCACAAAAGTTGTTCAGTTTACGTTGGCTACAATTATGCCAAACATTGTTAGTGAAAAATTACGAGTCCCTGAAAGTTATGCTAAAAAAGTGAAAAAAGATATTATTGTCCATCACTTTTTCAAAAAAAAGTAACGGAAAAAAACATTTTTTTTCATAACATTTTAAGAAACTTTTTTCAGCATATTCTTAGCTACATTATTGTCAAATATAGTTAAGTGGTATCAACAAGTCTGAATAAGTTGTTGTACAAAAGCTGATGGCACATTTTTCGAGAGGCCCACCGATATTCAGAAACTTTGGACGCCCATAAAAAAAATTGCTCACCAATTTCGCCAAACCGAGTATAGGGTTATACTATCTTTTGGTAGTAGAATCGAACCTTTACTGTGAAGTCCATTTTTTTCACTGTTGCACATCCTAATGAATGACCATCATTTTTTCAACCTCTTTCTCTCACGCAAAGTACCATTTTACAGAATTCAGAAAGTGAGGGTCTGACTGACATTTTCTCAATGGTTTTAACAATATTTTGCCCGAAATTAAATTAATTACGAATAACAGATAATTAATTACTGAACCCAAAAATTAATCAAATTTGTTACAAATTAATATTATTTATTTCATAAGTAAACAAAATTTTCAAAAGAAAACTTCTTATACAAGTTAATTGGAGGCAATCAGGTATTAATTTTGAAAGGTAAGAAAATGTTTAATAAAGTTACACCCCCGGCTGCCCCTCCAAAAGTTCAAAGAAACCGGTTGTCCTTCACCTAGTGCCAAGATTTATGGGGAAACAGAACATCCCCCCAAAATACGCGCTGCACATACACGCACACATAAACCTTAAATTTACCTTTGTACATGTACGAGTATATATGTATACCACAATTTTTGGTATATATACTGTTATACAAATTTTACATAAATGCGTTGAGAGGCATAATAAATGTGCTCTGATTTAATTCAATTTGTGTTGGAAACTCCTTCTGTTGAGTGCTGGCGAGAGGAGGAGAGGGAACCGAAAAAAAGGTTTACACAAAAATTTAATGGACAAAGTTTTCGAACAAACAACAAAGTAGAGAATGAATCAAATTGGCGGAAAACGAGGTAAAAAACGAACTCAACTGAAAAAAAGGAAAAGCAAACAAAGAAACAAGGACTTCAGCATATCACACATCCTTATAATACACATCATTTGATGGCTGGAAGTAGATCAAAATGAGTGGTTGCTTCTAATAATATCACAGCTATAAAATCCCCTCCCAAAAAATGTGACACTCAATCGATGACAAATTTTCCAATCCTTAAACAACCGGCAAAGGGATTTTCCGTAGATTTTGCTGACAATATGTTTAATATGAAGCGGCTTCTGCCTTCGCTGCCAAAGGAGGTGATTCAACAATTTGCCCATTTCCAACGATAATCGATATTTTACGGTCTATTAAACATTTCACAAGAAAGGAACTCCGGCAAAGAAGGAAGCCAAAAGAGCCATACAACGAACATTCATGACAATAGTATATGTATGTATGTATGTATATACATGGAGATAAGGAATGAGTATTATCCTTGTCTAAGGATGTATTATTCCACTCTGACTTTTTTCACAATAATCCACCCCACAACACAGGCACACACACACACACACACACTCAGCTCATGCTAATCCAAAATGTATGTATGTATGTGTGCCGGTTTTGTAAGGATACCCCACGTATTTTTTTCGACTTCGATCAAAGTTTTCAGGCAAATTGGTGACAACTGTTGCTTATGCTTGCTTATGGTCTTGTTTATTAGGCTTAATGGTTATTTTACATGTTGTGGTGTGTGAGAGAGATTGAGTTAGAGAGAGAGAGCGCGCTGGGGAGTGTGTGACGAATTTCCGTTTTTGGCCTAAAGCCAAATTCTTCGTTTTCTTTTTTTGTTATTTCCATTGGTGTCGGTAAGGGCAATAACAATCCGTCACTTTAACACTTTGTCATCATGATATGACAGCTTTATAGGCGTTACGAAAATAATTTTAAATTAAATACCTAAGTACTTAGTATGAGTTGGATAATACGTATTAATTTTGGGTATGAGAGTGCAATTATTATAATTGACACAGTGGGAGAAAATTAAGAAGACATTTTTTTATACAACTCTCAAAATAATAAGTAAGAGAATTGCCGTCGGCTAAACCGACTAAGATATATTCTCACTTTGTAAGTAATGACTTTTGATATATCATTATTTTTGGTGAGTGATTTCTAGGTGGGAAGGGATGAGCAGGGATGTCAGTTGTCTTTGGAGAAATACCTCCCGAAGTGTCCAAAGACTTGGGTACTAAATCTGTGCCTTAATTTATTAAACCTGTTTTTACCCAGCCAACTTTGTGGATTAATACGATGTATATAAAAAACTTCTGGGTTGCCTTTAAAGTGCATTGTGGGTATCTATAGCGATTTTTTAAAAATATTATTAATTGTGTCAAATACTTCAATTAAAAAAATCCATTGATTTCTACAACTTTTGATATATCATTATTTTTGGAGGGGGATTTACGGGGGTAAAAGCATAAGCGGGGTATAGGGTGTTCTGGGAGAAATACTTCTTGAAGTGTTCCCTTTAATTACACTGTGCAACAAATTGTGGGTCATCAAATCTTTCCCGAACGAAACCAATTGAGCATGATAGTACACCACTAGTATATGAAAAGTTAGCTCGAATTTTTGTTTTATAGCCCTTTGAAGTTGGGCTATTTATACCCTACACCACACTGTGGTACAGGGTATTATAACTTTGTGCATTTGTTTGTGACACCCAAAAGGAGAAGAAATAGACCCGTCGTTTATTATACCGATCGACTTAGAATAACTTTCTGAGTTGATTTAGCTATGTCCGTCTGTCTGTCCGTCTGTGCATGTATTCTTGTAATCAAAGTACAGGTCGCAATTATGGTCCGATCTCGACGAAACTTTACACATATCTTTTTTTTGGCCCAAGGACGATCCCTATTGAATTTGGTTAAAATCGGTTCA
The DNA here is from genome assembly GCA_963930755.1 of Eudasyphora cyanicolor. NCBI lineage: Eukaryota > Metazoa > Arthropoda > Insecta > Diptera > Muscidae > Eudasyphora > Eudasyphora cyanicolor. Next base: position 184,884,895 of record OZ005738.1, on the reverse strand, counting down.
GATGTAGATATAGCCCCCATGTATATGTTAGCCCCGATTTGACATGTAAGCGCTGTAAAAATGTTATTTTATATCCGATCAGTGCGAAATTCGGCAAAGATAGGTTTCTTATTACACGAAGGAATACTGCTAAATTTGGAAGAAATCGGTTCAGATTTAGATATAGCCCCCATATATATGTTACCCCCGCTGTAAAAACTGTATTTTATATCCGATCAGTATGAAATTCGGCAGAAAGAGGTTTCCTATTATATGAATGAACACTTTTAAATTTGGAAGAAATCGGTTCAGATTTAGATATAGCCCCCATATATACGTTACCCCCGATTTGACATGTGAGCGCTGTAAAAATGTTATTTTATATCCGATCAGTGCGAAAGTCGGAAAAAGAGGCTTCTTTCTACATGAAGGAATACTGCCAAATTCGGAGAAACTCGGTTTAGATTTAGATAAAACACCCATATATATGTTATCCCCGATTTGACCTGTAAGCGCTGTAAGCGCTGTAAAAACTGTATTTTACCCCCGATTTGACATATAAGCGCTGTAGAGACTGTATTTTATATCCGATCAATACGAAATTCGACAGAAGGAGGTCTTTTTACATGAATGAGTATTCAGGGAAGATCGGTTCAGATTTATATTAAAGCTCCATATATTGTTGTTGTTGTATTTTACTTCCGATCATTAAAATTTTCCAGAAAGATGTTTCTCAATTTAGGAACGAATATTGCTTAATTTAGCGATTATCGTTTCAGAATTACATAGATAATATGTTTCTACCCATTTACCAATTATTCCAAATTATTATGGCAATGACCCTTATCGCATTGTTGGGGAGGTGTAGGGTATTATATAGTCGGCCCCGCCCGACTTTCTGCCCTTCCTTACTGGTTTTAGTCAAATTTCCAGACAAAATTCTCCTTAGCGGGCAGATATGAAAACAAAGGAAAAACATCATCACCTCCGAAGTGACCCACAAAATGCCAAAAATATGCTCAATGACGCAACGGGCCTTAAGACCCACATATAGGCCATATGTAACTAAAATGAAAGGAAATATCCACAAGATTAAAAAAGGAAAAATCCAGTGGCAACCAGGCCTTAAAACTTGGTGTGAATCAATGTTTAAATTTTGAATATTTTTGGCCTTAAATATTTTAATTTATTGATATTTATATTTTGCGCGGGGTTTGGACCTCCGGTGATTTATTGCGAAATCCAAATTTCAAAGCCCCATACTCCATTGGAATATTTCGAAAGAAGAATATCCCAAATAATTCCCTTTCATCTTAGTGCCTTCGTTTATCTGTGGGCCTTGGACCGTGTTTGAAGCCCTTGTGTATATTTTTGCATTTTGGGAGTCATTTCGGATGTTGTGGTGTTTTCTTGGTTTTGACATGTGCCCGCGAAAGTGGAAAGTATCAAAACTTGGAAGGGCTATAATACAAAAACTCGAGCTAACTTTGCAAAACATTTGGGGGTTTTGATATACTAGTGTTGTACTATAATGTCCTATTGGTCTGGTTCAGGAAAGATTTTCTTATTGCACAGTGTTATTTCCTTGACATGGAATATCAATTCCGAAGCCTATTCTAAAATTGTGCCTTAATTTACTAAACTCATCGTTTGTCCAGCAAATCATGGATCATGAAACTCTACCATGCTGAATTTCAAAACAGTTGAGAGCTATATCTAAATCTGAAACCAATTTCAATAGGGTTCTTTCCATGAGGCGAAAGCCTCCCAACTGCAAAATTTGAGAACGATCGGAGGGATACTGCGAACTGTAATCAACGAACATCATAAGATGGACGGACAGACATGGTTAAATCTACTCAGCTTGTGATTCTGAGTCGATCGGTATACGAGTACTTTAAGATGAGTCTAGCTGTAGTATTTCCAGATGTTACAAACATCTGTCATGAAACAAAGTGTGGTGCAGGGTATAAATACTACAATAACATTATGTTGAACAACCTTAACATCATCACAAAGGGTGGGCCATTTAAAATTTTAATTTTGAACTACCGATTATTTTGACTTGTGATTTGAGCCCTTTGGATTATTTTCTGTGGAGAGCCATTAAATATAAATGTTACGCAAAGCATTCAGAGACAGTTGAATCGTTGAAACATGAATTCGGAGTTTCCATTGAAGAGATTCGATCCGAAACAATCGAAATCATCGGGTTGATCGGATTAGGTACTGCCGAGACAGTCGTGGTAGTCATATAAATGATATTGTGTTCCATTATTAAATGACAAAGTTCAACCAACCAATAAAACCAGAAATTTTAAAAAATTATCAATATTTTGTTATAGCCGATTCAAATTTAAAATTTTAAAAGGCCCACCCTTTACCTTTACTTAATAAGCTATAACTTTTTATACCCGACACCGACACTGTGGAACAGGGTATTATGACTTTGTGCATTTGTTTGTAACGCCTAAAAAACAAATAGATAGACCCATTGTTTATCATACCGATCGGCATAGAATCACTCTTTGAGTCGATATCGCTATGTCCATGTGTCTGCCTATCCATGTATTCTTGTTATCAAAGTACAGGTCGCAAATATGAAGTGATCTTTACGAAAATTGGAGCAGAGGCATTTCTTAGACTAGGGACGATCCCTATTGAAAATGGGGCACATCGGCCTATGTCTTGGTATAGTCCTCATATAAAGGTCCCCATCCATGTCACTTCTTAACGATCTAGAGAAATAATTTTTCAACTGATCTCGCCAAAATTTAGGAATGTATACTTTATATTGGACCTAATCGTCCCTAGTAAAAATGGGGCACATCGGCCTTTGTTTTGGTATAGCTCCTCCTATGAAGGTCCCCACCAATGTCACTTCTTGACGCTGTAGAGAACACATTTTCAACTGACTTGCAGAAATTTATCTTTATATTGGACCTAATCGTTCCTAGGAAAATGGGGCACATCAGCCTATGTTTTGGTATAGCCTCCTTATACATAAAGGTCCCCACCGATGACACTTCTTGACTCTCTACAGAACACATTTTTCATTTGATCTGGCTGAAATTTAAGAATTCATACTTTTTACACTTTTCACTTAATCGTTCCTAGTGAAAATGGGGTATATCGGTCAATGTCTTTATATTTCTTCCATATAAAGTCCCCTTGCTATTTAACTTCTTGACGTTCTAAAGGACGCGTTTTTAAGCCATCATGGGTAAATTTAGGCGTTTGTACTTCATATAGCACTAAATCGTCTCTATTGAAAATGGTGTATATCCATGCTTTTATAAGTATAAGCCCCATATGAAGGTCTGGAATTTAAAAAAAATTACTCTATTTATGTGCAGTACTGGCAAACAATGGTGTAGGGTATGATACAGTCGCGCTGTCCTACTTTAGTTTCTCCTTACTGGTTAAATTATGCATCATTTTATTCATGACCGATCAGACTTTGCCATAAAAAATAACAATTTAATATATGTGAATTTTCGAAGCTTTTATGAGGTGTTAATTAAAAATTATTAAATTTTTTAAAGATATTGCATTTTTTTTGCAATATCTTGTAACATATCTTTGAGTCCGCTAATGGTATGAAAAAATGATATTAGAAAAAGATGAAGCCGACTTAATTTAGGATTCTCTAAGGCTTTTCTGAAACTATTAGGATAAATAGTACTCGATTTATGATAATATATGTGGTTCTACCTATATTTTTTGCATGTTCATCTTTATTATCCCCTCCCCTTAGAGAGGAGGGTATATATCATTAGCTACTAGCCAAAGTGTAACACATCGAAGGAGTGACCTAGGACCCCAAGTATCGGCGGATATCCGTTTTGGGTCATTTTAAGTCGAATGAGCAATGTCCGTCCGTCTGTCTGTCTGTCTGTCTGCTGGCTGGTGCGCACGATAAATCTCGAAAAGAGTGACCGATTGACTTCAAATTTGGTATGTGGTAATATTTTCTTCTATCTCCGGATAAGTTCTATGATGGGCCATATTCATCCACTCCTTCTAGTACCTCCCCCACAAACGGTTAACATTTAGTAAAATATTGATTATTTAATAACTTCTATACTACTTATTTGAATCCTCTGCAATTCTATACATTGTATTAGTTTATTAGTCACTATTACCTCGCCCCTTTTGGTACCTCCCACACAAATGGCAATTTTGAACCAAAATTAATAGCTTATAACTTTATTACCAGTGCATACAAAAAACTGAAATTTTGTACAGTGTAATGGTTTAATAGTACCTACAACACAAGGAAAAATGGGCATTGTTGCCACGCTCCTTGTGGTACCTCCCACACAAATGGACCATTTTGTACCAAAAGTTACCAGCTTATAACTTTAATACCAGTCCCTACAAATACATGTACAGTGCAATGATTTTATAGTACCTAGAGACCAGAGTAAAATGTGCGCAATTGGCACGCAATTTCGCAAAAAAAACTACAAAAAATATTTTTTTTTAACTTTTTTTATTTTTGAAAAAAGGTTGTAGAAAAAGCTATTGGAAACACTTTGAACAACTTTTTCTAAATACAATAGGTAATTAGTTATATGGATGGGAAATAGGGTCGTTTGAACAAAAAGTTTGACCGTCCAAATCGGACAGTCAAACCGATATTATCAAATTTGTGTGTCATAGCTACTATCCAATAGGACGAAACTTTGTGCAAGTTTCATCCCGATCGGTTTCAAAAGTTCACTCACTTGACATGAAATCCTCCATATATGTATAGATGTATAGTTAACAAGTAAAAGCGTTAAGTTCGGCCATAGATGAGAACAGTAGGAATGTTTAAATTGACGACTTCATAAATTTTGAAATTTTTTAAATATTTTTAAGTTATAACAAGTAAACTCGTAAGGTTCGGCCATGCCGAATCTTATATAACCTCCACCATGGATAGCATGTGACCTCACAAAATAACTCAAACCTAGAGAAAATAAAACGAAACACACAAAAAATTTAGTAGAACAGTAGGAATCACAACAAGTTGGATGCTATATATGGGAGCTATATCCAAATATGGACCGATATCGCCCATATATGTACTTTATGGGGTCTCAGATCAATATTTAGAGGTGTTACAAACGGAGTGACGAAATTAATATACCCCCCATCCTATGGTGGAGGGTATAAAAATATTGACCGGTTTGGACCATTGGGATGGTTTATGATAAAATAAAATACAATCAGTCAATTTTTAGCCACACGGGTTGTACAACGTGGCTTCATGGCCCATTTTTTTTAGAAAAAGTTAAAAGCATAATACGAGTATAACTTACTTAAATGTTGGCCATACAATTTTACTATATATGTCAGAATACACCACAGTCAAATACTTATCACCATCACCAAAAAAGAGACAAATTCCAGTTAACCCCCTCTTTACTTGTATATTTATTGCTTCGATCACTGGGGCGTATGAATAACATTGCTGCACAAATATTCTAAAATTGTGTTTATGACTGATTTTGGTGTTTGTGATTAAGTATTGGGCTTTGGTGTATTCTGACATACAGTTGCGGTCAAAATAATAGCACCACATCCACCTCCAGCCATGTGGATACGAAAATTTCAAATATAAAACAATTTTACTCAATATTGTTATATTGAATCATTATTTTAAATCCCTTCTACTCAAAAATATCTACATTTTGTAAAAGAAAGTAATAAATTGTGTCTTTTGAGAGGTTCTTTGATGTAACCTATGAATCAGGCCAGTCAAAAAAATGCCTAATAAATGTAATATAGGGCTAAATATTTTATTCTTGAAAAAAATTAAATGCATTTTTTTAAATATTTTTTAATAATATTAGAGCTTTATACCGCTGGAAATTTAAATTTCATAAATTTTTTTCGCAAAATATGATTAGCATGAAAAATCTTTCAGTTGTTCACAAAAAATGATCAAAACAACTGTAATGTTTTCTTCTGAATGTTGATAATGTAGAATCCAGTCTCAGAAATACTTTAAAGTTTTCTTCGGAAACTGGAAAATGTAGAATCCAGTCTATCTTCCCACATTTATTGGTTAAAGGTTTAGTCAGGACGAGCAATGTAAAGCTTTGTATGAAGAAAAAAGGAGCCGCAAAGATTTTTATGTCTGAAGTAAGGCTTGAAATAGTTCGCAAACAATTGTCTCGGTTAAAGATTTTCATGTTGGTAGTTTTGTATAATTTTATATAACCTATTGCAATTTGCCAAGACAAAAATAACGCAACTTTTTTTGTTCAGATGAGTCGGAATATATATTATTTTGAGGTAATGTTGGTCCTATAAAAGTAAACCAACTAATGCAAAATGCGGGCAGAAATTTACAGCCAAAGGAAGAAAACTTCACTATGGTTTGAGGAATGTTTTCCTATTATAGAAAAGGACTTTTACATAATATAAAAAATATAACTGATTCATCCGTATATGAAATAATAATACGATATTGTAGTTTAATGCATGTGAAGAAATATTGCTTGTCCGCAGTTTCCATCAAGATAACGATCCAAAATTCGAGCAAATTAATGACATAATTCTTTCGCAATAACCAAATAAGCTCGTTAGAATGGCACGCATAGCCCCGAACTGTCCATATTACAAAAAAATATGGATTATTAATGATTAAGGAAGATCGTATAAGAATAAAAGAAAACTCGCAAACGCTTTGGGAAAAACGGGAGATTCATTTGAGTACTCCATTTAGCAGATAGGGGTCAGAATCTGGAAAATTATTTTGGAAGACGTTGTAGGGCATTGTTGCTCTCAACGTAATATGACTGAATAAATATTTTGTTACTAATATAACGTTAAAACAACCACAACTAATATTAAATAGCTATAATTAAATTTTCCTCTTGTCGAGTTATACAATATTTAGTACATATGCTAGAGGTGCTATTATTTTGACTGGAGATTTTTTGCACTTTTTAGAAAAAAAATCTGTTGTTCAATTAATAATTCAAAATATCGAAATATCTGCATTACTTATTATTTCTGTATAGTATAGTGTTTATTTTAACCAAAGAAACCAATGTCAGTAATGCAATAGTTTTTGAAGTATATCCGTTTTAATATGTTTCATTATCGTGGTGCTATTATTTTGACCGCAGCTGTATATAGTAAAATGTTATGGCCAAATTTTTGTAGAACATTTCATTCCCGTCCTCCCCATTTTAGGTGTGTTTTTTAAATCATCTTGAGCGATGGGGCTACTTATGCGATATTTGTTTCTGTCTCAGGCTTAGTTCGAAGATGGGTCATATTTGACCACTCCTTCTAGTAACTCCCTTACAAAGAGTGAGCGTTTAATGAAATATCGATTATCTAATAAATTCTATCTGAATCCTCTGTAATTCTACACTTGGCAATAGGTTATCTGTCGCTATTATCTAGAAAAAAATGAGCGAAGTGGACATTTTCTTACTTGTTCTAACAGGTTTCATTATGTATTTGGCATATTATTCTACCAGATAATTTAATTTTCCGCCCTCTATAACTGACTACGCATTTCAATTAAATATCCTTAATCCATCATTTTTATTTCACAAAATAATATAACAAACAAAATGATAATTTTGACGAATGAGTGTTAAAACAAATAACAGGCGTATGATCTCATGCATACACATTTTCTTTTAGGGTTTTCCCTCATAATCATTTGACAAAAAAAAACGGAAAGGGTAAATTCTTCCTGATTAAAGCTATGATATAAATAAATACACAAAAATGAGTAGGAAAACAAAAGCAGAACATGACCTAAATGTTGCCTAAATAGGTTTGATGTCATTTCATTGGTATTTCTTCTAATGTCCTGCAATGAATTCCGTTAGTAGGAATTTTGTGTATTGTCATGCTTGTGTGCCTATTTCCGGTTATTTTAATGTCATTTAAATTTGCACATAGAAAAAAGTTTGAGGACAATTTACATTTTTCTTAGTCCAATAACATGTTACTGGAAAAGGAGTCTTTGTCTTCAACTTAGATTGGTAGACCTATGCAAATGTTGTTTGTATTGAGAAAGGATTTGAAGAAGATTTCTTAGAATTCTAGTTGATGATGATATCATTGTTTTTTATTCAGGATTTGGTTGTTAGATTTATCTTTTGAATTCCTGGAAACTTTAAATAATGTTTGACAAATGCCTTTTGAAAGTATTTATTTTTTTGCGTTGTTGATTTATCACTTCCCGAGAGAAAGATTTGTTGAAAGACATACACATGTACTTATATTTGATCCTTCGTTTTTTTGGTAAGTGAATTTTGTTTTTTTTTTCTTTCCTTGGGGAAATATCGAGTGCTCTTTTTTTGTAGAACACGTGCAAATTTTGCCTTCAATGTCTCTTGAATTTATTGAAATGGATATTATTGAAATATTATCAAGTATCATTTGTGAAATTTATTTGGGAATTTCTTTGTACGTCATTATTTATTTAACAAAATCGAAAAAAAATAAATGGACAGGATATTATACATTTATATGCATTATTTTAAGATTATTTTTATTCAAAAAAATTTTAAAAAATTACATTAATTAAAAATGAAAGTATAAAAATTAATCTGCAAAATATCTGCATAATAAGTATTTCCAGTCCACTCCCAAAAGTAATTCGATTAGCTTCAAAGGAAAATGTTTCAAAACAAAGTTCAAGGACTATAAACACTTCAAATAAAATACTTATTTTATTTTACTTTCAAGCAATTCATGTTCTCCGCGTTCTCTCGAAATTTTTCCGCATACATTTCATTTGTGAACTCTTCTTAAGTTTCTGTGAATAATTTCCACATTATGGCACACGAAAGTGAAATACAAATTCATATTTGTACTTTGAATTCACACTTCGCAGACATATTCCCAGAAACAGACAGAGTGAGTGAGTGAGTTTGAGAGAGCGGGGAAAGCTTGCGTGGGCGGAATTTTTGGTAGAAGAGACGCGGTGGTTGTATGGATGTGACTAGAAAAATCTAAAATGCAAAAACTATTTTCACATTCACATTTGACATGTAACACGCCGCACACGTCGGATGAATACTTACTGCGAACGTTGTCGTCGTCATTGTACACTCTATGCTAAAGTATACGTCAATGTGAAAGAACTCATGAAAGGCAAATAACTTCGAAACGAAGCGAAACAATACACAGTACCAGTAGCAGTACTCGTACTAGAACCAGCATTAGCGACAGCGATAGAAGCGCGGGCAGATGTTGAGAGGCAACATGGGAAATCACTTTGACTTTCAACAGAAATAAAGAATCACAAATTTAAATATAACAGAACTTGTACATAAATAAATATAAATTCACATGGAACTTAAAGTGGAACGACGAGGTCTAGTTCTAAAAACGAATCAGTGTGTTGGGTTCGACCAAAAAATTAAAACTTTGACCCACTGTAATTAAAAAAGCTCAAATCAGCTGGACCATAAGTTCATTCCACAAAAATAATCTACTCAACATGCCCTTTAATAATTATAGAGTCGCTCTTCTGCTCCCATTATTCCATAGATATGACGACTTTAAATTTACATTATAGTATTTTTTGTATAAGTTTGCGTATTATTTTGTTAATTAAGGGTAAAGAGCAATATTTAAGACGTTGGTGTCTTTGGCGACCCCCACTGAAATTTTCCGGCAAAATTTTTCGTAGAATATTGTAATCCTTAAATGCCCGTTTTGAAAGGCCTTTTTTATTTTTTTTTTTTTGAAAAAAGGACCAATTTGACCCACTAAGAAGGGAGCTAGAGGGTTAAGATCTTCCACAAAAATGATGCTCATAAAATTTCACTGTATAACTCTGACAATAAGAAATCTCTCAGACATTATCATATAGCATTTTTTCATTTTGTTTAATGCCCCCTTCGACCAAAAAATGAAAACTTTGACCCACTGTAAAAAAAAACTCAAATCAGCTGGACCATAAGTTTATTCTACAAGTAGTAGATTATTTATCTACTCAACATGCCCTTTAAGAATAATAGAGTCGCTCTTCTGCTCCAATTATTTCAAATATATCACGACTTTAAATTTACATTATAGTATTTTTTGTATAAATTTGCGTTTAATTTTGCTAATTAAGCGTAAAGAGCTATATTAACGACATTGGTGTCTTTAGTGACCCCCACTGAAATTTTCCGGCAAATATTGTAATCCTCAAAAAAATATCCTTTTTGAAAGTATTTTTTTTAGTTTTTCGAAAAAGGACCAAATTTACCCATTAAAAAGGGAGCTAGAGGGTTAAGATCTTTCACAAAAACGATCCTCATAAAATTCCACTATATAACTCTGACAATAAGAAATCTCTGAGATATTAACTTACAGCAAATTTTCATTTAGTATAATGCTCCCTTCGACCAAAAATTGAAAACTTTGACACATAAGTTTATTCTACAAAAATTATCTACTCAATATGCCCTTTTAGAATTATAGGGTCGCCCTTCTGTTCCAATCAAAATTTTAATTTGTTGGACAGTGTTTTTAAACATTTTCCAGGAAATGTGAAGTAAAAATGAAATACAAAATAAAACATCATCCTATTATCTCTGGGAGATAGTTGGCCCCTCTTGTTCACTTTTTTATTCTAATATTATGCATTTCAAGTTTTTTTATTAGTAGTTTATCGTTAAGGCCCTCTCTAATGTATTTGTTTGCCTTTACAATGTGTAAGCGTAAATATGAAAAGTGAGTTTACGAATGGACTTGCGTTGCGGTTGTAGTCTGAGTCGGAGGACGAGCTAAATGGAAATGGACATCTTCTTCTTGGAGAATTAGTATTTGTGTTTTGTAGCTTTCATGCGCACAACATATTTAATTTGCATTTTAATTTCTTTATTAAATTTTGTACAAATCAACATGAGAGCAATCATAACAACAGCGACTACAACAGATATAGCGATGACGACGAAGAGTATAAAACAAGTTAAACAGTTCGTTTCACACATCATACCATCATATAAGGGCTATTCCCGAATTTTAAAGGATCTTAGATCATATCTATAACATTTCCAAACGGAAAAAATTTTCATTTTCTTTCAGCAGTCCATAGACTAACCATAAGTAACGATTATTACACTGTCGGTCCCAAAATTAGACGATCTAACCAAAAAAAAGGCCTGTAAATAGGACAAACGATCACAAAACAAAAAACTAAGTGTTTAAGCGACTTTCGCTTGAACTTCAAAGCGCGTTTTTTATCCGCCACATTGGCCATACTAATATAGCAGAGCTTAGATTAAACACCATTGTGAATGAAATCATTGTGAATGGCCTACTCTGACTGTCATCGTTTGTTCGTTTTGGGGTTGATTCGTCAGTTCACAACTCAACCACACAGCATACGGCACACTGCCAAATAAATAAAATAATTCAAATAACAAAAAAAATTATTTTGTGTTTTTCTTTTTTTAACTCCCGCCACTCTGGCGAGGAGTTAAATATGGTCCTTCGACGTCAACCTTGACCCGCGCCTTGTGATTTATAGGATCCACAGAAGTGAAATTTATCACAAAAAAAAACATGTAATATTTTTACATAATCATGGACACCAAGCAGCCTTAACAGACTCCGGCCCACGTAATCCCTGCTGCAAACAACACACGAACATATGTGTCATCACGTGGCCAACGCTTCACGAGCTGTTCGTGTTTGGAGACGCTGGACATTCGTCGGCGCTTAGGTCGTAAAGGCTGTGGAAGCTTCACGAGCTATCATATCTACGCTATACCTACATATCAAGGCTACACACAAAACATACACAGTCACTCCGTAATACTCGGTTCTACGAACCAATATTGTGTGAGGAAATCAAACCCAAAACATAGTGTATTTTGAACAAAAACCCCGGAGGCAAGTACGCGGTCTAAAGTGCAACTCCCATAACAACTCGGATGTGTACAGCCTTAGGTTGCATAAGTGCAAGGCCGGGAGAATGTTTAAGCGACTTTCGCTTGAACTTCAAAGCGCGTTTTTTATCCGCCACATTGGCCATACTAATATAGCAGAGCTTAGATTAAACACCATTGTGAATGAAATCATTGTGAATGGCCTACTCTGACTGTCATCGTTTGTTCGTTTTGGGGTTGATTCGTCAGTTCACAACTCAACCACACAGCATACGGCACACTGCCAAATAAATAAAATAATTCAAATAACAAAAAAAATTATTTTGTGTTTTTCTTTTTTTAACTCCCGCCACTCTGGCGAGGAGTTAAATACTAAGTATGCAGTTTATCTACTGTTGGCCTATAGTATCATATCTACATAATCTTGTCCTTAGAATGGAGAAAAAGTTCGAATTTGTCGCACGTTGTTATATCTATTGTAAATTTTTTCTCAGTATGGTATTATTATTATAAAATTTTTTTTTTGTGGTTTATTCCTATAAATAGAACAAAATATATATAAATACATAATTTTCTCCCACAATTTTATATCACCATAAACAAAAGCATGATTGGAATGTCCTTATTTCATTTATGTTTACATAATTATCCACTGTACAGAAACATGCAAATAACCCCCACTTCTGATGAATATGTTTCGAAACAATAAAAATCCATTAGAATGGTTAGCGCAAAAACTTTGACAGCGACAGTAAAACAAAATGTTCCACTTTTTCTGGAATTTATTCGTTATTGTTCTTCTCTCTATTCACTGCCATCGAGCCATCAACTGCAGTTTTTCCTCCCTCCAAAGTGCAAAACAAATCCGATTTAATTTATTGTCTATAGTGGGTTGTACACGGGATAGTCGAGAGTTGAGCAGTACCTCGTGTTATTAGCATAATTGTAATTCCATCAAATCTCGGGGAATAATCTGTCGCTCTCCAAAACAGCTACGAATTTTTAATGTGATCCGCTTGTACAGATTTGAATTTTAATAATCTTTTTGGTAGAGTGCAATAATGGCAATTGCACGGGTTTATTATCTGTGCTTGGAATTGTTTTCTAGATTGGATGCAATGCATTGCAAGTGATTGTAGTACATAGAGGGAAAAAAAGGTGAAGTAGATTTAATTCTCAGCCTTATGAGGTCGACTCCTTTATAAAGAAAAACCTCTAAGGTCGACTCTAATGAAAATGAAGTACCCTGAGCTCGACCGTGGTATTAAAGAAGCCTCATAATGTCGACACCAATATATAGAAAAACCTCTGAGATCGTCTGTCGGTCGACTTTATTATAGAAAAGACCTTTGAGGTCAACTCTCGTATAGAGGAATACCTCTGAGGTCGACTCTAGTATAGAAGGAGACCTATGATATCGACGCTAGTATAGTGGTAGATCTCTGAGGTCGACTCTAGTATAGTGGAAGACCTCTGAGGTAGACTCTATTATAGAGGAAAACCACTGAAGTCGAATCTAGAACAGGGGGACCTCGGATATCGACTCTGGTATAGAGGAGGACCTCCAATGTCGAATTTGGTATACACTGAGCCAAAAATTAACCTTATATAAGGTTAACTTAACCATAAATAAACATGAGTTGGAGTCTACGTTATATAAGGTTAATTTGAACATTTTCTTGTTGACTGGTATTTAACAATAATAATATTTAATTTAACTATTCCATGGTTGAACTTTTTAACCATGAAAATTGTTAATATTATAATAATAATTGTTACTTTAACAATGCATTTTTGAATTTTTTAACCATGAAAATTGTTAATATTAACATTTCATAGTTAATTTATTGAAACAATGCATGTTCAATTTAACAACGAAATTGTTAATATTATTAACTATGAAGATTGTTATTGAAACCTTTTTTATTGTTAATTTAACTATTTAGTGGTTACTTCATGTAACCAGAAACATAGTTGTTTCAATAATTTTTAATATTTATATCAAATAAAACAAGAAAAATTTAACTTTGGCATTTTTATTTTTTATTTTATTTACAAAATATATGTTAATATATATGTATGTATAAGAAACACCTGAAAAGAAAAAAAACAAAAAGGTTAGAAAATATAAATGTAAAAAAGGGTGCAATTCTAAGAAGATCTTTTGACTTTTTACCTAAATTCTGTAGTTCAAAGAGCATAAGCATTTACCGATGGTCTGATCTGATGGAAAAATCTGCTCTGTGACTATAAGTTAAGTGCCTACGTTTCTGTGCTTGACCAACATGTGATCAGTCCCCGCTCAAAAGGTGCCGTCCACGTAAACTCCCTGAATCTTTCGATTATTAAGGGCCCAGGACGGTTAGGCACTTAGTTTGGGGTACTGAGCTTAGTCCGATCTTACGGCAAACTTATAGGAGAGAGGAGATTAATAACAAAGGCAATCTGATAGAAAGCCGATGTCCCACCAAAATCATAATCGGAATAGATATAAAAATCAAGGATTGGGTAAGTCAATGGATGATACTTCAAGGAAGTGCACTGAATTGTATATTAAAAACAAGTAAGAAAGTTTCAGTCGGGTAAACCGACCAAGTATAGTTGTTATTAAAGAATCAATATTTCACTAAATGTTAACCCTTTGTGTGGGAGGTACCAGAAGGAATGGACCAATATGGCCCATCTTAACCGGAGATAGAAAAAAATATTACCGTATACCAAATTTGAAGTGAATCGGTTACTCTTTTCGAGAGTTATCGTGCGCACTAGCAGACAGACGGACGGACATATCTCATTCGACTTAAAATGACCCAAAACTAATATTCGCTGAACATACTTAGGGTCTTAGATCACTCCTTCAATGTGTTACACTTTTGGCCCGTTGCAAATGATATAAACCCTCGTATTACTAAAGTGAGGGTATAAAAAAACAAATGTATGCATGCATACCACTTTTCCTGTAATTACTTCGCACACTACAACTAGTATTGATACAGCTTATCAACAGTTTCTAGTATTGGCACAACTTACCAACAGATTCAAGGCCGGACTCCCAGCACAAGCAGCCGCAAGCCACAGAAAAAGAAACAACTGAAAAGAAAAAACAAAAACATCGTTTATATGTCTGTATGTAGGTATTACGAAAGCACTTCTAACAACATATGTATGTATGTACATTTAACAGTATCAGCATCGCACAACAAAAAAAACTAACGTATGTATGTACGGCGTAGCACCCACAAGTGTTCAAACGAAAAGACAAGATGAACACATACCCACACGTACACATCACTTCTCTCCGTATGTTTGCTTGCTGCTGCATATATTTACGTACATACATTGTTGTTTTTTCATGCTCAGTTAATGCGACAGCGTGTACATATTTTTTTCCACTCTTAACCACTGAATTTCACAATTGTAATGGCATAATCACAAAAAATAATATTAATATTACATTCGCCTTTACTATAATTAAACAGGCACAGAACACTATTAACATTTTTAACACACATATTTTATTATTTCACTTTTTAAATACACATATGTACATACATACTTATGAATGTAGTTCTTTACAAAATGTTTTACTACTTACCTCTATACTAACAGCTTCCGACAACAGCACTAGTCCCATCGACTATTCAACACCAACTGAACTCCCGCACTCGATCAAGCACAAAAGCTGGCATTTGGTGGTGTTTTCAATGAGCGAGATAAATTCTCTTATGACGACAGTCGCATTCGTTTCAACTTCGTTTAACTTAATACTCAACTTCGTCTAACACAAAGCAGTTGAAAAACGTCGACCACAACAGAGCCGAATTGTTGTTTATCTCGCACATTTTTCTGCCTCTCTTTCAAAAAAACCAACCATATATAATGTTAACTTAACCATTTTTCATGTACATTTGAACTTATATAAGGTTATTTTTGTCTTCGTAATCAAACATTTACCATGAAAAATTTAACCAGACACATGGTTAAAAAAATCATTGTATTTTCGGCTCTGTGTAGATAAGGATCTCGGGGGATCTCTGAAGTCGATTTTAGTATAGAGTGGCACCTCTGAGGTCGACTCTGGTATAAAGGAATATCTCTGAGTTCGACTCTGGTATAGTGGAAGTCCTCTGAGTTCGTCTCTTGTATAGAGGAAGACCTTTGAGTTCGACTCTGGTATAGATGAAGACTTCTGAGGTCGAATCTAGTACAGGGGAGGATCGCTGAGGGTGACTCTGGTACAGAGGACGACTTCTGAGGTCGACTCTTGTATCGAGGAATACCTCTGAGGTCGACTGTGGTATAGAGGAAAACCTCTGAGGACGACTCTAGTATAGAGGAGGATCTGTGAGGTGGACTCTGGTACAGACGACGACTTCTGAGGTCGACTGTGGTATAGAGGAGGACCTCTGAAGTCGCCTTTGGTATAGAGAAAGATCTCTGAGGTCGACTCTGGTATAGAGGAGTCGAATAATAAAGGAAGACCTCTGAGGTCGACTCTTGTATAGAGGAATACCTCTGAGGTCGACTGTGGTATAGAGGAAGACCTCTAAGGTCGTCTCCAGTATAGAGGAGGACCTCTGAGGTCGCCTCTGGTATAGAGGAGGACTTCTGAGGTAGACTCTATTATAGAGGAGGATCTCTGAGCTGGACTCTGGTACAGAGGACGACTCTGGTATAGAGGAATACCTCTGAGGTCGACTGTGGTATAGAGGAAGACCTCTGATGTCGAATAAAGGAATACTTCTGAGGACGACTGTGGTATATAGGAAGACCTCTGAGGTCGACTCTAGTAAAGAGGATGACCTCTGAGGTCGACTCTAATATAGAAGAAGGCCTATGGCGTGGATTCTAGTATAGAAGAAGATCTATGACGTGGACTCTAGTATAGAAGAAGATCTCTGAGGTGCACTTTAGAATAGAACAATTTCTCCGAGGTCGACTCTGGTATAGAGGAAGACCTCTGAGGACGTCTCTGGTATAGAGGAAGACCTCTGAGGTCGACTCTGATATAGAAGAAGACCTCTGAGGTCGACTCTGATATAGAGGAATATCTCTGAGGTCGACTCTGGTATAGTGGCAGACCTCTGAGGTCGACTCTGGTACAGAGGACGACTTCCGATGTCGACTCTAGTATAGAGGAGGACTTTTGAGGTCGAGGAGGATCTCTGAGGTGGACTCTGGTACAGAGGACGACTTCCGATGTCGACTCTAGTATAGAGAACGACCTCTGAGATCGACTCTAGTATAGAGAACAACAACTGTGATCGACTTTAGTAGGGAGCACTCAACATAAAGTAAACTAGTTGTTATTTCAAAAATGTGTTTACATTCTTTCCCATGTAGCTTTTATCAGTTTCATTAACTTTTATGGTTCGCTTCCATTTTTTGTGATGTCTATGGTTGTGAAAGTCCATCCCATCCGACATTAACTCGCTTCCTTGATGAATGCCAACAAAATGAAGTTTTACGTTTTTGGATAAAACACTTTATGAAACGTTTTAACGACACTGAGTCATAAAGTATCAGAAACATTTTTTTTCGGTTGTTTATATTTCCTTTCTCTTGTTTTATGTCATATGAAGCCATGTTATGGCCCATTTAAATATCCGTTCAATGTTGGATTGCCATATTCCACGAATATGGCCATCCAAAAAGATAACATGAAAGAGTTCAGGTATTCGTGTGAATGTAACAAAAAAACGATCAAAGTAAAATGTATTTACCAATTGGCATTTTCACATTTTCTTTAAAAAAAAATTGCAGACAACTTATTTTCTTTCCTATTTAAGGTAGTGGCGTAGGTGGTGCGTTATCCAAAGATATTTTTTCTTAGAATCCCTTCAAATGGTCTAAGATTTGGCTTTTTACGACTTTCAACTGAGAACACAATTCTTTGTCAGCACATAAAGTCTTGTAGGAATGAAAAAAAACTGCCACCGTCAACTTTTATTTTCCAGTTAACAAAAACATACATTTTATCCAAACATCCAACAAATGTGAATTGACAGAACAGTCCAAATTGCATTCGTGTGGTTTCTAAAAGGAACGGTTTCTCTTTGTCAAGGTTGCTGCCTAGTTTAGTTGAAGATATGGAAAAGCAATGTCATTATTTGCTTATAGTAAATGCAATTAAATAAATCTACAATTGAGCTATGCAATTTTGAAATGATGCCATTTTGGGTGGGAGTTACCAAAACGGGCGTGGGAGTAAAGTTCATTTTACACTGGATTGTAGATACTGTAAAAGAAGTACACCGCACAATATATTCATATTTGTAAAAAATGTCCCTTTTTGAGGGAGGTGCCAAAAGGAGTATGGCAACTTCCCCAATTTTTCTCAAGGTAATAGCGCTATATAAACTATTACTATGTCTGCAATTACAGACTAGTATGAATAAGAAGTATAGAAGTTATTAGAGAATCACTATATCACTAAATTGTAAATCTTTGTGAGGAAGGGCCTAGAAGGAGTTGAACAATATGGTCCAACTTCGAACCTAGCCTGAGATATTACCACATACAAGATTTTCAGTCAATCCGTTAATCCTTTCGAGAGCTATCGTGCGCACAGACAGACAGACGAAAGGGCGGACGGACAGACATAGCCTAAATGGCTTAAAATGCCCTAAATCGGATATCCGCCAATCATACTTAGGGTCTTAGGTCAATCCATTGATATTTTAGACATTTGGACCATAGCAAATGATATAGGTATACCCTCCATAACTACTCATTATTTATCTCACTTATTTATCGAGTTATCGCACGTTAAAGTTTAAAAAAACCGAAAGAATATTTTTTAAAAAGCTGAAGAAATAAAAAAATCGCTAACTACCTTAGTTATCTAAGTTGATAAAAATTGATTTTTCTACATTTTTATTATTTTTTAGCTAATTTAATTGAAAATTATAAACAACTCCGGTGAAAATTTGCTAAAAGACTTCAAAGGTTTCCTCCTCCGAGGTATGTTCAATAATTCGATTGGATCATTATGAATCGAATAGATAAGTTATGAGTATAGATTACTAAGGTAATTATCTATAATTGTAAAAGTTATCGAAATGTTTGGATTTTTTGTACATTTTTAATTTGACTCTAGTATAAAGGAAGACTTCTGAAGTCAACTCTAGTATAGAGTAAAACTTCTAAAGTCGACTCTGGTGTAGAGGATGACCTCTGAGGTCGACTCTAATACAGAGGAAGAACTCTGAGGTTGACTCTAGCATACAAGAAGACATCTGAGGTCGTCTCTAGTATAGGTCTAGGTCGACTCTAGTAGAGAGAAAGACCTCTGAGGTCGACTCTAGTATAAAGGAAGTCCTCTGATGTCGACTCTAGTATAGAGGAAGACCTCTGAGGTCGACTCTGGTGTAGAGGAAGACGTTTGGGGTCGACTCTAGTAGAGAGAAATACCTCTGAGGTCGACTCTAGTAGAGAGAACGACCTCTGAGGTCGACTCTAGTACGGAGAAAGACCTCTCAGGTCGACTCTAGTATAGAGGAAGACCTCTGAGGTCGACTTTAGTGTAGAGGAAGACCTCTGAGGTTGTCTCTGGTATAGAGGAAGACCTCTGAGGTCGACTCTGGTATAGAGGAAGACCTTTGAGGTCAACTCTAGTATAGAGGAAGACCTCTGAGGTCGACATTGGTGTAGAGGAAGACCTTTGAGGTCAATTCTAGTAGAGAGAAAGATCTCTATGGTCGGCTTTGGTGTAGAGAAAGGCCTCTGAGGTCGACTCTAGTATAGAGGAAGGCCTCTGAGGTCGACTCTGGTGTAGAGGAAGACCTCTGAGTTTGACTCTGTTGTAAAGCAAGACCTTTTAGGTCGACTCTGGTGTAAATGAAGACATATGAGGTCGACTCTGGTTTAAAGGAAGACCTTTGGGGTCGACTCTGGTAGAGATAAAGACCTCCGAGGTCGACTCTAGTGAAAAGGAAGACCTCGGAGGTCGACTCTGGTATAGAGGAAGACCTCTGAGGTCGACTTTGGTGTAGAGGAAGACCTCTGAGGTCGACTCTGGTTTAAAGGAAGACCTTTGAGGGCGACTCTGGTAGAGAGAAAGATCTCTGAGGTCGACTCTAGTTTAAAGGAAGACCTTTGAGGGCGACTCTAGTAGAGAGGAAGACCTCTGAGGTCGACTTTGGTGTAGAGAAAGACCTCTGAAGTCGACTCTGGTATAGAGGAAGACCCCTGAGGTCAACTGTTGTATAGTGGAAGACCTCTGAGGTCGACTCTGGTGTAGAGGAAGGCCTCTGAGGTCGACTCTGGTTTAAAGGAAGACCTTTGAGGGCGACTCTAGTAGAGAGAAAGACCTCTGAGGTCGACTTTAGTGTAGAGGAAGACCTCTGATCGTCGACTCTGGTGTAGAGAAAGACCTCTGAGGACGACTCTGGTTTAAAGGAAGACCTTTCAGGGCGACTCTAGTAGAGAGAAAGACCTCTAAGGTCGACTCTAGTGTAGAGAAAATAGAGCATTGGAAAGAAAAAATCGATTTTTTCAAACCTTAGCGATAGATACATTTATAACCAAGCGAAATGTCGTTTACATTAAATCGTTCTTTTTATTTTCAGATTCTTTTATAGAAAAACGTTCAATTTTTAATTTGTTTTCGAAAAAAATATTTTAGGTGTGCCGCGAATTTTTCGATAACTACCTATATTGCCAAAAAAAAATCGATTTTTCTAAATTTTTATTATTTTCAACTCATTAAAAGAAAAATAGCAAAAAAAAAATTTTTGACTTATAGAAAGGTATCGTTTCTGTTTTTGCGTGTCCTGTCATTGGCCAGGTTTTATCTTTGCGTAGAACCTATAATTATGGAAGTTATCGATAATTCAAAAATGTTCGAAATTTGTTTTGATCGAAATGAAAAAATCGATTGTTCACACTTTAGCGCCGGATAACTCAATAAAGAAGGGAGATATCGAAACCAATTCATTTTTGTTTTCGATTATTCGTCTTATTTCAATGTGCTTTTACAGAAAAATCGTTCATTTAGTGTTTTTTAAAAAGAAAATAAAAATAGAATATTTGTTTTCGTGAAAAAAGTTTTAGGTTTGTCGCGATTAAAATGACCGAATTTCATAACCTACATCAACAACAGCGCACTAGTAACATACACGGCAAGAGACCCCACGCTCTGACCTCATATTTGGATAGATCACCTCAAAATAAGAAGAACAATTGCGAGCATGTCTATCGATTTATCGGAAACAAATTTCAAAAATTTCAGAAGTATTGAATTTTTGAATGAGCTCAGCATGTAAAAAATAAAAAACCGTTTTTCGATAACTACATACCTTAGTTATCGAAATTAAAAAAATCGATTTTTCTAAATTTGTATTATTTTTAGCTCAATTAAATGAAAAATCCAATAAAATATTTGGATAATGAGCTCAGCATGTAAAAAATAAAAAACCGTTTTTCGATAACTACATACCTTAGTTATCGAAATTAAAAAAATCGATTTTTCTAAATTTGTATTATTTTTAGCTCAATTAAATGAAAAATCCAATAAAATGTTTGGATAACTTTCAACTTATCGAAAGTTATTATATCGATAATTGAAAAACATATCGATATTGAATATTAGACTTCTTTTGCATAATATCTCAAATTTTCTAACTTTGAACCAGCCTACTTCGCCCATTTTTACGAAATATGATAAATATTTTTCCATGATTGAAAGATCCGAAAATTATTTTTGGAGAATCCGTCTGGCGGACTCCTTTTCTGGACATTCTACGTCATTGAAGTTATACCCGTCCGTCTGTCTGTCTAGAGGACAGGAATGGAGTGACCGATAGCCTTCATATTTTGTTTGTAATACTTTTTTCGCCTATCCCAATAATTTCTGCTATCAAAAACCTTTGGTGTATTCAACTTCAACTTCACCTTTCAATATTTCATTATTTTCGAATAATTAATACTAAAAAGGACTACCATTTTTCCCATTTGGGATTATCTTCTACTCACTACCAAAAAAACAATTCTTATTTATTGGCAACATTATATGTTTTAAAACCAAACCTACTTTATTACCTCTGAATATTTTATACCAATTAATTCAGAGGTTGAGCTAACCGCAGACACCAAATATTGCGACCTTCCATTGCTTTTATGGAAATTGCTCAAAAAGACGAACAAAGTAAAAAAAGTCAAGTGAAATGGTAAAATGTCTCAACTGGAAAATTTATACAAATGAATTTCTACACATATGTGACGCTGGTTGGGAGAAGTCAGCAACCTTTTTCAAGGTGCACAGCCTTGACATCCAAATAAACTCTTTCGTCCCATTGAAGCCAAGGATCAACTTCGGTCTCTGCCCCTGTCCGTTGGAGTAAAAACTGAAATTAATCACTTTTCGTATGTTTTTGAAAATTTCCATATTCGTAGAACTCTCTTTCATTTTGCGAAACCAATTAACAAATACAAACTGAGAAATGCCAAAAACAAAAACTTAAATATTCAAATACGAGGGATATACATATAAGTAATAACCAACGGCAACTGACAGATTGTATTTCAATTTGCCCTCCCCGGCAAAGGGTGAAATGCAGTGAGTGGAAAAGTATGGCAAGGGATGACTGGCCAGGTTAGTTAGTTAGTGTTATTGGCTGTGGGAATGTTGTGGCTTTTGTTTTTGGCCAAATTCGCTAAATCATTTATTTACAACAACGCCATCCATCTCTGCTCTAACCTCACAGCATCATCCTTCGTTGTCGTCATCATCGTTCGTCGTCGTCGTCATCCCTAACCTTTCTCGAGGATTTTCCGCTACGTTTATTTTGTCCTATTTTTTGAAATGCAAAACCATTGGCTTGGAAAGGTTTTGAAATCCCGGGGTGGCAGAGTGTTGTGTATACCTTTTCAAAATACATATACAGAGACTAACAAAATTCCAATGCTTTGATTAATTAAAGTGGAAAAGGTCGTCGTCGCTATAGCCTTAGACAAAAGGTCGTTAGGGCATTCTTTTTGGGCGGTGGAGGGGAGGGTGAAGTTGTCACCTCAAACAACAATATTAAGTCGGCAACATTTTGGCAACAACAAGTCCAGCGCTCTCCGAATATTACTAAAGATTTAAGGTTGTAAAATCCATTAATGCCAACTGCTTTTGTGCTAAATCTTGAATAGAGAAGTCTAAGTGGTTGCATCTGTGTGTAAGGTAAATGTCAAAAGTGATGCCAATTTAGAAAAGGTGAACGAAACACCTCACCACTCCTTCCACCATTCAACTCTCACGTGATTGTTTGGCGTTCAATGCTCTCTCTTCCCCCCTCCGAAAAAAATTGTTTAAATATTGCAATGACCTAGAAGCCCCCACAAAAAAAGATGATGACAATTTGCTTTAATGCTTAGGCGATTACGCTAATGCTTAAAAGGAAGAAATATTCATTTAGAACAGATTTTTTCCAAAGAAATCAAAAATTAAGAGAACTAAGAAAATTTCAGTTTAGTAAACCAACTGATTACACAAAATATTGTCGTCACATCTACAGTCCTGCAGAATCATTTAGTATACCCCCTCACTTTTCTTTGCTATCAGCCAAAAGAGTAAAACTTTGACGGAGCATGTTTGGCGGAAATTCTCTTTGAAACAATTGAAGTCATTTGGGAAGTGACTGTCGCAGGGAGTAATAGATTAGTCTCAAATTCGGTATTATATATGGGGGATTTCATATCTAATGAGTGCATTTTTAAAACCGATATCCTCTGATCGAGATGAAACTTGTATCAAGTTTAGTCCTATTGAACAGTAGTTATGACACAAAGTTTCAAAGAGATCGGTTAAGGACTGCCCGAAATTTTGGCCAATCGGCTATTTTTCCCATCAATATAACGAATTATCTATTGTATATAGAAAATTTTGTCCAGCTTTTTGTTCAACCTTTAAAAAAATAAAGAAATTCACAAAAATATTTTTTTAACGGATTTTCCAATAAGAGTGATATGAAAAAAAACACACTCTTATTGTTAAGGAAATTCAAAAGATTTTTATTTAATGTGAAGTACAATCGATACAATAAAGTTCTAAATAAAACGTCATTCAGATGGCCTCCACGACTTCTTCTGCAGGAACGAATTCGATGAACCCAATTTTCGAGCACTTTTTCCACTAAATCAAGTCGTATTTCATGAATGGCACATTCAATATTGACATGTAAAGCTTGAATAGAGTCTGGTTTATTTCGAATGATCAATGAATTGAAATAACCCCACAAGAAATATTCTAATGGTGTTAAATCACAACTTATTGGAAGCCATTCAGTATTACAATTTCTTGAAATAATCGAATCTCCGAGAAAACGAGAGCTAAAATATTGCTTATGGGTGTCAAGGTCGTAGGTCGACTGGAAACTGTTTTTTTTTTTTGGATTTAAAACATTTTCAAATGTGAACGGAAAGTTTATTTTTGCTCTAGCTCCTTAGCGGTACGTCGGATCGGGAATCGGTCAATGGTAGATAGCTCTTAACTAGAGCTAAAATATTGCTCATGGCTGTCAAGGTCGTATGTCGACTGGAAAGGTTTTTTTTTATTTAAAAAAATGGACTTAGAGTACGAAAAGTTGCAATTGGAGAACGATTATTTTGATAATAAAACTGTATAATTTTTAAACGTTGTTCTTGCGTATATCTCTCCATGATGAAATTGTAAACACTACTGAATACAATGAAAAACAAATGACAGATCATGACATATTACAAATGGCCGAAACGTCACTTCAAAATCATATCATATCATCCCTATTGGAAAACCCGTTATTTTTTTTCTGAAATTAAAACCTTATAATTTTTTTCTTTGCTTAAAAGAAACTTTATATATTTTCCTTTAAGAGCTTTGTGGTCTACTTGTTAGATGGGACTTGTTTATCTAAAATAAAGATAACCAAAAATAGAGGTTGAACCACTTATTTTAGCATAAGTCGACAACCATTTATCCTAATTGGATCAGAAAGGCTTTAAAGAATCTTAAGTAAAAAAGCCTTCATCTTTTTCTAATATAATTTCTTCATTGCATCTGAGATGTCAAAGATATCTTGCAAGATTTTTCGGAAAAAAATCAATTCTTTGAGGAAATATTAATTTAATTTCTCTCTTAAAAACATCGAAAAATTCACAGTTATTATATATTTATTATTTAATTGTAAAGTCTGATCGGCCATTAATATAATGAGGATCAAATTTTTAATATTAACCTATGAAATTTATTTTACACTAAAAAACTAAGGTATCGATATAATTTATTATACCCTCTACCATAGGATGGGGGTATATTCATTTTGTCACTCCGTATGTAACACCACTAAATATTGATCTGAGTATAAGTATATATAAAGGGTCCGCCAAATAATTTTTTTTTTTTTGAAAATGCTATAGCTTAGCGTAGCGAAAACGCATTGGATGGTCAGTTGCCTACAACTCCTGAACCAATTGGACATTGTATGGTTTCATACCAAGGTCTTTATGCAAAATTCGTCTCAATGATGTCTCCGAAATGTTCAATTGTTGAGAACGACGGTGAATTGATGTTGATGGCGCTTCACGCACACTTTCTGCCACAGCAGCAATATTCTCGGGTGTACGCACTGTTTTTGGCTTTTCACGCTTTGGTTTATCGATGATGATGCCAGTTTCTTTCACTTTTTTCACAAGATAACGAACATACGCAGCTGACGGTGCTTCTCTTCTTTCAAAATCCGTACGCAATTTTCGCACACATTCGGCAATATTACCATGATTTTCAAAGTAATGTCGCAATAGTTCCCAGCGTTGTTCAAGCGTTCAGCGTAAGTATAAAACTAATTATCTGCCAAATCAGACATAAGCTAAGTGTTACCATTCACGAAATAAGCACTAGTTGAAAAAAAACGTTAGATGGCGGACCCTTTATTATTAAACGTCGTAAAATTCTAAGACGATTTAGCCATGTCCGTCTGTTGTAATAACGCTACAGTCCGTAATAATAGAGCTAGGTTGATCAAATTTGGTAGAAATATTTCTTATAGTTGCACGTTGTTTGGGGTTGCAAATGGGCAGTATCGGTTCATGTTTTGATATAGCTCCCCTATAGAGGTCGCTCCAAAATACGGGTTTTGAGCCATAGATACCAGATTTTTAAAGCAATTTAGCAGAAACTTTACAGTTTGTATTATATTTTGACAAGAATTCATCACACCAAAAATTTTACAAATAGGTTCATATTTTGTTATAGTCACCCTATAGAGGTCGCTCCAACATGTATTTAGGCCATAAATACCATATTTTCTAAGCATTTTAACTGAATATTTGCAGTTTGTGTTTAATTAGGACAATAATTAATCGCAGTGAACAGTTTTTAAATCAGTTCATAATTTGTTATAGTCAACCTATATATGTCGCTCCCAAAAATGCTCATTTAAGCCATAAACACCACATTTTCTAAAAAATTTAGCAGAAACTTTGCAGTTTGTATTCTATTTTGGCAAGAATTCATCAGTTTTTATATTGTTGTTGTCCCCGTGTAGATCTAGTTCTCAAATATATTAATTTAAGCCATAAATAGTACATTTTTAGCGTTCGTTTTTATACCCTACACCACACTGTGGTCCAGGGTATTAAGAGTTTGTGCATTTGTTTGTAACACCAAGAAGGAAAAGAGATAGACCCATCGTTTATTATACCCATCGACTTGGAATCACTTCCTGAGTCCATTCAACCATGTCCGTCTTTCCGTTAGAGTTGGGCACTATAGTTCTTTTAAGTGATCGCTCAATTTAAGTGATCAGTTCAATTGAGTGAACTAGTTCGTTCATTTAGTTCAACAGCTCACTTTAGCACTCCAGCATTTTGGCTCGCCAGATCTTTAGCTCACCAGCTCTTTAGCTCATCAGCTCTTTAGCTCATCAGCTCTTTAGCTCACCAGCTCACTTTACTTAAACAGATCATTTCGTTCAATAGATCAGCCGCTATTAAAGGAATCTAATTGGAATATGAATGGAATGAGTTGAAAAAACTTATACAAAGGCGTTTGTAGAAGCATACATTCATGATTAGAATCATAAATTCATGATGAGAATCATACATTCATGATGACATAAAAATGGAAACAACACATAACAGCTGAGAAGAGAAAACGAAATGAGAAGAGAGAACGAAATGATATGATTTAAGAAAAAACATTGTGAACTACTGAGCTGAAATGAACGAGTTGTGTGAACTAGTTCCTTCAGTTCAGTATAGTGACCCGTTCAATTGAACTAGTTCGTTCACGAACTACACAACTCTACTTTCCGTCCGTCTGTAGATGTATCGTTGTAATCAAAGTGCAGGTCGTATTCATGGTCCGATTATGATGAAATTTGGCACAGTGCTCTTTTTTGGCCCAAGGACAATCCCTATTGAAATCAGTAAAAATCGGTTCAGATTTACATATAGCCACTTTATATATATTACACCCGATTTGACATGTAAACGCTGTAGAAACTGTATTTTGTATCAGATCAGTACGAAACTTGGCAGAGAGTGTTCTCTTACTCTGAATTTTAGTCTGTATTTTATATCCGATCAGTACAAAAAATCGGCAGAGAGAGGTTTCTTATTACATGTATGAACACTGTCAAGTTCTTATCGCAATGCCCATTTTCGCATCGTTTGGCAGTTGTATGGTATTATATAGTCGGTCCCGTCCGACATTCTGTCTTTCCTTACAGGTTTTTTATTAATTTGGTTAAAAAAAAGAATAGTTTCATGATTTGCTCCATATCCAAAGATTTTTCCAGTAATAGAATTACATGCAATCCATGGTGGAGGGTATATAAGATTCGGCATGGCCACTTAACGCTTTTACTTGTTAATTTTAATAAGTCACACATACGTTTAGTGTCGCCTAAAATCTGTACATGGTTACCTTAATTCTGAAATGGGCGTTACAGACCAACGGCTGAAGCTTTAATATTGAAATTTGGTGCGAGGGTAGCTCTTGTCGATATACAAAATTATATTTCATTTGTTAATTTTCTGCAATTTGCCGATGCAATTTTTTTAGTTGCATATGCGATTATTTATTTGCATATGCATTTTTCATTTAACATATGCATATTATATATATTTTCCTTATTTTGTACATATTCCCTTGCATAATTATGCAAATTATAATTTTTGCATATAAAATGCATATATTGAATATGCACATTGCGTAGAATTTAGAATCCAAAAATATACCTAATCCTAAAATATGAACTTCTTCGGATCACAAATAGAGATTGCATAAAATTCCGCTGTCTAATAAATAGTTATATGGATGGCAAAAAGGACCATTAGACCAAAATTTCAAAATTCAAAATTTTCAATGTTAATGTGAAAGAAAAAACTCTGCTTCGAGTTTCCCAAAATATTAGGACAGGCGGGAAAACTCAATTTCATAAAATGGTCTCATTGTATTCATTCGGTCAGACTTGGCGATAAAATTACAAAAATATGAAAGTTGTGAATTTGACGATGTTTTTAATAGGATTTAATTAAAAAAATATTAAAAAATTATTAAATTATATTCGATCGAAATTCTTACTTGTTTTCATGGTCTTCCATCCATAGTTCCTCACCTCTCCACTACTTCAGAGGCAGTTATTTTCATGGTCATCTGTCCATATTTAGCCTCTAGCCTCCTTTGTCTCTTGTTTGTTTGCCCTTATCATTTAGTTGAACAAGAAAATGTACTACAATTTTTTTATCTTTCTCTTTTGTAATTTTCTTTGGTTGCAATCAGCTTTTCTTTTTGAATTTAATTCTACTAATAATTTATTAAATATTTGGACTTGATTAATTTTCGTTTTCATCGTCATTCGAATTCGAAGGGAAAGGTCAAGGTGGAATATTTTATTTAATCTTTATTTTTGCTTTGCAAAAAGTTTTCATAAATTGAATTTTCCTGGGGTGGGAGAAGAAAGATTGGCGGTGTTAAAAGTTCGAGGGCTTTTTTACTTATTTGATTATACAACGATTTATTTATACTCATGGCAAAGTAAATAGTTGGGCAAAGAAAGCTGAGAGCAAATTAAACATATTTAAGTTCAGTTTTTTCTAGGGATTTTCATTTTTTTCTGACTTACATAACTCAGGAAAATATTGTTTTTGGCATAAAATAGTCTCATTTTATGGTGGATTAAAAATGTGTAAAAACAAATGAGAAAATTCAAATCGAGTTAACCGAGGCTATAGCTTCCAGCACTTTGTGGGTAATTTAATATAGAATATGGTACTTTGTGTTGAATACAGAAAGGATGTGAAATCGCATAGAGCGTGTTTGTCTTCGGGAGATTGCAGTATAATCACATAAGACCATCATTTGGATAAAGAATCTCCACTTCCCATGAAATATATGTCCAATCCCTCCGCTACCTTCCCCCACAAAGGGTTAACAATTTAGTGAAATATTGAAACTCTTATAGTTTCTATACTGCTTTCCGAATCACGAATCAAAAATAATGGATATTTCCCACAGAAAATAACAAATTTGTAGCAAAAACAAAAACAGTGCACAACCTTAGACCAAAACACCTAAAAACACCTTTGCTTTATTATTACAATCTCTGCAGTTCAGTGAAAAATCGGTATATTTACCAAGCTCACCATTCTGACATCTGCCACAGAAAATACGAAATTCCATATGACATTCATCTCGTGAATTCAAATGTTTCTACAAAATTTTGTTAAAATTTAGAGTTTCCACAAATTTGTTTTAGAAATTATATTTTTCTTTAAAATTTCGTCGAAATTTGTATTTTTCTGCAAAATTCCGTTGAAATTTAATTCTTCTTAAAAATTTCCAGTTTCACCGGATGAAAGGTCGATGGCCGGTTTAAAGGATGGGGAAAAATTTCGGGAATAATACAATGCCAACGAAATTTTGTAGAATAATGATGTATTGAATATATTTTCCAGAAAAATAAAAATTTCGAAAAATATTTCTAGGAATTTCCAACTTCGACAACATTTTCTAGATAAATGGAATTTTGACACCCTTTTTAAGAATAAACCAAATTTTCAATAAAAATGTATTTTTGACTAAATTTTCAAAATTTCAAATTCGATAAATATCTGAAAAATATTCTAAAAAAAAAAGATTTTTATTAAAGTTTCAATGAAATCCATTTTTTGTTGAATTTTTTATAAAAATTAAATTTTTGACCAAAAATGCAATTTTCAGTAAATTTTTATGAAATTAGCAAAAAAAGAATTAATTTAGTCCAGATTTTCTAGAAAAATACAATTTTGAAAATAATTTCAATAAAACCTAATTTCGAACTTAATTTGCTCTAAAAGTACAATTCGATTAATTTTTAAAATTTTTACATTTCTATGAAAATTAAATAAATTTTTCAAAAAATT
Organism: Eudasyphora cyanicolor; assembly: GCA_963930755.1. Taxonomy (NCBI): domain Eukaryota; kingdom Metazoa; phylum Arthropoda; class Insecta; order Diptera; family Muscidae; genus Eudasyphora; species Eudasyphora cyanicolor. The sequence goes on along the minus strand of OZ005738.1, from coordinate 184,854,695 downwards.
GGTAAAATCGAATGTTTACAAAAAAATTTGTTAAAATTAAATTTTGTGAAAATGAAACTTTTCTGAAAAATTTCGTTGAAGTTGCATTTTTCTTAAAAATGTCCGGTTATATGTAACTTCGGTAATATTTGAAATATGAAATATTGACACCATTTTCTAAAAAAAAATTTTAATATAAATGTATTTTTTGACTAAACGTTCCAAAATGCAATTTCAATAAATATTTTAAAATTAACAAATTTAAAAAAAATTTCTATAAAAACATGATTTTTATAAAATTCTCAATGAAATCCATTTTCGACAAAACATTCTAAAAACTGCAATTTTGTCATTTTTCTAATAAAATTGCAATCCCACTAAATATTCTACAATACGCATTTTTAATGAAATTAGCAAGAAAGTATTAATTTAGGCAAGATTTTTTAGTAAAATACAATTTCGTCAATATTTAAGAAAATTATAATAAAATTCATTTTCGACATAATTCTATAAAAGTACAATACGATTCAATTTCGACATAATTCTATAAAAGTGCAATACGATTATTTTTTTTTAATTTTAATTTCGTAAAATCGATTTTTTTTAAAACATTTTGTTAAAATTTTTGTTTCTACGAAATTTTGTTTAAATTAAAATTCTCAGCAAAATGTTTGTGGCAAAGTGGCATAAACTCGATAACGTCTAATTTCGAAATTAATAATATTCTATAAAAGTGCGAATCTATGAATCTTTTACAAAATTAAAATTTTTATGACAAAAAATTAATGAATTTTTTTAAAAAGAAATAGAATTTTCTAAAAAAAAGTTGTTAAAATTTAATTATTCTACCGGACATTTTTAATTAAAAACGAATATTTTCAGAGTAATTTAATTTCAAAAAAATTTCGTTGAAATTAAATTTTTCTAAAAAATGTCCGTTAACGACATTCAATCAGGTACGGAATAAAGGTCGATGAATAACATTTTCTGAATTTAAAAATTTTCCAGAAAAATAAAATTTAAAAAAATTTTCTAGAAATATGTACATAGATGACGAAATTTTCTACATAAATTTTATTTTGACACAATTTTCGAGAAAAAACGGACCTCACGCCAAACTAAAGATCAAACAAAAAAAAATTTTTCAATAAATTTTTTTTAATGGTAACTTTTATATATTATAAATATTCGACGAAATATTCTAAAAAAATCAATTTTGTCGAAATTTTTTATAAAAACATAAAATTGTGCTTAAATTTACTATAAAAATTTAATTTCCAGTAAATTTACTAGATAAAATTAGCAAATTTATGCCAGATTTTCTAGTAGAATACAATTTCGTAAATTTTAAAGGAAATATCAAAAAATCCAATTTCGATATAACATGCTATAAAAGTACAATACGATTATTTTATTTTATAAAATTGAAAACTTTTCTAAAAAAATAAAATTTTGTCGATGTTGAAGATAATTTCAATACAATCTAATTTCGAATTTAATTTACTATAAAAATGCAATTTTCTGTGAATTTTTTAATAAAATTAAATTTGGCTACAAAGTAATCTTTGTAACGAATTTTTCTGAAAGAAATTGTTAAAATTAATTTTTTCTACAAAATTTAAATTAAATTTGTATGCTAAATTTTGTTGAAATTGCATTTTTCTTTAAAATTTTAATTAAAACTCTATGAGCGCATTTAAGTCCACTGAGCCGATGAATGGTCCTATGACCAGTTTAAAGGATTAAGACAATCTTCAGGAAAAAACAAATTTCAACGAAATATTCTAAAAATTAAATTTAAAGAAATTTCCTAGAAAAATAATATTTCCTAAGCAAATTTCCAGCAAAATAAAATTTCGAACAACTCTTCCAAAAAAATAATATTTCGAAGAAGTTTTCCAGAAATATGAAACTTCCACGAAATTTTCTAGAAATATGCAACTTCAACGAAATTTTCCAGATAATTGGAATATAAACATAATTTTCTAGAAAAAATGGACATCAACCCAAACTTACAATCAAACCAAACAAAACGCATTTCTGATAAAATGTTACAAAATGCAATTTCGATATTATTTAAAAAAATAGCAATTTCAAAAAAATCTTGGAATTTTGTTTAATTTTCAGAGAAATTCTTTTTCCAAATATTCTAAAAATTTTCGGAAAAAAAATTATTAAAAGTTCATTTTTCTACAAAGTTTTGTTGAAATGATATTTCGCTGCAAAATTTCGTTAAAATTAAATTTGTCTGCATTATGCAAATTTGATGAAGAAAATTTTCAGGAAAAATCAACAATCGGAAGAATTTCCTAAAAATGAAATTTGAAGAATTTTCCTAGAAAAATAAAAATTTCTTAGCAAATTTCCATAAAAACAAAATGTCGAATAAATTGGGATTTCATTACAATGATATATTTCAAAGAAATTTTCTAGAAGTATGCAACTTCGACCAACAAATTTATTAACAGTAGCCGGATTAAAGCTCTACGAGCGCATTTAAATCCACGGGGACGATGAAAGGTGAATGACCGGTTTAAAAGATGCAGAAAATTTAAAACGCTATTTTTATTATATTTCTAATGAAATCCATTTTCCACGATATATTCTAAAAACTTAAGTTTTGTTGATACAATAACAGTGTAATACGATTATATTTTTATAAAATTTCAATTTCGTTGAAATTTTTATAAAATTACATTTTTCCAAAAAAATAGCGAAATCGAATTTTTCTAAAAAAAAATAGTTTAAATTTATTTTTTTAAGAAATTTTGTTTAAATAATTTTTTTTGCAAACTTCACTGTGTTGTTATCAAAATGTTAAACAATTAAATTTGTATAAGTTTTTAAAAAAATGTGCACTTTTCGTCGGCTTAATGCTATTTTGGTCCATACGCCATTTTTGTGTTTTTTGAGTTAGGAGTTGATAATATAGGTTTCAAGCATGCTCTTTCACAATCTGCAATCATTTTTTCCTATCCCGTCTAGTTTTCGAGATATTGGTAGGGTAAATTTATTCAGCTGTGAATAAAGGGAAATAATTTTGATATTTTTGTTTTATGTCTCCATTTCTCTATCGCCCTATATTTTTGACTCAGTATTTTACGTTCTTTCGATCACAATGTTTCGATCATACTGTCCTTCCATACCGACCCTCTTTGTGGTCCATGTAATACAAATACGAAAAAATATTAAAATAAAAGTTGATATGGACCAAAATGCCAAGTTCAAAAATTGTTATAACTTGCTTATTTTTGAATGTAATGGCATATAAGTGCATGAGAATCATACAAACACTGTTGGGAACCCTTTGAAATAAAAAGTGTGTAACTCTTCAGTCCCGTTTTTACTCAAACAATAAATTGCGTTTTTCTCCGATCATACAAAATGGCGTATGGAACAAAATAGCATTTAGCCGACGTTTTGTTGACATTTCTATAAAAATTTAATTTTGCTAAAATTTTCTATAAAAATGTAACTTCCTCTAAATCTACTATTGAAACTACGCAATTTTGATGAAATTAGCAGGAAAGTATTACTTTAGTCAAGATTTTCTAGTAAAATACAATTTTGTAAATTTTTAAGGAAATTTTAATAAAATCAAATTTTAACATAATTTGCTATAAAAGTGCAATACTATTATTTTTTTTATAAAATTGCAAAGTTTTCTAGAAAAATACAATTTTGTCAATGTTGAAGAATATTTCAATAATATCTAATTTCTATCTACATATATTTACTATAAAAATTTAATTCGATTTTTTTTACAAAATTACAATTTCTGCGAAATCGAATTTTTCTAAACAAAATTTATTAACATATAATTTTTCTCCAAAAATTAAATTTTTCTGGAAAATTTCGCTAAAAATAAATTTGTCTGCAATTTGCAAATTTGATGAAGAAAATTTTTTGGAAAAATTAACATTTGACGAATTTTCTAAAAATTTAATTTGAAGAAATTTCCTAGAAAAATAAAAAATCCAAAGTAAATTACAGAAAAAAAAATTCTAGAAATATGCAACTGTGACGAAATTGTCTAGATAACGATCAAATCGAAAAAAAAAAATTTTAATAAAAAATTATTTTGATAAAATTTGACAAAATTAAATTTCGAAAATTTTTCTAAAAATAATAATTTTGAAAAAAAAACCTATAAAACTGTTATTTTTGCTGAAATTGTCTATAAAAAATTAATTTTCTGCAATAACTACGCAACTTTAATGAAATTAGCAAAAAGTATCAACTAAGGCAAGAATTTCTAGCAAAATACAATTTCATAATTTTTAAGGTCATTTATTTTTTATAAAATTGCAAACTTTTCTAAAAAAATACAATTTTGTCAGTAGTTCGAAAGATATTTTCAATAAAATATAATTTCGAACTTAATTTACTATAAAAATGCAATTCGATTAATTTTCCTTTTAGCAATTTCGACAATTTTTAAGGAAATTCAATTTCGACATAATTAGCTATAAAAGTGCAATACGTTGATTTTTTTTATAAAATTTCAATTTCTTTTGAATTTTTAATAAAATAAAATTTCATTAAACATTTCTAGAGCAAGGTTTCCCATTTTTGGACATTTTCATAAGTCCAAATAGCAAAAAAATATTATAAATATAACATCCTCAAAACAATAGCAATATATTTATTAAATATACACAAGGCTTCCCTGGAAGAGCTGTACGGCTCCCCGCTGGGAAGGACTTGTGTAGGGAATCATAAAGTTGGCTCCGCCCGACATTATACTTCCTCTACTGTTAATTATATATAGCAATATGGAAAGGGTATTTAGTGTAAGTTGTAATAAATTAAAAAATTATTCCTTCTACTTATGATTAACAAATTGAATAGAGTATAAAAATCGCTTAATTACTACGTCCACTTGAATTTCATTTGCAAATTACATTTCAAAAGGCTCTTTCTGGTTCCGGAATAAAATAGATAAAACTTCCTAGGTTTTTCTTCTTGTCTTTCCTAGACAATCCATCCCTTTCCTAGACAATCCATCTTTCCTAGACAATCCATCCCTTTGACAGTTATTAACTGAAACAAATATAATTTTATGCAAATATTATACTGAGCTTCCATTTCAAAATGATCGGTGGGAAATGCAAATAACTCATGTCCTGTCCGGACATTAATATTATTTCGTATTGACATTGCAAGGCTTGTGCGTGTCAGTGTTGCGCTAATTTTTTTATATACAAAACTTATAAAATTAATGGGACTTTGTGGTTAATAAAAATAATGAAAATTGCTTGTCTGGTTGGTTGGCTCACTTGTATACGTTGGCGATAAAAATCAACATTTGCTGGGAGGGAGTTCTTTTTTTTGCACAAACGAGACAATATTGGACTGAAGAGGACTACCTTCATTGTATGTAATTTTCATATAATAATAATACTAACAATAATGTACACAAACAAAAACGTACGAGTAGTAGTAGTAGTAGGGAAAATTAATAAAACAAAAATAATTCAACAAAAACATGACATTTTTATGACAAAGACAAACAGTACCAGAAAATGGTCACCAAATGGATGGACAGACAAACGCAAACAATGTAAACAAAAATACATACATCCAACCTGTTGTTGGTAATGTAGATGAGGGTCTGGGGACTCCCCTTTGGACTTACTTGTCCCGCAGGAGTATTTAAGCAGAGAAATTAAATGTAATATATATATATAGACACCAAACGGGGCCAGAGATCGATTTTTTTTCTTTTTCTAGCAAAATGGCTTTTTACAGCTTTTGCTATATTAACTGAATTGTTAGTCATGGCTATTATCGACAGTGTTTACGTTTTGAACAAACATCAATAATCGAACTTAAGCTCGGAGTGTTCGGACTAAGATTGTTACGGAAAATGTTTAGTGATCAAATAAATGTGTTTAGTCTTAAAGCTTAAGCAATTTGTATTTACGTCAAAACGTCTTAAGATGTTATCGTTCTTCTCACGCAGCGCTTTAACGACGACATCTTGTTCGACTTAATACTGAAATACTGTTTGCTCTTTGACGGCCTTGCTGCGTATCGCACAGTGGCAACTGTGTAAACAAAAGAAAATTCTGAGAAATTCTATTTTTTTACAGGAACAATTCCTAAGATTTTATTGTGAGATTTACAATTCCTAAGAATTGATGTGATATTTGTTGAGTTTCAAGGAAATCATTATATTATTTGCATTACAAGAAACGCTCGTATGTCTCAGTCTATCAACAACGATACTATTTGAAATTATTGAATTGAAGTTATCATTAGGAATTCTAAACTCAAATAAAAAAACTGTAACCTATGAACTGGTAAACAACGGACAATTTATTATAAATTCATAAAAGTTGTAAGTTAAAAAATGTTGCAATATATTCACGCGACAAACAGATACAGTTCATAACTTTCAAGCAGTTCAGTTTTTATAATCAAATTTCAGTTATGATTCACCGAAAATGAATTAACTTATTTTTCGGACATAGGCATCTAGAAAAATGCAATAAAATACTCACAAATGTTATTTTTCTAATATAAAAACTATGTAGCGTATGATTATTATTATGGCATATGATTAATGTTAAATACAAATCTCCTATAAAATAACAGATATTCAGTACTAAAAAAAATTTAAAAAAATAAAATAATCAAGTGAAGACAACAACTATTAAACTGCGTAATTTAATTGACAGTACAATGTGAAAATTCATTAAAACAAATCATACGCCACAGTGAGCAGCACAACTAATTACCATTTTTAAAAAGGTATATTCGATGGAAATCCGTTTAAGGATGTTTCAAATCATTTGAGCAATGTCCGTCCGTCTGTCTGACTGGCAGGTGCGCACTGTTCCTCTGGAAAGGATTAACGGCTGGTCTTCAAATTTGATATGTGGTAATATTTTCTATCTCAAGCTAAGTCCGTTGATGGACCATATTGGTCCACTCCTTCTAGAACTTGCCCCCACAAATGCCTAACATTTAATGAACTATTAATTCTCTGATAATTATTATACTTCTTATACGAATCGTCTTTAATTCCACACAAACATAGTAATAGTTTATCCCACACTTGGGCACCACCTGTGCAGTGTCTTTGAAGAATCTACTGTTTTTTTATTTTATTTTATTTTATTTTATTTTATTTTATTTTATTTTATTTTATTTTATTTTATTTTATTTTATTTTATTTTATTTTATTTTATTTTATTTTATTTTATTTTATTTTATTTTATTTTATTTTATTTTATTTTATTTTATTTTATTTTATTTTATTTTATTTTATTTTATTTTATTTTATTTTATTTTATTTTATTTTATTTTATTTTATTTTATTTTATTTTATTTTATTTTATTTTATTTTATTTTATTTTATTTTATTTTATTTTATTTTATTTTATTTTATTTTATTTTATTTTATTTTATTTTATTTTATTTTATTTTATTTTATTTTATTTTATTTTATTTTATTTTATTTTATTTTATTTTATTTTATTTTATTTTATTTTATTTTATTTTCTTTTCTTTTCTTTTCTTTTCTTTTCTTTTCTTTTCTTTTCTTTTCTTTTCTTTTCTTTTCTTTTCTTTTCTTTTCTTTTCTTTTCTTTTCTTTTCTTTTCTTTTCTTTTCTTTTCTTTTCTTTTCTTTTCTTTTCTTTTCTTTTCTTTTCTTTTCTTTTCTTTTCTTTTCTTTTCTTTTCTTTTCTTTTCTTTTCTTTTCTTTTCTTTTCTTTTCTTTTCTTTTCTTTTCTTTTCTTTTCTTTTCTTTTCTTTTCTTTTCTTTTCTTTTCTTTTCTTTTCTTTTCTTTTCTTTTC